>CM053027.1:232923712-233523712 GCA_028564925.1 Lithobates sylvaticus
TGCTCCCCATTTGGTCAGCGCCCCTCTAGCGGCTCCGCCCTGACTCCGCACGTTTACAGCTATCCACCACTTGGTGTATTCTAGGTAGGTGCCTTTGAATGTTGGGCCGCCGTGCCTGCTGTGGGCTTGTTAATTCCGTTCCTTGCCCATGATGCTCAGCCATGAAATTTGTAGCTCTGACTAACACAATATCCTTCTTTACTCATTCATGTCTTTTACATTTAGATATATTAAACCGAATTGCAGTCCTACCCTGAAGAAGCCACTATTATGGCGAAACATGTCGGAAAATGTATGGCCTGCTTTACCAATTGAGTTTTGATCTTAATTGGATTGATGGTTGTATTGAATTTATTCTAGTTACTATGTACTGATATGTATATGTTTGTTGTAAATTTATTATTGACTACTCAACCCTATTGGGGGCTTTGAGCACTAACATATGTACAAACAAACCAAAAACTGTTCAAGAAATTATTTTTTATATTTTTCTAAATAAAAAGTTCATTGAAAAATGCATTGAATTGTCGACAAACCTTTACTTGGCACTGACATAATCCCTTTGGTCCATTTCTCCTATATACACACATACTATTATATAGGGATGAGGTGCTGTATAACGTTTTGGACCCTCTCAACCATTCTTGCACATTTGAATTTTACAGTTGTCCCTGCCATAAACCTTTAGGGTCTTTTCGACTCATGGATGGCCCTGTTCAAGGATCCGTTGAAGGTATATGTTAACCCCTTCCACGCATATCATTTTTCAGCTGCACATTGCTGTGAGCACAATATTGGAGCAAGTCTACGCAGATCTAAGAGGTACAGTCACAACACCCATGTCAAGGAACTATCCCAGTGAGCCGTTAACCATTGTTAATGGAATTCTGGGCGCAAAACTCGGGGTCCTCCTCTGCAGACACCACATGGGACGCTTTCAAAGCTTACACTAGGAGGCAGTATATTTCCTCTATTGCTGCTATCAAAAAGCAACAGGCGCTTGAAACTCAGTCTTTGCAGAAGTTGGTAATAGATCACACTACTACATACAACTCAGACCCTGCCCCAGGCAACTTTGATCTCTTGATGGCTGCCCAAAGGGAACTGAACACTCACCTGACAGACCACAAAGTTAGAGACATATAAAAACAGGCAATGATTCTTTGAGCAGGGTGACAAACGGCAGGCTCTTAACCATGATGGCTCAACATGACCAACCCCTCACACTCATTTCCACTATAACCACTTTTAGTGGTGAAAAGGTGTCTTTCCCTTCAGGCATACTAAAAGAATTTAACAACTTTTATGAAACATTATATACCTCCGGTTTGCCCTCGGACTTTCAGCCTGAGGAGCTAAGACATCTATTAGAATCCCTGGCCCTTGGCTGGCTCTCGGACGCAGAACGGGAGACATTAGTACAACCTTTCACAGCCCTAGAGGTTCTCAATGCAATCCAATCCTTCCCGTCTGGAAAGGCACCAGGTCCAAATGGGTTGCCCACTGACTTCTATAAGACACATGGTGAGATGTTGGCGCCACAGTTGGCTTCATTATATACAAGATGCCTCTCGGAGGGGAAGTTGCCAGATTCCATGTACCATGCTTACCTGACCTTGATACATAAACCCCAGAAAAATCCTACATCTTGTGCTTCCTACAGGCCAATTGCGCTTCTAAACAATGACTTTAAAATTTTAACAAAACTCTTTGCCATCAGATTATACCCCATGTTACCCTCAGACTCAAAACAGGTTTTATGCCCCGTAGAGCCACAGATGTTAACCTCCGCACACTCCTCACAAATATTCATGCCCAGCACATTAATGATGGATCTCGAGCTGTTGCCTCCTTAGACATCGAGAAGGCCTTTGACACCATGGAGTGGCCCTTCTTATGGGAAACAGTACGGAGAATGGGGTTCCCCTTGCTTTTCATTAAGTGGCTTCAGGTGATCTACAAATGCCCTACTTCCTCGGTGCACCTGGGGGGGGGGGGGGGGGGGGTCGCCTGTCTGAACCCTTCAGACTCTTCAGGGGAACTAGATATGGCTGCCCTCTCTCCACGGCATTGTTTGCCCTTGCCATAGAGCCAGTGGTGGAGGCACTGCGCACTACCCCGCACAGGGGTTTGCGCATCGGTCTGCTGGAGGAGAGGGTAGCCCTGTATGCCGACGACGTGCTACGTTTTCTCGGTGATGCAGGCCCATCATTACAGGGTGCACTAACCGTTCTGAATTCCTTTGCTACGGTCACGGGGCCTAGTAAATTGGTCCAAATCTTTACTATTCCCAATTGATCGAGCTGCTAGGACAAATTTACCCCCGGGTGTCCCCTTCAGTGGGTGGACACTTTCAAATACCTAGGTGTCATTGTTTCCTCCCAAGCTACAGATTTAATCCCTTTTAACCTAGACCCAGTTATACTTGACAAAGACTAAACTCAAACTCAATACAGCCACACCTCAAACGATCTAGTAAAAAGTCCACAACATTCCATGAGACCAAGCTCCTGCAATATTCCAGCAGTCTTCAGGGGATATTGTTCATAAAGGTTACTGTCCCAAGTGAAAGCACCCCTTCATTCTTTCAACACAAACCACACAAAGAATCCTGGATAACAAGTCATGTGTGGTTGTACAGCGAGTGTGGTTAGTGCAGACCCGACTTATAGGTTCAGCAATAGCATGCAATGCCAAGCTGCTGCTAACAAAGCAAACAGAATATTGGCATGCATTAAAAAAGGGGATTAAGCGATAATTCTCCCACTTTGGTCTGGCCTCACCTAGAGTATGCTGTTCAGTTCTGGGCACCAGTTCTCAGGAGGTGGTTTAATAAGACACGTGGCCACTCACTAAAATGAGAAGAAAAGGAGGTTTAACCTTAAAACTGCGTAGAGGGTTCTTTACTGCAAGAGCGGCAAGAATGTTGAATTCCCTTCCACAGGCGGCGGTTTCAGAAGGGGGTATTGAGAGTTTCAAAAAACTATTAGATTAACACCTGAACGACCGCAACATACAGGTATATACAATGCAATACTGACATATAATCACACACATAGGTTGGACTTGATGGACTTGTGTCTTTTTGACCTCACCTACTATGTAACTATGTAACATGTTTTTGCACAACAATGGAAAATCAGGGGGATGGCCACCTCCAGGTGGTAAGCCAATTTCACCCACGGACATTCTAGAACTTACAATACTGGACTTCATTCTAGAACTGCAATACGGTTACCAAAAGAGCAATCTGTAAATGTAAAGCGCACACACACAACACATAAGACCCCATCTCGAAGGGAAATAAAAGGGCAGATGAAGCGGCCAAAATTAGAGGTCGACCGATATATCGGCCGGCATTTGGCGTTTTTTTAATTTAATCGTCATCGGCCAATTGTGCTGATAAAAAAGGCAGATTATATCTTCAGCGCGACTTCCAAATGACTTCTGTCAATTACAACCTCTAGAGTGGGCATGTACGGGAAAGGCTTTGAACTTAACCTTCATAGAAGGAATAACTAGTACCATTTTAGTTGACTTTTGCCAAATTGTGGACTGTGGGGACATAACTGAAGCAAAAAGGCTTCTATGGGCAGATAAATATGTTTGTTATCTTCCAAGTGGGACTGGGTGTACATTATGGAACCGGGCCCTAAGGACCACAGCATACCAAGATTGGGGCTACAACCTTCCAGACCTAAGTGGCCTAAAAGAAAGACTGATTATAACAAAGGACAGGTAATTCCCCCTGTACACATATCAGCAATTGGTTGCAATCTCTGCTAACACTAGAGGAACCTCAAAAAAAAAAAAAAAAAAAAAAAAGAATAAAAAGGGATCAGCGGTTATAGTCTATGGGAGCATGGGTGTCGGGAAGAGATCCTTTAGGTAAATTTTCCTTCGAGGTATTACCACCCAATAAAACCAGACAACAGGAAAAAAGGTAGACAGAAGGAAAAGAATAAACCCATACTAAAATAGAAGTTCTGAGTAAAACTATAATGCCCTATACACACGATCAGAAATTCTGCCAGCAAAAGTCCGATGTGAGCTTTTGGTCAGAAATTCCGACCGTGTGTATGCTCCATCGGACTTTTGCTGGCGGAATTTCCATCAGCAAACGATTGAGAGCAGGTTCTCTATTTTTCAGATGGAAAAAAGTCTGATCGGAAATTCCGATAGTCTGTGGCAATTCCGACGTGCAAAATTCGACACATTTTCTCGGCTCGTTGTAGTGTTGTACGTCACCGCGTTCTTGACAGTCGAAAGTTCAGAGAACTTGTGTGTATGCAAGCCAAGCTTGAGCAGAATTCCGTCGGAAAAAACATCTAAGATTTTTCTGATGGAAATTCCGCTCGTGTGTACGGGGCATAAGATTTACTAACTTAACAGTAGAAGATGCCATAGTCTTGGAGATAGGATGCCAGGAAAAAAAATGAGTGGTTAGACTGGTTGAGGGACACAGTTAAAACTCTAAAAAAGGAAAAACTGTTTAGTTTGTGCCGGAGCCAGACCACATTTAGCAACGGTCTCTTTTCCGCTAGATCACAATACAGATCCAGAAGGTTTGAAATGTATGTTGCGGTTGTATGATAAGAGCTATAAACATGAAACAAAATTCTACCCATCACACATTGAGTTTGTGGTTTCCCCAGAGACCTCAGATACCTACAGCGGTTACTGCATATCCGGGCAACTTTTCTTGTTTTGCACTCCCAGGGAACCGTGTCGGGGTAGAACTTGGGTCACTGCCTGATGACTACTGTGCGGAGAGGATTAACAAGGGCAATGGTGACTGGGTTGAAAATGACACTCAGAGAGCTGATGTCTGGTGGATGTGTAGGGATAAGAAACTGTGAGCTAGGATACCGGCCAATGCCCAAGGGGATTGTGCTATGGTCCAGCTAGCTATGCCCCTGAGGATCCTGTCAGAACACCCATGGACTAAGAGTCACCAACGATATCGGAGGGATACCTCTCCCAAAGGGGCATTTGACTCTCAGATCCACATAGATGATATTGGGGTTCCTCACAGGGTGCTGGATGATTTTAAGGCCAGGAATCAGGTGACAGCTGGGTTTGAGTCTATTCTTTGGTGGGTGACCAAATAAAAATGATGACTGGATAGATAGAGATTATATATATATATAATATATATATATATATATATAGATATATATATATATATATATATATATATATATATATATATATATATATATATATATATATATATATATATATATATATATATATATATTATTACACACACACACACACACACACACACAATAACCAACAACTATTTGTAAATTATACTAGGGACGCTATAAAAGGCCTAGCAGAACAACTGGCCCCCACATCTCTAATGGCATGGCAGAACCGAATGGCCTTAGATATGGTCCTAGCTGAAAGAGGAGGGGTATGCAAAATGTTTGGTAGCATATGTTGTACCTTTATCCCCAAGGATACAGCTCCTGGAGGGACAATGACCAGAGCCATAGAAGGATTGGCTGCTCTATCTAATTAATTAGCGGAAAACTCAGGAATTAATGATCCATTCACAAACTGGCTTGAAGGATGGTACGGTAAGTGGACTGGACTTATCACATTGTGTTTCAATTGCTGTGGTTTTAGCCATCTTGGTGACTTGTGTATGCTGTTGCATTCCTTGTATTGGAGGACTTTCACAAAAATTGATAGAAACCACAGTCTCAAGAACAATGTATCAAGCCCTTCCTACCTCTGAGGAGACCTATGTGGAAACTGAAGCTCAACTTAATGACATACAGTTCCAAAGTGCTTAACACAGGAACTATCATCGAAATGTGTTGCAATAAAATAGCCACACAAGAGGGGGGAATGTTAGTCACACAATAAACATTTAAAACTTTTCTATTAAAAAAAACTGAGACTGATTTTTAAAATGGCTTCAGAGCAGATGTTGTAATAACTTGCTGTATCTTTTGTTTTCGTTTGAACATTTTTATTAAAGTTTTACAAACTTAACAAAAAGTTATCCAATACAACTGCATAACAATGTGAAGTATACAGGCATGTCATTGAACAGGTAAGTACAATAATCACATTCGCTCGGCAACGCAGCCTTGGATGTCGTACCAGACAACAGGTACCCGTCCCGTCTGCCCAGGGAACAACTTGCCCCGGCACACCAGCCGATCTTCAAAAGAAATCCGAATTGGGGATACTCCGCGACTCCCAAACTCCCAGGAGCCCCAAATGGGATCCTGCTGCACCCCAGGAGCTGGGAGTACAGAGACGCCCCAATGTGTATATGGCTAGGTCCAGGATCAGAACTGGAGTGGCGGGGCAAAGCCCTTCACATATTGAAATACAAACTTCAGATGTAACATACTATACCGGTCAGGTTATGCGCAGGAAATAGCGGTTCGCCAAGAGAGGCGACAGAAAAGGATAGAGAAGCACAATGGGGAGGGAAGAAACGTGTGAGGGGACAGAAAAAAAAGGAGGAAGGTGGTGCTCTGTCTGTCAACTTGAACAGTGCGTGATCTAACTGCCCGGAGGTACTCCCGGTATAAGAGAGATGTTGCAGAGGGTAGCCAAGGGTTCCCAGATGGCTCTAAACTTCTCGGTAGAGTCATTGAGCTTGGCAACAATTTGTTCCTGGACCATGACCCAGGTTACCTTACGTTTAAACAACCTAAAAGAGATGCTATCTGCCTTCCAGGCTTTGGCTATTGTCATTTTGGCTCCTAGGCATAGAAACAGTGCTAGAGCCTGTGAGGCTTTGGATAGCTCTGGGATAGGGAAATTAAGCAACGCCCACCTAGGGTGAGGCATAACAGTGGTACCTGTAAGCGAGCTTATGGAGCGGAATACTTTCTTCCAGAACGACCGTATGCGAGGACATGTCCACCACACATGGACCATAGAGCCCTCAAGACCGCAGCCTCGGAAGCAAACTGATGATGTACCTGGGAAAAGTATTGCCAGCCTGGAAGGGACATAATACCACCTCAGTAAAACTTTCAAGCTGGCTTCAACAAGGGAGACATTGAGGATACCTTTGTATGCTCTTGTAGAAGCCCGATACCATGTCGCAGAGTCCCAGGAGTCGTCCAAGTCGTCCTCCCAGGCCCTTGCATAAGAGGGTATAGACTGTTTAGTCATAAGTGCCGTATAGATCAGTGAAATGCCTCCCCTCTGATCTGCCGTGTTGATACACCAGTGTTCAAATGGGGTAATGTTAGGTGGTAGCGGTTTGGTGGTCCAGATGGAGTGTAAGAAGTGGGAAATTTGTGTGAACCTATAAAGTTCTGAGTCGGGCATGTCCAGTTTCTTCCGACAGTGTTGCAATGTGATGGGTCCTGAGTGGGAGAAGAAGTGTCCGATACTGTACAGGCCCTTGTCGGTCCACCATTTAAATGCCCCAATGTCCATCCCCGGTGGAAAGTTAGGATTATGAAAGATGTGCATTAGGGGTGTCAGAGGGGAGATTATGGTATTAAGGGAGAAAAGTTTGGTGCAAAGCGCTATAGAGTGCGATAGGGTGGGAGCCATGACAGCTGGTCTATGTTTCGGGGAACATCCCAAAAGGAAGTCAATAGTATGCAATGGTGTAGCCTGCCTTTCCATACTAAGCCAGTCTGGTTTATTATAACTAGAGTAAGCTAGCGATATTTGTGCCAGCCGAGCCGCCTGGTAGTAAGCCCAAAGGTTGGGAAGACCTAACCCTCCTTGCGTCTTTAGTCTGTAGAGCGTATCCGAAGGACATCTGTAGCCTTTCTTACCCCAGATAAATCGTAGTATGTCTGACTGCGTTTTAGTGAGGAAACTTTTGGGCAAGGGTATTGGCAATGAGCGAAATAAGTACAAGAGTTTTGGTAGCAGGGTCATTTTTACCGCATGTATTCTGCCCAGCCAGGATAGACCACATCTGGACCACCTCTCCACGTCCTGCAAGCATTTATGCACCATGGGGGGATAGTTTGAGCGGAAGAGGCCTTCAATATTTGGGGTAAGCTTGATACCCAGATACGGAATCTGGTTTGTAGCCCAGGCGAAAGTAAAGTTATCTTTGAGTTGTTTGAGGAGGTCCGGCGGGAGAGTTACGTTCAGAGCCAGAGATTTGGTCATATTAACGCGTAGTCCTGACGCCCCACTAAATTCCTCCAGGGTTTGAAGTATCACAGGCATGGAGATCAGTGGGGAGGTGATGAAGAGAAGGAGATCATCCGCGTATAATGCACATTTATGTTCGTGGGGGCCGCAAGAAACCCCTTTAATATCAGGGTTTGATCGAAGGGCAACGGCTAAAGTTTCGATCGCTATCGCAAAGAGAAGCGGCGAAAGAGGGCATCCCTGTCTGGTACCCCTGTTTATGGGAAAGGACTCCGAGTACCTGCCCAGTAGGCGCACTTGTGCCGACGGAGTGGAATAAAGGGAATCTATAAGATTAAGAAAGTATTTGCCACATCCCCATCTCCTAGGGATCTCAGACAGGCATGCCCAGTCAATCGAGTCGAACGCCTTGTGTAGATCAATTGACAGTAGAAAACCTTTTTGTGCAGGGTTCCCATCCCAATGAGATTGAAGCAAAGAGATTATATCCACTGCCCTTCTGATCTGATCCGGTCCTCGTCTCCCAGGGATGAAGCCTACCTGATCCCTGTGAATGTATGACGAGATAAAGCTGGAAAGGCGGTTGGCAAGTATCTTGGTCATTATTTTGACATCATTGTTAATAAGAGATATGGGGCGATAATTGCCAACCTCACTAGTGTCTTTATCTGGTTTCGGTATTACCGATATGTATGCTGCATTTAAGTCTGAATTTAAAGAGGCCCCATCCCTGAGAGAGTTGAACATACTGGTTAAATGAGGTGCTAGGCAATTCCCAAATTTCTTATAATAACCCGTGGAGAAGCCATCAGGACCCGGTGAGGAGCCCAATTTAAGGTTCTTAATAGTATCCAGGACCTCCTCTTGTGTGAAGGGGGATTCCAAAAGTTCTATATGTGCCTTATCCATCACTGGCAACTTAAGGTTGTTAAGGAACCTATCTCTCCTGGCTGCGGATGTACTGGGGTTCTGTTTATAAAGATCAGAATAAAACTGTTTAAAAGGTGTCCATTATCTTGCTCGGGTTCTGAGACAGTTCCCCCGAGGTTACCCTCAGTTTGGGGAAGGCTTGAGTGCGTGGTTTAGGGGACAGTTTAGTTGCCAGTCTGGAACCAATCCTATCCTGTTGTGCATAAAACTTGGCCCTAGTCCATTTAAGATGTTGCGCTGCTGACGTGGTTAATTGCATATTTAGGAGAGCCCTTGCTGTGTCTAATTTGGCTATTGAATCTAGATTGGGGTTACGTTTATGTTCTTTTGCCAATTTCTGAAACTCCTTCGTAAGTCTCACTGTATCAGCTCTGTGTTCCGCCCTGAGTTGTGCCGCTAACTGGATCAGTCTACCTCTGATGACCGGTTTATGAGCCGCCCAAACGATAGCAGGAGAAGCCCCATCTGTCGCGTTTAAGGTAAAGTACTCTTGGATAGCAGATTCTAGTAGAGTGCATTGAATAGGGTCGTTCAACAGGGTTTCTCGTAGGCGCCAGCGTGGTCGGTTACCGGTGCCCGTCGGTTTACATGTGGTCAGCGCAACTAATGAGTGGTCCGAGAGCGACGAGTCAATGATTGTGGAGTTCCTAATGAGTGGAAGCGTGGAGGCCCTGGTGAAGATGTGGCCTATCCTGGCAAAGGAGTTATGTGGAGCTGAAAAATGTGTGTAGTCTTTAGTACGTGGGTTGGTCTCTCTCCAAACGTCTATCAGGCCTGCCTCATTAAGTATTTCAGCTATTTTAATGCTCTGTTTAGAAGGACGCTTGGGTTTAGACGCACCGTTTGCCAGCTTGTCCAGGGAAGAGTCAAATGCAATGTTCGTGTCCCCGCCCATAAAAACCGTCCCCTTAAGATGTTCATGTAGTGTAGTGAGCAGAGATTCCATAAAGGATTTTTGCCCTTTATTCGGTGCGTAGTAGGATACAAAGGTGTAGAGTTCTCCATCAATGAAACCGGAGACTAGGACATATCGACCCTGGGGATCAACAACAGTTTCAGGTTGGGAGAGGTTTACATGTTTCGCAAAGCAGATCGCGACCCCCTTGGTTTTATTCTCCGCGGAGGCCAGGAAGAATTGTGGATAACTGTGGTGGAGAAAAGTGGGCTTGTAAGTAGATGGGAAGTGTGTCTCCTGCAGCAGCAGGATGTCGGCGTGCATTGAGTGATAGCATTGGAGGATTTTTCTACGTTTGATTGGGGAGTTAAGGCCCTGAGTGTTGTGTGATATAACCTTCAAGGTAGTGGGCAAGGTATGAGAATCCGGCATGGATCAGAGGGGAATGATCTATACAATCCTTATGGGACTTACCCTTCCATGTAGAGATAGACGGCAGAGTAAAACCTGATGGTCCTGTAGCGGGGAGCCCAGAGCCTGAGAGAGACGACCGGAGAAGTCCGTGTGACCTGCTAGCACCACTAAGAGCAATCAAGAGGAGAGAGAGAAAAGAGATGAGTGGGAGAAGGAGAGAGGGAAGAACAAGAACATTAATAACCTGCTGATGAATCATTCCGGTACGAGAAGAGTAGCTCAAGAAAACAAAGGGGCCCCCTTCCCACCCCCAGGTCGGTTTAGAGTCACCAAACCTACCATAACCACCATGGTTCCGGATTTTCCAAATGAAGAAAATCCGGAATAGGATCTAGGTACGCCAAGTGGGTTCCTGATCCAATCGAGGCGCATTGGGTCCACCACAGCCCCTCCACCTCAAATCTGTAACTACTGAGGGGCAAGAACAACCCCATCATCTAAAAGTGCCGGAGTCCCCTGTAGAGACTAATCCCCAGTCAACATTAAAGTTTTAGCACGCGAGAATTATGGAAAGGGGTCTAACTATCGCCAAACTTCCAGGGGAAGTAATTGTATGGAGTTAAAAGAAAAAAAAAAAAAGGGGGGGGGGGGGGGGGGGGGACCGGCTAGTAAGCCGAATATCCCCAGGCAGCAGGGACAAATAAGGTATTCAACCTATTATACTGCATGTTCCCCTCCTAATGAGGATAGTTTGTATTCCCCTCTACCAGTAAGTCAGTATCCTATTATCATGAAAGGTAAAAAAATAATTATCATCAACTTTAACATGAAAATAACAACATGTATAGATGCTCGATCAGTTAGTGCAGTGGGGGAAGGGGGACCCCCCCTTACCCACCCTCTACAAGGAAGAGGGGGAAAAGAGAAAGCCCCAACCTGTCCTTCCCCCAGAACATCACCCCAGAAGCAGGGGAGAAGTCCAGGTCAGGATCAAAAAAACGAAGTTACTTACGGTAACGTTCTTTCCGGGAGTCTTTCAGGACAGCCACCTGAGAGACCTTGGCTCCTCCCCTCTGTAGGAAACACCTGCGCCAGCTTGCTATAAATTTCCTCCTCCCCTGCTGCTCCTCAGTTCTTTGAAGAGCACCTCCAGTTTGCTGGGGAGACACAAGAAACATATGATACACATATAATAATTTATATCACATTTCCTGTAAGGAAACCTCATACTTGATATACATTTGGGTGGGTACCCGGCTGTCCTGAAAGACTCCCGGAAAGAACGTTACCGTAAGTAACTTCGTTTTTCCCCTATCGTCTTTCAGGACAGCCACCTGAGAGGATAACCGAGCACTTACCCCTAGGGCGGGACCACAGCTTGTAAGACCTTACGTCCAAAGGTCTGATCTTTAGCTGACCATAAGTCCACTCTATAGTGTCTTACAAAAGTGGCAAAGCTGGACCATGTTGCCGCTTTACAAATCTGTTCCGGCGTCGCTCCAGCTCTCTCTGCCTGTGACGCTGCCATTGCCCTCGTGGAGTGTGCCCTGATTCCTTCTGGGATCTGCATACCCCCTATTTTGTAAGCCTGCTCTATGGCTTCCCTTAACCATCTGGCTATTGTACTCCTTGAAGCCTTGTGCCCTTGCCTGGCTCCAGTGTATAAAATAAATAAAGACTCCGTCTTTCTAATTGACTTTGTTGCCTCTAAATAATGCAGGATGCATCTCCTGACATCTAAACTATGAAATTTCACTTCCTTCTCCTGAGAAGGATTCGGACAGAATGATGGTAATACAATTTCTTGACCCCTGTGAAATTTTGAGACCACTTTAGGTAGAAACCCCGGATCCATTTTGAAGACTATACGATCCGGAAAGATCTGGCAAAAGGGGGGTCTGATAGATGGGGCTTCCATCTCACAGACCCTTTTGGCTGTAGTAATTGCTACCAAGAAGATTGCTTTAAGCGTCAGCATCTTCAGGCTGCAATCCTTTAACGGTTCAAAGGGATCTGCTGTCATAGTTTGTAACACTAATGACAGGTCCCACTTGGGAAAGGCTGTGCTTTGTGGCGGCCTTTGTCTGCTCACGGATCTAAAGAGTCTGATTATCCAGGGGTTTGAGGCTAAACTCCTCTCCTGGTAAACTGACAGCGCTGACACTTGACTCTTTAACGTGCTGAGGCTTAGTCCTTTGTCTACACCACTCTGTAGAAACTCTAGGACTGCTACTGAGCTTTGTGTTTTAAAGTTGTTCTCTGTACACCAACGATTAAAACACTTCCATACCTTCTGGTAGATATTACGTGTCTCAACCTTTCTGCTTTTCAGCAGTGTGTCTATCAGACGGTTTGAGAACCCTTTGGCTCTTAATAGCTGTTCCTCAGATACCAGGCGGCTAGTTTCCACTTGCCCACCTGTGGACAGTGCACTGGGCCCTGGGCTAGCAGATCCTCTTGGATTGGTAGAAACCAAGGAGGCTCTATGGCTAGTTCTTTGAGCATAGAGAACCACGGTCTCCTGGGCCAGTGAGGTGCTATAAGGATTAATGACGTGTCTTCTGTACGAAATTTCCTTATTACTGCGGGTAGTAGTACTGGTGGGGGAAAAGCATAACATCTGCTGAACGCCCACTTCTGCGCCAATGCGTCTACCCCGAGTGCTCCCTCCTCCCTTTTTAGGGAGAAGAAGGCTTGGACTTTCCTGCTTTCTCTGGAAGCAAATAAGTCCACCTGAGGTATTCCCCATTTTTTTGCAATCTGGTCGAATACCTCTTGTTTTAGCACCCATTCTCCTTCTCTTACTTTCTTCCTGCTGAGAAAGTCTGCCACTCTGTTTAAGTCTCCTTTTAGGTGTACTGCTGAAAAGGAGAGTATGTTTTTCTCTCCCCATCTCAGGATCTCTTCTGCTAGGGCCCACAGAACTCCGCTTCTGGTTCCCCCTTGCTTGCTTATGTAAGCTATTACTGACGAGTTGTCTGATCTGATCTGTACATGATGTCCTTTTAATTCCTTCTGGAAGGACTGGAGTGCGAACCATACCGCTTTCAGTTCCTTCCAGTTGGACGATCTTGTCCGTTCTTCCCTCCCCCAAGCACCTTGTGCTAACTGGGAGTCCAGGTGTGCTCCCCACCCTACACCGCTTGCGTCTGTGGTTAGGATTCGGGAGATAGGTAGGATCCATAGCCGTCCTATGTCTAAATTTTCTGTCTTTCTCCACCACCATAAGGACTTTTTTACCTTTGCTGGTATTGATACCTGCAAATCCAGAGACTCCTGCCTGTGATCCCATATCTTTAATAGGAACATTTGCAGTGGTCGGAAATGCAGGTTTGCCCACTGAACTGCTGGGATTGCAGATGTTAGCAACCCTAGTGTTGACATTATTTTTCTTATAGAACAGGGTATACTGGTCTGAATTGCCTTTATTTCTTTTTGAATCTGTTATCTTTTCCTCGGGTAGAAAAACTCTTTGCTGAACTGAGTCTATTACATAACCCAGGTATTTTAACTGTTGCGTGGGTTGTAGACTTGATTTTTCCACATTCACCAACCAACCTAGACTCTCTAGGAATACCCGAGTGTACTCGAGGTTTTCTAATAACCTTTCGGGTGTCCTTGCAAAAAGAAGAAGGTCGTCTAAATAGGCAATAATGGATATGCCTTTTAGTCGTAGTGGTGCCAAAGCTTCTGCCAGAACCTTGGTAAAGATTCTTGGCGAAGATAGGCCAAAGGGCAGAGCCTGAAACTGAAGATGTACAGCTTCTTTTCCTGTTTCTATTGCTAGCCTTAGAAACTTCTGGTGATTTGGGTGTATGGGTATGTGCAGGTACGCATCCTTTAAATCTAGCGACGCCATATAACAGTTTGGAGGCAACAGGGCCTTCACTGAATATATGGAGTCCATCCTGAACCTTTTGTAGGTTATGGATAGATTTAGTGGTTTGAGGTTGAGGATCGGTCTGACCTTTCTTGAGGGTTTCTGTACTCCAAATATATGGGAGTAGAAGCCCTGTCCTCTTTCTGCCCCTGGTACCCTGATGATTACACCCTGTCTCCTGAGGTCCTTTATGGATCTCATTAACCCTCTGGCTTTTTCCTTGCTGTTTGGCAGCTTGGTGATGTACAGTCTGTTTGGGGGGAATTTTGAGAATTCTAGGGAATACCCGTCTCTTATCGTCCTTAAGATGTATTGACTGGAGGATATTTTTTCCCATTGTGAGATGAAGGCCCCCAGTCTTCCTCCCACTGAGAGGACTTCAGTCCTTATTGCGGGTCTGCTCAGGAGGGCGAAATATTGCTCCCCCTTTGCTATTCCCTCGCTGACCCCAAGGTTTCTTTTGATTAGTTGCCTTGGGTACTGAAAACCGGGACTTGGTGTCCCTCTTTTGCCTCTTTCTATTTTGTAGAGGCTGGGCCCAGGGTGCTTTCCATTTCAGCGGAAAAGCCTTCTTTTTGTCCGCTGTACGGTCTAACACTTTCTCTAATCCTGGCCCAAATAACAGGTCTCCCGTAAACGGGATCCCGCATAACTTGGCTTTGGATGCAGCATCCCCTTGCCAAGTCTTTAGCCATAGGGCCCTTCTGGTAGAATTGGCTAGAGCCGAGGATCTGGCTGCCATGCGTACCAGCTCTGCTGATGCATCTGCTATGTATGCAATGCCTTTGAGAAGAGTGGGAAAAGAGGACAAAATCTGCTCCTTCGCAGTACCTTCCTCAATATGTGCCTGTATACGGTTTAGCCAAAACTCTACATTTCTGGCTACCACCGTGACCGCCATGGCTGGCTTTAGGCTTCCCACTGTGGAGTCCCATGACCTCTTTAATAGGGTATCCATTCTTTTGTCCATTGCTTCAGAAAGGACCCCCATATCCTCAAATGCTAGATCGGTGTGCCTGGAGACTTGTGAGAAGGCAGCGTCTAGTTTTGGGATTTTATTCCATACTGATGACTCATCATCTGAAAATGGGAACCGTCTCTTTAAGGCTTTAGAAAAGAATGGTTTCCTTTCAGGTTCCTGCCATTCTTTCTTAATTGCCTCTATTAAGACGTCATGAACAGGAAAATTTCTCTTTTCCTGTTCTCCTAAACCCTCATACATCTGATCATGCAGGGATAAAGGTTTCTTTTCCGTCTGTATACCCAGCGTGGTATGAATGGCTCCCAACAGCTGGTCTACCTCTTCTAATGAGAGTTTGTATCTAGAGGGTTTTCTGGAATCCCCTTCCAGTGCTCACCCTCAGATTCTTGGGAGCCGGACGCTGTGCTGTCAGGCTCGTCCTCTGCCTCCTCTCTAGGAGTAACTGAAGGACCGGCACTAGTGGAGGGTAGTGCCTGTGCTTTTCCTAGTACCGTTAGTACTGGTGGGGGGGCAGTTTGCAGTTGAGGGATCTGGAACCCTTCAAAAAAGGTTTTGAAGGCTACAAAGGTACTCGATAGTTCCTTGACAGATGCCGCTAAGTCACTGCCCTGCTCTGTGGAATGTTCTTGCACCAACTTGTGAATACATTCCTTACATAATGCTTTCCCCCAGGAATCTTTCAGTGTGTTTTTACAAGAAGGGCACCTCCTTTTTGAGTTATGAGAGGGCTTAGACTTGTCAGGTTTCTGAAAAGACAAAGAGAAACCCCACACACATTAATACTGACATAAGCTTCCTGCAACTTGCAGGTGCACAGCGTCTTTCATATGGGCTTACCACACTAGGGGCCCAATGAAAATAACCCTCTGACACAGGAGGGACCTGCCCACCCCCCCCTTGCTGAACCCTTGAGGGGGAGGGGGGGGATGGGTGGTTGTTATAGGCCAGGGGAGGTCCTCCCCAGGTTCCCCTTACCTTTACATGGCTGGAGCTGGTCTCTGTCGTAGCAGTCTGGTCTCTCCCTTCTGCGTCCAACATGCTTGTGTCACCACCGGAGCTTTAGCTGTCACTACAGCATATGCAGCTCCTCTCCTAGCCCATGCCTGGCCTCCTTTTCAAGATTCGCGGCCGGAACCGGAAACCGCGAACCCGGAAGTACACGCCCCTCTTGTCGGATGTGACGTCACCCGTCACTGACAACGCCGGTCCCTATACCCAGCGTGTTCCGCGCTGCGAGCGCCACACGCCGCTGGAGGTATAGAACGGCAGGACCTGTACCTGTGCTTCGCACTCGGAGCTGAGAAGGAAACCCCCCTGACCTCCGCTTGCACTCAGGGATGCAGGGGCGGCAGTCTCCCCAGGTTAGTTACCTGGTCTGTTTGTCCAAAAGGAGCCGCTGCTGCTTTGTTTGTGGACATGTATCCTTTGCCTGAGCCCATACCCCCTGGTAATCCTGACTCTTTCTGGCTGGTTCCAAAAAGGTGTCTCCCCTCCTGGAGGAAACAAATAACTGAGGAGCAGCAGGGGAGGAGGAAATTTATAGCAAGCTGGCGCAGGTGTTTCCTACAGAGGGGAGGAGCCAAGGTCTCTCGTGGCTGTCCTGAAAGACGATAGGGGAAAAAAGGATTATAAGCAAATACGCTCAGGGTGGCATGGTTTCTTTGGATCTTTTGGGCCCCTGCTTCAGCCAGGATTGTTGCAGCGGGCTGGCAGGCGGGGGTCTTTTGGCGGAAGAAGGGGTCCCTCGGTTAGCTTGCGCAGGCGTAGGTTCCAGCAGTATCAGGCCGAGATGCGTGAGGAGTCGTTCACCTTCCTGGAAAGAGGAGAAGCAGAAATTCTTGCTTTTGTAGGAAAAGTTCAGACGAAGAGGGAATGACCACCGATATGCGATTTCCTTATCGATCAGCACCTGCAGCAACGGTTTGAAGGAGCGCCTCTTCTGGACTGTATAAGGTGATAGGTCAGCGAATATTTGAATTTTGTGACCGAGTAAAGTGAGATTGTCTGAATATCTGGCTTTCCTTATGACTGCTTCTTTGACAGAATAATGATGTGGTTTAACAATGACATCTCTGGGCAATCCGTCGGATCTAGGGGCCTGTAGTGCCCTATGTGCTCTGTCAAGTTCCAGGTGGTTATCCGGAATGTCAGGGATAAGGTTTTTAATCAAAGATTTAACTGCTTTATGGACATCCTTCTCAGATTCAGGGAGTCCCCGGAGTCTAAAGTTATATCTTCTGGATCTGTTCTCGAGGTCATCGATTTTTGAAAAAGCAGATTCCAATTGATCCTGTACTTCCTGTAATCTGGCAGAGTTTTAGTTAATCTGAGCCACTGCTTGATCAGCTTTTTGTTCTATGGTGTCCGTCCTTATCCCTATTTGTTGCAGGTCAGCGTGTAAAGATGCAGTAATTTGGGCAGCATTCATAGCCAATCCTTTATGCAGCATGTGTGAAAAGGCTGTCATCATAGACTGAAAGTCATTGGGGACAGGAATGTCTGCTTGGGCCTCACTCACTGTAAGCAGCATGCCTGTGTGTGGATCCAGCAATGGGGATGTGGGATATCCTGGGCTCATCCTCCCCAAAAGGGATTCCGTGGAGGAGGGAGAGCCGACAGCTTGCAGAGGGGGGAAGTCAGTACCTGCATAAGGTGGATCATAAGGTGGATCTGTCTGGTCCTGGTCGGCTATAGAGTCCTCCTGTTGTTCTGAGGCCTGTAAGCCTCGTGTAGCCGACGCCATCTTGGCATATGTGAGGGGGCCGTTCGCGGCCGTCATTTGGCCAGAGAGGTCCCTCCGGACCTGGGGTTTTGACATATTCCGGTGCCCCGGGTGTTCCCCTGTCAGGATGGCACGGTGTGGGGCGGAAACGAGGGCTCCGTCGGCTCCGGTGGCTAGCGGTGGGCTGTGGTGGAGCGGAGCTCTAGTAGCCGGCGGCCATCTTAGAGCTGCCGCGCATGCGCGTGTATCTTTTGTTTTAACTAACCTCATAGTAAAATAGAGTGATTAGGCTTTACCATATATGGTAACAGATTGCACGGAAACATTGATTAGCAAATAAAGCATGTACCATGATGTACCAGGAGCCATCAGTGTTTCCTCAGCCAATAGAAGCATTATAGGTGTATTATTGTAAGCATTAGGAGGGGGCTGTACATCCCTCCATGTGATTTGTGCTCCATTCTTTAGCTTGTAAGGATCACCTTTTTGTGTCGACACATCTGAAATAAATTGTCTGCTTTTCAATACATCTGGAGTGACTGATCACAGGGGAAGAATAATCCTAACACTTACACATAGGAGGGGCCGGGGGAGCTGGAAAAGGAGATTCCAGAGCTCTCTAAGGTAAGCTGGGTTCTACAAGCACCCCACCCAAAGTGACTTCTTATGCTTTATTTTTTTCACCCAAAGGCAATCTGAATAAACGAATGTGCCACAACTTTGAGCCAACCATTTGGAGAGTGTGACCTTGCAAATCTGAAACAGAAGCCCTGTGCTAAAAAGTCCAAGAGGCACTGACTGAACGAGTCAAATAAGCTGTAACAGGGAAAGGAGGACTCCTGCCTGATCGACCTAAAGCTGGTGGAACTAGATTCAGGTCGACCCTTGCAAGAGCCTGTGTATAGGACAAACAGAATCCAAAGCTCGAGAGATTGTAGACGGCCACTGATATTGGCTAGTCAGGCTCCGCGCTTAGGATAATTGCTAAATGGTCTATGCTAATATTATTACCATAAACCCAGTACAGCTGCTCCCTGCGAAATCTGCAAGATTTAATTGATAGTTTAGTATATAAGGGGCGCTAGTACAAAAATAAAGTGTGCTTATTTAAGGAATCGATTAAATATTCTGGACTGTATGATAGAGTGAGCTATTGATAAAGGGTGTGGGGACACAAAATAGATCTACTCAGAACTAAGCTACTTATTACTACTTCAAGTGACAGTAGTGACCACAGTTGATTACTCATACATTGTCAATATTATAATGTGTCAAATTATTCAAAAAATTAGTTTGTTGTGTCTGTGTATACAAATAAATAATAATATCACAACCACCTGTATGTGAACCAGTAAAGTGTAAAAGTATTGCCTATGAAGTGCAACACAAAAAAGAGCTACCAGAGCTCTATTGTACAAAATATACAAAAGCACAGTTTAGGCAAAAATGAACTTAATCCTAAACCATATAACACAATGTGTACATGTATCTAAATTCAAAATTGATAACCAACGACCAAGCCCATATGCCAGGTCTAATGTATAAAGTGCAAAAGTGCCAGGTTAACAAGTGATCCCAATAGCTTGGGTACATTCAATATTCGTGACAAAAATATATAAAATTAACACAAAAAAAATGGTGATATTCCAAAAAACGCAAAGTTCATATAGTAGTCCTTGCTGAAAAAAGTCACATTCACTCCTGTAGATATAGCTTGTGCACCATCACCAGACAAATTCTTGATCCACCCAATGTGAGAACCAGCAATACTAAATGGCCTCTTACCAAATGGAGTTGATTACTTTGTTTAGAAGCAATCAAAATGCGCTTTCACAGGATTGTGCCTGTACACTGAGTAACACACCCTCACTCAAGGGCTCTCTTCCTTCTATCAGATCAGCTCAGACGAAATGGAATGGAAACATAGATGGGAATATAAAGAGAGGCGCACCTCATAGCGTAATAACGTTTTTTTATTAAAAAATAGCATAAAAAACACAGCAGCCAATTGCTCACTTACATTTTCCGGTGCCTACCCGGCACTGAGGCTACTTGCAATATGTTAAAATTCAATGGAGCAGCAGATCCTTCCCTCGTGGCGTGCGTTTCTAGCGTGCGTTCCACTCACCAGGGAACCAGGGCCAGTCTCACAGGAAGTCCCGCAGTATTGCATCCAAAAGAGATAAAAGTGATCAGGTACCGCCTACCGACGTACGTTTCGTAATTGACACGTCTTCAGGGTGGCGTACCTGATCACTGCAAAACCTGATTAATATACTGATCCTCATTAGTAAACAACCAATGAGGCCTCAGAGTGGGCGCAGCCTCAGTCCCAGTGAAGCTCCCATCACGGACACAGCCGCATGATACATATACATGTTATAAGAACATACCTAAAACCCCAGCTATGATACAAAATATTTATGTGTTAAATAACAACCCCTTGCCTCATTATTCCCCAACTCCCTACGGGACCTTATTTATTATTTCTAGGTACTAAATTAGCTGATATGGGACTTTTTTTGGATACTTATTAAAACTTAATGATACAGCTAATATAAATCAAACCTTACCTTAGGCTCAAATTTCTTTGTCTCATTAATTGCTATAAAGCGGAGGTAAATCTGTCCATATCTCTCTAATAATAATTAGATGTTTAGATATATATTAGCTTCTTTTATAATTGGGACTTATATTATTTTTCTATGGAGTATAAAGTCTGTAGTACTCATATACTCCACAAGATGTCACTATATATGTCGTACTATCTATGGAGCCACATCTTCGATTCAATATGACGGGATTGCTTTTAAGCCACCATCCCAATCATACACTTGCCTATTTTATCTTCTCACTTCATAACAACCTTTATACCAATATTTATATTACCATTGTATAAATAAAACCATTACCTCAACTAGCTATTCCGATATATTATTTTTTATTTTTTATTTTTTATCTTTGATGGAATTTAGAGAATAACATAGGCAAAATAGGCAAGTGTATGATTGGGATGGTGGCTTAAAAGCAATCCCGTCATATTGAATCGAAGATGTGGCTCCATAGATAGTACGACATATATAGTGACATCTTGTGGAGTATATGAGTACTACAGACTTTATACTCCATAGAAAAATAATATAAGTCCCAATTATAAAAGAAGCTAATATATATCTAAACATCTAATTATTATTAGAGAGATATGGACAGATTTACCTCCGCTTTATAGCAATTAATGAGACAAAGAAATTTGAGCCTAAGGTAAGGTTTGATTTATATTAGCTGTATCATTAAGTTTTAATAAGTATCCAAAAAAAGTCCCATATCAGCTAATTTAGTACCTAGAAATAATAAATAAGGTCCCGTAGGGAGTTGGGGAATAATGAGGCAAGGGGTTGTTATTTAACACATAAATATTTTGTATCATAGCTGGGGTTTTAGGTATGTTCTTATAACATGTATATGTATCATGCGGCTGTGTCCGTGATGGGAGCTTCACTGGGACTGAGGCTGCGCCCACTCTGAGGCCTCATTGGTTGTTTACTAATGAGGATCAGTATATTAATCAGGTTTTGCAGTGATCAGGTACGCCACCCTGAAGACGTGTCAATTACGAAACGTACGTCGGTAGGCGGTACCTGATCACTTTTATCTCTTTTGGATGCAATACTGCGGGACTTCCTGTGAGACTGGCCCTGGTTCCCTGGTGAGTGGAACGCACGCTAGAAACGCACGCCACGAGGGAAGGATCTGCTGCTCCATTGAATTTTAACATATTGCAAGTAGCCTCAGTGCCGGGTAGGCACCGGAAAATGTAAGTGAGCAATTGGCTGCTGTGTTTTTTATGCTATTTTTTAATAAAAAAACGTTATTACGCTATGAGGTGCGCCTCTCTTTATATTCCCATCTATGTTTCCATTCCATTTCGTCTGAGCTGATCTGATAGAAGGAAGAGAGCCCTTGAGTGAGGGTGTGTTACTCAGTGTACAGGCACAATCCTGTGAAAGCGCATTTTGATTGCTTCTAAACAAAGTAATCAACTCCATTTGGTAAGAGGCCATTTAGTATTGCTGGTTCTCACATTGGGTGGATCAAGAATTTGTCTGGTGATGGTGCACAAGCTATATCTACAGGAGTGAATGTGACTTTTTTCAGCAAGGACTACTATATGAACTTTGCGTTTTTTGGAATATCACCATTTTTTTTGTGTTAATTTTATATATTTTTGTCACGAATATTGAATGTACCCAAGCTATTGGGATCACTTGTTAACCTGGCACTTTTGCACTTTATACATTAGACCTGGCATATGGGCTTGGTCGTTAGTTATCAATTTTGAATTTAGATACATGTACACATTGTGTTATATGGTTTAGGATTAAGTTCATTTTTGCCTAAACTGTGCTTTTGTATATTTTGTACAATAGAGCTCTGGTAGCTCTTTTTTGTGTTGCACTTCATAGGCAATACTTTTACACTTTACTGGTTCACATACAGGTGGTTGTGATATTATTATTTATTTGTATACACAGACACAACAAACTAATTTTTTGAATAATTTGACACATTATAATATTGACAATGTATGAGTAATCAACTGTGGTCACTACTGTCACTTGAAGTAGTAATAAGTAGCTTAGTTCTGAGTAGATCTATTTTGTGTCCCCACACCCTTTATCAATAGCTCACTCTATCATACAGTCCAGAATATTTAATCGATTCCTTAAATAAGCACACTTTATTTTTGTACTAGAATCCAAAGCTCGGACAGAGACAGTGGCAAACAGGTAGACTCCCATTATGCATATAATATCTATCTGGTATCTATATTAATGTAAAGATATCTCCCAGGAGTGTGTTGGAGCAAGGAAAGAAAAGAACGTCCGATTAAGGTGGAGAGGGAAAATTTCCTTAGGAAGAAATGAGGCTTGGGGCTTCTAAGGCACTAGTGTTGAGTGAAGATCTCTCTTTGGAGTGCTTTGGAGAGCAGAGCAAAAAGGAAGGAAAGAGAACATTCTGATGAAGGTGGAAAGGGGGAGACCACCTTTAGAAAAAAAAAGAGTGCAACCCCCTCCCCCAACCAAGGCCCCAGCTTGTTTTTACAAAGAAAAAAAGAAGGGTTATTTATAGGATAAGGCCACTGGTTCCAAGACCCATCTCACTGAAATGACAGAAACACAGAACCCTATGATTAAGTTCTGCCAGGGAATATCCCAAATGGGTTCAAAGGTAGGCTTCTCTAGAGTCAACAGGACCAAAGAAAGATCCCAGGGCAATACAGGTATACAAACAGGGGGCGCAATATGGACCACCTCCTAAACAAATTCTTTCACCAGGGAACAAGTGGCTAGCAGTCATTGAAAGAACAGGCAATGCTGAGATTTGACCCTTCAGGGTGCTCAAGGCCAATTGCTCCCATCCAGATTGGAGAAAGAACATGATACATCCCACAGAGTATCGTTTAGGGTGAAACTTTTGTGACTTGCACCATGCAAAGTAAGCCTTTAAGGTGCAGTGATAGACCTTGCAAAATGTTGATTTCCTAGCATTCAAGACTTGGATTTAAACCGACCAACCTGTCAAAGACATCAACCATTAGGCAGGATAGAAGAACAGTGCATGTATTAACCACTTCAGCCCCGGACCAATTGGCAGCCAAAGGACCAGGCCCCTTTTTGCAATTCGGCACTGCGTCGCTTTAACTAACAATTGCGCGGTCATGCGACGTGGCTCCAAAACAAAATTGGCGTCCTTTTTTTCCCACAAATAGAGCTTTCTTTTGGTGGTATTTGATCGCCCCTGCGGTTTTTATTTTTTGCGCTATAAACAAAAATAGAGCGACAATTTTGAAAAAAATGCAATATTTTTTACTTTTTGCTATAATAAATATCCCCAAAAAATATATAAAAAAACATTTTTTTTCCTCAGTTTAGGCCGATACGTATTCTTCTACATATTTTTGGTAAAAAAAAATCGCAATTAGCGATTATTGATTAGTTTGCGCAAAAGTTATAGCGTTTACAAAATAGGGGATAGTTTTATAGCATTTTTATTAATATTTTTTTTTTATTAGTAATGGCGGCGATCAGCGATTTTTATTGTGACTGCGACATTTTGGCGGACACATCGGACATTTTTGACACATTTTTGGGACATTTGTCATTTATACAGAAATCAGTGCTATTTAAATAGCACTGATTCCTATGTAAATGACAGTTGTAGTTAGGGGGTTAACCACAAGGGGGCGGGAGGAGTCAGTGTGACGTGTTGTGTTGTGGTTACTGTAGGGGGGCGTGGCTGTACGTCTGACGTCATTGATCGGCGTTCCCGATGACAGGGAACCGCCGATCACTGACAGTCAGTGTAGGAAGCGCGGGGAGAGGTTTGTTTACATAGACCTCTCCCCGTTCTTCCGTTCCGTAACCCGATCGCGGGATACCAGCGGCGATCGGGTCCGCTGGTCCCGCGGCCGTGGTCACGGAGCTCCCGACCGGGTCGCGCGCTGGCGGCGCGCGCCCCCCGGGCAGGCAAATTAAAGGGGACGTACAGGTACGTCCTTTTGCCTGCCCGTGCCATTCTGTTGACGTATATCTACAGGAGGCGGTCGGGAAGCGGTTAAATAAAACTCACGCCAAATGAAATATTAAATAAATGAATAAACTACAGCAGCTATTAGAAAAGGTTCTAGAACCTCAAAAATGAATATATGGATTAACACCCTGTCCTTGATGAAGGGAGGGGGGGGGGGGGAACGAGTTGACGCATTTTCAGTTGCGTAAACCAGTGATGCAACTTCCACCTGCCGTGGAACGCATGCCGTCCAGTGGCAAACACGGATAATAACCTGATGCCTGTTTGAACACAGATGTCTCGTGAGTAGCTTTGTTTACACAGTACTTCACTATTGTTTTTTTTTTTCCCCCATTATGATTGAGCCACCTCGGTCCATCCACGTAAATACCCATATGAGCGTTTCTGAGAGTCCATTCAGGTCACAGATCTCTTGACCCCAGACTGCAAAGCTGAGGGTCCAAAAGAGGGGAGTGTGGCACTTGAACAATTTATTCTGAATCGCAGAAGCAATATATATATATATATATATATATATATATATATATATATATATATATATATATATATATATATATATATATATATATATATATATATATATATATATATAGCTCCAAGATAGTGCTTCTGTGATTCAGAATAAAGTGTTCAAGTGCCACACTCCCCTCTTTTGGACCCTCAGCTTTGCAGTCTGGGGTCAAGAGAGCTGTGACCTGAATGATCTGGTGTGTGAGGAATGGACTCTCAGAAACTGTCATATGGGTATTCACGTGGATGGACCGAGGTGGCTCAATCATAATGGGGGGAAAAAACAATAGTGAAGTGTGTGTATATATATATATTATATATATATATATATATATATATATATATATATATATATATATATATATATATATATATATATATATATATATATATATACATACATACACATACATACACACATACACACACACACACACACATATACACACATACATATACATATACACACACACACACACACACACACACATATACACAATCTATTTTTGTATTTGATAATATCACTGCTAATGTTTTTGAGCACATCATCAATTGTTTAAAATTCTGCTAGCACTGTTAATCCATATAGTCTGGATGGTAGACCAGACCCGAGATAGAAGGTCTGGAAGTGCCCAGAGTGTCACCCAGGAGTTGGAGAATGTCCAACTACAAAGGCCTTTTGGGCCAGTTTGGTGCCACCAGAATGTCTTCCACCTCAATCCTGCAAAGCAGTTGAGGAAGAATCTGGAGCAGAAGGAAGGCGTATCTCAACCATAACTTATCCCAGAGTCTCTAGCATCTCTACAGTAAAGGCTTTTGGATCCCTGATCCTGGCTACAAAACTGTCCACCTTGTTCTATAATTTGGATGCCAACAGATCGACATCTGGCATCCCCTAGTGGTGACAAATGTCCCAAAAAAGTATAGCGTGAAGAGACCATTCCCACATCCATGCACTGATTACTAAAACGAGAAGTCCAGCCTGAGCTTGTTTAGCTGGGCTTCTCCTAAGGGTTACAGGAGTGCAATTCGTTTTGCACTCCTGTGACCCATATTCAGCAGAGAGCGGTCTGAAGTCCGCTCTCTGCTGACGTCACTGGAATCAGTCCAGGTACCGCATCATCACGACAACGAAGTCTGCATCCGCCAGGTGCTTGGACTGATGCCTGTCTCAGCGATCTACTGAGAGGCCAATCCCCGCCCCCCACAGCTCAGCGCTCCAGTGAGCATGGGGGAGCAGAGAGGAGAGCTGCTAATTGACAGTAAGCAGCTCTCCTCTCAGGGATCTGCGAGAACCGTGTTCGATGGCTTGGTTCTCAGTGTAGAGAGGCCGGGGACAGATGCAGCATCAGTCCCATGCTGCATTCACCTAGGCAAGTATAACAAAAAAAAGGGGGGGGGCGGGGAGAGCCATACTTCTCTTTAAGTGAACCTGCAATTGTCTATTCTGGGAATATGAACTGTGCCCAAAAGGCAGGAATGTGCATTTTGGCTCAAGCCATAATTAGGTCTGCTTCTGTAAAGGGCATGCAGTTGCCAAACCCTGATGGTTTATGTGAACCGTGGCAGTGTTGTTGCTTTACTGAACACTTGTTGGTCACGCCTTAAGTTGATTGGTCCAGCACATAGGGCATAAGTGAATGGCTCTCAATTCGATGTTGGTGGGAAAAAAGTGTGGTCTCCCTCGATAACCATGTCCCTGGATCATTGCAACTCCTCGCACACCTTCTCAGATGGACAGGCTGGCATCCTTCATGAGAACTGTCCATGTGAAAGGAAGAAAGGACTAACCAGATTCCAATGAAGAACTGGTCAGAGATATCCTGGTCTTGGAAAAGAGGTGCATGGGCTTGTTATTATAACTAGAAGGCTTGTTCCACACAGTCAGTGCATTGAGCTGTGGAGGTCTGGAATGAAACTGGGCAAACATCACCATCTTGAATTAAGCCACCATGAGGCCCAGAACCTTCATGCAAAATCTGACTGCAAGGAGTTTATTGGAATGCAGGGTCCGGACATGAGCTTAGAGGATCAATACTCATTCTTGGGGAAGGAACAATCAAGCTTGGGCTTTGTCCAAGACTAGGCCCAGGTACTTCCACAAGGCGAGCGGGATCCAGACTTATGCAAGTTGAGAATCCAGCTCAAGCTCTGAGGTGTCTGCATCTTCCAATGCACATTGGCCAACAGGGCTGGGAAGGAGTAGTCCTTCAAGGGAAGGTCATCAAGGTATCAAATTATCAAATACTGTGGATTCCCTGAAAGTGCACCAGCCCAAACATCAGGGCTAGCATCTTGATGAAACCTGGGGGCCGCGGTCAGACCAGTGAGAAGAGCCATTAGCTGGAAGTGCTGCGCCCTCACCACAAGTCGCAGGAACAGCTGAGGTGGGGGGGGGGGGGGGGGGGGGTGTTGTCAATTGTAGAAATTCCCCTGGTTGCATCAATGCAATGAGAAACTGGCCAATATCATTCAGAACTGAATTAAGGTGTTGAGAACCTTCAAGTCTAGTATTGCATGGATGCCACCATTGGGCTTTAGAAGAAAGGAACTAGAGGGAACTAGTACATTCGCTCTCAAAGACGGAAGCAGTAGTAAGGCAATCTGGTCTGGTGGCCTGGTCATAATCAGGGAGACAGGAGGAAGCGAAAATGATTATTTCAGGTACTTATATATAGTGCCAATAATTTACACAGCACTTATATATACATTGTACATTCACATCAGTCCCAGTCCTTAAAGCGGGATTCCACCCTAAAGTGGAACTTCCGCTTTTTGGAACCCTCCCCCCCTCCGGTGTCACATTTGGCACCTTTCAGGGGGGAGGGGGGTGCAGATACCTGTCTAAGACAGGTACCTGCACCCACTTCCGGCATAAACTCCCACGGGAGTTTATGCAGCTTCCTATCCCGGCGCACTGTCTGCCGGGACACACATACGTGTCCCGGCAGACAGCGCTGAAGATTCTCATTGCGCCGCGCGACTCGCGCATGCGCAGTAGGGAATCGGGAAGTGAAGCCACTTCCTGATTCCCTCACCGAGAATGGCGCCGGCTACAGCAGAGAGCCGAGCGATCGATCGGCCTCTGCTGCCGACACCGCTGGACCCTGGAACAGGTAAGTGTCCATTTTTTAAAAGTCAGCAGCTGCAGTATTTGTAGCTGCTGGCTTTTAAAAATAGGATTTTTTGTACTCACCGTAAAATCCTTTTCTCTGTAGTTCACCGACTGACACAGCTCCTCTCAGACCATTGGGTTGTTATGCCACCTTCAGGAGAAGACTAGGCATTACATGTTAACATGTGATAATAAAACTAGAACTTTCTAGTTCAGCCCAAGGGGCGGTCCCTTAGGTAACAACCCCACAGCATGCTACTGCAGCCTCAGTACGTCAACAAGCAGTATAACGTACACAAAAATAGGAGGGGCGGGTGCTGTGTCAGTCGGTGAACTACAGAGAAAAGGATTTTACGGTGAGTACAAAAAAATCCCATTTTCTCTTACGTTCACCGACTGACACAGCTCCTCTTAGACCATTGGGACGTCCCCAAGCAGTGCCAAAACGAGGGGTGGGAAAACAGCATAAAAGCTTCACCCACCATGGCATGTGGGAACTAGTATAAAACTTTACCCACAAAAAACAACAGCGTGTGGGAACCAAAACACTTTGTTACCCACAAAAAATATATATATATATACACACTTCACTATTGTTTTTTCCCCCCATTATGATTGAGCCACCTCGGTCCATCCACGTAAATACCCATATGAGCGTTTCTGAGAGTCCATTCAGGTCACAGATCTCTTGACCCCAGACTGCAAAGCTGAGGGTCCAAAAGAGGGGAGTGTGGCACTTGAACAATTTATTCTGAATCGCAGAAGCAATATATATATATATATATTCAAGCCATAATTAGGTCTGCTTCTGTAAAGGGCATGCAGTTGCCAAACCCTGATGGTTTATGTGAACCGTGGCAGTGTTGTTGCTTTACTGAACACTTGTTGGTCACGCCTTAAGTTGATTGGTCCAGCACATAGGGCATAAGTGAATGGCTCTCAATTCGATGTTGGTGGGAAAAAAGTGTGGTCTCCCTCGATAACCATGTCCCTGGATCATTGCAACTCCTCGCACACCTTCTCAGATGGACAGGCTGGCATCCTTCATGAGAACTGTCCATGTGAAAGGAAGAAAGGACTAACCAGATTCCAATGAAGAACTGGTCAGAGATATCCTGGTCTTGGAAAAGAGGTGCATGGGCTTGTTATTATAACTAGAAGGCTTGTTCCACACAGTCAGTGCATTGAGCTGTGGAGGTCTGGAATGAAACTGGGCAAACATCACCATCTTGAATTAAGCCACCATGAGGCCCAGAACCTTCATGCAAAATCTGACTGCAAGGAGTTTATTGGAATGCAGGGTCCGGACATGAGCTTAGAGGATCAATACTCATTCTTGGGGAAGGAACAATCAAGCTTGGGCTTTGTCCAAGACTAGGCCCAGGTACTTCCACAAGGCGAGCGGGATCCAGACTTATGCAAGTTGAGAATCCAGCTCAAGCTCTGAGGTGTCTGCATCTTCCAATGCACATTGGCCAACAGGGCTGGGAAGGAGTAGTCCTTCAAGGGAAGGTCATCAAGGTATCAAATTATCAAATACTGTGGATTCCCTGAAAGTGCACCAGCCCAAACATCAGGGCTAGCATCTTGATGAAACCTGGGGGCCGCGGTCAGACCAGTGAGAAGAGCCATTAGCTGGAAGTGCTGCGCCCTCACCACAAGTCGCAGGAACAGCTGAGGTGGGGGGGGGGGGGGGGGTGTTGTCAATTGTAGAAATTCCCCTGGTTGCATCAATGCAATGAGAAACTGGCCAATATCATTCAGAACTGAATTAAGGTGTTGAGAACCTTCAAGTCTAGTATTGCATGGATGCCACCATTGGGCTTTAGAAGAAAGGAACTAGAGGGAACTAGTACATTCGCTCTCAAAGACGGAAGCAGTAGTAAGGCAATCTGGTCTGGTGGCCTGGTCATAATCAGGGAGACAGGAGGAAGCGAAAATGATTATTTCAGGTACTTATATATAGTGCCAATAATTTACACAGCACTTATATATACATTGTACATTCACATCAGTCCCAGTCCTTAAAGCGGGATTCCACCCTAAAGTGGAACTTCCGCTTTTTGGAACCCTCCCCCCCTCCGGTGTCACATTTGGCACCTTTCAGGGGGGAGGGGGGTGCAGATACCTGTCTAAGACAGGTACCTGCACCCACTTCCGGCATAAACTCCCACGGGAGTTTATGCAGCTTCCTATCCCGGCGCACTGTCTGCCGGGACACACATACGTGTCCCGGCAGACAGCGCTGAAGATTCTCATTGCGCCGCGCGACTCGCGCATGCGCAGTAGGGAATCGGGAAGTGAAGCCACTTCCTGATTCCCTCACCGAGAATGGCGCCGGCTACAGCAGAGAGCCGAGCGATCGATCGGCCTCTGCTGCCGACACCGCTGGACCCTGGAACAGGTAAGTGTCCATTTTTTAAAAGTCAGCAGCTGCAGTATTTGTAGCTGCTGGCTTTTAAAAATAGGATTTTTTGTACTCACCGTAAAATCCTTTTCTCTGTAGTTCACCGACTGACACAGCTCCTCTCAGACCATTGGGTTGTTATGCCACCTTCAGGAGAAGACTAGGCATTACATGTTAACATGTGATAATAAAACTAGAACTTTCTAGTTCAGCCCAAGGGGCGGTCCCTTAGGTAACAACCCCACAGCATGCTACTGCAGCCTCAGTACGTCAACAAGCAGTATAACGTACACAAAAATAGGAGGGGCGGGTGCTGTGTCAGTCGGTGAACTACAGAGAAAAGGATTTTACGGTGAGTACAAAAAAATCCCATTTTCTCTTACGTTCACCGACTGACACAGCTCCTCTTAGACCATTGGGACGTCCCCAAGCAGTGCCAAAACGAGGGGTGGGAAAACAGCATAAAAGCTTCACCCACCATGGCATGTGGGAACTAGTATAAAACTTTACCCACAAAAAACAACAGCGTGTGGGAACCAAAACACTTTGTTACCCACAAAAAAAACAAAAAAATAAAACAAACAGAGTGCTCCTCAACTGGGAGTCACTACCTTCAAACCGCCTCAGAACTGCGGTAACAAATGTAACAGTGCATTTACTTAAGGTACTGTGTTTTTACCAAAAAAACAGGAAAAAATGTAAGTGTAATTGCAATTATACGGCCGCCTGCAAAACTTTGCTGCCAAAACAGGCATCAGCCGATGCACTGACATCTACCTTGTAGAATTTTGTAAAGGTGTGAACAGACGACCAAGTCGCCGCTTTACACACTTGAGCGACAGACGCTTAATGTCGGAAGGCCCAAAACGTTCCGATTGCCCTTGTGGAGTGGGCCGTGACCGGAAAGGGGGGCACCTGCCTCTTCAAGGCGTAGGCCTGTACTACAATCTGTCTGATCCACCTGGAAATGGTGGCCGACGAGACCGCCATGCCTTTTTTCGGACCAGCCACCAAAACAAACAAGGAGTCTGACTTCAGAAAGGGACTAGTAACAGACAAATACACGATCAGAGCCCGAACCACGTCCAGGGAATGGAAGGCCACCTCTTTAGGATGTGTCGGTTTAGGACACAAAGATGGTAACACAATGTCTTCATTGATGTGGAACGCCAAAACCACCTTCAGCAGAAAAGCAGGTTGCGGACGCAACACCACCTTATCCTTGTGGATAACCAGATAGGGCGACTTGCAAGACAAGTCTGCCAGCTCCAAAACCCTCCTAGCCGGAGTAATGGCCACTAAAAAGACCACTTTCTGGGAAAGAGTCAGAGGGATCTCCCTGATCTCTTCAAATGACAGTTTTTGAAGTGCCAATAACACCAGGTTCAAAAGCCAAAGCTGATATGTGTCCCTTAACCACTTCGCAACCAGGCCAATTCTGACATTTCTCTCCTACATGTAAAATTCATAATTTTTTTGCTCGAAAATTACATAGAACCCCCAAACATTATATATGTTTTTTTTAGCAAAGACCCTAGAGAATACAATGACGCTCGTTGCAACTTTTTATCTCGCACGGTATTTGCGCAGCAATTTTTCGAACACATTTTTTCAGAAAAAAAAACAATTTCATGCTTAAAAAAAAAAACAATAAAGTTAGCCCAATTTTTTTTGCATAATGTGAAAGATGAAGATACGCCGAGTAAATAGATACCCAACATGTCACGCTTCAAAATTGCACGCGCTTGTGGAATGGCGCCAAACTTTGGTATTTTAAAATCCCCATAGGCGACGCTTTAACATTTTTTACTGGTTACATGTTTTGAGTTACAGAGGAGGTCTAGGGCTAGAATTATTGCTCTCGCTCTAACGTTCGCGGCGATACCTCACATGTGTGGTTTGAACACCGTTTTCATATGTGGGCGGGCTTACATATGCGTTCACTTCTGCGTACGAGCTCACGGGGACAGGGGCGTTTTAAAAAAAAATTTTTTTTTTTTTATTATTGTTGTTAATTTGACTTTTATTTTTTAAATTTGACAGTTAAAAAAAAAAAAAATAAAAAATTTGATTACTTTTATTCCTATTACAAGGAATGTAAACATCCCTTGTAATAGGAATATTACCTGATCGGACCTATTAACAGTGAGATATGGGGTCAATAAGACTGGCTGGAAAGCCTAAAATTAAAAAAAAAAAAAAAAACGATCACCGCTTCCCAGCGGAGGCGGCGCCGTTATTCGAATGCAGAGGCCAGGCGTGACGTCATCACATCGCACCCGGCCTCCGAACGATCATAGAGACTCCGGCGACCATCTGGTCCACCGGAAATCTCTATAGTGATCATCCGGTGCCGGCGGTTCCTGTGTCCGACTCACCGATGGAAGCGGTGAGTCAGTAGAAGCACCGGAGGGCGGCGGGAGGGGGGGGGCGTCCCCTCCCGCCGCCCATAAGAACGATCAAGCGGCGGAACAGCCGCTATGATCATTCTTATGGTGCAGGGAATCGCCGGCTGAAACCGGTAATATCTGAATGATGTCTGTGGCTACAGGCATCATTCAGATATACCCCCGCAAACCGGAGGCCGTCATATGACGGCCGACGGTCAGGAAGTGGTTAAATGGTGTTTAAAGCCAGTTTCTGGTCTACTCCTTGCTGTAGAAACAACATGATCCTGGATATAGAAAAGGCGCAGACGCCAACCTTTCTCCTCACACATGGAGATGTAGGCCTTCCAGGTACGATGATATATCTTCCGAGAAGATGATTTCCGTGCTCTCAACATAGTTGGAATCACCAAGTCTGAAAGACCCCGGTTCCTCAACACCTGGCTCTCAATAGCCATGCCGTTAAAACCAGCGATGGTAAAGCAGGATGGAGGTTTGGACCTTGAGACAAAAAGGTTCTCTCGTAACGGCAGTCGCCATGGGGCGTCCGCCACCAGGCGCACTAGGTCTGCGTACCAGGGACGCTGGGGCCAATCTGGGGCAATCAGTATTACTGGAATCCCCCCGGCCTCCACTCTGCGGAGCAGACGTGGTAACAGTTTCAGCGAAGGAAAGGCATAGATCAGCTGGTACTGGAGCTGGAGCCACCGTCTGACGCATCTGCCCAAGGATCTCTTGTCCTGGACACGAATCTTGGCACCTTTCGATTGAGACAGGAGGCCAAAAGATCCACGTCTGGTGTGCCCCATCACAGGCACAGTAGCCTGAACACCTCCGGATGCAACTCCCATTCTCCTGGGTCCAGCATCTGGCGACTTAGATAGTCCGCCTGCCAGTACGCCACTCCCGGGATGTAAATGGCCGACAGGGCCGGTACATGCCGCTCTGCCCACTGAAGGATGTGAGCGACCTCCCGTGCGGCGGCTGAGCTTCTTGTTCCTCCTTGGTGATTGACGTATGCCACCGCCATGGCGTTGTCTGACTGGATCCTGATCGGACGCTCTTGAAGTCTTATCAACCATGTGAAGAGGCATAGCCTGATCGCTCTCAGCTCGAGCAGATTGATCGGCAACTTGGATTCTTCCACCGACCAGAGGCCCTGGGTCGACTGAACTCCCATTACTCCACCCCAGCCGGTTAGGCTGGCGTCCGCTGGGATCACCGTCCATTTCAAAGGTAGGAACGACATCCCGGACCGAAGTGCCGGGGACCTCAGCCACCAGAGCAGGGAATCCCTGACTACTGGCTCACCTGAATCTGCCGCTCCAGAGACAACGGAGATTTGTCCCACTTTGTCAAGAGCTCCTTCTGCAAGACTCTGGTGTGAAACTGGGCATACGGTACTGACTCGAAGGAGGCAACCATGAGTCCCAGGACTCGCATGCAGAAGCGTAGCGACGACCACTTGTGGTTCATCAGCAGTTTTACCGTGGCTCTGAGAGTCTGCAGCTTGTCTGAAGGGAGAAACACTCTCGCTTCCATGGAGTCCAGGAGTAAGCCTAGGTACTCCAAACGCTGAGTCGGTACAATCACCGACTTTTTTAGGTTCAACAGCCACCCAAATTCCTGCAGGATCTGCATGGTGATCGCCACATCCTCCTCTAACTCTGAGGCGGAAGATGCTCTCAGGAGGAGATAGTCTAGGTAACCCACGATCGCGATCCCACATTGTGGCAGCAACGCCAAAACAGGAGCCAATACCTTGGTAAAGACTCGGGGGGCTGATGCCAAACCAAAGGGGAAAGCCAAACTGGTAGTGTGTTTCCCCAACTGCAAACCGCAGAAACCTCTGATGCCGAAGGCATATGGGTATGTGCAGGTACGCATCCTGGATGTCCAAAGATGCCAGGGGGTCCCCTTGATGGAGTGCAGCGACTACTGAGCGAACTGATTCCATTCTGAACCTCTGTACTTTTACAAAGTAATTGAGGGCTTTTAGGTCCAAGATTGGACGTACCCCTTCCTTTTTGGGGACTAAAAACAGGTTTGAGTAGAACCCCTGGAAACGTTCTGATTCTAGGACAGGTACTATCACCCCGCGACTCAGCAGGTCCCTTGCCGCCCCCAATAGGGCCTCCCGGTGAGCCGGGAGTACGGGTATGCTGGAGGGAAGAATCTGTTTTGCGGCCAAGAGGGGAACTCTATCTTGTAGCCTGAGGAAATCAGATCGCAGACCCATTGGTCAGACAGCCGAGAGACCCACCGGGCTGCAACTCCTGAAGGCGACCTCCCACCCACGTTGCAGGCAGGGGCAAACCTTCATGCGGTAGCGCTTTTGCTCGCAGGCTTGTTGGGCTTGCGGTTCCAGGGACGCTTTTGTCCTTCAGAGGTCGTCCTGTCGGGCTGGGGATGCTTAGCCGAAGCCCCGGGCGGACGAAAAAGCCGGTTGTGAGCGGAAAATGAGGGCCCTTGCCTACGGTGTGGCTCCTTAGCCTTCCTGGCCTGTGTACTCTTACCACCTGTGGCATTGTCAATAATGTCATCTAATGAGGCTCCAAAGAGCTGGTCGCCAAGGAAGGGAAGATCCGTCAGGGCTTTTATAGATGCCTGGTCAGTAGACCAGCATTTTAGCCAAATCAGGCACCTTAGCACCACTGCTGACACTAAAGCCCTGGATAACAGAGGGAGAGTATCCAGGGCCACGTCACAAATGTACTTAAGGCCTTGCACTAATTGGTCTGCTAGTTCCACGCAGACAGGAGAAGCCTGTTGCTCTCCCAATTCTCGGTGCAAAAGTTTTGCCCACTCAGTGAGTGTCTGAGACACAAGTGCGGATGCCTGTACTGGTCGCATTGCTGACTCCACAGCCGTAAACAAGGAACGAGCCACTACCTCGGCCTTCCTGTCCGTGGGATTCTTAAAAAGGCAGGAGTCCCCTCTACCGGGATTGTGGTTACTTTGTTTAACCCGGAAACTGGGGGGTCCACAACCGGAGGAGCCGACCATTTTTTGAGAAGGCTCTCCTCAAAGGGGTAACACACCGCCATGTATTTGGGGACCGAAAAGGTCCGCTGCGGTCGCCCCCATTCCTTGTAAATGAACTCATCAAAATAAGTCAGATATGGGAACACCCTAGGTGAATGGGCTGGCTTATGGGACCCAAAAGGGACTGCTACATCAGCAGAGGGATCTGCTAGCTCATGAATCGTCAGGGTATCATGCACAGCTATGATAAGTGCTCCAACAAGCGGTTTGTCGCGCACGGACCCGGACAGGGACTCATCCGCACTGTCAGATCGGTCCTGGTCAGCGTCATCTGAAACGACAGAACAGGGGTCACCAGCCTCAGCAGGGCCAGAGTCTGCGTCAGAGCTCTCCCCGGAAGACGGGGGGGCAGGGGCCGTTTACCACCTTTGCGCCCACGCACCGCCTCCATCTTGGCAACGAACGAATTGAGGACCGCCGACAAGGCGTCCAGAGGCACTGCACTGTCTGCAGGTGAACCGGTTGCAATTGCCTGGATTTCGTGGGAAGAAACACCAGTTTCTGAAGCCAAGCTGACCCTACCCTGTCTGCCACCTGTTGGGGACTTAGGACTGTGATGGTCCCACCCTCCTAACTGCTGCTGGCTGAGGGGCTCTTTCCCGCAGGACTCGCCACCCTGACTGGTTCTGCGCCGTCCAGCTAATAGTGCCTGTATCCTGTGTCAGCTCCCAGATGCATAGGAGACCACACCGCGCTGTGCAGAGCTGCTCTGAATGGCACTGACACTGACCAAAAACGTGTTCAGGCTTCAAGAAAATGGCCCCCGAGCGTCCAGTATAAAGGACACAATCACAGGGAAAATGGCCACCGGACTACAGTAAAATGGAGACAGAGCATGCTGCTCCCTGGTCACACCAAAAATGGCCGAACACTGTATGCAATGAAGGACAGTGAAACAACAGGCAGAGAAATGGCGGTTAACAGTGCTACAGCGATCAGCAGACACAGCCTCCAGACACCCAGGGGAGATCTACCCAGCGCAGTCCCCACCGCAGGTGAGAGCCCCCTGGGGAGCCCCTGTCTATGGCACACACACCGCTCAGCAGCCCATGCAGCATCCCCCACAGGGAAGGGGGGACAGGAAGGATATTGACAGGGAGAGAAGAGAGGGAGGTGAGGGACCCCCGAATCGACCTCTCAGGAAATGCCCAGCTGCTCAGCCCCACCGAGGCAGGGAGAGCTGTACTTACCAGTCCTCAAGAGCTGGGAGACATTCCACTGCAGAACTACTCACTGATCAGTACAGGGTAGCTGCTGGCCCGGCATACTGTGACGCAGACATCAGTAGCCCGGTCATATGTATGCCCCGGAGCATAAAAGCTCACCGACCACCTCTGGAGCTGAGGTTTCGTCGTGGCCTGCCGAGCCGTAGCTGCGACCTGCACACACTCGATGGCCGGACTGGGGAGACTACAAGGATAAGGGTATCCAGCCTGTCACCCAGCCGGCTGTTGATAGCAGATCACAGGATCTATCATCTTGCGCAAAAACCAAGCTTCTGCAGGAACAGACAGACCGATGGGCCCATCAGGGTTCCTAGGTCTTTCTCCTTCACTAGGCAAAATAAAACTGAGGCTGCAGTAGCATGCTGTGGGGTTGTTACCTAAGGGACCGCCCCTTAATAAAACTAGAACTTTCTAGTTCAGCCTATCACATGTTAACATGTAATGCCTAGTCTTCTCCTGAAGGTGGCATAACAACCCAATGGTCTAAGAGGAGCTGTGTCAGTCGGTGAACGTAAGAGAACATTTTTTTTTCAGTACAGTCCCGCTTTAAAGGAGCTTACAATCTAATGTCCCCAACTCAGGGCCAATTTAGCAGGAACTAATTAACCTACAAGCATGTCTTTGGATTGTGGGAGGAAACCGGAGTACCCGGAGGAAACCCACGCAGGCACAGGGAGAACATGCAAACTCCAGGCAGTAAATAAAGCCTGTACCCTTAGGACACCACATCCTGGGACCCATAGATCTGGAGGCTACAAAGGCCACCAGACATCCCCCCCCCCCCCCCCCCCCCATTTGCACTTTAGTATTCTTTTTTTACTGGGTTTTCACCTGTGACTTCCTCAATAAAGGTGTCTATTTACTCACCGAAAGGTCGTTCATCAAACAGAATTCTTTTTAGGCTATTCTTACAGTGTCCACAGACCAATTCAGCAGCCAGAGGATTCAGCACATTTGCATTAACATGAGAGCAGGTGAGAATTTTGGCGTAGCAAGTCCACCAACCCACCTACGCAGTAGTTCAGGGCCCCTAGGAGAAGCTCTATTTTTTTTTTAGCACTGAGGGATCTGTTTGGGTCACTCCGGGGTTGCACGCCATGTCCTTAGCTCAGACTGCCATAGACACTGGGTGCAAGACCTGAGTTTGACGGTGCAAATGAAGCTTTAACCACTTCAATACAGGGCACTTTCACCCCCTGCCTGCCCAGGCCAATTTTCAGCTTTCAGGGCTGTCGCACTTTGAATCACAATTGCCCAGTCATGCAACACTGTACCCAAATTAAATTTTTATAATTTTTTTCCCACAAATGGAGCTTTTTTTTTGTGGTATTTGATAACCTCTGCGTTTTTTTTTCTTGCGCTATAAACAAAAGAAGTGACAAGTTTGAAAAAAACAAAAAAATATATTTTTTACCTTTTGCTATAATATCCAAATTTTTTATTTTTTTTTTAAATTTTGAAATTTTTTCCTCAGTTTAGGTCGATACATATTCTACATATTTTCGGTAAAAAAATATTGCAATAAGCATATATTGATCGGTTTGCGCAAAAGTTATAGCTTCTACAAAAATAGGGGATAGATCTATAGCATTTTTACATTATTTTTTTTTAATAGTAATGGCGGCGATCTGCCATTTTTATCGTGACTGCGATTTTGCGGCGGACACAGACACTTGACACATTTTTGGGACCATTCACATTTATACAGCGATCCGTTGCATTGATTACTGTATAAATGTGACTGGCAATGAAGGGGTTAACACTAGGAGGCAATCAAGGGGTTACTATTACCCAGGGAGTGATTTTAACTGCAGGGGGAGGGGACTCACAAGGGGAGGAGACCGATCAGTGTTCCTCTGTACAAGGAACACACCATCGCTCTCCTCTCACCTGACAGGATGTGGATCTGTTTGTTTACACACACAGATCCACGGTCCTGCTCTGTTACTGGGCAATCGCTAGTGCCCAGCAGACATCATGGCCACCGGGCACGCGCATCGGGTCCGTGATGCGGCACGCGCACCCCCTGGGGGGCCGGGAAGGTGATCACGCCCAGGACTACAGCTGCATATATGACAGTGGACGGGCAGCGAGTAGTTAAAGATAGCCTTGAACATTTTGGTCACAAAGTCTTTTTGAAGAGTAGGACATTAAAAAACGGGTACCAAAAAGGGATTTGTCATGGCAGGCAATAGTAACTAGAGTTGAGCAGACACCTGGATGTTCGGGTTCGGCCAAACTTCGGAAAAAAGAAAATAGACCGAACTTGTCCTGGAACCCGATTGAAGTCAATGGGGACCCGAACTTTTGAGGACTAAAATGGCTCTAAAAAAAAAAAAAAAAAAAGTAATGGAAGGGGCTAGAGGGCTGCAAATGGCAACAAAATGTTAAGAGCATGGCAAGTGCTCTGCAAACAAATGTGGATAGGGAAATAACAAAAAAAATTAAAATAATATGCTCGAGGCCCCCTTCTCAGCAGAAGAGGTACAGGAAGCCATTAAGAACCTCAGAAACTCAACGGCACGATGCCCCACATATGGTGGGAATGCCCCAGAATACGCCCTTTCTGGAAAAAATTCAAAATTCAAATAAATAGATAAGATAGTGGGAAAATAAAATACTTTGAAATAAAAAAAAATAAAAAATTATAATCTTGACCTAGGACGACGAGGTCCATATGGAGTAGGAGGTAGAGGTGGCGGTGGATGTGGCTGTGTAGGTGGAAGCGGCAGTGGAGGACGAGGTAGCCAACACTGGTTCAAAAATACAACAAATGGCTGGGTAAGGCCGGTGATGTGACGAATTCTGTCCATCGTATAGTGTCCACCCTGTACTGCGCTTGCTCAGTACGTAGGAAAAGGGGATTTTGAAACTCTCCGAAGACGATGCGCGGTGAGTCCAGGTTAAAGCCACATCCTCCAAAGATTGAAGCAGAGCCAAGCGAAGCCGTGCCCGAAGCGTGGCGAGCGAAGCAAGCCCGTGAGGGGCCCTGTTACTATGTGCTACCGCATGTCCACTTGGATAGTGGGGCTTCAACCTTCACTCGCTGCGCATGCGCCGTTCATCTTCGGAGATTTTGTGAATCTCCTTGTCCTCCGTACTGTGCAAGCCCTGCGCCTGTGCAGTAAGTGGCCAGACACTATCCGATGGCCGGACAGTTATTGTCAGAACACCGGTATACATGTCTATTCTGCACAAGGTACGGACAAGTCCTGTGGGATCCATGCCTGGTTCATTTTAATGAACGTGAGCTTGTCCACATTGGCTCTGGACAGGCGGCTGCGCTTGTCTGTGATAACGCCCCCCTGCCGTGCTAAATACACGTTCAGATAATACACTGGCTGCAGGGCAGGCCAGCACCTCCAAGGCGTAAAGGGCAAGCTCAGGCCATGTGCCCAATTTGGAGACCCAGAAGTTGAAGGGGGCAGACCGGTCATTCAGTACGTGTAGGCGTGTGCACACATACTGCTCCACCATATTGGTGAAATGGTGCCTCCTGCTAAGACGTTCCCATCCCAGATGGTGGTGCTGGTTGTTGTGGCGTGCTGACAAAGCTTTTCCACATTTCAGTCATGCTAACCCTGCCTTCTGGAGGTGCTGGCGGTGTCCTGGCTGCGTTGGCGACCTCTTCCTCCTCCTCTGCCTTGTGCTTCCACTGTACCCCCGCTGTCAGGTGGGAATGCCACCAGCAGTGCGTCTACCAGCGTGCGCTTGTACTCACGCATCTTACGATCACGCTCCAGGATGGTACGTGGTCCTTGTAACGGGGATCCAGCAGGGTGGCCACCCAGTAATCAGCACCAGTTAGAATGTGGGCAACTCGGCGGTCGTTGTGGAGACACTGCAGCATGTAATCGCTTATGTGTGCCAGGCTGAGGCAACGAAAAGCTGTCCTCTGTGGGAGGTGTATCGTCTGTGTCCTCTGTATCCCCCAGCCACCCACCAGTGATGGCCATGAGCTGGTCTGGGTGCAACCCTGCTGTGAACATGGTTCCTCCATCTCCTCCTCATCCTCCAGAACTGTGCCCTTGCTGCCGGGACAATTGTGTACCTGGCGTTTGTTGGTGCAGGAACCCACCCTCGTAGCCACTTGTGAATGACTGCCCTGAAAGCCTTGCAAAATGATCCCGGTTCTTCTTCCTCTGCCACATCCTCTTCCATCATCGCTCGAATCGTTGTTTCAAGGAGGCATAGAACTGGGATAGTAATGCAGAGAACGGCGTCATCGGCACTGGCCATGTTGGTGGAGTACTCGAAACAGCGCAACAAAGCACAGGTCTCGCATGGAGGCCCAGTTATTGGTGGTGAAGTGGTGCTGTTCCGCAAAGCGACTCATGCGTGCGTGCTGCAGCTGAAACTCCACTATCGCCTGCTGCTGCTCGGACAGTCTGGCCAGCATTGTGGGCACGTCACATATGAGGCGGTGAGCGGGAAGGCCCAAGTTACACTGCAGCACTGACAGGCGAGCAGCAGCAGGGTGAGAACGCCGAAAGTGCGCACAGACGGCCCGCACTTTCTGCAGCAGCTCTGGCATATCGGGGTAATTCTTAAGGAACCTCTGGACCACCAAGTTCAGCACATGTGCCAGGCAAGGGATGTGCGTCAAACCAGGCTAGGTCCAGAGCTGCTACGAGATTTCGCCCATTATCGCACACCACCAGGCCGGGCTTGAGGCTCACTGCCACCAACCACTCATCGGTCTGTTCCATGTCCCTCCACAACTCCTGCGCGGTGTGAGGTCCCCCCCCCCCCCCCCCCCCCAAACAGGAAAGTTTTAAAACTGCCTGCTGTCGTTACCCCTGGCTGTGCTGAAGTTAGTGGTGAAGGTGTTATGCTGACCGGATGAGGAGGCGGTAGAGGATGAGGAAGCGGAGTAGGAGGAGTTAGCAAAAGGAGGCAAACTGAAGCGCCCTGCAATCCTCGGTGGTGGAAGGACATGCGCCAAACTGCTATCCGCCTCAGGCCCAGCCGCCACTACATTTTCCCAGTGTCCCTGACCGTGCTTACTGGTCCACGCATCCGTAGTTAGGTGGACCTTGCCACAGATGGCGTTGCGCAGTGCACACCTGATTTTGTCCCCCACTTGGTTGTGCAGGGAAGGGATGGCTCACCTGGAAAAGTAGTGGCGGCTGGGCACGATATACTGTGGGACAGTCAATGCCATCAGGCTTTTAAAACTCTGCGTCTCCACCAGACGGAATGACAGCATTTCAAATGCAAGGAATTTTGAAATGCTGGCATTCAGGGCCAGGGATCACGGGTGGCTAGGGGGGGTACTTTCTCTTCCGCTCCAGTGTTCGGGAGATAAAGAGCTGAACGCTTCCATGGGACATTGTGGAGATGGTTGGTGACCCAGGTGGTAGTGTTGCTGGCAGATCCTCTGTTTGCGGGTTGGCAGGTGTAACTGTCACTACAGAGGTGGATGAAGAGGCCGAGACTGCAGCAGAAGAGGAAGCAGGAGGAGCCAGAGACCTTTCTTGGTTTTTGAGGTGTCTACTCCACTGCAGCTCGTGCTTTGCACTTAGATGCCTGGTCATGCAGGTTGTGCTTAGGTTGAGAACATTTATGCCTCGCTTCAGGCTCTGATTACAAGACACGAGTGGTTTGCATGCTGTGCAATCAGCACATTATCGGAAGAACTGCCATGCTAGGGAACTCTTTGGGCCTGGCTTTGGTGTGCTCGGTCCCTTGCTGCGTTGGGCAGTAGCAGACGTACTGTCTAGGGGACGGACGCTACGCTTTTGCACCCTGCTCCCTATTCTGCTGTGCTGCGTTGATTCCATGTGGGGTCGAGGACCTCATCGTCCTTCACATCATCTTCCACCCAGTCTTCACCCCTGCCCTCCTCATCAGTCTGCACAATTGCGAAAGCAGCAGCAGTTGGCACCCGTTTTGTCATCATCCGAGATGTGCTGCGATGGTCCTCCCATGTACTCATGAAACATAAGTGGTTGGGCATCGGTGCACACAATCTCTTCCGCTTCTGGGGTAGGGCTAGGTGGATGGCCCTGGGAAACCCTGCTAACAGAGTCATCAAAAAGCAGAAGAGACTGCTGCATAATTTGGGGCTCAGACTGCTTGGCTGATTTGCAAGGGGGTAAGGTGAAAGACTGATGGACATCGGCTATACTCGAGTCAAGCACTTTTCTGCTGCAAAAAATAAAATTTTCCAACCCGACTTTGCGGCCCCGTATGTCGGGGCCACTTGGTGCTAGGAACCCCAAATTTGGGGTTCCTAGCACCAATAGGCCCCGAGATACGGGGCCGCAAAGTCGGGTTGGAAAATTTTATTTTTTGCTGCAGAAAAATGCTTGACATTTTCCGACCCGACATTGGGGCCTCGTATCTCAGGGCCACTTGGTGCTAGGAACCCCAAATTTGGTGTGCAAACCCAGTGGAACTAACATTACAACATATTCAAATTTGTTCCTAGCACCAAGTGGCCCCGAGATACATGGCCCCAAAATCGGTCAACTGTGTCCATCTGCAGCAATGTCATTTCGGGACCCTTTGGGCCCAGAGACCCCAAATTTTGTCTGCAGCTAGGGGGCATCTAAGAACCCTTAACTACCAAGAAGTTCAGGGGACCTATGGCTGCAAATGGGCACAGTGAGGCATGCAAATGGGCATTGTTGACCCTCTTTTCCACTTACAATAGCTGCGCATTTCTCACCCTAGGCTTATACTCGAGTCAATAAGTTTTCCCATTTTTTTGTGGTAAAATTAGGTGCCTCGGCTTATATTCGAGTATATACGGTAAATTGGGTATGTCACACCTGCAAATATGCAGAAAACACTGCAAATTTTTTTTGCACTAAATGTGTGTTTTTGCAATAGCAGAATACACCCAGAGTATGTAAACGTTGCATCTCAAAGCCTGCAAAAATGCAGAAAATGCTATTCAAAAAAAAAAAAAATGTTTTTGCCTTAAAAAATGTTTTATTTGAATAGCACAATAGAAGAAAAATATATAAAATTGAATAGGTTACACCTCCAGATTTGCAGAAAACACTGCTAAATTTTTTTTTTTTGCCATAAATGGGTGTTTTTGGAAGAGCAGAATACACCCACAATATGTACAGGGTGTATCTCACAGTTACATATGCAGTGCTGGTGCACTGAGCTTGCAGATAAAAGTTATATTTTCTCTGGCACTGGGCTAATGGCAGTGTAAAAAGACTGTGCACTGCAACCCAACCAGGTAAATCTATGTAGATCGCTGACTTATTAGAAAAGATTTCTGAATCTGGACTCCTAGATAATTCTCTCTCCCTCAAAGCAGCCACAGGAACCTTGCCCTACACTCTCCATCTTTTCTCTCAGTGCAGTGTAAAAATCTTGTGCACTGCACCCACACAACTAAATCTATGTAGATCGCTGACTAATTTGAATAGATTTCATGAATCTGGACTGACTCCTATCATGTAATTCTCTCCCTCACAGCAGCAAGGTACCTTTCCCTACACTGTCTAAAGCAGAGTGACGTGCTGTGCGCCTCTAGCTTATATAGAGGCTGGGTCACATGCTGCACTGGCCAATCACAGCCATGTCATTAGTAGGCATGGCTGTGATGGCTTCTAAGGGCACACCAGTTAAATGAATGTTGATTGGCTGCCCTGCAGCTTTTAAAAATGCGCCATTACATCGCCGAACACCAGACCTGAACCCGAATATACAGTCAATTGTTCGGGGTTCGGGACCCAAAAAACCCAAAAGTCCGGTACGGACCTGAACTTTACAGTTCGGGTTCGCTCAACACCAATAGTAACCCTTAAGGCCTGGCTAGTAGCTCTGGACTTGAAATTTTGAGCCCTGAATAATAATTATTAATAACACAAACACACACACATATACACATATATATATATATATATACACATACATACACACACACATTTTTTCTTTATACTGACTTCTTACTAGATCGAATGACTGTAGTAAGCAGTCAGTTACCTCCAACAGCTGATCACCAAGCAGGAACAGCTCAAAGGCTGTAAGCATGCAGCCTTTGTTTACATGTGTGATCACTGTTAGTGGTCATTTCATTGGCCCTGCACACTGATCTGTGATCCACCATGTCTGAGTGACACAGCGATCACAGTGGGCGCGCATACAGGAAGATGCACAGGTACTTTCATCCGCATCAGGGAAGCCTTAATAAACTAATCCTTTTTGTTTCCTGCTGGTTTGATAAATGTACAATTAAAAGCTCCGGACTTCAGTTATTGAACTAAAAAAGTGAGCTGAATTCCCATGGAGCCTCATCAGTCCAGCCTAGTTCATCTCTTAACTACAGAACACCTGCTCCTTATGTTGATGGGACAAGGGTTACCGGCAGTATCACCTGGTGAAAATAAAAGAAAGGAAAAGCAAAAAAAAAAAATCAAAAAACACGAATGCAGCCACCACTTTCAAGGACTGCTGAGCTACAATAGGCTCAATTTACAAGGCTTTACATCAGCCATGAGACTGGTACTCAGCTGTAAAATGTTACACTTATGAAGGATCATCAGCGCTTGTTGCCCAACTTCCTGAAGATTCATCTGACACTACCCACACAAAACTTCTGTAAAATATGATATGCATACGTAAAATAGGTCCTGGATTGACCCCGTGCTTCAGCAACTGTTCTTTGAGCTCAATATTGCTCAAACTTCTTATGTCCATCTTATGTCTATTTTCCTGGAAGTCTCCAACTGGCAAGAGCTGAGAAAAGAAAATATCTGTGTTAAAAGCACATCAGTCAGGCAGAAGCACAAATCACTAATTAGCACAGGCAAACATGGAAATATTAATAGAATTAAGGGAGCAATTCAGGTTTTAACACTTTAAATTTGATAATTGCCACTCACATAAAAAAAAAAAAGAAAAATAAAAAAAAAAGTTGTTTGTCCATGGCCAATATTTGGCTAAAATGACTGTGCCTGTTTCTATCAAAACTTGTATTCAGGAGTGATTATTCTGCAATGGTGGTTTTCCAATTACAGTCTTATGTCCATTAGTAGGTTTAAAACTAGGTAAATTTATGGAAAAAAATAAAGATTTTGACTTGCCAGTAAAAATTTGTTTAAATATAGTACAAAACACAGGATCTTTAAGTCATTAACCATTGATTATATGACGCTACCTTCAAGGTGGCTGGACACTGGTGAAAATTAAAGCAACAGGGGACCCCCCCCCCCCCCATATAACTTCTCACTCCCAGCAGGCCATAGATGATGCGATTTTCTTTGCACAAGTTGCAGGAAAGAAAAAATTGCTTGATTCCCCCATCAACACAGCTAGTGTTGATGGGGGAATCCCTTCCATGGAGCTATTGTGTTCTCTCGGTGGAATACAAGGATTATTGTTAGTGACTATAGCCGCTAACAATAAATCGCATGTAAAAATCCAACATGCTGGTTGTACCCAAGTCGACCAATGGATCAACTTAGGTACACTCAGCCTACCCATAGACTGTTGCAATCTCTGCTGAATCGGTCAAGATTCAAACCATCTATGGCCAGCTTAAGGTGTAACTCCACTTTGTTGAGAGAAAAAACATTCCCCTCTGGGTGATCTATGTACATTGTAAGGATTATAACTTTATTGCAGATTCCTACCTTTTGTTATTCTGAAGAAATCACTCTGTTCTGAGTGGTCTAATGGGAGTGGTTTCATAATTAACTGTCAAGTGTGCAGCTGCAGGGCTCTAATGAGGAAATCTGCTGGGCCTGCATCCGTTTAGACGTGCTTAATAAAAGTATCTCACCAAAAATGACATTTTTGTTGCAGGGGATGCCTGAAATCTGACTTGCATTTTAGGCAGACTTCTGGGAAAATTGGTGAGCCAATCACACAAGCAAAAAATTATGTTTCTGGGGAGTGGTCAGTACACTGTACAGAACAACTCCAGGTAGCCATATTGCAATACATACTTGGAAAATGACATCGGCTGCAGATTGAAAAGGAAAGGTAATTTTTAATTACATTCAATTACAATAGGATTAGTGTCGTCGCAATTATATGCAATATATTTTTTCTTTGCCATTTTTTCCCCCCATGAAAGTGGAGTTACCCATTAAGTTTTGTAGCAAACAAGAGGGGGGGGGGGGGGGGGGGGAACATATAAAAACGGGGGAGGGACCTTTGTAATGGAACTGTACCGCACACAGGTCAAAAATCCTTAGTCGTGCAGGAAACAGGATATTCAGTCATTAACCATGGGATGTTCAAAATAAATACATCTGAGGGATGGGCCATATGGAAAACAAATGCAAACAGGCTCATGTATCAAAATGGTCAAGAAGAGCTTGATTAGAAGAATGCAGAGCAACTTATAGCACCTTACACCATAGGAACAGAGGCCATTGTCTCAAAACAACCTTGTTGAAGACAAGAAGGCTTCTTACCGTTAAAAATTAAAAAAAAGTAGAGTAGAAGCAATGATGATGAGAAAGCAAATCACACAAGCAAGGCCAGAGAAAAATCCCTGTTAAAGTTCCTGGGGTGGTCCTAAGGAACCAAGAGAAGCCAAGTTTCTTTTAGAAAGAGGCCTACCAAAAACTTTTGTTGGCTCAGAACAATGCTAATAACGCTATGCTAGGAGTCCTTTAGACTGTGCCCATCAGAATAAAGGTACACCCCCGTCAGAGAAGTGCCCAGGGGGGTGTACGCTATAGTGCCCATAGTGAAGATGGTTCTCCAGTGCGGATACAGAGGCAGACAATCACAGACTACTGCAGGGCAGTAGGGTTAATGCCCATGCGTGAACAGGTCACCACAGGCCACTGTGCACACAGTACACTGAAGACATTACTGACAAGGGCCACTTCACAAACCACCACAGTGAGACATTACCCACAAGCCACTGTATAGTAGGATGATCCGATTTGCCATGCTTGACTAGGTCCCCCTAGGCCACTGAGCCAGTAAGACATTCCCAACATACAGTATCGCACAAAAGTGAGTACACCCCTCACATTTTTGTACATATTTTATTATATCTTTTCATGTGACAACACTGAAGAAATGACACTTTGCTACAATGTAAAGTAGTGAGTGTACAGCTTGTATAACAGTGTAAATTTGCTGTGTAATTTCTTCAGTGTTGTCACATGAAAAGATATAATAAAATATTTACAAAAAAAAAAAAAAAAAAAAAGGGGGTATACTCACTTTTGTGAGAGATATAGATATAGAGATTATATATACAGAGCCAAAAGAAAATTGTGCCTGTGTCCAGAGTAAACAAAACAATCCAAATTTATTTCAAGTACAGACTTTTAGCTTTAATTCAAAAAGGGGTTAAACATTAATATCAATTACAAATTTTAGGAACTGCAACCATTTTTATACACAGTCCCCTCATTTTCAGGGGCTCAAATGTAATTGGACAAATATAATCATAAATAAAATGTTAATTTTTTATATTTTTGTTGAGAATCCTTTACTGGCAATGACTGCTTGAAGTCTGGAACCCATGGACATTACCAAAGACTGAGTTTCTTCCTTTGATGCATTGCTAGGCTCTGCCTGCAGCGGTCTTCAGTTGTTTGTGGGTCTTTCTGCCTTAAATTTAGCCTTCAGCAAGTGACAGGTATGCTCAATTGGGTTGAGATCAGGTGATTGACTCGGCCATTGCAGAATATTCCACTTCTTTTCCTTCAAAAGCTCATGGGTTGCTTTTGCAGTGCGTTTTGGATCATTGTCCATCTGTACGGTTAAGTCCTGTCCAATCAACTTTGCTGCATTTGGCTGAATCTGGGCTGACAGTATCTCTCTAGCCACTTCCATACCGGGCCTATTCTGGCACTCCTCTCCTACATGTAAAAATCATAATTATTTTGCTAGAAAATTACTCTGAACACACACACACACACACACACACACACACACACACACACTGATATAGATATAGATATATCTATATCTATTTATTTTTTTAGCAGAGACCCTAGGGAATAAAATGGCAGTCGTTGCAACTTTTTATGTCACACGGTATTTGCGCAACAACAAATTTTTCAAACTTTTTTTGGGGAAAAAAAATATATATAAATAACAGTTTCATGAAACAAAACAGTAAAGTTAGCCCATTTATTTTGTATATGAAAGGTGTTACACCGAGTAAATAGATACCCAACATGTCACGCTTTAAAATTGCACACACTTGTGGAATGGTACCAAACTTTGGTACTTAAAAATCTCCACGCTTTACAATTTTTTTTACAGGTTACCAGTTTAGAGTTACAGAGGAGGTCTAGTGCTAGCGGTGCATCTAGGGCTAAAATCCTTCCAAACATTGATCAAGGACAGACACATTCAAATCCTGACTCCAGATGCCTTGGGCTAGGTGCTCTGCCAAGCGCGCTTCCCAGCCTGAGGCGCTGGCATCTGTGGCGATACGATCGTATTCATTTGTGTCCACAGGCGCCTCTGGCTGTATATATGTGGTTTGAACCACAATTGCAGAGACGATCTGACCTCTTGTTGGACTGTGATCCGAGCCTCCATAGATCCCGGGTTCCTGACCCAATGTGCCAGGATGAGGTTCTGTAACGCCCTTGTGTGCAGGTGTGCCCACGTGATGGCCGATATGGAGGATGTCACGAGACCTAGCAGCCTCATGCTCTTCCTGATGGTGACAGGTTTGGGGAGACATAAGGTTGCGATCTCTTCCTTTACCTTTTGTATTTTGTCCTGTGGGAGCAAAATCTTTTTGTTTCCTTAGCGTCCACACATACCCTACATAATTTACCTTTTGGCTGGGGTAAAGGTGGGATTTTTGGTCGTTTATTATCCACCCTATACCCTTTAGGTAACCGATACTCGATTGGAGGTTTTCTGTCAGGGTCTCTTTCATGCTGGAGAAAAAGAAAAAGAGGAGGTCATCCAAGTATGGTACAACTCCCATGCTTTTTAGTCTTAGACTCTTCAGTGCTTCCGCCAGGATTTTGGTTAAAAATTCTGGGTACTGAAGAGATGCTGGAGGGCAAGTGGGGTGTACTGGAAATAGAGTGGCCTTTGGCCCTTGTATTACGAACCTTAGATATTTGTGGTGATCTTTCTTTATTGGTATGTGCAGGTAGGAATCCTGCAAATCTACCATTGGCATGAAGACTCCTGGCGGTAGTAAGTTTCTCACCGAGTAGATGGAATCCATCCGGAACTTTTTGTATTTTTTTTTCTTGTCGAGGGGGTTTTAGGTGCATGATGAGCCTGTACTTTCCAGGTGCTTTTTTCCTGGCAAAGATATGCGCGTAAAAACCTTTGCCTAGTTTGTCCTGCGGGACCGCCGAAATGACCGTGTCAGTTGGCTTTCTAGGGAGGATAGAAACCCCTCTGCTCTGTCTTTGGGGAGTGAGGTCATCAAGAATCTGTTTGGCAAAGTGTTGGAAAATTCAGAGGTACAGTGAGGGGGAAAAAAGTATTTGATCCCCTGCTGGTTTTGTACATTCGCCTACGTAAAGAAATTATCAGTCTATAATTTTAAAATGGTAGGTTTGTTTTAACAGTGAGAGACAAAACAAAAAAATACTTTATTTTTAAAAAGTTATAAATTTGCATTTTTATGAGTGAAATAAGTATTTGACCCCTTCATAAAACATAACTTAGTACTTGGTGACAAAACCCTTGTTGGCAATCACAGAGGTCAGACGTTTCTTGTAGTTGGCCACCAGGTTTGCACACATCTCAGGAGGGATTTTGTCCCACTCCTCTTTGCAGATCCTCTCCAAGTCATTAAGATTTTGATGCTGACATTCGGTAACTCGAACCTTCAGCTCCCTCCACATATTTTCTATGGGATTGGGGTCTGGAGACTGGCTAAGTCACTTAGTCCTTAATGTGCTTCTTTTTGAGCCACTCCTTTGTTGCCTTGGCCGTGTATTTTGGGTCATTGTCATGCTGGAATACCAATCCATGACCCATTTTCAATGCCCTGGCTGATGGAAGGAGATTCTTAACCAAGATTTGACAGTACATGGCCCCATCGATGTGGTGAAGTTGTCCTGTCCCCTCAGCAAAAAGCACCCCCAAAGAATAAGGTTTCCACCGCCATGTTTTATGGTGGGGATGGTGTTCTTGGGGTCATAGGCAGCGAGTTGAGTCGATGCCAAATAGCTTGATTTTGGTCTCCTCTCACCACAACACTTTCACCCAGTTTGCCTCTGAATCATTCAGATGTTCATTAGCAATCTTCAGATGGGCCTGTACATGTGCTTTCTTGAGCCGCAGGATTTTAGTCATTTAAGGCGTAGTGTGTTAAGAATTGTTTTCTTGGTGACTATGGTCCCAGCCACCTTGAGATCATTGACAAGATTCTCTTACATGGAGCCCCAGACCGAGGGAGATTGACAGTTATTTTATGTTTCTTCCATTTGCGAATAATCGCACCAACTGTTACCCTCTCACCAAGTTGCTTGCCAGTGGTCTTGTAGCCCATTCCAGCCTTGTGTCGGTCTACAATCTTGTCCATGACATCCTTGGACAGCTTTTTGATCTTGGCCATAGTGGACAGGTGTCTTTTATACAGGTAACAAGCTCAGATTAGGAGCTGCCCTTTAAGAGAGTGTTTTTAATCTCAGCTGGTAACCTGTATATAAGACATCTGGGAGACAGAAATCTTGCTGATTGATAGGGGATCAAATACTTATTTTACTTATTAAAATACAAATCAATTTATAACTTTTTGAAATGCGTTTTTCTGAATATTTGTTATTCTGTCTCTCACGGTTAAAATAAACCTACCATTAAAATTATAGACTGATCATTTGTCAGTGGGCAAACGTACAAAATCAGCAGGGGATCAAATAGTTTTTTCCCCCTCACTGTATATACTTGTTCTACTGTGATGTCTCGCCATTTGTCTATGAATGACGACAACCCACCTGTAAGGCGTCATTGCCTTCTAGGTGTTGGTCCTGGGAGGCGACCTCTCCTGTCCAATCCTTAAGCCATAAGGGCCCCCTGGCAGAATTCATCAATGCCGTTGTCCTGGTTGTGGTTTTGACTGCCTCAGCATCTGCTAAAAAAAGGTTGCCACCCTCGTCAAGGTTGGAATAGTTTTCTGTAACCTTCCTGGGTATGTCCCCTTCTAAGAGTTTTGCAGCTCATTTAGCCATAGTAGCAGGGTTCTTGGTGTGCATGTGGATGCGATCGCCAGATTGAGATTTGATGCTCCTGCTTCCCATGCTCTCCTTAGCAGTGATTCGGCTTTCATATCCATGGGGTCTTTTAAGGTACCAAATCCTTAAAATGAGAGGTCTTCTTTCCCTTCTGAGTCGAAGCATAGGCCAACATCAGATTCTGAAGCGGTGGCTTCTGAACACTTCTCTTGGTCAGATCTCCCAGGCTGTCCCCTGCTAGAGGACAGAATGGCTGCCCGACTAGTGGAGGGGTTGCTCCAAGGCGATTCGTTGCCTGGGGCTTGACGATTTTTAATTGCTGTACGTAAGGGTTTAAATGTGTCCCACATTTGCTTTTTAAATGTTGACACGAGAGCTTTAAAGAATCTCCGATTCCTGTGCCACCAGTTTGCTGATGCATTTTTGTGACAGCATGAAGTGCATGCATTACTGCTGGTCCTAGTCGTTCTCTTCTCAGGCTTTTGTCTGAACAAGAGCAAGGGACCCAAAGTGAGACAAGAGGTAAAGTAAACCCGTTGCATAAGGCATATAGTGGCTGGCAAGTAGAGTGCATGCTCTGGCATACCTTGGAGCTGTCCTGGCTTGCAGGGTGATGCAGCTTCTGACATGGTTAGCTCACCGAGCTACCTCCCAGCTGCTCTAAGGCTCCCCTGCCCCACCTGTTGCCACCTTGCCTAGGTATGGGTGGACCTATACCTGCACTGTGGTTTTCAGCCTGCATGTCTTCAGGTTCCTGGTCATTGCTTGCGACCGGATGCAATGTCACTGGTATATTCCATTTTAACTGTCCCCTTCAGTGCTCAGGCGCACACCAAAAAGATGGAGCCGGCCATAAATGCTTTACCAGACACTCTGTCCACCGGAATTGATGAGATCGATGTCACAGGACTCGTCCACCACCATCTTGCTACATCCAGGGGGGAAGAGATGAGCAGGGAGAGCGGCCAGCAGTCCGCAGGCAGCTCTACCCGGCCGGAATGCACTGCTGCTGCACCAAAGAGCTGGTGAGGGCACTGCAGTGAGGTATCCCAAGATATCTTTGTCAGCTGTAGGGACGGTTGCTTACCCCTCAAGGGGGCAAAAGCTCAGGCAGATGAGGAGACAAAAAAAACAAACACTCCTGCGCTAGAGTCAGCTGACTGTGTAGTGTCACAGGTGCCTGGTCAAACTGTGGATAATCTCATAGATGCCTTGCTGCCCTCTAGGCCTGGGGTCATCAGCACTGAGAATAGAAAAAAAAAAAAAAAAAGAGGGTGCACTGGCATAGTGCATTATCCAGATTTATTTTAAAAATATGAATAAAATCAAGATGTCTACTCACAAACAAGCTAAAAACATGCTCGTCACGCCACATGAGTGGCTCTCATCGGTTGCTCGAATCACCAAACCCGGGGGTTCTGGATAAGACCCATCAGGCTGATGCTTTGGAAGGACTGGCCTTCTACCAGCTTGAAATGGCTGAATTCACAATACTTATATCCCACAGACACACCCATGACGTGAGAACCATGGCCCCTCCCATGGGATGAAATGAGGTGGGGCTGAACCAATACACCAAACCCATAAACACCAAAGACACGAGGCAGAGCTGCAGCTGCCCAGGCAATGCTCAACTGCACATGCTACATCGTGATGCAGAATCCCCAACAGTCACAATCATCTCATCTGTACTACACTCCAAATGCCAATGAAGAGTGGCTTGGATCCCCAAGCCCTTTGCTATTTAGTTATACGGTCACTCATCGTTGGCATTTGGGGTGTAGTACAGATGAGATGATTGTCACTGTTGGGGATGCTGCATCACAGTGGCTCAAAAGTGATATGGTCCAGAAATATCAAGACAAAATAAAAGGTGGATAAAAGCACCTGAACCAGGTGGCATCCACCCACAGATCCTAAAAGAATTGAGTTCTGTCCTTTCAAGGCCATTGTTTCTAATATTTAATTAGGGATCAAAGTCTTTACCAAGTAACTATAGACCTGTTAAACTTTTGTGGTCGAGAAGATACTGGAGTTTAATAAAAGACCACATAGACGAGTTCTTGCTGGAAAAAATATATTTTAAGCAACAGACAGCATGGATTCATGAAAGACAGAAGTTGTTAAACAAACCTGATTTCTTTTTATGAGGAGGCAAGTAAAACCTTGTGGCTGTGGTATACCTGGTTTCAGGGGCATACCTAGAGCATTTGGCACCCGGGGCAGATCCTATATCTGGCACCCCCCCCCCCCCCCATTAAAATGTAAAAACACCCCACTGTGCCCCCTGCATACATCTGCATCCTTCAATATCTGTCAATACTGTATACCTCCTCTCTCTACAACTTCAACTCTGGACCCCTTTACATTACACAGCACCCTGCACTTCTGGACCCCTTTACATTACACAGCACCCTGCACCCCTTTACATTACACATGCAGACCCCCTCTACAGTGCAGACCCATAATTGTACCTCAGATCTGATCATCGCGGGACCTGCACAGCACTGGTCGGGTCCCCTCCTCCTGTGTAGACAAAGGAGGAGGGGGAGGTGGCGGCTTCACTCTGTTCGGCTGTCTCGAGATAGCCGAGACTGATCAGCAGCGGCCACAAGAGAAGGGGATTGTTGCGAGTCCCGTACCGAGTGTGCCGCCCTTCCCTTGCAAAGCAGTTACCTGCCTGTCGCTGTGACCACGGTGACGCTGTGTTACCGCTGCTTAAACCCGCTGATGTCTCCGCTTCAATCGGGGGGCGCGGCCCTGACACCCCCCAGTGTGTGACCCCCGGGGCGGCCCGCTCCCTCCGCCCCCCACTTAGTACACCCCTGCCTGGTTTTGCAAAAGCATTTGACACAGTTCCCCACACACGGCTCATGTGTAAGTTAAAGTCCACAGGCTTGGAAATGGATAGAAAAATGGCTAAAATACAGAAGTGGTGTACCCCAAAGTTCAGGGCTGGGACCCTTACTTTTTAAATATCTTTATAAATGACATAGGGTCTTGGGGATCACAGAGGACAAGGGGGCACTCGAAGTCTAGAGGAAAAATGATTTCATCTCCAAATACGGAAAGGTTTCTTCACAGTAAGAGCTGTGAAAATGTGGACTCCCTCCAGAGGTGGTTCTGGCAAGCTCAGTAGATTGCTTTAAAAAAGGCCTGGATTCTTTCCTAAATGTACATATAACTGGGTACTAATATTTATAGGTAAAGTTGATCCAGGAAAAATCCGACTGCCTTTCTAGGGATCAGGAAGCAAATTGGATTATGCTTTGCTGGGATTTTTCGCCTTCCTCTGGATCAACTGTGGGTGAAGGATTGTGTATATGGGATTGTATTTTTAATTTTTTTTGGTTGAACTAGATGGACTGGTGTCTTTTTTAACCTAACTATGCAAGAATGTAGCATGTGCATTTGGCCATCCCCTGGGCGGCTGCAGATCTGCCTTGTGGGTCTTTGGTGGTGTTCATGGGTTTGTTGCATTGGTTCACTTTGCCTCTCAGCCCCCCCTAATTTCATCCCATGGGAGGGGCCATGGCTTTCATGCATGTCATGGGTGTGTCTGTGGGGTATAAGTATTGTGAATTAAGCCATTTCAAGCTAGGCTCTGAAGAAGGCGGCCAGTCCTTCAAAATGCATCACCTTAAGGGGTCTTATCCAGGACCACCCACCCCCAGGTTAGGCGATGCAATGAGAGATGTGGTCTGACGCACGTGTTTTTAGCTTAGGTTTGTGAGTAGACATCTTAAATATTTTATTCATATTTCTTTTTTTTTTTATACTTCTGTTGGATAATGCACTAGGCCAGTGTGCCCTATTTTTCTATTCTCACAGATGAAAGGAGACTCTCTGGGTGCCCTGGCCCTGTGCCTCTTGACCCCTCCCTTCAGAGGTACAGAAAGGCAACCGGACAGGGCGCCCCCTGCAAGCAGCATGTGCAAACTTTTTATAATGGTGGATATTATGTTTCCCGTTTGCAGGTGGGAGGAGCCCTCTCTCTTAGATGCTGCCTTGGAAGACGACGTGTGAAAAAAGTAATTGTGCCCCCCCTTGCTAAATCATGAATGAACTGTGATTAACCAGATTTTTTGGAAAGCGGAGTTATATTTCACTTACCATAACCAGGCCTGATTACTATTAGACCTGTTGAATCAAGATATCACCTAAATAGAAGCTACAATAAAAAGCATCACATCATGCCGCGAGCCATATAATGATGTTAAATAGTATTAATGGTGACATCCCTCCACCACACCGGTGACCTCAAAGTCTGCACATTGCCTCCCAAGTCTCCCCTAGTGACCACAGCTAATCATAGCAAGTGACTCCCCTCCTCCACTGAAATTCTTTGTCTTAGGCCTCGTGAACACTGAGCAATTGCCCAGCTTCTATGAAAGCCTCTTTCCTTTTCGCAAACGCATTTAGGCGTGTCAAGCACTTGGGCATTCATTCATTCCAGTGGCCAGAATATTAGTTTATTCTGGTCAGTGAAAGGAATGAATGCTGAAGAGCTAAACACGCTTCACGTTTAACCTATTTTTTCCACTAAAACAGTCCTCTCCTGATTTATTTTTTTATCCTCTAACCGCTCCACTTCTAATACTAGAAACGTTTACGTGTGCATGGCCACATAGACTAATAGGGGGAGTCTTAAAAGCAGTGGTTTTACTGCCTAGTGTGCACAAGTCCTGAATAAATTAATTTGCTGCAGCTTACACCCTCCTGCTGCCTGAAAAATGCCTTGGAGTATAACATACTATTCCATTTATTTAATGTAATGGTCTGTAATATCCAAGAGCCTGAGTGGGCCTTAAATGTTTGGGTAGAGACTAAACTTTATTATATCATCCATACACAATTTTTATCATCAATCTTTTTAAGAAAAAAAAAAAAAAAAACAATTGTTCTTGCAGTTACTAGATTTCTAGAGTGTTAAATCAATCAGTCACACATACTGGAAGAAAGACCAGTCCCCCCGTGCAATTCTCTATGTAGCAACATTTTCATCACCGTGTAAGTATACTCCTGTGCTGCATTATTCACTTACCATTGCTGAAGGGAGGAGAAAGGGTCAAAAAACCTAAAGCAGTTGTCCAGTCTGGGGAAAAAACAAAGTCAGCAGCTACAAATACTGTAGCTGCTGACTTTTAATATAAAAGGACATCTAGCTGTCCAGGAATCCAGTGTCGTCCTCACCCCTGCTAGTTCTTTACTAGCCTTCAGGCTCCCAGCAGCGTCATCTTGTGGGCAGCCAACCAAGCAGCTTTCAGCCATCCTAATTGTGGGCTGCAACCATACAGCTAACTGCCCACTCCACTGTTGTGTCCCATACAAAAAAAAAAGCCATGCCAAATATGGCAATGTTTTTGCAGCCAAATTGTGAAAACCCCAACTTTACATTTGTAACATGTCCCAAATCACAAAGCATACCTTAGCTTAAAATAAAATAAAAATGGCAGCTTACTTTATTTTTTTTAGATGCTTTATTCTGGACCCTCCAGCAAGGAAATATATTTTCTTAAAACAGAGGACCTGTAAAAAAATAAAAATAAAAAAGCGTGCAAAATGTTTATCAGATCTAGGCAGCGAACAAAACAGCTGTCTCTTCCCTCCCACCTGCTGGACTATTAGTAGAGGGATAGCTTGACTACTATTAGGTAGGTAAGGTTGGCCGTAGATGGATCATTTCTTTCCCTATTCATCCAGTGGATTTATCAAAAAAAAAAAAAAAAAAAGGGGAGAATAGATTTCTTCGTCCCCACAATTGAGGTGGATAAAGGAATAATCCCCACTGAGACAATGGGGTCAATTTACAAAAGGTTATCACATGCGGTTTATGCTTTATTTAAAGCGCTTCATAAAAACACACTGCATATACCCGTCCAAAAGTAAGTGACCAAAAGCATTTATTAACCACTTCAATACCGGGCACTTCCGCCCCTTCCTGCCCAGGACAATTTTCAGCTTTCAGTGCTGTCGCAATTTGAATGACAATTGCGCGGTCATGCAACACTGTACCCAAACTAAATTTTTATAATTTTCTTCCCACAAATAGAGCTTTCTTTTTGTGGTATTTGATCACCACTGGGGTTATTTTTTGCTAAACTAAAAAAGACCGAAATTTTGTTGTGAACAAGTATGGTTCTTTGAGTGAAACACGTCAACTGAACTGATGATAATCAATGTGCTGACCCCCCCCCCGACAGGGAGAGCTGCCAATCGGCTATCCCCGTCAGCGCGAACTGAGGGGGTGGTCAATTTACACTAAAGTTTAACGAATGCAAGCTGGTTGTTAAAAAAAAAATAAAGACTCAGTTATTATCAATTATTCAACTATTGGATCGGCCAATGTTAAATTAAGATAGCCAAGTTGTTCTTAGTATTTATAAGGGGACTTTAGCCAACATTGTATAACTTGTGGTGTCTACCAGCATAGTGAGGATACATCCCTATATTCGGAATAGTTCATGATAAAGAGAAAGTTCTAGGTTGTCACATTGCACCACCTTTCAAAAAAAAGCAGTCCCACATGCTTTACCTGCATCTTGGGAAAACATTATTGTGTCCATCTCCTCCTGGCTATACAATAGATACTGCCAAAGTTCCTATTAGATTGAGAAGATACAGCTTCATTAAATGCCATTTGGACAAATGGCAGGGATCACGAATGATTAAAAAGATCAATGGATGTGTGCCAACATTTTCAGGCACATCAAATTGAAATACACTCCGTCTGGGTAGCAATGAAATATTCCCATTGCACAGGTTACTGGAAATGCCAAGATGTAAGTGGGTGCTGTAGCAGTTGCCAGCTGGAAACCAGGACCATAAGCCAAAAGTATATGGCTATAGCACTAGCACACCACAGATCTTTGAAACACTGTCTGCCATTTTTTGATGTTTACCCCAAATAAATGTTCAAAGTGCAACATTTTGGGGCCACACAGGACCCCTTTTGCCTGGCATGCGATAAGTGCATGATACAGTGCAAAGAACATTTAACCACTTCAATACTGGGCACTTAAACACCTTCCTGCCCAGACCAATTTTGAGCTTTCAGCGCTCTCACACTTTGAATGACAATTGCGCGGTCATGCAACACTGTACCCAAATGAAATTTTTATCATTTTTTCCCCACAAATAGAGCTTTCTTTTGGTGGTATTTGATCACCTCTGCGGTTTTTATTTTTTGCTAAACAAATAAAAAAAGACCGAAAATTTTGAAAAAAAAATGTTTTCTTTTTGTTTCAGTTTCAAAACTTTGTAAATAAGTAAGTTTTCTCCTTCACTGATGGGCACTGATAGGTATGCACTGATGGGCACTGATAAGGCGGCACCGATGGGCACTGATAAGGCGGCACTGATGGGCGACACGGGTGGGCACTGATGGGCGGCATGGATGGGCACTGATGGGGCGGCACGGATGGGCACTGATGGGCGGCACGGATGGGCACTGATGGGCGGCACGGATGGGCACTGATGGGCGGCACGGATGGGCACTGATAGGCGGCATGGATGGGCACTGATAGGCGGCATGGATGGGCACTGATAGGCGGCATTGTTTTTTACTGATGGATGCCAATCAGTGCCAAACAATAATGCATGCCAATCAGTGATGCCCATTGTGGGCACTGATTGGCATCCCTGGTGGTCTGGTGGCGTCCCTGGTGGTCCAGTGTGGGCATCCTCGGGGGGGGCTGCGCTGATAATCGATCAGCACAGACCCCCCTGTCAGAGGAGCAGCCGATCGGCTCTCCTCTACTCGTGTCTGACAGACGCGAGTGAGGAAAAGCCGATTACCGGCTTTTCCTATTTACACTGTGATCAGCCGTGATTGGACACGGCTGATCACGTGACGTCATATGACGTCCTGTCAGGATTTTACAACCACTTTGCAGACGTCATTTGACAATTGATGGGCGGCAAGTGGTTAAAATGGTTGTAAACCTCAGACATGAAAATTGAACACAGTACTTCCTTCTATTGTGTGCACTCGCTTGAATCCAAAGCACGAAGTGTGGTTCCGCTCTGATCTTTTTGCTAGGATGCTGGTTTTCAAGCATGCCTGTTCAACAGAAGCCTATTGTAAGACACTGGGTATACACAAGCTGAAAGTCGTCCATTTTCGGCCCATGTGTACCCAGCGTAAGTCGACACCTCAGCCTCCCAGGAGTTGCCTTGCACCCCTCCCTCCCATCCCAGCACAGTAGGTGACTCAGCTCCATTTTATTCCCTATTAGCCTGTTAGAGGGGGATTTGTTATTTTACAGCTTTACTCCTAAAATAATTCAATTCATTATTTTCCTCAAAATTCTACAAACAATACCCCATAATGACAACATGAAGTGTGTTGGAAATGTTTGCAAAATCATTAAAAAAAAATTCACATGTACATAAGTATTTACAGCCTTTGCCTTGACACTCAAAATTGAGCTCAGGTACATCCTGTTTCCACTGATCATCCTTGAGATGTTTCTAAAAACTTGGAGTCCACCTGTGGTAAATTCAGTTGATTGGACATGATTTGGAAAGGCACACACCTGTCTATACAAGGTCCATGAAGTCCAAGGAATTGTCTGTAGGCCCCTAGAGACATGATTGTATTAAGGCACAGAAACCTTTCTGCAGCACTGAAGATCCCAATGAGCACAGTGGCCTCCATCATTCTTAAATGGAAGAGGATTGGAACCACCAGGACTCTTCCTAGAGCTTGCCTGCCCCGCCAAACTTGGAGATCGGTGGGAGAAGGGCCTTAGTCAGGGAGGTGACCAAGAACCCAATGGTCACTCTGACAGAGCTCCTGCGTTTCTCTGTGGAGAGAGGAGAACCTGCCAGAAGAACAACCATCTCTGAAGCACTCCACCAATCAGGCCTGTATGGTAAAGTGGCCAGATGGAAGCCACTCCTAAGACCCCTTTCACACAGGCATTTTTCAGGCGCCTTTGGGCTAAAGATAGCGCCTGTAAAGTGCATGAAAAATGTCTCCCCTGCAGTCTAAGTGTGAAAGACTAAGGGCTTTCACACTGAGGCGATGTGCTGGCAGGACGTTAAAAAAACTCCTGCAAGCAACATCTTTGGAGCGGTGTAAACAGCGCTCCTTCACCGATCCAAAAATGCTGCTTGTAGGAATTTTATTTAACATCCTGCCAGCGCATCACCTCAGTGTGAAAGCCACTCCTAAAGCACCCCTGCCTATTGAAATGAATGGGCAGGGGCTCCACCCACTTTCCCAGTTGCTACGGGACAACTCTGAATGTCCTTGAGTGGCCCAGCCAGAGCCCAGACTTGAATATCTCTGGAGAGATCTGAAAATGGCTGTGCACCGACGCTCCCCATCCAACCTGATGGAGCTTGAGAGATCCTGCAAAGAAGAATGGGAGAAACTGCGAAAAAAATAGGTGTGCCAAGCTTGTAGCATCATACTCAAGAAGACTTGAGGCTGTCATTTTTGCCAAAGGTGCATCAACAAAGTATATGTACACGTGTTTTTTTTATTTTTAAAAAATTTGCAAAGATTTCAAAACAACATTTTTTCATGTTGTCATTATGGGGTATGGTTTGAATAATTTTGAGGAAAAACCTTAGTTAGACTTACCGGTAATGGGTCTTTCAGGACAGCACCTGGAGAGAGTGCAGCTCCACCCACTTTCCCAGTAAAAACTGCAGTCAGTTTCTTTAAAGACTGGTCACTTCCACCATGGCCTCAGTTGTTTATGGAGTACCTCTAGCCATGCTGAAATTAGATAAGTAGAACATAGCAATAACACTACATTTTACATCAAAATTAGGGAGGGTCATCGGTGCTGTCCTGAAACACTCGTGGAAATACCATTACCGGTAAGTCTAAGGTTTTCTCACCTCGTCATTCAGGACAGCACCAGGAAATAAGAGTACTGTACTTACTCTAGGGTGGGACCACTGCCTGCAGGACTTTCCTGCCGAACAATTGCTCCGATGCTGAGAGCAAGTCCAACCTGTAGTGGTGGGTAAAGGTGAAGAAACTTGTCCACGTGGCTGCCTTGCAGACTCGTCCCGGTGAAGCCCCCGCTTGTTCTGTCCAGGACATTGCCACCGCCCGGGTTGAATGGGCCACTACCCCTGCGGGAGGATCGACCCCTGAAGCCTCATAAACTTCATTGATGGCCATTCTCAGCCATCTCCCTATGGTGTTTTTAGATGCACCGTATCCTTTACGCGGCCCTGAAAAACACCACAGAGAATTCGATCTTCTGAATTCTTTTGTGACCTCGAGATGGTGCAGTAGAAATCTTCTCACATCTAGGCTATGATCAAGTTTTAAAATAAATGGCCCTAGTGACCTTTTTCCTGCCATTTAGTAGGGTTAAAACTAGTTTGTTGGACTAACCCTTTCCTTTCAGGATTTGTTCCTCAGTAACCAGACTGTTAACCTGAGATGCTCCACATTGGGATGCTGAATGGGCCCGAGTTTGGTTACTTCTGTTACAAGAAGACCTATGGGGTTCTACTGCCATCTTCTGCAGTGTTGAAAACCATGCCCTCTTGGGCCAAAATGGTGCTACTAAAATCATGCTTGTAGACTTTTTGCAGTTTGAGTACCAACGGGATAATCTGAAAAGGGGGGAAAAGCATAGCACAGGCAGAAGGTCTGCAGCTGCACTAGGGCGTCCAGACCATTTGCTTGATTCTGCCTGTTCAGGGAGAAATAAACCGCCACCTTTGCATTGGCCCATGATGCAAATAGGAAGATGGGGAACTCCCCAGATTGACCTATTTGCATCTGGAACACTTCTGTATTCAGGCCACTTCAATTCTAGCACTCTATGCCTATTTAAGAAGTCTGATACTAGATTCAGGTCGCCCTTCAGGTGTACCACTGTCAGGGATGCCAAGTTGCCTCCTGCTCAAGAGAGAATCTGAAAAGCCGAGGGGCAGCAATACTCTGCTTCTCGTGCCTCCCCGTTTTGTTGTGTAGGCCACTGCTGTGGCATTGTCGGACAACACTTGAATGTGGTGGCCCTTGACTTGATCCTCCAAAGCCCACAGTCCCAGGAAAATAGCCTTTAGTTCCCTCCAATTGGAGGATCTCTTGGCCTCTGTTTGTCCAAGCTCCTTGGGCCATCTGCCCTCCCAGGTGGGTGCCCCAACCCCGAGAGCTTGCGTCTGTTGTGAACCTCTTCTACTGGGACTGTCCAGAGCAGGCCTCCGTCCAAGTTTGTCTGTCTCTGACCGGAGAGGGAATCCTGAATAACTACTCCAATGACCCCCCCCCCCCCCATAGGGCCAATTCCTCAGAATTGCCTGCTGGAGATCCCTTGAATGGAGAAATGCTGGGATTGAAGCTGCGAGGAGGCCTAGCACTGACATGGCTGCCCTGATCGAGATTGGCAGATTTGTTTGGATCTTTTTTAATGCATCTCGGACTCTCTTTTCCTCTGGGCGAAAGATTCTTTCCTGTACAGAGTTTATCGTATACCCCAAGAACTTTCTTGTTTGAGATGGAATCATGCTTAATTTTTATCTGTTTATTATCCAAATCGAGACTCTTCAAGTGTGTCTCCTTCAGGTCTTTCCCCAAAAGATCCCCTAACTTGGCAAACACCAGGAGGTCATCCAGGTATGGGACAATTGATATTACCCTCAACCTGAGGGGTGCCAAGGCTTCTGTCATAATTTTTGTGAACATCCTTGGAGAGGAAGACAACCCGAAAGGAAGAGTTCTGAACTGTAGGTGCGAGACTACCCCTTTCCTCTTGATCGCTAACCGCAGATATTTTTGCGATGCTGGTGCTATGGGAACATAGACTGTAGCCCTCTGATATTGCCTTGAGGACAAACGGACTGATCGTTGCGGTCTTCCACTGTGGGAAAAAGGACTGCAGCCTCCCTTCCACAGTCGGGAGGACCGTCACTGATTTTTAGTGGTCTGGTTAGGAGGTCGGAATAACACCCCAGACTTGCCTCGACCTCTCTGGGACCTCCAGGTTCTCTTGTATCTTTGTGTCCTGGGTTTGGCAAAAAGGACGAAAATGTTTCTTGCCCTGAGGGGTTACCTTTTTTTTACTGGAAAGGCCTTCTTGTCTGCCGTCCTGTCCAACACAGCTTCAAAATCCAGGCCAAATACTAGATCTCCCTCAAGTGGAAGACCACATAGCTTCGCCTTTGAGGCAGTATCTCCTGACCATGTCTTAACCCATAGTGCTCAATGTGCCAAGTTTACCAGGGCCGGGGATCTTGCAGACATTCTTATGGATTCAGTGGAGGTGTCTGCCATGTACCCTACCGCTTTCTGTAATACTAGCAGAGTGTCCAACAGATCTTTGCGAGACGTTCCCGCTTCAATATGGCTTTTCAGCCAGTTTTCTAGGTTCCTGGCCACCACAGTTGAAGCCATAGCTGGCTTTAAGTTGGCTAAGGTGGAGTCCCAGGCTTTCTTCAACAAGGAATCTGCCCTTTTATCCATGGAGTCTTTTAGGACGCCCATAGCCTCAATTGCCAGGTCTGTATTCCTTGACACCTGCGAAAAAGCTGCATCAAGTTTAGGTTTTTTGTTCCATACTTGAGCGCTATCCTCTTCAAAAGGAAATCTCTGCTTGAGTTATCTGAAGAAAGGTGCTCTTTCAGGGCCTTTCCACTCCCTCTTCACGGGTTTCCAACAGGAACTTATGTACTGGAAACACAGTGTTTAATTTCTCTCAAGCCCTGAAACATTTTATCATGTAAAGATAATTGGGCTTTGTCCTCTTTAATGTTCAAAGTCATATGGATGGTCTTTAATAGATCATCCGCCTCTTCTTGAGAGCCTGTAGCATTTCCTCATCTTCCTCTGAACCTGGGGATTCACTTCCCCCTTCACTGACCTCTCTGGGTGCCACAATAGAGGGACAAGAACAGGATGGTGAACTGCCCCTGCTTCTAGGCTCCGCAACTGGACATTGTCCAGGAAAGATCGGAACGTTTGAAAAGTATAGTTCTTTCCAGAAGGAGCTGAGCAACTGCTCCGGCTGGAAAGCAGGTGTCTGAGGACATCTCCTCTTTGACTAACTCTGCTATTGCTATGCAGGTCCTACACAACACCTTGGTCCAGGAATCTTTAAGTGTATTTTTGCAGGACGGGCATTTTCTCTTAGGAGGAGGGGAGGAATGCTTGTTTTTTTTTTTCTTGGCTTTTGTCTGAAACACACCAAAAAAGACCCCTCACCAAATGAATCATTCACATCGGGAACTTTTTTTTTTTTTTTTAATGACACGGTTTTGGGATCCCCGTGCTGCTAAGCAGAAGAGCTAACTCTTTAGCTACTGTTCTGCCACCGTTGCTCTTATACATCAAAATAGTGACCCACAAAACCAAACCACTAAGTCACTATGCTAAAAATCCCTCTTAGTGTTTGAACCCAAGAAGAGTGATGCAGGCTACCGCACCGAGAGTAAGTGAGGGAAACAAAAGGCATGACCCCCATAGGATAAAAGACAGGGACCTCTGCCCCTGCTTACCGGGGTCTGGCTAGTGTTAGTGGCTCCAGCTCTCACCGTCTGGTCCTCTGGATCCATCTTGCCGAGGCGCCAGTGGCGTCTGGCTGCTTTTTATATTTGATTTTCCCAGTCCTTTCGCCACTGCAAGGACCGGAAATGACTCCAGCTGAGGCCGCCTCCTCCCCCTGCGTTCCAGCGGCTGGAACCACAAGCCGTGCGCACCGCCGGATGTCCCGCCCCCAGCTGGAAAAGACGTGCTCGCCACCCCGGAAAGCATGGGAGACAAGAAGTAACAGACATCGGCTTCCTTTTCCCAGCCCGCCGCTGCCGGTCTAAAGAGAGCGGGGACCCCCAGCAGCCTAAACCCTCGCTAGGCATGAAGAGGAGACAACGGAGCACCCACTCCCATCAGGGATAGTGCTGGGCTGGCCTGCAACAATCAGATTACACACAAGTATGCCCCTTACTATCCCCACCTGGAGAGAGCGTAGCACACCCCTGGTCCCCTGCAGCGCCTTCACCATGGCGGAGGAAACAATACAACGGAGGCCATGGTGGAAGTGACCAGTCTTTAAAGAAACTGCAGTGTTTCCTGGGAAAGTGGGTGGAGCTGCACTCTCTCCAGGTGCTGTCCTGAAAGACGAGGTGAGAAAACTATGGATTGAATCCATTTTGGAATAAGACATAACAAAATGTGGAAAGTGAAACGATGTGAATACTTTCCGGATGCACTGTACAAGGACAGCTTCACACTGCCGCAGCACGGTGCAGCATAGAGTAACCGCAATTTTCTGACAAACTTCTATTAGATTGCACATTTTTGGTGCATTTTATGACAGTAGTACTTTGGTGCGCTTTCAGAAAATGCACCAAACATGTGATACAATGGAAGTCTATAGAAAACAGCAGGTAACCTGTACAGAAACCGTGGATACACTTATCTGCACCCCCACGTCACCCAAACTTCAGCATGGCAGTGTCAAACCACTTTAAGCCCACGTTCACACTGAGGGTGGGATTGAAATTGTGCGAATTCAGCTGAACTCGCACAATTTCAAACTGGCATTTCAGTCCGACTTCGGGGGCAATTTGACAGACATCTGTGCAGGTTCATGCACAGATGTCTATGGAAATCGCCCCAGAAGTCACCAATTGTGGGAATCAGTGCGGTGCCGCAAAGTCGGCGTCGCACTGATTTGGACGGTGCCATTGCCAGCAATAGGCTCCAATTTGACATGTCAAATTGGCCCAATGTGAACGTAGGCTTAGGGTTTAAAGTTCCATCCACCATTCAAAACCCATAAAGGAGACCACCTTCCAACTTTTCCATTCTCATTTTTTCCAGCTGGCATTTGCTACAACACCAACTTGCCTCTTGCCATTTCCAGGAACGTGTACGATGGGATTCTTCAATCACAAGCAGAGGCCTGAGGAAAGAGCGCATGCTCTGAAAACGTTTGCCTATTTGACGAGATCGGCTCCCGCCCCCGGTAGTAAACCGATCCACCTGGTTGCTGGTGTGCGCTCCACTGACCAGGAAGTGTCAGCAGTGGATGCCCCAGCTCGTTTTTAGCAACAAGACAGCACCTCCAGGATACGGAAATCGCTTGTTCTACACCCTCCATGGACATCCGGCTCACCATCTCAGTATCACACGCGCTTGGACATAGTACTTTTGTGAGTACAGCTATTTTAAACCCTTTACATTGAAGATTTCCACTATTTATTGCACTTAGAGTGGCGCCTTCTGTTTCTCTTCCCAGTTCAATCACAAGCACTTTTCTCTGCCTGGTCAATAAAAAAAAAACACACACTAGACTTTCTCTGCATTACATTTACACTGAGCAACACACGTGCAGCTTTGTGTACATTTACAGCCCAGCACTATGCTGTGATAATGCAACCCCTTTGTGTGTGCGCGTGCGTGACATCATTGTGGCCCAGCCAGTCAAGCAGCTGAAGAGTCCAATTGCTGAAGGAAGACTGGGAGAAAATGGCAGTGCCGTGGCATTCAAGAGTGCCGACGCCACAGCACTGGAGGGGATTTGGGAGGCATTTCTGCCAAAAGGTGCATACCAATACATGACACAAAGCTCCCAGGGGCCATTTTAATTTTTTAGGAGAGGGTTTAATTTTGCTTTAGGTATATCCTTATGATATTTTCTACATTATATCCCTTTGAATGTTAAAAGGGAATACACGGAAGGTGTTTGACCACTGTCAATCACCTTCTAACCATTGGGGCCAACAGCAAACATTAAAGCGGAGCTCCACCCTAAAGTGGAACTTCCGCTTATAGGATTCCTCCCCCCTCCGGTGCCACAATTGGCACCTTTCAGGGGGAGGGGGGTGCAGATACCTGTACGATACAGGTATCTGCACCCACTTCCGGGACGAGATATCTGGAGCTGCCCCACCCATATCCGAAGATGACCCGTTGTGTCTTGGGAAACAGTTCACACAACAGACACAACAGGGACCAATAGAGACGCGCAGTGCGACTCGCGCATGCGCAGTAGGGAAACGGGCAGTGAAGACGTTGCATCTTCACTTCCTGATTCCTTGACAGAGGATGGCGTCAGGGCAGCCGAGAGACGACCGGTCGCTCGTCACATTCTGCCGACACCGCTAGAACAGGTAAGTGTCCATTTATTAAAAGTCAGCAGCTGCAGTATTTGTAGCTGCTGACTTTTAATATTTTTGGTGCGGGTGGAGCTCCGCTTTAAGTCAAGAAGCTCAGAGGATACTTTGTATTGCATTCCATTGTTTTAAATGCAACACACATTTGTTTCACACAGATTTCCATTTGCTGCCATATTCAGATCTCAAGGAAGCTCATTAACTGTGTGGCAAATAACACACACTCTTTTTCCAGCATGAAAATCTTTGTTATATAGGAAAACAGTGAGGGTGAATTTACACTGGTCCTCAGTCAAATGGCAGAGCAGCCAGAGTGATTTCAACGCACCACGCCATCCATTTTTTTTTGTACAAGATTTGAAGGGTACAAGGCACTTCATCTCTGCAATGTTGGGCAGTGCAATGCAATGTCTGCATTTTATTGCAGAACATTGCAGCTCAGTGCTAGGCTGCATTGCTGTGTGAATGGGACACATAAGAAACAACTGTCTGTGTGTCCCTGCAGTGACAAATGTTTTATCAAGTGGTAAGACATCTGTCAAAGCATATAGGGGGTTATTTACTAAAGTCAAATCCACTTTGCATTACAAGTGCACTGCAAGTGCAGTCGCTGTAAATCTAAAGGGAAGATCTGGAATGAGGGGAAGCTCTGCTGATTTTATCATCCAATCATGTGCAAGCTAAAATGCTGTTTTTTATTTTCCTTGCATGTCCCCCTCAGATCTACAGCGACTGCACTTCCAAGTGCACTTGTAGTGCAAAGTAAGTTTGCCTTTAGTAAATGACCCCCATAGTGTGTGGCCATGAAAGGATTATCACTATAGCAGCAGGAAGTGTGTTTAAAGCGGTTGTATACCCAGAAAAAAAAAAAAAAAAAAACTTTATCAGGCAAAGGCATAATGAGCTAGTATGCACGGCATACTAGCTCATTATGAAATACTTACCTTAGTACGAAGTCTCTGCACCATTTCCCGGTCACCGTCGAGGGAGCTGACATTTTGCCTTCGGTGATTCTTCCAGGTTTGCGGCTCCAGCGATGCGAGTGTGCCGCGATGACGTCACTCCTGAGCATGCGCCCTGGAGTCTTCTTTCCAGCAAGGAGCTCTATTTTTCCAGCAGCATTCGCCGGACCTTCAGAGCGCATGCGCCGCTGATGTCAGCGGCTGCATGCAAAGGTGAATATCTCCTAAGAGTCCATTCACGCAGAGGCAACACGACTTCCAGCGTGACTTTGGGAGGCAACTTGGACACGACTTGAGTATGAATCACAGCGCGACTTGGGGCGATTTACAACGCGACTTTAAGTTGCCCCCAGGCCAGGCGACTTTGGCCGTGGCCAATCACAGAATAATCAGCTCTTGAGGGGGAACTCCACGCCAAATTTGAAATAAAAAAACGGCATGAGTTCCCCCTCCAAGAGCATACCAGGCCCTTAGGTCTGGTATGGATTTTAAGGGAAACCCCCTATGCCAAAAAAACGTGGGGGTCCACCCAAAATCCATATCAGACCCTTATCCGAGGATGCAGTCCGGCCGGTCAGCAAAGGGGGTGGGGACGAGCAAGCGCCACCCCCCCCTCCTGAACCGTACCAGGCCGCATGCCCTTAACATGGGGGGTGGGTGCTTTGGGGAAGGGGGTGCCCTATGATGTCAAGTCCCGGGGCATGCTAGGACGGTGGCGTCATAAGGGGCGGGTGGTCACCTGGTGACCACACCCCATGCCTCGCACACAGCATTACAGCGGGAGAGGAAAAAAGGACAGAGAAGACCGGGCTACCGCTAGTAAAAGCGCTGGAAGAAGATAGCGGAGGAGCCCGGCAGAAGAACCGGAGAGCGGGAGAGAAGGCGGGAGAGAGAGCGGATGAGTTGGAAGACGACCCCCGGAGCTGCCTAATAAATTACTTTAAAAACCCGTCTAGTGGGTTTTTTTTTATTGACCATTTTTTTTCCTCAGGTGAATGGGTAGGGGTACGATGTACCCCATACTCATTCACATAGGGTGGGGGGCTGGGATCTGGGGGCCCCCTTATAACATGAATAGTCCAGTCAAAGGTGCTTTGAAAACGCTATTGAGAGGGTTTTTCAGGCTTTTAGAACAGGGCTAATTCACACCATATGCGTTGGGTAGCATTTCCTGAGGCACAGACAAGGCAAATTTGACTCGGTAGTGCAATGCATTGTTACAGCACACACCAACAGATGCAAATTATACAATGAGCAAACACATGCCCACTGGTGTACATGAGCCTTGTATGGTGCATTAAGGCTTTATGTACACGGTATGTTTTTACAACCTCTCCTGAACGATTTAACTTGACAGATAGTAACCGACGGTTAAAACTTTGGTTTTGCTACGTTTAGCGGCGTTTGCGTTTAGAGAAAAAAAAAAAGCATGTAAACAAAATGCGGCTAAATGCGAGTTACCGTGCTTGAAATGCCTGTAAACTCAGCTTCTGAACCAATTTTTTTTTTACGTTTCATGGAGGTGGGCATGGCTTAAGCTATGCTACATATTGGGTGTGGCTTAAATGGTGTGGTTTAATAGAGTATGAGGTGACTTACATTACAGTGCAGAATGTAGTAATGTTAAATAGGGAATATACAGTGCAGAGTATATGGCAGTAGGTAATATGTGCATGTGAGGAGTGTACAGCTGTGAGTAGTATGTGCAGGATGGTGTCAGTAGGGTAGTGGACGGTGTCAGTAGTGCAGTCATTTTTTTTACAATTTTATTTTTTCAATTATTTTTTACAATTTACTTTATTTTTCACAATGATTAGGGGTGAGGTAGTGGACAGTGTCAGTAGTTTTTTGTTGTTTTTTTTTATAATTTTTTTCCACAGTGCTTCTAAGGAAGGGGTGGAGAGTATGTGGCGGTGTCAGTAGTTTTTATTTTTACATATTTTTTTTTTAAGATAGAGACAGAGACAGAGACAGAGACAGAGACAGAGACAGAGACAGAGACAGAGACAGAGACAGAGACAGAGACAGAGACAGAGACAGAGACAGAGACAGAGACAGAGAGAGACACATACACATACACATACACATACACACACATACATTTTTTTTTTTTTTTTAAATCAACCCTGTTGGGGAGGGGGGGCTTTGGTGAGATATCAGGGGCAGAGCGCGACAAACCCCGGGCACCAGGTCGCATTTGCAACTAGAATTAGCGACGTGGCGCCTGGGGCCGCCAGTCTCCGTGCGACACAGTCCCCCACCCCCCCGGCACGATCGTGTAGGGCCGCACCGTTAGTTGAGGCCGCGGCCTTCTGCAGTCCTATGGTTCCTTCTTGAATATGGCGCCCTCTTGTGGTGGTCGTTGGTATGACAAGACAACCACCGCAGCTTCCCCTGCCTGTTTTCCTTCCCATCTCCTTCCCTTTACTTATAACCCCCAAACATTATATTTTTTTTTTATTCTAACACCCTAGAGAATAAAATGGCGGTCGTTGCAATACTTTTTGTTACAGCGGTCTTACAAGCGCACTTTTTTTGGGAAAAACATTTTTTTTAATTAAAGAAACACAACAGTAAAGTTAGCCAATTTTTATATTTTTTTATATTGTGAAAGATAATGTTACGCCGAGTAAATTGATACCCAACATGTCACGCTTCAAAATTGCGTCCGCTTGTGGAATGGCAACAAACTTTTACCCTTTAAAATCTCCATAGTCAGCATTTAAAAAAATTCTACAGGTTGCATGTTTTGAGTTACAGAGGAGGTCTAGGGCTAGAATTATTGCTCTTACTCTACCAATTGCGACAATGCCTCACATGTGTGGTTTGAACACTGCTTTCATACGCGGGCGCTACTCACGTATGCATTTGCTTCTGCATGCGAGCTTAGCGGGACGGGGGCGCGTTTTAAAAAAAATAAAAATCTTATTTATTTTAACTTAAAAAAAATTTATTTTTTCCACTGTTCTTTTAAAAAAATTAATTGTGTCACTTTTATTCCTATTACAAGGAATGTAAAAATCCCTTGTAATAGAAAAAAGCATGACAGGTCCTCTTAAATATGAGATCTGGGGTCAAAAAGACCTCAGATCTCATATTTAAACTAAAATGCATAAAAAAAAAAAAAAAAAAATTAAAAAAAAAATTGTCATTTGCAATGACTTGGAGACGGGCGGGGGGCCATCTTCCCCTCCCTCGTCTCCATGTCAGGCCAGGCACAGGTCCGGATCGCCTCCGCCGTTACCGACGGCCACGGTAAGCGGTGAAGGGCACCGAAGCATGGCGCGCGGGGGGGGGGGCGGTATTTTGTTGGTCATAAAAAAAATAAAAATAAAATAAAAAAAACAGACCCCTGACATCTCCTCTGAGACAGGAAAAGGGACCGAGAACACAGATTCCCCAGTCCCTTTCTCAGCATTGAATATGAATGAACAGGAGACAGCGGCTCCTGTCCATTCATAGACTGAGCAGAGTAAATACAGAGTTTACTCTGCTCAGTTTTCACAGGAGCGATCTCGCTCACTGTGTCCAATGCAGAAAAGGCAGGGGCCGGTAAATGACTGGACCCTTCCTCCACTTGTCATCCTGATAGATCCCCACAGCTGGCGGGAGAGGAGAGAAGGGAAGCCAGCTGCGGGGGGCGAGGGGGAGGGGGGCAGAAGAGGACCAGGAGCCGGAGAAGAAGGGGGGGGGTGAAGGGCGAAGGACAGAAGGAACATCTGGGGATGATCGGTGCAGTAGGAGGGACAGATGTGATCACCGATCTCCCTGTATAGCCTTTTTGCCGACAGCTGCAGGAGGGGGAGAAGGAGAAGTGGCTGTCAGCTATACAGGGAGAACGGTGTTCACAGCTATACCTCCGGCTGCATGATCATCCCCGGCTGTGAACCAGGGAACCATCCAGGATCAGCCCCTCAGCCGGGATATCGGGCAGCACTTGCGGGTGTCCGGGAGCCTCCCGCACCTCACGGGAGACTTGGGATGTCTGATGAAAAATGCTTCTAAACTCAACTGCCTAGAAACGACTAAAGGACCCTGTGTACAGGTACTGATAATATAACAAGGGCAGTTGGGAAAAAAATAAAACTGCTCCTAAACATCCGTTTACCAGCAGCAGTGTACATGAGGCCTAACTCCTGTTTCCATTGTGTCTTCACTAATAAAAAAAAAAAAAAAAAAAAAAAAAAAACACACAACACAAGTCTGTTAGCATTAAACATATCTAAAGCACACACAAAGAGGATTGCTGTAAAAGAGCTCTGAGCAGTCAGTACTTACCTCACTGCTCCACCCCCCCAGAAAATGACATGCTCATTAGATATAGACACTGAAGTGTCTGTATACAAAGTTAAGCCACAAGCGTAAACTACATTCAAAAAAAGAGTACTGCAACATACCTTAGCTCTAACATAGGCAGGCAAATATAACCTTTCAGCTATTTTTTCTGTCCACTTAGAGCTGCACTGAGATAGTCAGCCACCTGCCACTTCAAAATGTCCTCAACTGCCTAGAAACGACTAAAGGACCCTGTGTACAGGTACTGATAATATAACAAGGGCAGTTGGGAAAAAAATAAAACTGCTCCTAAACATCCGTTTACCAGCAGCAGTGTACATGAGGCCTAACTCCTGTTTCCATTGTGTCTTCACTAATAAAAAAAAAAAAAAAAAAAAAAAAAAACACACAACACAAGTCTGTTAGCATTAAACATATCTAAAGCACACACAAAGAGGATTGCTGTAAAAGAGCTCTGAGCAGTCAGTACTTACCTCACTGCTCCACCCCCCCAGAAAATGACATGCTCATTAGATATAGACACTGAAGTGTCTGTATACAAAGTTAAGCCACAAGCGTAAACTACATTCAAAAAAAGAGTACTGCAACATACCTGCCTTGTCAGAGCCACTAGTTATGCAGAGGAAAGGCTTCCCAGGACCATTTTAGATGTGCAGCTCTGAGCTCAGTCTCCCCACACTGGAAGGTCAGCCACCTGTCAGATCCAATATCCTCCTCAGAAAGTCTTCAGCATCCCTGCAATCTTTTAGCTGTGCATGCCCCTAGCTCACAGTCTCCCTCACAGGCTCTACTCTTCTGTCTAGGCCCAACGACCTGAAAAAGGAGTTCAATGTCTCATTAGCTAGCTAGGCCTCTATTAAAATCTGCTGTGCAGCTCAGCCAGGAAGGCTCTCATATGCACTATAAATATTTGTCAGACTATCGTTTCCAGATTGCTACCGTAATCACAATCTATCCCTACCATAATATATTTAATTGCCCTTAAACAAATATGTATAATGTTAAGTTTGAGGCTGGGTTCACACTAGTGCGAATTGGATGCAGCTTTCTCCGCATCCAATTTGCACAGCAGGAGAAGGCAACCGGCTCTCTATGAAGATGGTGACCGGCTCTCTATGGTGCCGGTTCACACACCTCCGGTGCGATTTGCATAGAAGCCCTGTGCATCTTGTTCCATTTCAATTTAGCCAAAAATTGGGGCTGGAATCAGACCCGAAACAGTGAACGCACCAGACCCCCTGCTGTGAACCAATGCGTGCTCATATGTGAGCCCAGCCTAAAACTTATAAGACATGCAGAAATATTAGGAACCAAGTTTACCAGCTAAAGACAATTCATATTTTATATTTATTGGTTTTCAAAAACTTTCAGTGTGGGACAACTTATGTAGAAATACTGAACATGTGACCAGCATGAACACTTGGCAGAAACAATGTTGCTTTTATAGGTACATGCCACAGGCTGGAGTAAAATACATCACCAGCACATTCAGGAGAGGTGCATTTGTGCATTAAATATTCTTGACACATAAAACCCATGTAAATGTGTCTAAATGCTAGAAGCATTTAGCGCATGAGCATTCATTCCAGCGGCCAGAATAAATTATTCTGGCAAAGAGAATCCATAAAATGTTTAAAGCACCTAAATGCTTGTGCAAAACACAGCTTTAGGTGCATTTTTTAAGCAGCTTTTCTCCTGCCATTAGAAAATCTGTTTAGAGGAGCAGAGCAAACACTTACAGCCTACATTCACACTGATGTGATATGGGAAAAGCACCAAATCCTTTGCATTGCCCATAACGCATTGCACAGTGTCCGTGTGATCTGCTGCGGGTGTCAATGTTAGATAAACACCCCAAAACAGAACGCAAAATGCAATGCAATTGGCAGCCGCTCTGTAGCTATATAATGTGGAGAACAGTGGCGGTCATCTGAGTCATGCCGAGTCAGGCTGTGATCTCAGCCTGTAGAAGAAGCACACATGCTCCGAACGCGTGCCTGCTGACCCTGTGCCCCACATCCTGTGACGTCATAGCCAACGGGGAAGACGACTGCCAGGTTGACTCTGAGCCTTGGAAACCCCTGCAGCTAGCGAAACAGCAGCACCCCACACCACCGGCTATCTGGATCAGGACTACACAGCGAGTCTTCCCTTGTGACTAGCCATTTTAACCATTACCCTGAGGGTTAATTCTTTACATTTTTTATCTTAATACATTCATTGATCATTTTATTATACTGCACTCAGATGAGCCCTGCAGTTGTCCACATCCACACGCATTCGATGTGCACAGGAATGCAGTGCGATTCCTGTGCACATCACATGCTGTGTCTGCAACCCAGGCCCAATCCACATGAGGTCCAAAGTCTGGCTACACATTATACAATTTTTTTTGTACAATTTCTTTTAGATTTACGGTGCCTTGAAAAAGTATTCATACCCCTTGAAATTTTCAACATTTTGTCATGTTACAACCAAAAATGTAAGTGTACCATATTTATCAATGTATAACACGCACAGGCATATAAAAATGCACCTTAAAACTTTAAGAGGGTAGTTTCAGAAAAAAAAAAAAAACTTTACACAGCCCCTCTGCATAGTACACGGACCCCTGTACAACACACCGTCTTCTTTTCAGTATAAAGACCCCCCCCCCCCCCCCCCCCCCCGCACTGCACTCCCAGCGCTGGCACAGGGACAGCGCTGCAAGCATACTCTAATTTGAGAAAACTTCACACTGTCAGCCCCTTCTCATACACTGCTCCTCCTGTGTCACTCATTGTAAAGCAAAGCTTCTAAATACCTCCATTAACACCTCTCTCTCTCGTGGACCCTGTCATGCGATTGCTCCCTCTTTCATTGGCGGTCACGTGACCGCTCTTCTCCTCCAATCAAAAGCTACACACAAGGAGACGGCAGAGCAGGAGAGAAGCCACAACAAGCGGTGTTAATTAACCGCTTCAGCCCTGGAAGATTTTACTCCATTCCTGACCAGAGCACTTTTTTGCGATTCGGCACTGCGTCACTTTGACAATTGCGTGGTCGTGCGACGTGGCTCCCAAACAAAATTTACATCCTTTTTTTTCCCCCACAAATAGAGCTTTCCTTTAGTGGTATTAGATCACCTCTGCGGTTTTTATTTTTTGCGCTATAAACCAAAAAATGGCGACAATTTTGAAAAAAGAAAAAAAAATATATATAAAAACAAAACATATTTTTTCCTCAGTTTAGGCTGATATGTATTCCTCTACATATGTTTGGTAAAAAATAAATCGCAATACGTATATATTGAGTGGTTTGCGCAAAAGTTACAGCATCTACAAAATATAGATAGGATAGTTTTATGGCATTTTTTACTAGTAATGGCGGTGACCTGCGATTTTTATCAGGACTGGGACATTATGGCGGACACATCGGACAATTTTGACACATTTTTGGGACCATTGGCATTTATACAGCGATCAGTGCTATAAAAATGCATTAATTACTGTAAAAATGTCACTGGCAGGGAAGGGGTTAACACTAGGGGGCAATCAAGGGGTTAACTGTTACCTGGGAGGTGGTTCTAACTGAAGGGGGAGGGGACTGCGTAGGGGAGATGACAGATCGCTGTTCATACTCTATGAACAGACGATCTGTCTTTTCTCCCCTCAGAGAACTGGAAACTGTGTTTACACGCACACGCACACACAGAGATCCCGACTCTCTGTGTGTCAGCTGCGATTATGGGGGCCTGGCGGTGATCGTGACCACCAGTCACTCACATCGGCTCGGGGGGAGCAGAGGGCACGCGCCCCTAGTGGCCACAGGGCAGCCATGCCATTCTGCTGCAGTACAACTGCGGCGGCTGGTCGGCATGTGGTTAAGGGATTCAGAGGCTTAGATTTACATTAAGAGTTACACAGCAGGAGCGGTATATGAGAAAAGGCTGGCAGTAATGTTTTCTGAACTTTAGACCCCTTTCACACCACACCGCCCATAGCGTCGGCGGTAAAACGCAGCTATTTTTAGTGGCGTTTTACCATCGGATTTGAGGCACATTTAGGCCGCTAGCGGGGCGCTTTTACCCCCCGCTGGCGGCTGAGAAAGGGTTAAAACCCCCGGAAAAATGCCACAATAGCGGCGTTTTGCCAGCAGTATTACAGCGCTGGAGGAGCGGTGAGTTCACCGCTCCGAAGAAGCTGCTGGCAGGACTTTTCCTGACATCCTGCCAGCGCACCGCTGCAGTGTGAAAGCCCTCGGGCTTTCACACTACAGACAATGGTGCAGCTGTTTTAGGGCAGATTGCAGGCGCTATGTCTAACGCTATAGCGCCTGCAAAACACCCTTGGTGTGAAAGGGGTCTTAGAGTTTACTGGCAGCGCTGTCCCACAGCCAGGTGAGGCGGGGTGGCCGGCCTGACACCCTCCCAATAAGTGGCACCCGGGGTAGATTGCCCAATCCCCGCCCCCTGTTGGTAAACAAAAAAACAGATAATCGGGGTATAACACGCAGGCACGGTTTACCCTCTATTTTCAGGGTAAAAAAATACAGTATTTTATTGGGATTTGATATGTGCTAGACCAACACAAAGTGGCACATAATTGTGAAGTGTAAGGAAAATGATAAATGGTTTTCAAATTTTTTTACAAATAAATATCTTAAAAGTGTGGTGTGCATTTATATTCAGCCCCCTTTGCTCCGATACCCCTAACTAAAATCTAGTGGAACCAATTGCCTTCAGAAGTCACCTAATTAGTAAATAGAGTCCAGCTGTGTATAATTTAATCTCAGTATAAATACAGCTGTTCTGTGAAGCCCTCAGAGGTTTGTTAGAGAACCTTATACCTCACACTGAGCCATGGCCACATTAGTGGTAAAGCCTCGCTCCTTTTAGCACTGTTTAAGCTGTGTTTTCGTCGGCTAGCGGTGCGTTTTAAATCCCAAAGAAGGGGTTAAAAATGCCCATGTGGCACTTCCGAAACGCTTTTCAGGTTCTTGCAAAGTGCTGCCCATTCATTTCAATGGGCAGGGCGTTTTGGCAGCGCTGTATACAGCGCTACTAAACTGCCCCAAAGATGCTGCTTGCAGGACCTTTCCCTAACGTCCCGCAAGCGCACTGCCCCAGTGTGAAAAGTCACACTGAACTGAATGGGAGACAGTTTTCAGGTGTTTAGAGGTAATTTCTAGAGCGAAGACGTCTGAAAACCGCCTCAGTGTGAAAGGGCTCTTAATGAACAAACAGCATCATGAAGGTCAAGGAACACACCAGACAGGCCAGGAACAAAAGTTGTGGAGAAGTTTAAAGCAGGGTTAGGTTATAAAAAAAATCCCAAGCTTGAACATGTCACAAAGCACTGTTCAATCCATCTGGAATTGGAAAGAGTATGTGTTGGAATTATCAAAGAACTGTTTGTGCCTATTCACCATCTTACGCACAAGCGGATGATTTTTCCCAATGGAATTCTGCTTAAGCTTGGCTTGCATACACACGGTCACACAAAAGTTTGCTGACCTTTCGACCATCAAGAACGCAAGAAAATTAAGTTCAATGTTTCCGAGCATGCGTCGAATTGTTTGAGCATGCGTAGGTATTTTGCGCATCGGAATTGGTACAGTCGAGCGGAAATTTCCGATCTAAACTTTCCAACCGAAAAATTGAGAACCTGCTCTTAATCTTTTGCAGGCTGGAATTCCGCCAACAAAAGTCCGAAGGAGCATACACACGGTCGCATTTTCTGACCAAAAGCTAATTTTACTGGCCGAATTTCTGATCGTGTGTATGCTGCATCATAGGCTTAATTAAGAACACTTAAGAAGTATTGCAAGATGGCGATTATATCGTGCACAAACACAAGCGTTGTTTTTCTTTCTTATAACTATATATGGTAATATTCTAAGGCAGGGCTCGACAATTCCCAGTCGCCAGGGCGCCATGGCGACTAGAATTGGGGTCCTGGCGCCTGGGGCGACACAGCTGGGGAATCCTGTCTACCTGCGGACCCCGACTCCGCCGTGCGATCGAATCGGGCCGCGCCGGCCACTAATTTAGGCCGCGGCTTTGCGGCCTTCTGAAGCACTAATGTGTAATATGGCGCCATCTGGTGGTGGCCGTTGATATTGCAACACCTCTAACATTGCTAATGCAATGTTAATGGAGCTTCAAAGCCCTGCCTGTTTCTCACTGCCCGCCCATCTCCTTCCTAAAGTGGAGAAGAGAAGGAAGTGATTGCAGGCATCATCTGGCGCGTGTGAGTGTGGTGGGGCTGGTTTGAATTTATATAGCCTTTTTTTTTTTTTTTTTTTTTTTTTTTTTTTTATAGCTTTGATTTTTATTTATTTTTTAAAAGTAAAAAAAAAAAAAAATATATATATTTTTTTTTTTTTCTTAAAATTAAAAAAATATTATTTGTAATCTCCCTGCTTGGTCCCTTTTACACCTGCTGTCTGATCAGGTTCGCCTTTTCAGGCGGACCTGATCAGACCCTTAGGCCCCTTTCCACACCGAAGCGTTTTTCAGGCGCTACAGCGCTAAAAATAGCGTCTGTATAGCACCTGAAAAAAGCAGGTCCTTTCACTCCAGTGTGAAAGCTCGAGGGCTTTCACACTGGATTGGTGCGATAGCAGGACGGTAAATAAAAGTCATGCTAGCAGCATCTTTGGAGCGGTAAAGGAGCGGTGTATTCACCGCTCCTACCCATTGAAATGTGACAGCGCGGCAATACCGCTGGCAAAGCGCCGCTTGTGGGGGGTTTTAACCCTTTTTCGCCGTCGCCCGCACCGACGCCCACTAAAAAAAACCTGGCTCCTAACTTTTTTAGCTGGCTCCTAGAGTCCAAGCAAATTTGTCAAGCCCTGTTCTAAGGTTTGCTGACGCAGACAATATAGTTAAGTCCAATGAGCTGCCAGCATATGCCTAGAGACTTAGGACTCCTGAAACTTCCTCTTTTTACTACTATTAAAGGCTGAGTCTGTGGTCACCGGGTGCGACTCCTCACTTGAATCTATGCATCGATACCTATGAATAAAGCTTCTTCCTTGATGCAGACCGGGAGTCTTGATTGATCTAGGTGAACAGGAGATTTTTCTGACAGTATGGCACAATTGCAAACCTACCAAGACATGGCCATTCACCTAAACTGACAAGCCAGACAAGGAGAGCATTAATCAAAGAAGCAGCCAAGAGGCCCATGGTAACTTGGTGGGAGAATCTGTCCACAGGACAACTATTAGTTATGGAAGAGTGGCAAGAAGAAAGCCATTGTTGAAAGAAAGCCATAAGAAGTCCCTTTTGCAGTTTGTGAGAAGCCATGTGGGGGTACACAGCAATAAGGTGGAAGGCGGTGCTCTGGTCAGATGAGACCAAAATTGAACATTTTGGCCTAAAAGCAAAAAACGCTATGTGTGGCTCAAAACTAAACACTGCACACCACCCTGAACACACCATCCCCACTGAAACATGGTGGTGGCAGCATCATGTTGTGGGGATGCTTTTCTTCAGCAGGGACAGGGAAGCTGGTCAGAGTAGATGGGAAGATGGATGGAACCAAATACTGTACAGGGCAATCTTAGAAGAAAACCTGTTAGGGTCTACAAAAGACTTAACTGTGGTGGAGGTTCACCTTCCAGCAGGACAACCCTAAACATACAACCAGAGCTACAATGGAATGGTTTAGATCAAAGCATATCCATGTGTTAGAATGGCCCAGTCAAAGTCCAGACCTAAATCCAATGAGAATCTGTGGCAAGACTTTGTGTTCACAGACACTCCATCCAATCTGACAGAGCTTGAGCTATTTTGCAAAGAAAAATGGGCAGCAAAAAATGTCACTCTCTAGATGTGCAAAGTATTGACTCAGGGGGGCTGAATACAAATATAAAAAAAAAAAAAAAAAATCTAAAAACCATTTATCATTTTCCTTCCACTTTGTGTTGGTCTATCGCATAGAATCCTAATAAAATATATTTACGTTTTTGGTTGTAACATGACAAAATGTGGAAAATTTCACACATGTACCTTCTGTACCTTCAACTGTGTAGTGCAAGGGCCTGCCTGATTGCATACAATTTGAAAGTGTTTAGGTTTGACCTCATATTATAGGATTTTGGTAAATCTAAAGGAAAACTGTACAAGAAAATTGTATAATGTGTAGGCAGCTTAAAGTGGGAGTAAACCCGCTGAAACTTTTTCTTTTTTTTGCACCTGTAAGGGAAAAGGCATAATGAGCTAGTATGCACTGGATACTAGCTAATTATAAAATACTTACCTTAGAACGAGGCGTCGGTAACTCACCTGGTCCACGCCGAGGTAGCTGACATGTTGCCTCGGAGTGTCTTCCGGGTATCGCGACTCCAGCGCTGTGAGTGGCTGGAGCTGCGATGTCACTGCCACGCATGCGCACGGGAGACTTCTTCCCGGCAAGTTTTCCGATTCTGCCGGCCTTTCAGCGGAGAATCCCCCGTGCGCATGCCCCACTGCAGTCAGCGGCGCATTGCATGGGGAATATCTCCTAAACCGTACAGGTTTAGGATATTTTTTTCACCTACAGGTAAGCCTCTTTATAGGCTTACCTGTAGGTAAAAGCCCCATTTTTGACTTTACAACCACTTTAAGAAGTGAGCTGGCTCTCTCTTATGACCTACAGTAGTCAACACTGAACAGCTGTACCACAAAGTCTGGATCATTTCAACATGGCCACACATAGTTGCATCCCTAGTGTAAACGAGCCCCTAACGATTAATTTCATAATCGATTAGTTGGCCGATTATTGTTTTGATTAATCGGTTAATAACCTTAAAAGAAAAGTGTAGTGTATAATTTAGTTAATATGTAAAGTTTAAAAAAAAAAAAAAAAGGCAATTTATTCTAAAATATCTCTACGCAGTGGTAAATATAAATACCGTAACCAACTATATGGTTAGGGAGCAAAATATCGAATCCACTCTGAGAACAGACAGAAGAGATATACTAATATCTCTATCTATCTATCTATCTATCTATCTATATATGCTATTAAAAGGAGGCGATATAGTGTATATACTATTAGAGGATATATACTGTATATACCATTAGAAGAGATATACTGTATATACTATTGAAGGGTTGAATCTGGTAAATATCAGACTCAGATCAATTTTATTTATTATTTTTTTTTTTCCTTCCAAAAAAAATTGACGTTTATTTTCAACCACAGTGAGGGGAAAATTTGGAAATCGAAAATTCCTTTTGAACAAGAAGTTTTCTGACAGTGTATGTGGATTTCGTTCAGAAATTACATTCAATTTTAAAAAAAGAAAGTGATCATTTCAAACAACATTCTTTCATTCAGCGAAGATTTTTCGTCTAAATATTCTCGTCTGAAAAATTGATCCGTGTGGCCAGCATAAGGCTCGGTACATATCTATGCAGTTTGCATTTGATCTGTTTCTGCAGTGCTTTTTGCGCACGTGATTTAGCTGCGATTTGCGTTTTTGCATTTTTTTTGGCCAATTTGTTGTTGGGCAGATTAAAAAACACAAATTTCTGCATAAATGCATTACATGCTTTTCTGCAGCTTCTCTGTTGAAGTATATTAAACCAAAAGAGCATTGTTTTGCGTTAAAAAAAAAAAAAAAAAAGACACCTTCCACATACCCAGCGGCTAAAAAAAGCATAGATGTGAACGTGTCCCATAGGAAACCTTGTAAAATGAACTGTAGTACCTTTCTGCAAAAAGCACCAAAAAACACAGATGTGAATCAGGTCTAAGACGTTTAGTAACATGAGGTTAAAAAAAAACTAAATTTAGCCCTTTATAATACAAAAAAAAAAAAAAAAAAAAAAAAAAAAAAAAAAAAAAAAAAGCAGATAATCCCTACTGTAAGGGGTTAATTTTTTTACTGTAGAACTGTGAACGTAATATTTACAGTTGCGATTATTTGCTCTTTTTGTAATATATAGGACTCATTTTAGTTTTTTTTAACCCCATTATTTTACTGGCCGATTAATCGATTATGAAAATGGTATTCAATTAATTTCATAATCGATTAGTTGTTTCAGCCCTAGTTTACACATGCTTCACCCTCTGAAACGCAAACAACGATGCACTGCTTTGTAGAAGGCTTTTGACAGGCAGAGAATTGCATTACCGTATATACTCAAGTATAGGCCAACCCGAATATAAGCCGAGGCCCCTAATTTACCACAAAAAACTGGGAAAAACTTATGGACTCGAGTATAAGCCAATGGTGAAAAATGCAGCAGCTACTGTAAGTGGAAAAGAGGGTCAGCAAATGCCCATCTGCAACTGCATGTCCCCTGTGTCCCCATTGCAGCCTACCTGTGCCGATCTGCATGTCCTGGGGTCGTATCCCTCCCTGTGCGATCTGTCTGCCACCATTGCAGCCTTTATGTGCCTCCCTCCCTGTGCGATCTGTCCCCCACAGCGTGTAAGGCGCCATTCAAGTCAAGATACAAAAGCCACGCCTCCTCCTCCTCGTCCGTGATAGGAGGAACACTGTTTTCCCAGCAGTCAGTGTTCCGCCTATCACGGACATCCTCGTCCATGAGATGAGAATGACAGGACGTCCGTGATAGGCGGAACACTGCACACTGACTTACTGCTGGGAAAATAAATGTCCCTCCTATCACGAACAGGGAGGGGGAGGAGGAGGAGGCGCGGCTTTTGAACACTGCCGTCTGTCTGCATGACACGCTGTTCATGTAGGCAGATGGCGGTGACTCGAATATAAGCCGAGGGGGGGACTTTCAGCCCTAAAAAAAGGGCTGAAAATCTCAGCTTATACTCGAGTATATACGGTATGTTGTGTCCTCACTGCCTGTTTTAAACCCTAATAACCCGCAACACTGCATGGAAACCACAGTTCCATATAGTTAAATGGGTCGCATACGGCAGGTAGCATAGCTCCCAACTGTCCCCGATTTTGAGCAAAGTCCCTCTTTCCACCTCATTTGGTCTGATCTATATAGGTTGTATATAAAAAATGCACTTTATCTTTCAAAAGGTGTTTTCCAGTGCTAAACCTTTTATCAAATTTCTAAATGACATTTGTAAATTTCATAAGCCAGTATAAAAGGAATAGTAGTGGTAAAAAAATAAATGTGTGTGTGTGTGTGTGTGTGTGTGTGTGTGTGTGTGTGTATATATATATATATATATATATATATACATACATACATACACACACACACACACACACACAGTGGTGTGAAAAAGTGTTTGCCCCATTCCTCATTTCCTGTTCCTTTGCATGTTTGTCACACTTAAGTGTTTCGGAACATCATACCAATTTAAACAAATAGTCAAGGACAACACAAGTAAACACAAAATGCAATTTGTAAATGAAGGTGTTTATTATTAAAGGTGAAAAAAAATCCAAACCATCATGGCCCTGTGTGAAAAAGTGATTGCCCCCTAAACCTAATAACTGGTTGGGCCACCCTTAGCAGCAACAACTGCAACCAAGCGTTTGCGATAACGTGCAATGAGGCTTTTACAGCGTCCTGGAGGAATTTTGGCCCACTCATCTTTGCAGAATTGTCCTAATTCAGTTACATTAGAGGGTTTTCCAGCATGAACGGCCTTTTTAAAGGTCATACCACAACATCTCAATAGGATTCAGGTCAGGACTTTGGCTAGGCCACTCCAAAGTCTTCATTTTGTTTTTCTTCAGCCATTCGGTGGTGGACTTGCTGGTGTGTTTAGGATCATTGTCCTGCTGCAGAACCCAAGTTCGTTTCAGCTTGAGTACACGAACAGATGGTCGGACATTCTCCTTCAGGATCTCTTGGTAGACAGCAGAATTCATAGTTCCTTTTATCACGGCAAGTCTTCCAGGTCCTGAAGCAGCAAAACAGCCCCAGACCATCACACTACCACCACCATATTTTACTGTTGGTATAATGTTCTTTTTCTGAAATGCAGTGTTCCTTCTACGCCAGATATACTTGGACACACACCTTCCAAAGAGTTCCACTTTTGTCTCATCGGTCCACAGAATGTTGTCCCAAAAGTCTTGGGGATCATCAAGATGTGTTGTGGAGAAATTGAGACGAGCTTTGATGTTCTTTTTACTCAGCAGTGGTTTTCTCCTTGGAACTCTGCCATGCAGGCCATTTTTGCCCAGTCTTTTCCTGATGGTGGAGGCATGAACGCTGACCTTAACTGAGGCAAGTGAGGCCTGCAGTTCCTTGGACGTTGTTGTGGGGTCTTTTGTGACCTCTTGGATGAGTCGTCGCTGCGCTCTTGGGGTAATTTTGGGCGGCCGGCCACTCCTGGGAAGGTTCACCACTGTTCCATGTCTTCGCCATTTGTGGATAATGGCTCTCACTGTGGTTCGCTGGATTCCCAAAGCTTTGGAAATGGCTTTATAAACCTTTCCAGACTGATAGATCTCAATTACTTTCTTTCTCAATTGTTCCTGAATTTCTTTGGGTCTCGGCATGATGTGTAGCTTTTAAGGATCTTCTGGTGGACCTTACTGTGTCAAGCAGCTCCTATTTAAGTGATGCCTTGATTGTGAACAGGTGTGGCAATAATCAGGCCTGGGTGTGGCTAGAGAAATTGAACTCAGGTGTGGACAACCACAGTTATAGTATGTTTTAACAAGGGGGGCAATCACTTTTTCACACAGGGCCATGATGGTTTGGATTTTTTTTCACCTTTAATAATAAACACCTTCATTTACAAATTGCATTTTGTGTTTACTTGTGTTGTCCTTGACTATTGTTTAAATTGGTTTGATGTTCCGAAACACTTAAGTGTGACAAACATGCAAAGGAACAGGAAATGAGGTGTGTAATATATATATATATATATATATATATATATATATATATATATATATATATATATATATATATATATATATATATATATATATATATATATATATATATATATATATATATATATATACACACACATACACACACACACACACACACACACACACACTGAAACAACTAATCGATTATGAAATTAATCGATTACCATTTTCATAATCGATTAATCGGGCAGTAACATAATGGGGCTAAAAAACTAAAATTAGCCCTTTATAGTACAATAAGTACAAATAAATCGCTACTGTAAATTAGACATGTGCACAATAGAAAAATTTGTTTAGTTTTGTTTCTGTTCGTTTCCGTTGATTCGTAACGATTCGTAATTTCGTAAGTCGTCGGTGTTCGTATTCGGACTCGTTCGTATTTTCGTAAGTTATTTTTTCTTTGATTCGTTTTTCCTTTAGTCTAATTTTCGTTTATTCGAAATTCGTATTTTCGTTATATTTTGTATTCGGACGCATTCGTATTTTCGTAGATTTAGTTACATTCGTACTTTTGTAAGATTGATTTATTCGTACTTTCGTAACATTGTTTTCGTAGATTCGTAATCGGAGCATAATTCATAATTTTATGTAATGTGTATGCTATTACATGTTTAAGAAACAAGAACTTAACAAAAAATCCACCAAAACAGTGCCTCTGACCCAACCACGTTTATCAACTAACCAAAAAAAGTAACGAATTTACGAATCCATTCGAAGCACGTTAAGCAGCGACACGGAAAATTACGAATCAACAAACAAAAAAAAAAAGTTACGAATTTTTTCGTTCATTTTGATTTTCGTTATTTTTGAATATTTGCTCGGTATTTTCGTTGTTTCTGTTTTCGTTTTTCGGATTTTCATTCTTTCGTAGTTTCGTTGTTTTTCATATTCGTTAAAATTTTTAGTAAACCATTCGTTCATTCGTACGATAACAAATGAACGAATATAACGAATTTGAACGGAAAACAAATTCGTAACTAAACGAATTGCACATGTCTACTGTAAATATTGCTTTCACTGTTCAACAGTAAAAAAGAAAAAATGAACCCCTTACAGTAGCGATTATTTGCTCTTTTTGTACTATAAAGGGCTCATTTTATTTTTTTTATTTTTTTTAAACCCCATTATGTTACTAAATCGCTTAGGCCTGGTTCACACCTATGTGTTTTCTGGTCTTTTTTGCAGAAACACACTACAGTTCACTTATCATGGTTTCCTATGGGACACGGTCACATCTATGCTTTTTTTCAGCTGGTCAAGGACTTTTTTCAAAGCAAAACTTTTTTTGGTTCAATATACTTAAATGGAGAAGCTGCAGAAAAGCATGTTGTACGTTTTTGCAGCAATTTGTGTTTTTTAATCTGCCCCACAACAAACTGGCCAAATAAAAGCATAAAAAAGTGCAAAAACGCGAATCGAAGCCAAATCACGTGCGCAAAAATCTAAACGCACAGCAAAAAGCACTGCATAAACAGATCAAAAGCAAACTGTATTAGGTGTGTACCGAGCCTTATGCTGGCCAATTTTCACTTGCTTTTAACATTCTGTTTCTTTAAAATGAATGTAATTTCTGAATGAAAGCCACATACACTGTCTGAAAATTCCTTTGACCAAGAAGTTTTCTATTTCTAAGTTTACCTGTCACTGTGGTTGAAAATGAACGTTGATTAGACCAAACTAACGATTAGAAAAATCGAATAAACGTTCTTAAAAATGTTGTAAAAAATGTAAAAAAAAAACATAGTTGGTTATTTATAGTTATCACTGCATAGAGATATTTAAGAAGAAATTGCCTTTTTTTTTTTTTAAAACTTTACATATTGGCTAAAATTATACACCACACTTTTTGTAAGGTGATTAACCGAAATAATAATCGACCAACTAATCGATTATGAAAAATAATCGTTAGTTGCAGCCCTAATATATATTCTCCTTTAAGGGAGCATGGCAAGGGATCTGTGTCCTATGCCTACATACTTTTGCTAATAGGCGTCCCAATTCTTTGAGATAGGAACGAGGGATGTATGAGGTAGTGCTGCCGACAAATGCGTCAGAGGGGGGTATTTTTGACACGCTGCAATTGTTTGGCATGTGCACACCCCCATTTGCTGCCTTTGCAGCTTAAAGTGGAAATAAAGTGTAGCGGCGACACTTTTACAAGGTGTCCGCTATGTGAAAAAAAAAAATTCTCCTCAGAATAGTAATGGGGTTCTGAGGGTTAATTGTGCAGGTTTAACTTTGGCATCAGTTTGGCTGGGCTGTACTAGGATTCTGCCTGGTCATGGGTACAGCAAGGTACACATGACAGGCTCAGAATCAGGCCTGGTTGGACGGTTTGGGTATCAACATTCCCCAGAGCTAATCAGTGGGTGCGTCTGGGGAAGGGTACTTAAGGTGCTGAAGTCACGTGTTCAGGGTTCGGCCGGAGCTGCCTGTTCCTGAATCTGGACCAGGGGTTGCCATCCCGCAACATGGTTCTTCTGACTAGCCCCATAGACCCGCTTGGTTCTGGGGCAAAGGATCCGTCTGTTCCCGAGTCTCGGAGCCGGCTGGTCCGAGGCGCAGTGACTGAGGGAGGATTCAAGGTGTCCGGGTGTGCTCTCAACTTGGAGGGGCATCGCAGCTCGTGTAAGCGACCGGGGGAGGACTCTTCGGAGGAGGGCCAACAAGCTGGCATCCCAAGAAGTGCCTGGTTGTTATGGACATTAACAAATCCACAGTTTCGCAGGAATGCCAAGGAGACAGAAAACGTTTCAGGTACTGAGAAAAGGTTCCCAATTCATTTTTGGTTGAGACCTTATCCACTATCAGAGACTTCACAAGTTCCGGATCTAAGTGCTGATTGAAATAATCTCTGGCTAGAGATTGCTCAACTTTGAAGCGCCCAGCTGCGAGTGGCTACTATCTGGGTTTTGCATTAGAGACCTTCTATGGGTCGGCAGTTCAAGGTGCCTAAGTTTAATTACCCCTGCCCTCTATTCCCATACGAGACTGTTTAAGGATTTTTACGGTGTCAGCGTCCAAAGCTGTTGGGTACTAACCCTGGGAACCCCTAGACTTGGAAGAACAAGCCAAGCGGAGGTAACCGGTAAGCCCAAAAGTCAAGGCTGCCCCATCGAGGGTTATGGCCGCTACCTTGTTTACATCGTTTTTAACCGGAGTAGTTGTTAACCAGTCTGGACAGCATAGGAGACAGCTGGTCTACCTTATGGAGTAGGAGCACACGATCTCATCCACGACTTGGCGCTATTAAGGCATGCTATATAGAGGTGCATTGACGCACCAGACCCATGCGAGTACCCTATAATAGGGCTTTGTTTGCAGTAAATAAAATCTTTTAAAACTGTATCACACTATGGAATTTCTTTTCAAAATTTATATACGAGGATGCAACATCTTTAGCAGGGTTTGGACCGTGCAACCTGACCTGGAATCCGTTTTGACGATTCAAAAGCGTGTATTGACCAAACTTAATTGCAAGGTCACACGTTCTGAGGTGAGCGGCCATTACCCTTGGGGTGGGGGGCACCTGAGTGTAGTCACTATTGAAGATCGCTATAGTCACAGTCACATTTATTATTGCTGTACTAAGGACACTGAAAACTGATCCTGGGTGGTCAGAGTATCACAGACTTTTATGCACTTGAGCACTTTATTGATCACTTTTGTATCAATATTTATATTTTATGAAATGTGTGTATATTCACTAGGGTTGCCACCTCATCCCTTTAAACCCGAACACCTTTGAATTACACAGGTTCTGAGGCTAATTAAATGCAGATAAGGCAACAAGTGAGTTTAATTACCACCTTAATCAGCCACAGAACCTGTGTAATTAATATGTGTTCTGGTTTAAAGGGATGAGGTGGCAACTCTAATATTCACGCTATATGATATTGAAAGCTGAATGACGACTTTAGTCGCTTTATATATTATATTCTTGGCTTTTAAATTATTTTTTTTAGGTTTTTGCTGCAGGTTCAGCAGATTAAGGGAGCGCAGCACATGATTTATCTGGGATTCTCACACGTTAGTGTGAGACACGATTAGTGCTAGCAGCTGTCATTATACTATTATAAGATAGGGGAACTTTGATTTGGTAGCTCGCAAGACATTTACTATATTTTTGTCGTTATCTTAACATTGACACTTGCAGCGGTTTGCCTGAATGCAGTGAAATTGTGAAGCAGTGCAGGATTTAGGGGTGCCACCTCATCCCTTAAAAAAAAAAAAAAAAAAAAAAAAAAACCTTGCACAGGCTCTGGAGTTAATTTAATGTAGGTAAGGCACTAACTGAATTTAATTACCGCCTTAATCAGCCACAGAACCTGTGTAATATGCGTTCAGTTTTAAAGGGATGAGGTGGCAACCCTAGCAGGAGTCGCTGTAAATCCTGCACCGCATGCTGTGTGATTTGAGCACTGCATCACATCAAAGTCATTCATGCACCAATTTTGGAACCGTACTGCAACCTGATTGCATTGTACTTTTGTACAATACGCCCAGGTTCAGGCAAACGCACAGTGTTTGTGACTGACATTTGGGGTGTCATTAAGATTGCACTGACACCTGCTACAGATTGCAAGGGCAGAGCGATTTGAACGCGGTAGTGTAAATCAGGGCTAAAACAAGCAACTTCTCGATTTTCAAACTAAAACCCAAAAAACTTCACACAACCCAGTAGTACAAGTTGATGACTGAAAACACTGGTTGGAAGCTGCCAGTAGATGGCAGTCTTACCCTACTCTGAACTCTATAATATATTAGAATCTCCTAAATGTAATTATCTAGTATTAAGGCTCGCATATCAGCTAGTAATTGTATGGTGTTAAATAACACAACAGATATTACCAGGCACCTAGGGCTTTTCTTTTTAATTAAAAAGAAAGCACTTCGCAAAAAAAAAAAAGAAAACGTTCTGACCCCGACGTGATTCGAACACGCAGCCTTCTGATCTGGAGTCAGACGCGCTACCGTTGCGCCACGAGGTCTGTACTCACTATACCTCTGTAGATTTTTATCACTTTGCCTAAACTTACATCTCATTGACAGTTTCACTAACCTAGTCTGCTAATGTACACATGTCTCGTAATAACACTCAGCGACTATTTTTTCTTTCATTTATATTAACCACCTCAAAAGACCTTCTCCGCATAAGTAAAAACACATCCCTTTACCTGGAGCTGCTGGCGCCACTTTCACAAGATACCGTTCTGTTAGGCTTTAAAACTTCTCGGTGTCCAAACTACCTGCAAGCCCGTAAACTAGTGAAGAACAGGTACCGTGCGCGCTCACGCCTCTGCAATTACTTCTACGCATGTGCAAGACGTAACGCGCGCTCCCGAGTCCGAAGCTGCGTATGGTGCCGCGAGAGTAAATTCACCGTTGACGTCACCACAAGAAGTTGTTAGGAATAGCTGCTGCGTTGCCCAAGAGCAGAGCCCTTTTGTCACTGTATGTTTAAGGGCCTCTTTTTTCACATATAAAACGTGCTTCAGGTTTTAAAGAAAGTTCTTGTGTACCAACAAGTTTTATGACAAATTGTGTGAATAAATAAAGTACATCAATATTTTTATATTACGACCTCACTTTTGGTTGCATCGATCCATTAAATTTATTTTCCCTTTTTTGCTCTTTAGGCCTTGTTTACACAGCTGGCCAAAGAGCAATAAAAATAGGCGGTAAATTTGCGGTTTTGCACAGGGGCCACGCTGCAAACGCTATGCAGCCATGTGTAATGCAGGTAGCTGCAGGCTTTCAAAGGTCAAAACAGATATCAAGAAAACAACATATTCAACGTAGATTGCTTTTCAGAGGGGGGTGATAAAAACAGCTAACAAGCCTAAGGGCTCATTTACATTTTAGTAAAAACAAGCAGCTAAAGGCTGAGGCTGGGTTCACATTATTGCGAATTGGATGCGGTTTCCCCGCATCCAAAAACCATAGCAGGAGATTGTGACCGGCTCTCTATGGGAACAAAAAAACATAGCAGGGAACAAAAAAAAACATCAGGGTTTCCTTCCTCTTTAAGCTGCAATGCAGCAGAAAGGGGTGCCCACATGCTACATCGGCCATAGCAGATATTAAAGAGGAAGTAAACCCTGTCAAAAAATAAAAATAAAATAACCCTGCAGGATAAAGGCATAATGAGCTAGTATGCATTGCATACTAGCTCATTATTAATTACTTACCTGATTTTGAAGCCCCCGAAGCGACCCTCATTCACGTCCTCCATCACAGCCATGATACCCGGAGTGACTTACGGGTATCGCTGCTCCGGCGCTGTGACTGGCAAGAGCAGCGATGACGTCACTCCGGCGCAAGAGCACGGGAGTCGTCAGTGACGGCATGATCGCCTTCACTAACGGCATGTTCAGTGCACCTGCGCCGTTGTCTACGGCACGCATGCGCCATAAACATCGGTGCCCGTGTAGCGCCATAACCCCTGTGGGGTGGCTATGTATTTTCTGGGCTTACCGATTACCTTCTCCTTGTAGCTCGTCGTTCGTTGTCTAGGGGTTCCCAGGGTTAGTACCCAGTAAATTCAGAAGCCGACACTCAAAGTCCCTTTGAGGATTTTCATTGCAAAAAAACATTCAACATAACACAGTCTCTCAGTTGGGAATAGAGGGTATGGGTGATAAAGCTCAGGCACTTCAGAACTGCTGACATCCAAACAAATGTCTCTTTAGTTAGCCCAGAGAGTAGCCACTCGCAACTGGACTCTTCACTGTTGGATAAACCCTTGTCTGCAGATTTAGCAGCCAACAAGTGATTCAAAAATTAGCTCAGTCTCTGCCGTAGACTAGGTTGTGAAACTTCAAATGAATAATGTGAAAGTCTCTGCCACAGACTATGTTGTAACCAAAGGATGGGAAGGAACTTTTTCTTTTGTACCTGAATCTTCCAGCCGTTTCGTCGATACCATAGAAAATGCGGATTCACTAGTGTCCATACAATCTCAGCTCCCAGGCTCATACTGAGAAAAACAGCTTCTTGGCCCTCCTCTGAAGAGTCCTCCCCTGGTCGTTTGTACGAGTTGCTGTGCCTCTCCAATCCTGAGAGGACACCGGGACACTTCAGAATCCTCCTTCAGTTACTGGGCCTCGAACTAGCCAGTTCCAAGGCTCGGGAACGGATGGATCCCCACCCCAGACCATGAGGGCCTCTGGGGCTGGTCAGGGTGACCAGGCTTACAGGGGCAGCAGACACTCCTGGGTCCAGGACCCCTTGCGGGGTTGGTCCGGAATGGAAACAGGAATCAAAGAGCAAGCCAAACCCTGAACACATGACTTCAGCCTCTTAAATACCCCATCCCGGAATACACAGCGGGGCCAGACGCGCCCACTGATTGGCTCCGAGAAAGATTGGTACCTAACGCGTCCAACAAGGCTGCGATCTCAGCCTGTCACAGGTGCTCACCTCACCCATGACCAGGCAGAATTCCAGTACAGCCCAGCCAAACTGATGCCAAAGTAAAAACCTTGAACAATTAACCTCCAGAACTCAGTTACAGTTCTGGAAAAACTACATTTAGAGAATAGCGCACAATTTAGAAAAGTGTCGGCGCTACACACTCACCTTAGTTGTTTAGACAATGTCCTCATCGTCTAGATAAAAAAAAGAAAAACTCCTAACATTTTTACAAAAATACTTTTGTGCCTGAGCTTTTGTTTAGGTGTTGGGAAAAGGAAAGGAAAGGGAAACAATTAAACGTTTAACATTTTTCACATATTATACACATACCACCCAGTCTAACTCAGTAGCGACCTGTCCATAGGGGGCGCCTGGGCGCCGCCCCCCCCCCCCCCCCTCTCCAGGCAGCCACAAAAAAATAAAAAAAATAAAATAATAAACAAATAAGAGGGGGGGGGGGGTGACAGAGAGAGAGGAGTGTGACAGAGAGAGACAGAGGGGTGGGGTGACAGAGAGAGGGGGGACAGAGCGAGGGGGTGACAGAGAGGGGTAATTAGGGGGCCAGACAGAGGGACCCCCTAGCCCTGTCTGCAGTCCCTCAAGTGCCCCTATGTCCCAGTGGTGTGTGTAATGCTCAGTACGGTACCTTGCATGCCAGTAGGATGTCCATTATGGCCAGCACCTGGCAAGACCTGTTTTCATTCTGGGTAAGGACAGGGCCGGCCGCCAGCGCTAGGATAAAGACTGAGTGGGGAACAAACTCATGATCCGATCCCTGATTCCAAGGGGGGCACTTGCCCCCCCTTGCCCCTACCTGCGGACACCCATGCAGACACCCCTTATCTGCATAGGCAGTTATTTAGTGTAGCACCCTTTAGTTCTAGGTATTAGTGTAGGTACATTTTTTTCCCTCAGGACTAAGCCAAAACTGTGAATCTCTATCAGGGTTTAGTGAGCCAGGGCTGAATGACTCATCCTAGCAGCCTCTCTGGTACCTCCCCCTGTTTTCTGGGACATTGGAGAATGGTCTAGACAGTGAGTGGAGGTTAGGAGGAGCTGCTTTGGAATATTTATGAGGGCCTCAGCCAATCCCCAGTAAAGATCTGGCAGGGGGCATGCCAGCAGGGGAGTCAGGTGGAAGATGGAGTGCTGAGGAAGCTGTCGGCTGCCCTCAAGGGTGCCCCCTAGTCTGGGAGAGGGTGGCCTTGGGCTGGGGTTCGAATGCTAAAAAGCATCCTGCCATAACACACGGAGGAAGCCCTTCCTGGAGGCACGGGAGCAAGGAATGAGGACACCAGGAGCAGGTCATCATTACTGGGATATCTCCTGAGAGTCAGCCGGATGGTGGTCTGGTTACATAGGATGGGGAGATGGCGAAGGTATTGAATTTATTCTTCTCCTCAGTCTTCACGAGGGAATCAGGGGGGGGGGGGGGGGCTTCAGTAACCAAAACTGCAGTGTTTATCCTCATGACACATCACAGGAAGCACCTCCATGGTTAACAGAGGACAGAATTAAAATTAGACTTGGGAAACTTAACATTAATAAATCACTGGGACCAAATGGCTTGCATCCAAGGGTACTTGGGGAAACTCAGTCAAGTAATTGTCAGACCATTGTTCCTAATTTTGACAGTCTACTGACTGGATTGGTACCAAGTGATTGGAGAAAAGCCAATGTAGCACCAATATTTAAAAAGGGCTCAAAATACATCCTTGGGAATAGGGATGGGCCCGGTGCTCGATTCAAACCCACGTTCGCATCGAGCACCGGGTGTTCGCTCGCTCGGCGAGCCCAGAACTATTTGGGCCGTTCGCATCACATTCATGTGATGCGAGCGGCCCCGCAATGCATTGCGGCCGGCGCGGCCGGCGCAGTGCATTGCTGGCTGATGATTGGCCAAGCATGCACTGTGACCCCGCATGCTTGGCCAATCACAGCGCCGGAAACTCGGAGAGCAATAATTGGCTACAGGCAGGACGCCTGTAGCCAATTAAAGCTCAGGGGCTTTAGTACACGCCCCACCATTTAAAAGGCCGCCACGCCGTCGGCGCCGGTCACATGAGTTGGAGAGATCAGTCTGCTGATTCTGTCTTTGCTTGATTCAATGCTACAGAAAGATTTGCTCTTCTTTGCTAAACCATTGGCTATTTCTTTGCTAAACCATTGCTACCTAAGTCATTGATCGTTCATTGCTGCTGATTGCACAGTTAGTGTGTTATTAGCTGCTGCTGGGGATTAGTCTGGTGCGTGCTTACTGTTAGTACAGTATTGCAGTAGTACCAACCGCAGTGCTGTTAGCACAGCATTGCACCCCAACAGCACCCATAGGACTTCTAGTGTGTTAGTGGCAGCAAACAGAGCTCCCATATTTTCTTCTCAGCAGCACCCATAGGACTTCTAGTGTGTTAGTGGCATCACACAGAGCTCCTATATTTTCTTCCCAGAAGCACCCATAGGACTTCTAGTGTGTTAGTGACATCACACAGAGCTCCTATATTTTCTTCCCAGAAGCACCCATAGGACTTCTAGTGTGTTAGTGGCATCACACAGAGCTCCTATATTTTCTTCCCAGAAGCACCCATAGGACTTCTAGTGTGTTAGTGGCATCACACAGAGCTCCTATATTTTCTTCCCAGAAGCACCCATAGGACTTCTAGTGTGTTAGTGGCATCACACAGAGCTCATATATTTTCTTCCCAGAAGCACCCATAGGACCTCTAGTTTGTTAGTGGCATCACACAGAGCTCCTATATTTTCTTCCCAGCAGCACCCATAGGACTTCTAGTGTGTTAGTGGCATCACACAGAGCTCCTATATTTTCTTCCCAGAAGCACCCATAGGACTTCTAGTGTGTTAGTGGCATCACACAGAGCTCCTATATTTTCTTCCCAGAAGCACCCATAGGACTTCTAGTGTGTTAGTGGCATCACACAGAGCTCCTATATTTTCTTCTCAGCAGCACCCATAGGACTTCTAGTGTGTTAGTGGCATCACACAGAGCTCCTATATTTTCTTCCCAGCAGCACCCATAGGACTTCTAGTGTGTTAGTGGCATCACACAGAGCTCCTATATTTTCTTCCCAGAAGCACCCATAGGACTTCTAGTGTGTTAGTGGCATCACACAGAGCTCCTTTATTTTCTTCCCAGAAGCACCCATAGGACTTCTAGTGTGTTAGTGGCATCACACAGAGCTCCTATATTTTCTTCCCAGAAGCACCCATAGGACTTCTAGTGTGTTAGTGGCATCACACAGAGCTCCTATATTTTCTTCTCAGCAGCACCCATAGGACTTCTAGTGTGTTAGTGGCATCACACAGAGCTCCTATATTTTCTTCCCAGAAGCACCCATAGGACTTCTAGTGTGTTAGTGGCATCACACAGAGCTCCTATATTTTCTTCCCAGAAGCACCCATAGGACTTCTAGTGTGTTAGTGGCATCACACAGAGCTCCTATATTTTCTTCTCAGCAGCACCCATAGGACTTCTAGTGTGTTAGTGGCATCACACAGAGCTCCTATATTTTCTTCCCAGAAGCACCCATAGGACTTCTAGTGTGTTAGTGGCATCACACAGAGCTCCTATATTTTCTTCCCAGAAGCACCCATAGGACTTCTAGTGTGTTAGTGGCATCACACAGAGCTCCTATATTTTCTTCCCAGAAGCACCCATAGGACTTCTAGTGTGTTAGTGGCATCACACAGAGCTCCTATATTTTCTTCCCAGAAGCACCCATAGGACTTCTAGTGTGTTAGTGGCATCACACAGAGCTCCTATATTTTCTTCCCAGAAGCACCCATAGGACTTCTAGTGTGTTAGTGGCATCACACAGAGCTCCTATATTTTCTTCTCAGCAGCACCCATAGGACTTCTAGTGTGTTAGTGGCATCACACAGAGCTCCTATATTTTCTTCCCAGAAGCACCCATAGGACTTCTAGTGTGTTAGTGGCATCACACAGAGCTCCTATATTTTCTTCTCAGCAGCACCCATAGGACTTCTAGTGTGTTAGTGGCATCACACAGAGCTCCTATATTTTCTTCCCAGAAGCACCCATAGGACTTCTAGTGTGTTAGTGGCATCACACAGAGCTCCTATATTTTCTTCCCAGAAGCACCCATAGGACTTCTAGTGTGTTAGTGGCATCACACAGAGCTCCTATATTTTCTTCTCAGCAGCACCCATAGGACTTCTAGTGTGTTAGTGGCATCACACAGAGCTCCTATATTTTCTTCCCAGAAGCACCCATAGGACTTCTAGTGTGTTAGTGGCATCACACAGAGCTCCTATATTTTCTACTCAGAAGCACCCATAGGACTTCTAGTGTGTTAGTGGCATCACACAGAGCTCCTATATTTTCTTCCCAGAAGCACCCATAGGACTTCTAGTGTGTTAGTGGCATCACACAGAGCTCCTATATTTTCTTCTCAGCAGCACCCATAGGACTTCTAGTGTGTTAGTGGCATCACACAGAGCTCCTATATTTTCTTCCCAGAAGCACCCATAAGACTTCTAGTGTGTTAGTGGCATCACACAGAGCTCCTATATTTTCTTCCCAGAAGCACCCATAGGACTTCTAGTGTGTTAGTGGCATCACACAGAGCTCCTATATTTTCTTCTCAGCAGCACCCATAGGACTTCTAGTGTGTTAGTGGCATCACACAGAGCTCCTATATTTTCTTCCCAGAAGCACCCATAGGACTTCTAGTGTGTTAGTGGCATCACACAGAGCTCCTATATTTTCTTCCCAGAAGCACCCATAAGACTTCTAGTGTGTTAGTGGCATCACACAGAGCTCCTATATTTTCTTCCCAGAAGCACCCATAGGACTTCTAGTGTGTTAGTGGCATCACACAGAGCTCCTATATTTTCTTCCCAGAAGCACCCATAGGACTTCTAGTGTGTTAGTGGCATCACACAGAGCTCCTATATTTTCTTCCCAGAAGCACCTATAGGACTTCTAGTGTGTTAGTGGCATCACACAGAGCTCCTATATTTTCTTCTCAGCAGCACCCATAGGACTTCTAGTGTGTTAGTGGCATCACACAGAGCTCCTATATTTTTTTCTCAGCAGCACCCATAGGACTTCTAGTGTGTTAGTGGCATCACACAGAGCTCCTATATTTTCTTCCCAGAAACACCCATAGGACTTATAGTGTGTTAGTGGCATCACACAGAGCTCCTATATTTTCTTCCCAGAAGCACCCATAGGACTTCTAGTGTGTTAGTGGCATCACACAGAGCTCCTATATTTTCTTCCCAGAAGCACCCATAGGACTTCTAGTGTGTTAGTGGCATCACACAGAGCTCCTATATTTTCTTCCCAGAAGCACCCATAGGACTTCTAGTGTGTTAGTGGCATCACACAGAGCTCCTATATTTTCTTCCCAGAAGCACCCATAGGACTTCTAGTGTGTTAGTGGCATCACACAGAGATCCTATATTTTCTTCCCAGAAGCACCCATAGGACTTTCTAGTGTGTTAGTGGCATCACACAGAGCTCCTATATTTTCTTCCCAGAAGCACCCATAGGACTTCTAGTGTGTTAGTGGCATCACACAGAGCTCCTATATTTTCTTCCCAGAAGCACCCATAGGACTTCTAGTGTGTTAGTGGCATCACACAGAGCTCCTATATTTTCTTCTCAGCAGCACCCATAGGACTTCTAGTGTGTTAGTGGCATCACACAGAGCTCCTATATTTTCTTCCCAGAAGCACCCATAGGACTTCTAGTGTGTTAGTGGCATCACACAGAGCTCCTATATTTTCTTCCCAGAAGCACCCATAGGACTTCTAGTGTGTTAGTGGCATCACACAGAGCTCCTATATTTTCTTCTCAGCAGCACCCATAGGACTTCTAGTGTGTTAGTGGCATCACACAGAGCTCCTATATTTTCTTCCCAGAAGCACCCATAGGACTTCTAGTGTGTTAGTGGCATCACACAGAGCTCCTATATTTTCTACTCAGAAGCACCCATAGGACTTCTAGTGTGTTAGTGGCATCACACAGAGCTCCTATATTTTCTTCCCAGAAGCACCCATAGGACTTCTAGTGTGTTAGTGGCATCACACAGAGCTCCTATATTTTCTTCTCAGCAGCACCCATAGGACTTCTAGTGTGTTAGTGGCATCACACAGAGCTCCTATATTTTCTTCCCAGAAGCACCCATAAGACTTCTAGTGTGTTAGTGGCATCACACAGAGCTCCTATATTTTCTTCCCAGAAGCACCCATAGGACTTCTAGTGTGTTAGTGGCATCACACAGAGCTCCTATATTTTCTTCTCAGCAGCACCCATAGGACTTCTAGTGTGTTAGTGGCATCACACAGAGCTCCTATATTTTCTTCCCAGAAGCACCCATAGGACTTCTAGTGTGTTAGTGGCATCACACAGAGCTCCTATATTTTCTTCCCAGAAGCACCCATAAGACTTCTAGTGTGTTAGTGGCATCACACAGAGCTCCTATATTTTCTTCCCAGAAGCACCCATAGGACTTCTAGTGTGTTAGTGGCATCACACAGAGCTCCTATATTTTCTTCCCAGAAGCACCCATAGGACTTCTAGTGTGTTAGTGGCATCACACAGAGCTCCTATATTTTCTTCCCAGAAGCACCTATAGGACTTCTAGTGTGTTAGTGGCATCACACAGAGCTCCTATATTTTCTTCTCAGCAGCACCCATAGGACTTCTAGTGTGTTAGTGGCATCACACAGAGCTCCTATATTTTTTTCTCAGCAGCACCCATAGGACTTCTAGTGTGTTAGTGGCATCACACAGAGCTCCTATATTTTCTTCCCAGAAGCACCCATAGGACTTCTAGTGTGTTAGTGGCATCACACAGAGCTCCTATATTTTCTTCCCAGAAGCACCCATAGGACTTCTAGTGTGTTAGTGGCATCACACAGAGCTCCTATATTTTCTTCCCAGAAGCACCCATAGGACTTCTAGTGTGTTAGTGGCATCACACAGAGCTCCTATATTTTCTTCCCAGAAACACCCATAGGACTTCTAGTGTGTTAGTGGCATCACACAGAGCTCCTATATTTTCTTCCCAGAAGCACCCATAGGACTTCTAGTGTGTTAGTGGCATCACACAGAGCTCCTATATTTTCTTCCCAGAAGCACCCATAGGACTTCTAGTGTGTTAGTGGCATCACACAGAGCTCCTATATTTTCTTCCCAGAAGCACCCATAGGACTTCTAGTGTGTTAGTGGCATCACACAGAGCTCCTATATTTTCTTCCCAGAAGCACCCATAGGACTTCTAGTGTGTTAGTGGCATCACACAGAGATCCTATATTTTCTTCCCAGAAGCACCCATAGGACTTGTAGTGTGTTAGTGGCATCACACAGAGCTCCTATATTTTCTTCCCAGAAGCACCCATAGGACTTCTAGTGTGTTAGTGGCATCACACAGAGCTCCTATATTTTCTTCCCAGAAGCACCCATAGGACTTCTAGTGTGTTAGTGGCATCACACAGAGCTCCTATATTTTATTCTCAGCAGCACCCATAGGACTTCTAGTGTGTTAGTGGCATCACACAGAGCTCCTATATTTTCTTCCCAGAAGCACCCATAGGACTTCTAGTGTGTTAGTGGTATCACACAGAGCTCCTATATTTTCTTCCCAGAAGCACCCATAGGACTTCTAGTGTGTTAGTGGCATCACACAGAGCTCCTATATTTTCTTCCCAGAAGCACCATAGGACTTCTAGTTTGTTAGTGGCAGCACATAGAGCTCCTATATTTTCTTCTCAGCAGCACCCATTTTTTATACTATATACACTACCGACTACAATGGCTGGAAGACCGCCAAGGAGAGGCAGAGCGTGCCGAGGCAAGAACACAGGGCAGGCAGGCTCTGTTTCTAGAGACAACAGTGCTGGCCGTGGCCGTGGTCGTGCATCGTCATCGGCACGTGGCCATAGGACACGCTTGTCTTTGTTTTCGGCAGCTGGACATGTGGAGCCGCATCATGCCGAAGGCTTGGTAGAATGGATGACCAAGCCCTCCTCCTCCTCATCCTCCTCATCCTCTCTCACCCAGGCTTAGGGTACTGGCAGAGCAGCTGCCAACGCGTACTCAATGGCATCATCAGCCACCCCTTCCCTAGACCCACCATGTCCTCCTGAGGAGTCCCCCGAACTGTTTGAGCACAGTGTTGGGTACATGCTCCAGGAGGATGCCCAACGATTCGAAGGCTCGGATGATGATACCCAGCTTGAGGAAGGCAGTAGTGTGCGCGCAGAGAGAGGGGATGCTGAAGGACAGCAATCTGGCAGTACTGTTCCACCAGCTGCAGCTTACTGCCAGGTTTTCTCTAGTGGTGAAAAGGGAGGGGATGATGAGGTCACTGGCTCCACGTGGGTGCCTGAAGGGAGAGAGGAGGAGGAGGAGGATGCGGCGTCACATGTCCAACGAGGCAGGATGCCCCCTGGAGGCCAGCTAGAGGCCATCACAGCAACTGTACCACACCGCAGAGCTCTGCCTGTGCAGGGCGCTGCCTCTGCACGTTATCACAAAAGTTCTTTGGTGTGGGCCTTTTTTGAGACGAGTGCATCAGATTGCAATATTTGTCTCAAGCGTATCTCGCGTGGCCAAAACATCAGCCGCTTGGGCACCACAAGCATGAGCAGACATATGTCGACCTGCCATGCAGCTCGTTGGCAAGCACACATAAAAGACCCACACCAAAGAACAAAGCGGACCTCTCCTTGCTCCTCATCAGCTGGGATCTCCATCCCCACTATATCTTCAGTCTTCTCTGAAAGCTGCTCTGAGAGGACTGAAGGTGTAGAATTAGGTGTGTCACAACCAAGTACTTGCAGTACACTGACGTCCGATTGTAGCAGGCAAATTTCCCTGCCCCAGCTGCTGGACCGTCGAAAGAAGTATACTCCCAGCCATCCACATGCCCAGCAGTTGAATGCTAGCTTGGCTAAATTGCTAGCACTTCAACTGCTGCCTTTTCAGTTGGTAGACTCGGCCCCCTTCCGTGAGTTTGTTCAATGTGCGGTTCCTCAGTGGCAGGTTCCCAAACGCCACTTTTTCTCACGGAAGGCGATTCCGTCTCTCTACCGGCATGTGGAAGGCAATGTCCATGCCTCGCTGGACAGGGCGGTCAGCGGTAAGGTGCATATTACCGCTGACTCATGGTCCAGCAGGCATGGACAGGGACGTTATCTTTCTTTCACGCCCCATTGGGTCACTCTATTGGCAGCTGGGAGGGATGCAGGACAAGGTGCAGTAGTGTTGGAGGTTGTTCCGCCACCACGCCTTCAAAATGCTACTACTGGTTGTGACACACCTCTCTCCTCCACCCCCTCCTCTTCTTCTTCCTCCAGTGCTCTGTCCTCAGAACCAGTGGTGCTCCGTAGGCGTACAAGGGGCTACGCGAGTACGCAGGCAAAAAGATGCCATGCCGTGCTTGCGCTGGTGTGTTTGGGGGACAGGAGCCACACTGGGCCAGAGGTTCTGGGAGCTCTGCAGGGGCAGGCCGAGAGGTGGTTGACGCCACGCCAGCTTAAGCCAGGAATGGTCGTTTCTGACAATGGCACCAACCTCCTCTCTGCCCTGCGACAGGGGCAGCTCACCCATGTGCCCTGTATGGCTCACGTCCTCAACCTGGTGGTGCAGCGGTTCTTGGGCAGGTTCCCAGGCTTACAGGATGTCCTGAGGCAGGCCAGGAAAGTCTGTGTGCATTTCCGCCGATCTTATAATGCCAGTGCTCGGCTGACTGAGCTGCAAAAGGAGCTGAACCTGCCCAAGAACCGCCTAATATGTGACATGCCCACCAGGTGGAACTCAACGTTGGCCATGCTGCAGCGACTGCACACGCAGCAGAGGGCCATCAATGAGTACCTTTGTGACTACGGCACCAGGACAGGGTCAGGGGAGCTTGGCTTTTTTTCCCCACGCCAGTGGAGCATGATCAGGGATGCATGCACTGTCCTCTCACCATTTGAGGAGGCCACAAGGATGGTGAGCAGTGACAGTGCATGCATCAGTGACACTGTACCTCTTGTCCACCTGTTGGAGCATATGCTGCGTGGGATAATGGACAGGGCACTTGAGGCAGAACAGAGGCAGGAAGAGGAGGACTTCCTTGCCTCTCAAGGCCCCCTTTATCCAGACAGTGTTCCTTCTGTCCCACCCATCACACAGGAAGAGGATGAGGAGGAGGAGGAGGAGGAGGATTGTGTGAGCATGGAGGTGGAGCCTGGCACTCAGCATCAGCAGCAGCAGTCTTTTAGGGATGATGTACAGTCCCAACAAACCAGTGGACTTGTACGTGGCTGGGAGGAGGTGGCTGGCGATCATGTCATCCTCAGTGACCCAGAAGACTCCGGACCGAATGCCTCAGCTAACCTACGCTACATGGCCTCCCTGATCCTGCAAAGCCTGCGGAAGGATCCTCGTGTTCTTCGGATCAAGGAGAGGGACCATTACTGGCTGGCCACTCTCCTTGATCCACGGTACAAGGGTAAGGTTGCGGACCTTATCTTGCCGTCGCAGAGGGAGCAGAGGATGAGACATCTCAGGGAGGCCTTGCAGAAAGGTCTGTGCAACGCGTTCCCAGAAACTGGGAGGTTACAAACTCCTGGTCCTGGACGACGAGTTGCTGAGGCTTCGGTCAGTAGCAGAAGAAGCGGTGGGGAAGGTGGACGTCTGACCGATGCGTTCAGACAATTTTTAAGTCCGCAGCCCCAAGGTATGATCGGTTCCAGCAACCATCGCCAGCGTCTGATATACATGGTGCAGGAATACCTAGGGGCAAGGTCAGACTTGGACACCTTTCCCACCGAAAATCCTCTGGCTTACTGGGTCCTGAGGATGGATCACTGGCCAGAGCTTGCACAGTATGCAATTGAGCTACTGGCCTGTCCTGCATCCAGCGTTCTTTCCGAACGCACATTCAGTGCTGCTGGAGGATTTGTCACCGATCATAGGGTGCACATGTCCACCGACTCGGTTGATCGACTGACCTTCATAAAAATGAATCAGTCTTGGATCACCACCAGCTACCAGGCACCTGAAGCGGATATAACGGAATAATTTATAATGTCACATCCCTTCAAGACTGCCTATGCTGATGCTGAGTGACTGTCCTGTTATGTTCACTGACTATCCTCTTCCTCCTCCTCAATGATCCATGCCACCACACCAGTGCCTAAGGCACAATTTTTCAGCCCCTGTATAACAGGGGCGTGTACTTACAATTTTTTTTAAAAAATGCTTCGCAACAGGTGTGACTGCTGTGCTCCAAGTACAGTATCTGTGAGGGGTTGCAGTGTTGTGGCACCAGCACCAGTGCCTAAGGCACAATTTTTCAGCCCCTGTTGGGGCGTGTAATTACAATTTTTAGGCAATGCTTTGCAACAGGTCTCATTGCTGTGCTCAGAGTACAGTATTTGTGAGGGGTTGCAGTGTTGTGGCACCAGCACCAGTGCCTAAGGCACAATTTTTCAGCCCCTGTATAACAGGGGCGTGTAATTACAATTTTTTAAAAAGATGCTTCGCAACAGGTGTGACTGCTGTGCTCCAAGTACAGTATCTGTGAGGGGTTGCAGTGTTGTGGCACCAGCACCAGTGCCTAAGGCACAACTTTTCAGCCCCTGTTGGGGCGTGTAATTACAATTTTTAGGTAATGCTTTGCAACAGGTCTCATTGCTGTGCTCAGAGTACAGTATCTGTGAGGGGTTGCAGTGTTGTGGCACCAGCACCAGTGCCTAAGGCACAATTTTTCAGCCCCTGTTTAACAGGGGCGTGTAATTACAAATCTTGATCTAATAGTTCACAGCAGGGCCCATTCCTGCGCCCACCAAGAGTAACTATGAGGGCCTACAGTCTTGTGGCAACACCGTCCACCACCACCACCGCAAAAGGCCCAATTTTTCTGCCCTGTTCAACAGGTGCATGCAATTACAAATCTTGATCTAATAACTCACAGCAGGGCCCATTCCTGCACCCACCAAGAGTAACTGTGAGGGTTTACAGTCTTGTGGCAACACCGTCCACCACCACCACCACTACCACCAAAGGCCCAATTTTTCTGCCCTGTTCAACAGGTGCATGCAATTACAAATCTTGATCTAATAACTCACAGCAGGGCCCATTCCTGCACCCACCAAGAGTAACTGTGAGGACTTACAGTCTTGTGGCAACACCGTCCACCACCACCACCACCAAAGGCCCAATTTTTCTGCCCGGTTCAACAGGTGCATGCAAGTACAAATCTTGATCTATTAACTCACAGCAGGGCCCATTCCTGTGCCCACCAGTCTTGTGGCTACACCAACATCTAATAGGGCAAATTTCTGCAGAGTATATACGGCAGGCCCCTACTTTCAAACATCCAACTTACAAACGACTCCTACTTGCAAACGGAAAGAGAAAACAGGAAGTGAGAGGAAATCTACCCCTAGGAAGGGAAATTCTATCCTGTTAGATTTAATTTGGGAAAAAGGTATCTCCTCTCTACTGATGCTTTATCACCAATCCTTGTTTCAATTAAAACCCCACTTTTCCAAAAACATTTGTCATTGGGACGGAAAGTGAGGTGACATGTTCTGAACAGATGTGCAAAGACAGCAAATGTTACAGGGGTGATAACCCCTCCCTATGTTCTCCAAAAAGCTTAAAAATAGATTTTTTTGGGATGGAGCTACACTTCATAATGTACCTGTTCAGATTCTACTTAAGAACAAACCTACAGTCCGTGTCTTGTTTGCACCACCTATATACTGCTGTTCAGAGTATATAGGGTTGTAGGTATAGGGTTTTATTTTGGGTGCGGGGTCCCCCTTAATATCCATACAAGACCCAAAGGGGCTAGCCATGCCATTTTTCTCAAGGATTTTAAGCCATATGGCGGCCAGGACAAGACATGACATTAAAGCCGCAAGTGGTTTTAAATGGCTTCTTTTTTTCCTTTACAAATGTCATTTTGTGCAAGGACAGTTCTAAACACGGGAAACACATGCCACTTCACAGGCATACTTTAGACACCCCCCAGGTACCATATTTAAAGGAAAATTTCACTTTTTTTTTTTTCACTTTATGCATCATTAAAATGACTGCTCCCGAAAAAACTTTAGTTTTTAAAAGTTCTTTTTGCATTGATATATGTCCCCTGGGGCAGGACCCGGGTCCCCAAACCTGTTTTATGACATTAACATGCATATTGGCCGTTGTAATTAGCAATTTTGATTTCGATCGTTCGCGTCCATTATAACGAATAGGGTTCGAAAATTCGCGCGAACTTTCGGTCCGTTCGAAGGTTCTGGTGCGAACCGAACCCGAGGGTGTTCGGCTCATCCCTACTTGGGAATTACAGACCAGTTAGCCTAACATCAATAGTATTCAAGCTCTTGGAGGGGATGGTAAGGGACTATATACAAGATTTTAGTAACAAGAATGGTAACATTAGCAGTAATCAGCACGGATTCATGAAGAATAGTTCTTGCCAAACCAATCTATTAACCTTTTAGGAGGTGAGTTGCCATCTAAATAAAGGAAGGCCCGTAGACGTGGTGTATCTGGATTTTGCAAAAGCATTTGACACAGTTCCCCATAAACATTTACTGTACAAAATAAGGTCCGTTGGCATGGATTGAAAACTGGCTACAAGGGCGAGTTTAGCAGGTGGTGATAAATATGGAGTACTCGGAATGGTCAGAGGCGGGAAGTGGGGTAAATAAAGAAAATAAGGACGCACCGACCTTGTGCATTATCCTTAGGTAAATTTTATTAGAAGTAAAATAGGAAACTACTCACAAACGTATAGTTGAAAACTCGTGATACAAGTAGTCTCCAGATGATGACAATTGATCAAGGTGACAACAGGCTCCAGATCATGACAGAGGAGATTACATGGATCACTGCTGGCTGACGTGTTTCGCAGGATTACCTTCTTCCTCAGAGCCATGCAGTGTTGCATCCCTGAGCTTCTCCTATATATACACATATGCACCAACATCCACACAAAAGCCACCTCCTAACGGGAACCAGAGACCCCGCCCATATTGGTAGGTGGCCCACAATCAAAGGGGAACACCCACCAGTGAATAGTAGTGGTACCAAGACCCACAGTTGTTTAAAAAATAATAAGAAGAAATTGATTTCATACACAAAGGCAGTGTGTTTAACATCATGTCTGTAGACTAGTGTTCAATCTCTGTATTTGGAGACGATACTAAGCTAAGCAGGGCAATAACTTCTCCAGGATGTGGAAACCTTGCAAAAAGATCTGAACAAGTTAATGGGGTGGGCAACTACATGGCAACGGCTTACACCCATTATCATCTATCTAGCCACGTTTAATTTTGTCATACCCGGATTGCGCCACAAATTGAAATGGCACCCCTTTTCTGTATTACCAGGCTGTATTTTCCCTTATTGCTATTGAGGGGGGTGTGTTTGTTTCCTCTATGGGTCACGCGTGTTCCCTTAGGCTAAACCTTTAGCCCATTCACTACTGCCTCCCTTTCTTTCTCCAATGGAGTGTGTACCACCCAGATGATCCCTCCATTGATAGGGTCTCTCCACTCACACAGCTGGACCACTTTTACAATAAAAACAATTGAAACAATTTATAAGTTCATAAATATTCCTTACTAAGAAATATATATATATATCTTCCTTACCAAGAAATATATATTATATAAATTGCTATAGACCTTATTGTCAGGAACGCACTGCCCGCTCCAGAAGACGTGCGCCTATGCGCACGCGCAAATTGCAGACTTCGCGCACAGATGCGCGCACTCGCAAATTGCGGACTTCGCGCACAGATGCGCTCACTCGTGAATTGCGGACTTCGCACACTGATGGGCGCACTCGCGAATTGCAGACTACGCACACGCATGTGCGCATGCATTAGCGGCGTTGGCGCCCAACAGTCTATAAAGATGCTCCCGGAATGCCGCCCCTTGCGGTTTGATCTGCTCCTGTTACCTGTGTTCCTGATTCTGTGCCAGTACCTTGTTCCTGTGTTTGACACAGCTTCCTGACCTTGCTTCTGTCTCCAGTCCCGACCTCAGCTTGTTTGACCCTGCTTATTCATCTGCCTGATTGCCTCTTGCCAAGACCCACCCTGGATTCTGTCTACTCTCTGCCTGCCATTTATGCTGTTTACCCTGATGTGTATGACCTGGCTAGTCTGACTCCGCTTCTGCCTGCAAGCCTGCATCTGCTGACCTGCATCTGCTGCTCTGCAAACATGCACCTGCCAACCGGCATCCGCTGCTCTGCAAACCTGCGTTTGCTGACCTGCATCCGTTACACCGGCTGGCCTGCATCCGCTGATCTCCGTATCTGCTGTTCCAGCTTCTACTTGACGATACAGCTCCAAGCAGTGAGGACCAAACAGGCACCTTTATCTCACCGTGCTCTTACCACCACTGTCCCCACTCCAGTGGTCTCCGAGTCGGGGGGGTACGGGAGGTCTCCTCCGCACGTCAGGCTCACATAGGAGGTACTTACATTTCCCTATAGTTTACACATACTAATTTATAAAAAATCATCGTTACGAAAATTGTTCCCATCTTTATGTTCATAGGGGATGAATCAGTGCATATAACAAAATAAAAAAAATCAGAAAAACTATTTTTATTTATTTATTAAAAAAAATAAAAAATATAAATAAAAAAACTCTTTTGTGTACATCTCTAAAGTGCCTCGCAACACTATGATATTTGTACCCCTTTTTGATGTTTCTAACGTGTTCGCCTATTCGTACAGACAATGCCCTTGTTGTTCTTCCCACGTACTGTAGCCCACAGCTACACTCCATTACATAGGTCACATGGATACTGTGGCATGTAATTAGTTTATCAATTTAGAATTTTTCTTGTTTCCTTGTTTGTGAGCCTGCAGGGTTTACATTTGCCACATCGAAAAAAACCTTTTTGATCAAGAAACTTAATCATTCTCTTAGGGGTGTCAGGTACGTTTTTAACAAGTTGGTCTCTGATCCTTCTGGCTCTTCTTTAAATAAATGTCCGCCTATGCGGAAGTATTTTACTTAGCTGGGGGTCATTGCAGATAATGGGCCAGTGTTTCTTCACAATACCTTCCAAGGTTTTATATTGCTTATTAAAACCTGTTATGAACGGTACATTGTCCTTTCTATGTTCCATGCTGTTCTTGTTTTGCAATATAGCCTCTCTATTGGTTCAGCCTATTTTCTCCCTAGTTCCCTCCAACTCACCCCGGTCATAGCCTTTGTCCACAAACCTTTCAATCAAAATCCCTGTTTGGGTATAATAATCCTCCATTAGATCGCAATTGCGCCTGATCCTAATCAATTGCCCCTTTGGGATGGCCTTTTTCCACTGCAGATGGTGACAGCTGCTAAACGGTATGTAACCATTTTGATCGGTTTCTTTGAAATGCGTTCTAGTGTGGAGGCAGTCCCTATTCTTGAATATTTCCAAATCCAAGAAATGAATGGTATCCTTATATATGTTCACCATGGGAGGGTGTGTCCGGACGCGAAGCAGGGAAGACGTGTGGAAGCTGAGCTCCACACAGGCAATCAGCATCCATTGACATCCCTGGCCCAAGACACCCAGGAGAAGCTCCATCCACCCTGTGGCACCTGCAGGACCTCTTTTCCTAACCTCCCGGCACACCATTTTAAGAAAAAGGCCGTTCTTAATCGAACTACGGCAGTGTCTGCATACAAGGCGCCCAGCACCTTCAGGCCCGCCAGACCTCTCCACCCTCCGCCATACCCATCCCGGTGCCACCACAGCACCTTACCACAGCCCGCCAGCAGTCACGACACCGGAGGTCATCAGCGGGGGAGATAAGCCATCTGAGGATACCTCCAGCGTGCTCCGTTCCCCGGCAGCCCGGCGCCACCTCACAGGCCTACAGATCCGGCCTCCTCCAGGGACGCAGTGAGTAACGCCCAATGGCCCCCATCACCACGATCGCCCCCCTCAGAAGTGACTGCCCCAGAAGACACTAGCGGGTCCCTGCATTACAATCCAGGCAGGGGGGACACAGGACCCACACAGTACGGTGCATACTATAGCGGCCGTCAGAACTAGGAAAGCCCCCGGCTTCGGCCTACCTCCCGGTGGCCATCTTGCTACTCCTAGCATACCTTATCCCTGCATCCACTGATCTGCTCAGGATACAACCCCTCCCATACTAGGCCTAGTGTAGCCCTGGGACTATAGCACTCCCTACATTGATGCCAAAGTGGGCACCTGACTGGCACACTTAAACGGCCATCTTGCTACTCCAGCTACACCCATCTCAGCCAGGTCTCCACAAGTAACCTGAAACTTGTTACTTCCTACCTGCCTACTGCCCAGAATTACTTACGCCACCTTCCACTATCACACCACCACAGGCCAGCAGGATTAAGCTTCTGAAATGGACTTAAAATACCGCACTTCCCTTTCTGCACCAAATTCATGCTGCTAAGTGAATGTGAATGAGAGGTGCTCCGCCCAGCATTCAGCTCTGAAGCTCCAGCTATGCCAGCAAAGACACCCAAAACCCGCTCTACAATCGCTAAAAAATCCAGTAAGGGTACGGCGATTAACCAAGCCGTCACCGGCTCCATACATCGCTTTCTAGCCGCTAGTAGAACCGGCCACGGCGCATGTAGCAGTCAAGCCAGGTCTTCGAGGCGCAGCGCATCCCCCTTTTCTCTAGTTGCTTCCGTGAGAGAAAGTTAGCCTGCATCATCCTATTGCTCAGAGCTCATGGAAGAACCCGGGTCCCCCACAGGCTCAGACATGTCGTCCCTGATGGGCGGCCTTAAAAAAGAGCTAGCCGGAATGTTCCATGGCCTAGAAAAATCAATAAAGAAGGAGATTACGGGGGTAAGAGCAGATATGGCGCACATACTGGACAGAGTGGAGGAAACAGAACAGAGACAAGACTCCCACGCAACGGCCATAAAAGAACTACAAGAGACTGTCACACAACTCGCCTTTGCCCACCGCGCCTCGTTATATAAGCTCGAAGACCTCGAAAACAGGAATCGCAGAAACAACTTGCAAATTAGAGGTCTGCCTGAGGCAATGGGTGATACTGATTTGGAGCCGTCAATCCGCTGTATTTTTAACTCAGTCCTAGGAAACCCACCTACCGACCCCCTGCGATTAGACCGAGTTCACCGAGCTCTCAGACCCCGCAACATCAACTCTGAACAACCCAGAGATGTCATATGCCGTCTATACTACTTAACGGACAAAAACGCCATCATGGTCAAGCTGAGGAACACCCCCAACATCGACTTCGATGGAGCGATCCTCAACATTTTTTCAGACCTGTCCAAAGAGACCCTAGACTGCCGCAGAGCCCTCAAACCACTTTTGGAACATTTACGCTCCAATGGGATCACCTACAGATGGGGCTTTCCGCTGTGCCTTATCGCCACTAAAAACGGCCGTTCCCACACTCTCCGGTTCCCAGAGAAACTGTCACAATTTTTGAAAGATCTTAACCTGCCTCTGGTGGAACTCCCGGGCTGGCACGATCCAGTCCCTAAGTTTTCCCATATTCAGGACTCCGAATGGCAAATGTCCCCTACTAAAAAAAGGCATTCATCCGTGCCAGGCTCTGCACGAAATCATGGATGAGAAGTGTGCTACTGTGCCCATGTTCTGTTTTCTCTTCTTTTTTTTACCTGCAGGTTCTTCAGATTCCAGAAATGCTTACGGTGAAATGAACACACTGAAAGGGGTTCTTTCCCTCTCAACAACTGCATACCTCGGAACTGACTGTCTTATGGTTTTACACCAGGGGTCCCAATGGACGACCCCACATCGAGACTTTTCCGCTGACGAATGAGTATACCTACAAGTTACAATGTTTTGTTTAATGTGTTTAAGCAGTTAAAGAGAAGTTGTCTTAATGGTTTTATAGTATTATTGTTGGAGAAAAAGTTATTCTCCCACATACTCTATGACGCATAGCTGAATGCTGGCGGAGCACATTGCTCCCATGTGCCTTTTACACGGCACACCCCCCCCCATACATTTCCTTCTGGGGATGGTGAGTATGGGTAGCTCTCGAGCTTTCCTGTCCGTCCTCCTTCTGGAGTTCTGGACTGCTGCCCATCCTCTCTCCCCCCACAGGGACCACCGCAGAAATCTGCGTGATATGTCAAAGTTTCCCACATGTGTCCGGATGGACGTTTATGTCTACATATATCTGATTCTTTTTTCTTCTCTGTACTTACCCACTTCTTTCCCCCCTTACCCCTCCCTCCTAGGCTGGCATGCATGGCAATGTAAGCATAAGGGTCACACTCCACTGATATAATGGCCACACTCAAAATCACTTCCTACAACGTCCGAGGCCTAAATGTAGCGGCTACGCGGCATCAAGTTACCCGTGAATTACGGAAACTTGCCACCTCCATTGCTTTTCTTCAGGAAACGCACCTAACCCATACCACACAGGTCAAAATAGACCTCGCCTTATTTCCCCCAGTGGTACTATAGCCTCTCAGACACAAATAAAGCTAAAGATGTGGCCATAGGCTTTAGTGGAAATGTGCCTTTCCGTCTTACAGCTATGCAAGCGGATGACCATGGTCGCTCTCTCTTCTTAAAGGGCTTTATAGGCAACACCCAATGTACACTAGCAAACGTATACTGCCCGAATCACAATCAACCTACCTTTTTTTTCTCAAACCCTCACGGAATTGACGCAATTCGCTGAAGGTCTAATCATATTGGCAGATCCTGTAATGGACACATCACAAGGTCGCTCTAACATTTCCTTTAAGCGCCTGTCCTTTGTTAAAAAAAGACTCATAGACCAACAATTGATAGACGCTTGGCGTATTCTGCACCCTAAAGAAAAAGACTTCTCTCACTTTTCAAAGACCCATCAGTCCTATTCCCGCATAGATAATATCTTCATAGACCACCACCATCTCCCACTATTACAATCAGTGAACATAGGTACTGCGACATTATCAGATCACACACCTGTGTCGATGAGCATGACCATGCCCACCTTAGCATATCGCTCCAATAATTGGAAACTAAATGATTCTCTCTTATCTAATCAAGCAGAAGTCTCTATGTTAGCCTCCCATATATCGCAATATTTTAATGACAATAAACCTTCTGAGACTTCCCCTGCTATTGTATAGGAAGCTCACAAGGCTACCATGAGAGGCCGATTCATTGAACTCGGAGCGAGGAAAAAAAGGGAGCATGGTCAACAACTCGAGCAGGTGCTGCACCAAATAACAGAACTTGATAAACAAAATAAACTCACCTTACACACCTCCCATCTAGAGGCTCTCACGCTGAAGCGGGAAGAATTGAAAAATCTTCTTAATCTTGAAACTACACGAAAATTCCAACGTTTCTGGCAATCACTCTATGAATGGGGGAACAAACCTAGCAGACAATTAGCAAGATCCCCTAAAGAAAAACAAACTAGATCATTTATCCCCAAAATGAAACTACCCAACGGGAACTTAGTCCACGCAACCCCCCACAATGCTAAGGCTTTCAGGGAATACTATGCAGACTTATACAACGTTCAATGTGACTCACCGTCTCTGACTGTAAAAGAGAGACGAAGCCACATGCTCTCATACCTGAAATACGCTAATGTACCCAAACTTTCAAGCTCGACTCTCAAGGAACTTGAATCTGAATTCTCAGTGGAGGAATTCCAGGCAGCTCTGAAATCATCCCCGACAGGTAAAGCCCCTAGCCCGGACGGCTACACTATCCTTTACTACAAAACATTTAGTGACGTACTTCTGCCCCGCCTTACGGCTTATGCCAATTCAATTTCACAAACCTCGGGACTTCGTCCGGAATCTCTCACAGCCCACATTACAGTTATACCCAAATCGGGAAAAGACCCCACCCAATGCAGCAGCTACAGGCCAATTTCCCTATTAGACATTGACATCAAATTATACTCCAAAGTAATGGCAAATAGACTACTTCCCCTTATACCCAGTTGGGTCTCAACTGACCAGACGAGCTTCATGCCATATAGAGAAACTAAAGATAATTCTCTCTGGGCATTATCTCTTATACAATACGCCCAAAAGTCTTCCCAGTCCACCCTACTCATATCCACAGACGCCGAAAAAAGCATTTAAAAGGGTGGACTATTTAAAACTGACTTTACGACTAGGACCCAAAATGTTTTATCGCATCACCTCCCTTTACTCCAACCCCACGGCACAAATTTGCATAAATGGCACTTTGAGTGACTCATTCCCACTATTCAACAGGACCAGACAAGGCTGCCCCCTTTCCGCCCTCCTATTCGCCCTTACCCTCGAACCCTTTTTGGCAACCATAAGACGTAACATAAACATCCATTGGATCCGAGTAGGCAATAAAACTCATAAATACGCAGCATACGTGGACGATATTCTATTTTTCATCCAGCAACCCAGTATCTCACTTCCTAACTTAATGTCAGCCTTCTCTACTTTTCAGACACTGTCCAACTTTAAAATTAATCTTTCTAAGTCCGAAATCCTAAATATTAACCTGCCTAGAAGAGAGGAGGAACAAATAAAACCCCTCTTCCCTTTTAGATGGGTACAACGAAGCATGAAATAACTGGGAATATATCTCACACCTAATATCCAATCCCTCTTCAAACACAATTATATCCCTTTATTGAATAATATCAAACGATCTAAGAAAGTGGAATACGCTATCACACTCTTGGCTGGGTAAAGTGAGTATTGTAAAAATGAATATCCTGCCTCGAGTTCTCTTTTTCTTCCAAATGATTCCATTGGGTGTCCCTATAGGGTTCTCCTCTCTATTACAGACCATGGTCTTCCGCTTCATTTGGAGGAACAGCCACCCCAGAGTATCTAAAGATGTACTTTTCCGATCCAAGGAATCTGGGGGACTGGCCCTTCCAAAGTTTAAGGCCTTATTATAATGCTGTGATTCTGTCTAGAATTTCTAAATGGAAATATGCCGCTAACTCCAAACTCTGGGTGAGCCTAGAACGTGCCCTAAGTAATACTGACCTAGCAGCTACACCTTGGCTACCGCGTCCTTACAGGCATCTCACCCCAACTACCTCCTCACTAACCACCTCTACCCTAGATGTATGGGATACCTTACATAGGTCCTTGACCATAACTATTTCCTTCCTGGTCTATTAGACCCCGGTTTCAAGACATGGTCTCCAGAAAGACCCCTTCTACTACATCATGTTCTCTGTGCCAATACTCTCAAACCTCTAAAGGACATTCTCTGCCCCAAACCAATAACGTTCCTAGACAAATGGAGGTTTAACCAATTGCAACGTTTTCTCAGCACTTTGCCTCAGCCGCTAAGGGGGATACATGATTTAAACAGTATTGAGGTAGCATTTAACTCAATGGATCCACCTGAACATAGCATCTCAATGTTTTACAAAACACTCATCAAACTCCAAGATGATACCCATCCTTCCTTTCTCGCCAAGAAGGAGGCAGACCTGGAATCCTGCCTCACACACAGCCAAAAGGATAAAGTCCTACAGCTGACTCACATCTCCTCAATCGCATCAAAGATGGCTGAGGTCAATTATAAATTGTTAACCAGATGGCACTACACCCCATCAAAACTCCATCAGATGTTCCCCGCCAATTCCCCGCTGTGTTGGAGGAACTGTGGGAACAAAGCAACTCACGCTCACATATGGTGGTCGTCCGACCTTTCTGGTCGAGCATTATCCGATTCATACAACAGATCTGCAATGTTAACCTTCCTTCTGACCCATGGACCATCCTCTTTCATGCCACCAAGGAACCTGTCGGAAAATATAAACAATCTATAGTTCCTCACCTGCTCAACATGGCCAAAGCACTTATATCTACCCTTTGGGGTCAGCCTGAGACCCCATCTATGAAAAAATGGTTTCAAAAGATTTCAGAGGTTCATCTCATGGAAGACATCACTCACCGCAACAAGAACACTTCTCAACGACACACCCTGACCTGGACTTCGTGTTTGGAATTTAAAGCCACCACGACTTATAAAGAGATAATTGTACAACCCCACTGAGTTTGAGAACACACCTAATGATTCTGTCACTTATATCTAAAGGTTGAGCCCCTGTGGTCATTGATCGTCTTACTCCTCATGGACCCATAATGTACTACAAAATCTATTTTAATGTGATACCATGCATGCCAGCCCCTTCCTCCCCCTCCTCACCCATCCTACTACTCTACCTTTTCTACTTTTTTCTCTTACTCTCCCTAATTTCCTCTGCTAACACTATGCAACTTATCCGCCCTGAATGTAAACATAATAATATTCGTGAAAAAGACCAAGTGCCATTTATTTAGTGGCTCGGAGGCATATGAGTATATAACTTGTCTTATAATATACTTCTGGGCTTCTACGTGATGTTATATGTTACCTGATTTGGAAAGTACCCACAGCACATATGTAAAAATGCATAGTTTAAACTGCATGTCTATGTTGATTGTATTTCTTGTTTTTCCTTCAATAAACAAAAAATATATGTTCACCATGAATTTGATGCCATACTGATTATCACCTATGTGGCATACAAATTCATTCAGTTCCTCCTGGCTCCCCTCAATCAAAATATTGTCTATAAATCGTTTATAGGTCAAAATTTGTGGCCAACATTTCCCGAATATCTCCTCTTCCTCCCATTTATTCAGGAAAATGTTGGCCACACTGGGGGCATACCTTTTCCCCATACCCACCCCCTTAATTTGTCTGTAAATCTTATGGTGGTGCCAGAAAAAATATAAATAAATATAATAAGAACTGCCTTTGTTTTAATCTAAGGTTTGATAGATGTTTCATAGACCATGCCACTGCTGCCATCGCATCCGTTTGCTTAATGTTGGTGTACAAATATTCCACATCTATTGCTACCAATAGTGTGGAATCATTCACCCTTATTCCCTTAAGTAATTTGATCACATCTTTACTATCTCTGATAACGGCCTGTCCTTTTCCTGCCAATGGCTGGAGAAATACATCAAGGTACTCTCCTAATCTTGAATGAACCCACTAATTATGGGTCTGACTGGTGGTTTGGTTTTATTTTTGTGGACTTTGGGTACCTTCCTTCTTTTTTATTCAATATTTTATCTGCAATACCCTTGTTCAAAAATTATTTTAGTTTAACTTTTCTCTATTGGGATTCTTTTTTAAAGTGGTGGGCCACCCTGAAAAAAAAAACTTTAAAAAAATGTTAATAAAAATGTAAAATGGAAAAAAAAAAAAAAAAATTTTTTTTTTTTACTTACCAGAAATGGCTGTTGCTAGGCAGATCTTCCTAATCTGCCTCTTCCTGCTCCGCGGTGATGTTCTCTCCTCTGCTCCGAGCGCGGTCTTCTAGTGAATGGGGCATGGTGTGTTATGGGAACTGTGTCCCACAACACATTCACAAATTTGACTCGCACATGCGCAGTAGGCCGCGCGCCGACTCGCATGACCGTCTCCCCTTTTTCCAGGAATTTTTTTTTCAAGTTAAGTTTCCTTACGAATTTCTGTAGGTCAATAAATGCTTCGAATTGGTTAAATGACTTGCTAGGAGCATATTTTATCCCCTTATCTAACATTAATAATTCCTCTTGGGAGAACACTACCTCTGTTAAATTAAAGATGCCCCTACCTAATTCTCTCTTTTTCTTTCTGCTCCCCCCTCTGCACCCTCTCCTCCCTGTGGTTTTCTGTTCATTCCACCTTTTTGTGGATATCTGTTCCAACCCCCCCTGCTGGTTTGGAACACAGGCATGGGTGGTTTGTAGGGTTCTCTCCATTCCCCCTGCCACTGTGGGTGCCCATAATTTTGGTTGTAATATCCCCTACCCCTGCCTCTAAATCCTCCTCTCCAGGGTCTGGGGTATTGTCCCATGGGCGGTAGGTAGGGCAGATTAAGTGTGTGTGTCACCTGATCCACTCTATGTTTGGCAGTCTTGTTTTGGGTGCTAGTACCGGGGATGGGTTCTGGTCTAATAGTAGTATTAGGAGCGGGGGTCCGTTCTCCCATAGTGAGGGTCCTTCCTTGTTCTAATCCCAGGATTTCCATTTCTACACTAAGGGATGTATTATTAGAGTTGGTTATTATTTTGTCTTCCTGCCATTTGTACACTTTGCCCGCGGACTCCTCCGCTCTCTTCTGCTCTTTTACCTAGCTCTTTCACGAGCGGAAGAGCCCGGCTTTCTTCTTCGTCGTCGCCCCCGTCGTCTGGGGGTCTCGTTCCGCCTTCGGGGGTCTTCCGGGGTCTCTTCTGTTCTTGCCGCTGTCATCGCCTTCTGCGCAGCCTTCTTCTTCTCCTTCTTCTTCTTCTTCTTCTTCTTTAGATGTTGACTTGTCGCTCTCTCTGGCCGGAATGGCATAGACACGCTGTGTTGTGACTTATATAGGGACAAGGGGGCAGGGTCACATGCTCATGTCACATGGTGACCCCGCCCACATATGATGTCACAGTCCCGGAGGATGCTGGGAGGTAGTGTTCTCCCAAGAGGAATTATTAGTGTTAGATAAGTAGCAAATTTGTGAGGCCTGGTGTGCATTAACACGGCCTATACCCCAAAGAGAAGCTTAAACAGATAGACATAAGAAGTATATGCATGTGAACAAAGAATATTTTATTAAGGGCATCAAGCCCAGAGATAAATCGATAGATAGGTAGGTAAGCATATAGTTATACAAGACAGTATGTATACATGGTAATCATGTGTAACCATAGACATGTACAAAAATGCATCAATTGCACAACAACTTGCGATAATATCGGGGTCTTTCAGGAAAATGCCGACATGTTTCGGACGGGCGTCCTTTTTCAAGGCAATATCTGTTCCTGTATTTGCTCAATAGTACTGTATAAGACAGAGTAGGGTCATTAGTATACAACATATTGTGTTGATAAGTATAAACCTGCGAATTGAACCACTCAATGGTAATGGTACTCACTTGCAAAGGATTTGAAGGGCTGGGATAGGCCCAATGGTCTTGGGGTACAGAGGTATGGTCTCAGTATGTCCACAAAGTATACAGTGGGTCTTGTGCTGTTAAAAGCAAACGGCTGCTAAACATTTGAAAGGCTGCAAGATCTCCAAGCCATGCATTGGGAGGTTGCAATGGCTATTAATACCTGGGCCAGAGGTGGTATATGGCTATGAAGTAAAAGGGAGTAAATAGGGTAATATTAGTATCACTTAAGAGTGAAAAGGAGTAGGCTAGTGCAAAATAAATTGCATGGAGTAAGATATTGATATTACCTGGTAGAGGGAGAGCTTGTACTGCAGTGTAGCGAAACACCGGCAGGAAAGTGTGATACCTAGTCCCGCCATTGTGAAGGCTAATATATGTATGGTAATAGGTATCAGCTGTGCAGGCCATGGTAAAGGGTAATTGCACTGAGCTGTGGTATGATTGGAAACCAGGTGTGGGGATGGTGGCTGAGAGGCCACAATATGTTATCCCCAGTATTGAGATCTCAGATGCGGCGGCGCCGCGCGTCGACACGTCCGAAGGGGCGTGGCCTCATGCGGCGTCGGCAGACTAACCCCTCCCCGCGTGCTGGAACGCAAGCGGGGGGGGGCGCGTGTGATGGCAAGACGTGCGCCTCAATGGGTATATGTAGCGCATGCGCCGTAGGGAATACGCGCATGCGCACATGGTCTTACCCGCGCCGGGCAGCCAGTACATCAAATGGAAGCAAGGAAAGCCGGATTATGTACTAAATGGGTGTATAGAAATATGGCAATGTAATTGCCTTTCGATAAATTTGATATATTAGGCATTTGATAAATCAGCGAGTGAGTCACAGTACCATAGAGATGGGTGGGGGGCCCCTTCTCTACCTTCCCCCTTCTCTACCTGGCCCAACCATATTTCCACATCATGGTTATTGTGCTCTTCCCTAATAAAAATGTACCTGCTGTAATGTTCCATAAATATGTTTATACCATGTTGACTTTACTGCAGTGCTTGCAATGTTCTTACATTCATTCAAATCTAACGATACAAGTATACTGTACATATATACATGTTCTTACTATTTTTGCAAATATGCGAATATTGCTGTTTCTGCTATTCCAAATGCATCGTTTGTCTCTGTCCACCAGGGGGCCCCCCACCCATCTCTATGGTACTGTGACTCACTCGCTGATTTATCAAATGCCTAATATATCAAATTTATCGAAAGGCAATTACATTGCCATATTTCTATACACCCATTTAGTACATAATCCGGCTTTCCTTGCTTCCATTTGATGTACTGGCTGCCCGGCGCGGGTAAGACCATGTGCGCATGCGCGTATTCCCTACGGCGCATGCGCTACATATACCCATTGAGGCGCACGTCTTGCCATCACACGCGCCCCCCCCGCTTGCGTTCCAGCACGCGGGGAGGGGTTAGTCTGCCCGCGTCGGTGACGCTCCGACGCCGCACGAGGCCACGCCCCTTCGGACGTGTCGACGCGCGGCGCCGCCGCATCTGAGATCTCAATACTGGGGATAACATATTGTGGCCTCTCAGCCACCATCCCCACACCTGGTTTCCAATCATACCACAGCTCAGTGCAATTACCCTTTACCATGGCCTGCACAGCTATTACCATACATATATTAGCCTTCACAATGGCGGGACTAGGTATCACACTTTCCTGCCGGTGTTTCGCTACACTGCAGTACAAGCTCTCCCTCTACCAGGTAATATCAATATCTTACTCCATGCAATTTATTTTGCACTAGCCTACTCCTTTTCACTCTTAAGTGATACTAATATTACCCTATTTACTCCCTTTTACTTCATAGCCATATACCACCTCTGGCCCAGGTATTAATAGCCATTGCAACCTCCCAATGCATGGCTTGGAGATCTTGCAGCCTTTCAAATGTTTAGCAGCCGTTTGCTTTTAACAGCACAAGACCCACTGTATACTTTGTGGACATACTGAGACCATACCTCTGTACCCCAAGACCATTGGGCCTATCCCAGCCCTTCAAATCCTTTGCAAGTGAGTACCATTACCATTGAGTGGTTCAATTCGCAGGTTTATACTTATCAACACAATATGTTGTATACTAATGACCCTACTCTGTCTTATACAGTACTATTGAGCAAATACAGGAACAGATATTGCCTTGAAAAAGGACGCCCGTCCGAAACATGTCGGCATTTTCCTGAAAGACCCCGATATTATCGCAAGTTGTTGTGCAATTGATGCATTTTTGTACATGTCTATGGTTACACATGATTACCATGTATACATACTGTCTTGTATAACTATATGCTTACCTACCTATCTATCGATTTATCTCTGGGCTTGATGCCCTTAATAAAATATTCTTTGTTCACATGCATATACTTCTTATGTCTATCTGTTTAAGCTTCTCTTTGGGGTATAGGCCGTGTTAATGCACACCAGGCCTCACAAATTTGCTATTTTTCTATGTGAGAAGCGATAGACCAACTTGCCACCACTCACTTGCCCAATAAATATTTTACCTTAGTGTTAGACAAGGGGATAAAATACGCTCCTAGCAAGTCATTTAACCAATTTGAAGCATTTATTGACCTACAGAAATTCATAAGGAAACTTAACTTGAAAAAAAAAATTCCTTTGAAAAAGGGGAGACGGTAATACCACTGGATAGTACTTTATATTCACATAGTCAATTGAAAATCAAGTCCACTTTCAACCCCAAATCCAATGCGAATCACCATATTGAGGTGTTTAAAAGAATGATGGAAAAGGAGATTAAAAATATAAAACCAGATGTACCCAAAAACACTGATAGGGTATGGCAGGGAATTAAGAAGTTAGAAAAACGTAAAAACATAGTAATTAGACCCATACCTCTTAAAGGCACATTTTTTCAATGTCATTTTTTCAAATGACATTTTTTTTTTTTGCATTTAAGTCCAAATATGAGGACTTTTTGACCCCAGATCTCATATTTAAGAGAACCTGTCATGCTTTTTTTTCTATTACAAGGGATGTTTACACTTTTTTTTTTTTAAAACAGTGTAAAAATAAATAAAATCAAGTAAAATAAATAATTCATTTTTTTTTTTTTTTATAGCGCCCCGTCCCGATGAGCTTGCGTGCAGAAGCGAACGCATAACTGAGTAGCGCCCGCATATGAAAACGGTGGACAAACCACACATGTGATGCTGCAATCGGTAGAGCGAGAGCAATAATTCTAGCCCTAGACCTCCTCTGTAACGCAAAACATGCAACCTGTAGAATTTTTTAAAAGTCGCTTACGGAGATTTTTGAGGGTAAAAGTGACGCCATTCCACGAGCGGGCGCAATTTTGAAGCGTGACATGTTGGGTATCAATTTACTTGGCGTAACATTATCTTTCACGATATGTAAAAAAATTGGACTAACTTTACTGTTGTCTTATTTTTTTATTCAAAAAATGTTTCCAAAAAAAGTGCGCTTGTAAGAGCGCTGCGCAAATACGGTGTGAAAAAAAGTATTGTAACAACCGCCATTTTATTCTCTAGGGTGTTAGAAAAAAAACAATATATAATGTTTGGGGGTTCTAAGTAATTTTCTAGCAATAAAACCTGTTTTAAACATGTAAACACCTAAAATCCAAAAAGTGGTTAAATAGAAGTGGTGATACACAAAAATAAGGAAAATTTACATTTTATTTAAATAGTTGGCGCAGTCCACATATACACATTTGTTTTTCACAGCCAACTCAACAGCAGAGAGGGCTTGTTTTGACTGCAGCAGACAAATCTAATTTGGCACGGTTTATATATATATATATATATATATATATATATATATATATATGTTTATTTGTTTGTTTTTTTAATTTAAATAAAAAAAAAATTTGTGCCGGCACCCTGCATATACTCACCAGTGCCTAAAGCCCAATTTTTCTGCCCCTGTTTAACAGGGGCATGTAATTACAATTTTTGCTGTAATATTTTGCAGAGTATCTGTGAGGGGTTGCAGTGTTGTGGCACCACCACCACCACCGCTGCCTGAGGCCCAATTTTTCTGCACCTGTTTAACAGGGGAGCGTAATTACAATTTTTGCACCACCACCACTGCCTAAATTAGACACAATTTTTCTGCCCCTGTTTAACAAATTTAACTAATATTTCACAGCAGGGCCCTTTCCAGCGCCCACCAAGAGTAACTGTGAGGGCTTACAGTGTTGTGGCACCACCACCACCAAAGGCCCAATTATTCTGCCCCTGTTCAACAGGGGCATGTAATTACAATTCTTGAAATAATATTTCACGGCAGGGCCCGTTCCAGCGCCCACCAAGAATAACTGTGAGGGCTTACAGTGTTCTGGTACCACCAACACCTAAGGCCCAAATTTCTGCAGCGTATATAGGGCAGGTGTATAGTATATACAGACGGTCCCCTACTTTCAAACATCTGACTTACAAACGACTCCTACTTACAAACGGAGGGAGACAACAGGAAGTGAGAGGAAATCTACCCCTAGGAAGGGAAATTCTCTCCTGTAAGAGTTAATATGGGAAAAAGGTGTCTCCACTGATGCTTTATTATCACCAATTCTAAATCCAATTGTCATTGGGACAGAAAGTGAGGTGAAATCTTCTGAACAGGGGCACAGACAGCAAAACAAATGTTACAGGGGTAATGATAACCCTGTCCTATGTTATCCAAAAAGCTTAAAAAATAGATTTTTTGGCTGGAGCTACTCTTAAAAAATGTACCTGTTCCAAATTACAAACAGATTCAACTTAAGAACAAACCTACAGTCCCTGTCTTGTTTGGACTGCCTGTATACTGCTGTTCAGAGTATATAGGGCCCGGGGGCCCCACGCCTTTTCTTTTTTTAATTTGGGTGCGGGGTTCCCCTTAATATCCATACAAGACCCAAAGGGCCTGGTAATGGGCTGGGGGGTTACCCATGCGTTTTTTCTCAATAATTTTCATCCATATTGCCGACATTACATTACAGACACAAGCAGTTTTAAATGACTTTTATTCCTTTAGAAATGTAATCTTGTGCAGGGACTGTTCTAAACATGGAAAATACGTGCCACTTTACAGGCATACTATAGACACCCCCCAGGTATGATATTTAAAGGAATATTTCACTTTTATTTTTTCACTTTAAGCATCATTAACCACTTGCCAACCGCCCCATGTAGATATACGTCAGCAGAATGGCACGTACAGGCAAAATCACGTACCTGTACGTGACATTCTTCCGGCGGGTGGGGTGTCCGATCGGAACCCCCTCCGCCAACGGGGACGGTCGGCATCGCTTCAGGAGCGATCCGGGACGAGGGGACGGCCAGTGGTTTCTGGCCACCCCCTCGCGATCGCTCCTGGCGAATGAAAAGCTTCCCCTTCCTGTCTATTGTATAGACAGGAAGGCGGAAGTGATGTCACGCTCGGTGCGTCGGTCTATCTGACCGGGGCGCCGAGCTGTGAACATGTAAAGGTTAGTGCACAACAGTACACTGACACCAGTACACATAGGCACATATTCCACCCCCCTGTCACCCCCTGATCACCCCCCAGATCACCCCCTGCCCCCCCAGTCACAGTGTCACTAATTGCAGTGATCATTTATTTACTGATCACTGCATTTAGTGTCAGTGTGACTGTAATAACTGTCAGGGCAGTTAGTTTTAGGCCCCTTTAGGTCTAAGGTAGCCCCCTACCCCCCCCCCCCCAATAAAGGTTTAACCCCCTGATTGCCCCAAGTTAACCCCTTCACCCCCTTTTGCCAGTGTCACTAAGCGATCGTTTTTCTGATCGCTGCGTTAGTGTCACTGGTGCCGCTAGGTAGCCAGTTTTTTTTTTAGGTTAACCGCCATGTTTATATAGGTTCATAAATAGGTTTATAGGTCAGGTACCCCCATATTACAACCTAAATAAAGGTTTTAACCCCCTGATTGCCCCTAGAGTTAACCCTTTCACCAGTGATCACCGTATAAGTGTCACTGGTGACGCTGGTTAGCCAGTTAGTTATTTCGTTATTTAGGTTCCCCGTCAGGTTTTTATATAGCGTCAGGTACCCCCATATATTACCTAATAAAGGTTTAACCCCCTGATTGCCCCTAGTTAACCCTTTCACCCCCTTTTGCCAGTGTCACTAAGCGATCGTTTTTCTGATCGCTGCATTAGTGTCACTGGTGCCGCTAGGTAGCCAGTTTTTTTTTTTTAGGTTAACCGCCAGGTTTATATAGGTTCATAAATAGGTTTATAGGTCAGGTACCCCCATATTACAACCTAAATAAAGGTTTTAACCCCCTGATTGCCCCTAGTTACAGTGGTGTGAAAAAGTGTTTGCCCCCTTCCTCATTTCCTGTTCCTTTGCATGTTTGTCACACTTAAGTGTTTCGGAACATCAAACCAATTTAAACAATAGTCAAGGACAACACAAGTAAACACAAAATGCAATTTGTAAATGAAGGTGTTTATTATTAAAGGTGAAAAAAAATCCAAACCATCATGGCCCTGTGTGAAAAAGTGATTGCCCCCCTTGTTAAAACATACTATAACTGTGGTTGTCCACACCTGAGTTCAATTTCTCTAGCCACACCCAGGCCTGATTATTGCCACACCTGTTCACAATCAAGGCATCACTTAAATAGGAGCTGCTTGACACAGTAAGGTCCACCAGAAGATCCTTAAAAGCTACACATCATGCCGAGACCCAAAGAAATTCAGGAACAATTGAGAAAGAAAGTAATTGAGATCTATCAGTCTGGAAAGGGTTATAAAGCCATTTCCAAAGCTTTGGGAATCCAGCGAACCACAGTGAGAGCCATTATCCACAAATGGCGAAGACATGGAACAGTGGTGAACCTTCCCAGGAGTGGCCGGCCGCCCAAAATTACCCCAAGAGCGCAGCGACGACTCATCCAAGAGGTCACAAAAGACCCCACAACAGCGTCCAAGGAACTGCAGGCCTCACTTGCCTCAGTTAAGGTCAGCGTTCATGCCTCCACCATCAGGAAAAGACTGGGCAAAAATGGCCTGCATGGCAGAGTTCCAAGGAGAAAACCACTGCTGAGCAAAAAGAACATCAAAGCTCGTCTCAATTTCTCCACAACACATCTTGATGATCCCCAAGACTTTTGGGACAACATTCTGTGGACCGATGAGACAAAAGTGGAACTCTTTGGAAGGTGTGTGTCCAAGTATATCTGGCGTAGAAGGAACACTGCATTTCAGAAAAAGAACATTATACCAACAGTAAAATATGGTGGTGGTAGTGTGATGGTCTGGGGCTGTTTTGCTGCTTCAGGACCTGGAAGACTTGCCGTGATAAAAGGAACTATGAATTCTGCTGTCTACCAAGAGATCCTGAAGGAGAATGTTCGACCATCTGTTCGTGTACTCAAGCTGAAACGAACTTGGGTTCTGCAGCAGGACAATGATCCTAAACACACCAGCAAGTCCACCACCGAATGGCTGAAGAAAAACAAAATGAAGACTTTGGAGTGGCCTAGCCAAAGTCCTGACCTGAATCCTATTGAGATGTTGTGGTATGACCTTAAAAAGGCCGTTCATGCTCGAAAACCCTCTAATGTAACTGAATTAGGACAATTCTGCAAAGATGAGTGGGCCAAAATTCCTCCAGGACGCTGTAAAAGCCTCATTGCACGTTATCGCAAACGCTTGGTTGCAGTTGTTGCTGCTAAGGGTGGCCCAACCAGTTATTAGGTTTAGGGGGCAATCACTTTTTCACACAGGGCCATGATGGTTTGGATTTTTTTTCACCTTTAATAATAAACACCTTCATTTACAAATTGCATTTTGTGTTTACTTGTGTTGTCCTTGACTATTGTTTAAATTGGTTTGATGTTCCGAAACACTTAAGTGTGACAAACATGCAAAGGAACAGGAAATGAGGAAGGGGGCAAACACTTTTTCACACCACTATAACCCTTTCACCAGTGATCACCGTATTACTGTTACGGGTGACGCTGGTTAGTTAGCTTGTTTTTTATACTGTCAGGGCACCCGCCATTTATTACCCAATAACGGTTTAACCCCCTGATCGCCCGGCGGGTGATATCAATTAGGTTTTAGGGTCAAATAAGGTCTGCGTCGCCCCAGGTTAGTGCCAGTACCGCAAACACCCACGCGCAAAGCATACACCTCCCTTAGCGCCACAGTATTTGAACAGATCAATATCTGATCTGATCAGATCTATACTAGCGTCCCAGCAGTTTAGGGTTCCAAAAAAACGCATTGTTAGCGGGATCAGCCCAGATACCTGCTAGCACCTGCGTTTTCCCCCTCCGCCCAGCCCACCCAAGTGCAGTATCGATCGATCACTGTCACTTACAAAACACTAAGCACACATAACTGCAGCGTTCGCAGAGTCAGGCCTGATCCCTGCGATCGCTAACATTTTTTTTGTGGTAGCGTTTTGATTCAGTCGCTAACAGTCAGGAGCTTTTTTACCTGTGAATCTCAAAAAATAAAAAAAAAAACAAAAATAGTTGTCGTTTTATTGTTCTCTCTCTCTATTCTCTCTCTATTGTTGCTCTTTTTTTACTCCATTCTATTCTGCAATGTTTTATTATGTTTTATCATGCTTGCTTTTCAGGTATGTAATTTTGTTTACTGTGTTTTAGTGTTAAGCATTTTTTTGTTTTCAGGTGCCCCATTCAGTTGCAGCGCGGATTTATTTATCTTGACAGCAACAGCGTTTGCTCCCACGATACATAAAGCCGCGACTCCAACGCTGTAGGAGGTGATTTCACCACCACAGTTAAAAAAAAAGAGCATATGTGCCAAAGCATGGGGGCAGCAGGGGGGGGAGGAGCGATTGGCTCCTAATGCCACGTACATATGATCGAAATTCCGACCGTGTGTACACGGCATAACTTTTGCGGGAGGATGCCCCCATGCATCGGCATATATAAATGGTGCATGTATGCCCATCATTAGAAGTGGGTGTATTCTAATGGTGGGCATACCCACCAATCAATCTCTTTTTTTCGTTCAGCCAAGAGGCTGCATGAAAAAAAAAAAAGATTACAATATATGTCCAGTATGTTGCTGGACTTTGAATGGTTATACCAGAATGATGCCTGCAGGTTTAGGTATCATCTTGGTATCATTCTTTTCAGCCAGTGATCGGCTTTCATGTAAAAGCAATTCTAGCGGGTAATTAGCCTCTAGACTGCTTTTACAAGCAGTGGGAGGGAATGTCCCCCCTCCCGGATATAAACCGCGCCATTGGGAAAGCATTTTATCACACCAATCTTGGTGTGGTCAGATGCTTTGAGGGCAGAGGAAAGATCTAGGGTCTAATAGACCCCAATTTTTTCAAAAAAAGAGTACCTGTCACTGCCTATTGCTATCATAGGGGATATTTACATTCCCTGAGATAACAATAAAAATGATAACAAAGAAAAAAAATGGAAGGAACAGTTTAAAAATAAAATAAAAAAGCTAAATAAATTAAAAAAAAAACTAAAAAAAAAAAAAAAAAAAAAAAGCACCCCTGCCCCCCCTTCTCTTGCGCAAAGGCGTACACAAGCGTTGGTCTGGCGTCATATGTAAACAGCAATTGCACCATGCATGTGAGGTATCACCGCGAAGGTCAGATCGAGGGCAGTAATTTTAGCAGTAGACCTCCTCCGTGAATCTAATGTGGTATCATGTAAAGGCTTTTAAAGGCTTTTAAAAATGTATGTAGTTTGTCGCCACTGCGTGTTTGTGCGCAATTTTAAAGCATGTCGTGTTTGGTATCCATGTACTCGGCCTAAGATCATATTTTTTATTTCATCAAAAATTTGAGCAATATAGTGTGTTTTAGTGCATTTAAAATAAAAAAAGTGTATTTTTTCCACAAAAAATGCGTTTGAAAAATCGCTGCGCAAATACTGTGTGAAAAAAAAAAATGCAACACCCACCATTTTAATCTGTAGGGCATTTGCTTTAACAATATATATAGTGTTGGGGGTTCAACGTAATTTTCTTGCAAAAAAAAAATATGTTTTCATGTAAACAAAAAGTGTCAGAAAGGGCTTTGTCTTCAAGTGGTTAGAAGAGTGGGTGATGTGTGACATAAGCTTCTAAATGTTGTGCATAAAATGCCAGGACAGTTTCCCCCCCCCCCCCCCAAATGACCCCATTTTGGAAAGTAGACACCCCAAGCTATTTGCTGAGAGCAATGTTGAGCCCATTAAATATTTTTTTTTTTGTCCCAAGAGATTGAATAATGAAAAAAAAAATTAATATATATTTTTTTTACAAAAAGTTGTCACTAAATGATATATTTCTCAAACATGTCATAGGCATATGTGGAAATACACCCCAAAATACATTCTGTTGCTTCTCCTGAGTACGGGGATACCACATGTGTGGGACTTTTTTGGGAGCCTAGCTGCGTACAGAACCCCAAAAACCAAGCACCGCCTTCAGGCTTTCTAAGGGTGTAATTTTTTTATTTCACTTCTCACTGCCAATCACAGTTTCGGAGGCCATGGAATGCCCAGATGGCATAAAACCCCCCAAAATGACCCCATTTTGGAAAGTAGACACCCCAAGCTATTTGCTGAGAGGTATGGTGAGTATTTTGCAGATCTCGCTTTTTGTCACAAAGTTTTGAAAATTGAAAAAAGAAAAAAAAAATTTTTTTTTCTTTACTTTCTTCATTTTCAAAAACAAATGAGAGCTGTAAAATACTCACCATGCCTCTCAACAAATAGCTTGGGGTGTCTACTTTCCAAAATGGGGTAATTGGGGGGGGGGGGGGGGGGGGTTTGTGCTATTTTGGCATTTTATGGCCTTCGAAACTGTGATAGGTAGTGAGGAGTGAAATCAAAAATTTGCACCCTTAGAAATCCTGAAGGCAGTGCTTGGGTTTCGGGGCCCCGTACGCGACTAGGCTCCCAAAAAGTCCCACACATGTGGTATCCCCATACTCAGGAGAAGCAGCAAAATGTATTTTGGGGTGCAATTCCACATATAACTATGGCATGTGTGAGCAATATATATATTTTTAGTGACAACTTTTTGAAAAAAAAAATTTATTTTTTATTTTTGTCTTTATTCAATCACTTGGGACTAAAAAAAAAAAATATTCAATGGGCTCAACATGCCTCTCAGCAAATAGCTTTGGGTGTCTACTTTCCAAAATGGGGTCATTTGGGGGGTTTTGTACTTCCCTGCCATTTTAGCACCTCAAGAAATGAGATAGGCAGTCATAAATTAAAAGCGGTGTAAATTCCAGAAAATGTATTCTAGTTTGTAGACGCTATAACTTTTGCGCAAACCAATAAATATACGCTTATTGGCATTTTTTTTTACTAAAGACATGTGACTGAATACATTTTGGCCCAAATGTTTGACTAAAATTTAGTTTATTAGATTTTTCTTATAACAAAAAGTAGAAAATCTCTTTTTTTTTCCAAATTTTCGCTCTTTTTCCGTTTATATCGCAAAAAATAAAAATCACAGAGGCAATCAAATACCATCAAAAGAAAGCTCTATTTGTGGGAAGAAAAGGACGCAAATTTCGTTTGGTTACACAATTGCATGACCGCGCAATTACCAGTTAAAGTAGTGCAGTGCGAAATTGAAAAAAGACCTCTGGTCCTTAAGCTGACAATTGGTCCGGGGCTGAAGTGGTTAAATTCACTGCTCCCAAAAAAACGGCAGTTTTTAAAACTTTCTTTTGCATTGATACATGTCCCCTGGGGCAGGACCCAGGTCCCCAAACACTTTTTAGGACAATAACATGCATATTAGCCTTTAAAATTCACACTTTTGATTTCTCACGTTAGAGTCTCATAGACTTTATCGGTGTTCGAATGTTGCGAACCAGGGGGTGTTCGGCTCATCCCTAGTTATGAGGAAAGGTTGTGAGCACTGAACTTATTCTCTCTGGAGAAGAGACGCTGGAGAGGGGGTACGATTTCAATTTATAAATACCGTACTGGTGACCCCCACAATAGGGATAAAACTTTTTTGCGGAAGGGAGTTTAACAAGACACGTGGCCACTCATTAAAATTAGAAGAAAAGAGGTTTAACCTTAACCACTTCAGCCCCGGAAAATTTGGTTGCTCAATGACAAGGGCATTTCTTGCGATACGGCACTGCGTCGCTTTAACTGACAATTGCGCGGTCGTGCGATGCTGTACCCAAACAAAATTGACGTCCTTTTTTCCCACAAATAGAGTTTTCGTTTGGTGGTATTTGATCGCCTCTGCAGCTTTTATTTTTGTAGGAAAAGAAAAACTGCGCCAGATAAAAAACAATTAATCTAAACAGTAAATGGGGGAGAACCAATACTCATCAGCAATGTATATGTCCTATTATTTAGTAATTAGGGTACTTATTGACAAAAGAAATACATTTTGCATACAGATTAATATAGGCATAAGTAGAAAAGGAATATTCTTAGGTCAAATAAGCATACACATTAGAATGTTTATCAAAGAATTGTCCAAACAGTGAGGCTGAAAGCTATTAGTGGATATTCTCAGGATGTTTGTAACAAATAATCCTCAAGACGATTGATGGATCCCTATATGCATAAAAAACTCCACCACACCGCTGTGCTCCACTTCTAAAGGAGTGCCACCACCAGTAAGTAGGCTTCTTACCAGATGTCAGATAAAACCAGCACTCAAAAATGAGCCTTGAGCCAGGATTCCAGACACCAGAGGTAGTACCACTTCAACACAAATCCTCCAAGGGTCTACTGTTATGGAATAGATCTCCAAGAGGGGGGGAACGTAACCATATATGAAAAGATAGCACTCGACGGTGCGTCCAAAGATTACCATGCAAAGAATAAAAAACAGACCATTGCGTGATACTATGTAAACTGAGTTGACTTTAATGGATTAAAATACTACTCACAATATAGTTAAAACAGTAAGCGAAAGATGATCCAAAAGCCGGCAACAATAAAAACCCTTCCTCCGTCTAAACGAACGTAGTGACGTCACTGCGCGTCCTCCTAGACGCGTTTCGTCATCAATAGACGTTTTCAATGGGGATTTTGTGCTATAAACAAAAGAAGAGCGACAATTTTGAAAAAAACACAATATCTTTTACTTTTTGCTATAATAAATACCCCACATTTTTATCAAAAAAATATTTTTTTCCCTCAGTTTAGGCCGATGTGTATTCTTCTACATATTTTTGGTAATAAAATTTGCAATAAGCGTTTATTGATTGGTTTACGCAAAAGTTATAGCATCAACAAAATAGGAGATAGATTTATGGCATTTTTATTATAATTTTATTTTATTATAATTTGTATAATAATACCATATAAATGTCACTAGCAGGGAAGGGGTTAACACTAGGGGCGATCAAGGGGCTAACTGTGTTCCCTAGGTGGGTTCTAACTGTAGGGGGGGTGGGACTGTCTAAGAGGAGAGAGAGATTGGTGTTCATACATAGTATGAACACACGATCTGGCTCTACTCCCCTGAAAGAACCAGGATCTGTGTGTTTACACACACAGATCCTGGTTCTCGCTGTCACGAGCGATCGCGGGTGCGCCCCTAGTGGTCAAAAGGTGAAGCGACATAAGGTAATGTTGTGTCACCCAGCCGTGCCATTCTGTTGCAGTAAAACTGCAGCAGCTGGTCGGCAAGTGGTTAAACTACATAGCAGGTTCTTTACTGTAAGAGTGGCAAGGATGTGGAATTCCCTTCCACAGGCGTTGTTCTCAGTGGGGAGCATTGATAGTTTCATAAAACGTATTATTAGATAAGCACCTGAACGACCGCAACATACAGGGATATGCAATGTAATACTGATATATAATCACACACATAGGTTGGACTTGATGGACTTGAGGGCTAGTAAAGCGGCAGCTACAGCCAGGTGGGTCGGCAGTGCCTGAAGAGATGGTGCTGTGATAAGTAGCCACAGGAGGAAGAGTACAAGCTGGACACTAATTTTGCTACACAACCAAGGGTCATCGGGTTGCTGTCTGTAATAGACCATTGCCTTTAATCTGACTGAGTGATTGTCAGATCTCCACACAATGATCCAGCTGGGTTCTGCAAGCAAGTGTGTCCTGGAGGAAGAAGTGGAGCTGTATATAGAGAGTGTATATATAGACTGTATATAGAAAAAGTGTCCCTGAAGTTCTGCTAACGTTAGGTGGGGCATCCCATAACCTCCCATCCCTATTCAAGTTATTACCCTCAATAAATAACAAAAACAAAGTCAAGGACTGTCCTCTGTCTCTGGAGTGCCTGTGAAAATTCAGTGTGTCTGGCTGTGCAGGGGGAGGGGGGGATCCCAGTTTAACTGTGGCTCCTTTAGGGTGTGCACTACATTTGTAAAGGTGAACTAGCCCTTTAAAATAAAGTTCCCTTTTCATTAAAGTGCTCTCATTCTTTATCTGACAGACATAACCTCCTGTGATTGTTTACATCCTCCGCCTCACTGCTCTAGTCACACAAGGGCTGGGTCCCAAGACAGCTAGGGACAACCCCGTAGAAGTTTATGGGGCTATAATGCACATGCACAGACACAATGTAAACAAATACTGGAGGCCATTGTGGAAAGCATGCACCTGTCGAGGGGGAGGTTTGGTTAGGTAAGGACAAAGAGGCAAAAATGACAAATGCACTGTGTTTTAAGGTACACTTATCCTTTTAAGCATTGCAGGTATAAACACAGAAAAATCCAGCATTTTAAAGGATTGCATGATTTTTCTTTCCATAAATAATTTCCATTGGCTTGCAAAGGGCCTTTTAAATTGGTGGAAAATTTGTTTACATTGTACTTCAGATAGAATAAATTTTTCAGCACAGCCCCTTACCTCCTTGCTTGTTATACCCCTCCTCTCTGATATTGGCTAATTACTGTCTGTGCTGACAGCTCCTTGAGTGACAGCTCTGAGTCTGCTGGTGGTGCTTAGCAGCAGTCTCAAGGTTATTGGATGCCTAGACAAGGGAGGCTTTTACAGGTAAATAACATGCTTTAAATAAAGGCCCCTTTCACACATGCAGATTGTTTTTCCTTTTTTTCATCTATCCATTGACGGATGAAAAACGGACATCCATGCATCTCTATGGAAAAACAGATCTAGACGAATGATCATCAATTTACATTCGTTTATATTCACTTCCGTCAACATCTGTTTTTTGGAACGGATCAAAGCCCTATTTTTCTTTCATTAAAACAATGGATTGGATGAAAAACAGATGTAAACGGACAAATGGTCTGTTTTTTCATGAAAGAATGGCTCTGGGACACAAGTGGTTAAGGACTCTACCTGGCGTATGTAAAAACAATGTAAACACTGCCACAAGACTAACTAAAGTCATCCTTTTCCTAGGTAATATTGACTAAACTGGCTTTATGCCTGGAAAATCAATGGACACTAACCTACGTAGAGTATTTATCCACCTCTAGATCCCGAAAGATGGCTCGTCTACTAGAGTCCTGGTGTCCATTGATATAGAAAAGGCTTTTGACTCTGTTGACTGGAGGTATATGCACATGGTCCTGGAGATGATGGGATATGGCCAGCATTTCCATCATTGGGTGATCTTGTTATACAGCAGTCCCCAGGCAGTGGTCTGGGTTTTCTATCTCCCCTTCTTTTCTATTGGCAGGGGACCAGACAAGGGTGTCTGTTATCGCCCTCCCTTTTTGCATTTTTGATGGAGCCCCTGGCTGTTGTACTAAGGTCATCCCCTACGGTAGCAGCTCTGTGGGTGGGTAGCATTTGGGAGTGCCTTGATTTGTTATCTGATGACTTGATCCTTTTCCTTAGGCATCTGAGTCCTTCATTGCACTGCTGCGGTGCTGCATATTCTGAATGACTTTGCCATCTACTCCGGTTTGCAGGTTAGTTGGTTTATATCCTTTCCCTATTACTTCCTGGGTAACCTCCCTATTTGCTTCCCTATATATACATGTGCTCAGTGCAGTGCTCTTTGCCTGAGAAAGTTCACAGTTCTCTGAGCGCTTGTCTGATTACTACGTGTGTATTCACTTTGACTACCCTTGTACCGGGTCTTCTGTCTATGCTTGTCTGCTTGTCACCCAATTACCTTCATACATTAAGGATTTTGGTCATGTCATCGACATTTTAAAAGAGTATTCCTGGCAGGACGAGTATTTATGGGCCTCGTTAGATGTGTCGTCATTATATACATCAATACCTCACGAGGTAGGCATTACAGCTGTACAGTTTTTTCTGAGCAAGAACGATGAGATGAACTCAAATCAATCAGCGTTCCTGTCCCGGAGTATAGATTTTTGTCTCCGTCACAATTTATTTTACATTTTTAGTTTGTTTTTATTTACAGCAAAAAGGGACTGCTATGGGAGCAAATTTTGCTCCAGGGTATGCAAACTTAACAATGGGATACTGGGAGAACCGCAAAATATGGGTTGACAACCCCTTTTCTCAATATATCGTCTTTTATGGACGATATATCGATCATATCCTACTAATTTGGAGTGGTGACAGTATTCTCTTTTCCTCCTTTGTGGAATACTGTAATAATAACAGTTTTGGCCTCTCATTTACTCATGAAATTAGCCAAAACGATTTAGTGTTCCTTGATTTGGTTTTATCCCATGAAATTTTTTTTATTATTACTAGGAATCACAACAAGCCAACATCAGGGAACTCCTATCTCCACTATGACAGTTGCCATCACCCGAAATGGAAAAATAATACTCTAAATGGCCAATTTCACAGGTTGCGGAGAAATTATACCAAATTAGACGAATATAAAACGCAGGGACGTATGATGGAAAAAAAGTTCAAAGAAAAAGGGTATCCCAAGGAATTAATAGCGAATGCTTTCCTCGCGAATGAGTCATTATCGTCCAGGGCTTCGAAAAGCAACTCGATGGACATGACACATTCGGAAAGGTTTGTATCAACTTTTAACCCAAAATTTTAATCAATTTCTAATATAATTTACAAACATTATGCTATCTTAAAACTTGACCACGTTTTGGCACCGGTGCTCCCTTCCAAACCACAAGTGACGTTTAGGCGGTCTCGTACAGTAAAAAACATTATTACCCCCAGCAAAATGGTAAAACCCCAAATCATATTAGATGACTGTAATAATAAATATTTTGATGATAGGCCGGGCATCTTTCAATGCCGCAAAAGAGGGTGTTTGACGTGTCAATCCATTCCACATGGGTCCTGAGATAATTACAAAAGAATGGTGAGCAGTTTCAAATTAAGCAATTCATCACTTGCTCGACGGAGTTTGTGATATATGTTTTACGGTGCCCTTGTGGGATGCTCTATGTAGGATGGACAATACACACTTTGCGTATCAGGGTAGGCGAACACCGTAGGTTGACAAAAAAGGGGTGTGTAAAGCATAGTGTTCCACGCCACTGTTGTCAGACACACAACAAAGACTTCAGTCTCATAGAGGTACGTGCAATAGAGGCCATACCCAGGGATACCCTTACCGATAACAAAAGGTTTTCCCTTCTTTTTCGTAGGGAAACCTTTTGGATTTATCGTTTAGGCTCCCTTTCACCCGAGAATATGAACGAAGAAATTGATATTCCGAATATTTTATAAAGTTACGCAACCTAGAGCAACCAGTAGTAACTTATACAACAATATAGAATCTATTTTAAATTTGAATTTAAATTATATATTATAATTTTATATACATATATATTTATATATATTGTTTATTTTTATTGTTAGATATATATATTAAGATTTTCATTTAAATTATATATGTGCGCATGGTATAGGCACACATTTGCGCACAAAGATGGTTTCCAACTATGACAATAATCACATTATACAATATAGATATAGATACAACCAATGTTTGGTATAAGTTTTCATATATATATATATTTTTGTTTTCATACAAAGTTTCTATATATATATATATTTTTTTTTTTTAATTAAATGTTTTTAATAAATTTTCTCCTAGTTTTTTAAAGATTTTTATTTATATATTTTAATTTCATTATTTTTATTTTTATTATTTATTATATTTAATATTTTTTATTTTTATTTTTATTTTTTGATGGATGTCTTTTTTCAATATAGTTTTCTATGTCCAGTAATATTGACATTCAGTTATATACACTACTTACATTTTTGGTATTCTCCCATATGTCTTGTTGTTGTACCCATGTATATGTTTTCTTCAGAAAATGGAAAAAGAAACTGCGCTGCGGGAAATATACCCGGGAAAGGGTATGGCTAGATGTTGACAATACAGAGGCTTGAGAAAGCCTGGCCAGAAGCTGCAACTCAACTGTAAAACATAACTACAGTGATAACAAATGAAAAGAAAAAATGAGAAGCGCTAGACCAAAAAAATACATAAAATAAATAAAAAGAAAAAAAGAATCGCGCTTCACCCAGCAGTATTGTGATGGTGACTGCGTGATCAATTAGCTATACCTCAATTGATGAGCATACACGATAAAATAAAGATAAAAGAGTCAGTCCAACTTTCCAGTCAACAATTCTTCAAAAAGCAGCCAGAAGTGATCCACCACCAAAATTGTTGAGATTTACTCCTTACCAGCTGTACATGACACCCCACTACAGAGTGTCATAATGTGCCTGTATACAGATAGCCTTCCTTAGGACCCTCAGGAGATGCGGTGGACGCCAACAGCCTCGATAGATCACTCCACAGGCCAGTATACACGGATCAGATATCAAATTATGGATCTTCACAAAGCTGAGAATCTCTCAGCGATCGGACCTCAGGTTGGGTGAAATTACATCAATCAGGACCGATAGCTTCTGTCCTGCAGACCTCCCAGGAGCTCGGTTCCAAGCTTTGTGAAGATTACGATTACCAGCTTTGTGAAGATCCATAATTTGATATCTGATCCGTGTATACTGGCCTGTGGAGTGATCTATCGAGGCTGTTGGCGTCCACCGCATCTCCTGAGGGTCCTAAGGATGGCTATCTGTATACAGGCACATTATGACACTCTGTAGTGGGGTGTCATGTACAGCTGGTAAGGAGTAAATCTCAACAATTTTGGTGGTGGATCACTTCTGGCTGCTTTTTGAAGAATTGTTGACTGGAAAGTTGGACTGACTCTTTTATCTTTATTGCACGGGTGCAACACTCTAGTAAAACGCATGCGGATGCGTTGAAAAACGCATTCAGATTACGTATGCACTTTGGACTTACTTTGGACTCACACTATACATTTCTGTGCTATTTAGGCTCAGAATCTTCAATTTTCACTGTTTTCATTAATTTGATTTGTGGAAGTTTCATTATCTGTATATAGTATCAAATTCTTTGGTCTCTATATTCTCATTTAATTGTATTGTACATATAAACAGGTTTTTGATTTTATTTTATCGTGTATGCTCATCAATTGAGGTATAGCTAATTGATCACGCAGTCACCATCACTATACTGCTGGGTGAAGCGCGATTCTTTTTTTCTTTTTATTTATTTTATGTATTTTTTTGGTCTAGCGCTACTCATTTTTTCTTTTCATATGTTTTCTTCACCATAGTGTTGTTGCATTAGGCACAGTTAGACAGTGTTCAATGATATACCGCAAGGGAAGTGATTATAAGGGGTTAACAGTTTAAGCAACCTGTAATCTCGCCCTAATTGGCGCTGTTTCTGCCTTTAAATTCCTCTTCCTTCATGGCTCCCTGTGACTTTAATAAAGCGCATGCGCGCAAAACATGTAGGTCACGGTCGCCATGCCAACCAAGTACTGTTTGCGCACCGCCTCTTTCCCTTGCTGACCAGCGGAGAGTTTCCGCATCCCGGTCCTGTGACGCTCTCCCTTCCGCTCTCTCAGTCCACTGGCCAGGACGTGAGATTGAAGTGATCTAACGGAGATATAGCCGAGCGGGGGACACCAGCATACCTTCCGGCTGCAGCAGCTCTATCATACAAAGCTGACAGAGACAAGCGGTCCCCCTGCTACACTTCCCCAGGGGCAGACCGGAGTGAACATCTCTCAGCATTGTGGTTAACCCCTTATCTTTGGAACCTGAGGCGGTACTGTGCATTGGTTTTATTCGTTGATTGTTTTTACCAGTTTCTTTTTAAATAAAATGAACAGGATTGGATTGCACTGTGTCCTGTTCTCCTTCATCATTTTGGATCGTCAAATTTTGAAATAAATGAACGTTTTCCCATTGAGCGCTGTTTTTTGTAGATAATTTGTATGAACTTTGCTCCTGAAGTTAAACAGCAGCCTAGGTCCTATTCCAGATATTGTCCAGATATTAAATTTTTAATGACTGTTTTTGTAGCGCTGAAAGTTTTTTAGTTGTTTGGTATATGCTTGTCTGCCGCCTGCCCGGACCTCGACTTGTTTCCTGGTTTTTCCTTCAGTCTCCTGTTGTTGTACTCTGCACTTACCAAGTGGTCCCAAGTTAGCAAACTACAAGGGCTCACTATCAAAGACTCCTGACCCAGTTAGGATTCCCAAGACCTAATTTAAGAACCTCATGCGCCTCATTAACTCTTACCTTTGGTCCTCCTCACCTCCCCGAATTGGTTTAAGAGTATTACAGGAGCCCAGGGTCAGGATGGTTTTACCTGATTGTTAGAGAAATTATACTTTTTATGTCATCTATGAAATATCCTCTATTTTACCTTTGGACTCAGACACTAGGGCAGTACTGGTTCCTGCTCTCCCGTTATGTTAGGTGTCCCAGTTGACTTTTCTTGGGGTCCAAACTACAGCTAACATATAGGATTATATGGCCTTGAACCTGACTCCTTTTCTTACCTTTTTGAAAAGAAAGACCCAAGCCTGGAGGAACTTTCTTTATCCCTGATTGGCAGGATCAACCTATTCCGATGAAAATCCTTCCTGTTATCCTTTACTATTTGCGCCATGTGTCATGGTGTAGCCTACAGATTGCTGTTTGTGAAATTCTTACCTCCTTGCTGCAGTGTTCTGCTAGATCTAAGACTTCATTTCACATGTGTTGTTTGGCTTCTCTGTTCATGGACTTCCCCTGCTCTACTGTGAGTTTATATCCTTTCCCTATTATTTCCTGGGTCACCTCCCTATTTGCTTCCCTATATATACATGTGCTCAGTGCAGTGCTCTTTGCCTGAGAAAGTTCACAGTTCTCTGAGCGCTTGTCTGATTACTATGTGTGTATTCACTTTGACTACCCTTGTACCTGGTCTTCTGTCTATGCTTGTCTGCTGCCTGCCCTGACCTCGACTTGTTTCCTGGTTTTCCCTTCAGTCTCCTGTTGTTGTACTCTGGACTCGCCAAGTGGTCTCCGCATTCTCAGCTGGGCCAACCTGGGAGCCACAACCTGGTTCCAGCTTGCTGCAAGGCCGTCCCCACCATCAGAGGCCCAGTATGGGGCTTAGACTCCACACCCTGGGGAATCCCAAGTTAGCAAACTACAAGGGCTCACTATCAAAGACTCCTGACCCAGTTAGGATTCCCAAGACCTAATTTAAGAACCTCATGCGCCTCATTAACTCTTTCCTTTGGTCCTCCTTACCTCCCCGAATTGGTTTAAGAGTATTACAGGAGCCCAGGGTCAGGATGGTTTTACCTGATTGTTAGAGAAATTATACTTTTTATGTCATCTATGAAAAAACGTCATTTGATATTAATATGGTTTTATTTGATATAGCTTAGTTATAATATGCTTAGACTTGCATAATTTGAAAACTCATGATGTTTGCAAATGACTTAGGGAGTTTTCCAAGTCAGTATCCTGGCTAAGAATATGCATGCATCATACATACTAGGGGGAGTACAACTGGGGGGATCCATAGTGGAGAAGGATCTGGGGTTTTTGGTAGATCATAAGCTCAATAATAGCATGCAATGCCAAGCTGCGGTTTCCAAAGCGAGCAAAGTCCTTTCTTGTATTAAGAGAGGTATGGAGGTATGGAGAGAGAGAGATATAATTTTGCCCCTGTTCATATCATTAGTAAGACCTCATCTGGAATATGCAGTTCAGTTTTGGGCACCAGTACTCAAAAAGGATATTGGGGAACTAGAGAAAGTGCAGAGAAGGGCAACCAAACTAATAAGAGGCATGGAGGAGCTCAGCTATGAGGAAAGATTAGAGGAACTGAATTTATTCACTCTTCATAAGAGGAGATTAAGGGGGATATGATCAACATGTACAAATATATAAGGGGTCCATATAGTGAACTTGGTGTTGAGTTATTCACTTTACAGTAAACAAAGAGGACAAGGGGGCACTCTTTACGTCTAGAGGAAAAGAGATTTCATCTCTAAATACGGAAAGGTTTCTTCACAGTAAGAGCTGTGAAAATGTGGAATAGACTCCCTGCAGAGGTGGTTCTGGCCAGCTCAGTAGATTGCTTTAAAAAGGCCTGGATTATTTCCTAAATGTACATAATATAACTGGGTACTAACATTTATAGGTAAAGTTGATCCGGGGAAAATCCGATTGCCTCTCGGGGGATCAGGAAGGAATTTTTTACCTTGCTTTAGCAAATTGGATCATGCTCTCCTGGGGTTTTGCGCCTTCTTCTGGATCAACTGTGGGTATAGAATGGGGTATATGGGATTGTATGATATTGTTTTTTTTTTTGTTTTTTTTGGGGTTGAACTGGATGGACTTGTGTCTTTTTTCAACCTGACTAACTATGTAACTATGTATCTTATATAACAAATATGAATGTAAAAGTCTGTGACGGATATTTCCACCTTTCCTGTCATTGTTCAGAATAAAGTTGAAAATACATCTGACTGGACAATTCTTGTGACAGGAAAGGGGGGTGTCCGAGGCATATAAAAAAGACATGTACTACAATGATAAGCCATAAATGACCGATGGATGCATGAACATGTAATGCAACTCATTTCTCTTGCATATGCAAATAAATGTTATCTTGCGTTCCGAGGTCGGTCTTAGATGGTGATTTATTTCCGTAACAATTTGGTCCTTCGAGGGCCGGAAGTCCAAGTTCCTGAGACGCACTGGATCAACTCAGTGACCGATGACCGTACGGCAAAAATGTAAGTCCTCCGTCTCAAATTAGACGTTAAAGAGAGGCCGGTCCACTGAACTAGTGCTTCCCAGGCAGCAACTTACCGGATCAGCACAAGAGACCGCTCTGGGGACAAGGTAAGATTTTTATTTTTATTTTATTATTAACCTTTTGGGTTAGACTTGATTAGGAATTTAATAAATAAGAGATTTGAATACATACATACAATATAGAGAATGATCAAATGTTTATCTGTTCTATCTGCTTTACCCTTGTTGAAATAAGTGGTCACGTATTCCCCATATAGATCTGTCTGTGGCCATCCTGGATGGGCAGACCTAGTGACTAACCCGCGTTTTGGGAAGACACGCTCAGGGCGTCCTGGCGGCAGTCAAGCACTGCGGGTGTGCTCTCTTGTGTGTTCTTGTTTGTTTCTCCGGGTTAATTGTCATTTGATATAGGAGTATGGTCCCATACTAATGTCTGGGTGTAGATAAAGGAAATTTGTCAATTGGATCTTAGATCCTGACAGCCTTGTAAGCTGCAGAAAATTCCCTAGATCAAAACCTAAAGAATCCACTGTTGATACAAGGGTGTGGCTTGATAGATTTCCAGATAACAGAGGACATTTTGGTGGACCCCCAGCGTCCATACCAGCCTCATATATATAGTTACATAGTTAGTTAGGTTGAAAAAAGACACAAGTCCATCCAGTTCAACCACAAAAAAAAAATAAATAATATATATATATATATATATATATATATATATATACATATATATATATATATATATATATATATATATATATATATATATCATACAATCCCATATACCCCATTCTATACCCACAGTTGATCCAGAGGAAGGCAAAAAAAAACCAGCAGAGCATGCTCCAATTTGCTAAAGCAGGGGAAAAAATTCCTTCCTGATCCCCCGGGAGGGAATCGGATTTTCCCCGGACCAACTTTACCTATAAATGTCAGTACCCAGTTATATTATGTACATTTAGGAAAGTATCCAGGCCTTTCTTAAAGCAATCTACTGAGCTGGCCAGAACCACCTCTGCAGGGAGTCTATTTCACATTTTCACAGCTCTTACTGTGAAGAAACCTTTCCGTATTTGGAGATGAAATCTCTTTTCCTCTAGACGTAAAGAGTGCCCCCTTGTCCTCTGTGTTGACCGTAAAGTGAATAACTCAACACCAAGTTCACTATATGGACCCCTTTATATATTTATACATGTTGATCATATCCTACCTTAATCTCCTCTTATCAAGGGTGAATAAATTCAGTTCCTCTAATCTTTCCTCATAGCTGAGCTCCTCCATGCCTCTTAAGCCCCATACACACGCGCGGATTATCCGAGGACCAGGTCCGTCGGACCATGTCCGTCATACTTTGTCCGATGTTGGTTTTGCGTACACACGGTCGGACAAAGTTGTCGGAAAATCCGATCATTCTGAACGTGGTGACGTTTGTTGCCTACGATGGGACTACGTAGAGGCTAGTAGCCAATAGCTTTGGTCTTGTAATGTGATCTGAGCATGCGTAGCACTTTGTCCGGTCGGACAACCGTACACACGATCGGATTTGGTGTGATCGGACCGTGTTGTCGGAAAATCTATCCAGCAGGAGATAGGACTTTGTCCGTCGGACAATCCGACGTACACTGTCCGATGGTGCATACACACGGTCTGATTTTTCAACAACATTGTCCGATCGGACAGAATCCATGCAAAAATCCGACCGTGTGTATGGGGCTTTATCCGTTTTGGTTGCCCTTCTCTGCACTTTCTCCAGTTCCCCAATATCCTTTTTGAGAACTGGTGCCCAAAACTGAACTGCATATTCCAGATGAGGTCTTACAAATGATTTGAACAGGGGCAAAATGATATCTCTCTCTCTGGAGTCCATACCTCTCTTAATACAAGAAAGGACTTTGCTCGCTTTGGAAACCGCAGCTTGGCATTGCATGCTATTATTGAGCTTACAGTGGTGTGAAAAAGTGTTTGCCCCCTTCCTCATTTCCTGTTCCTTTGCATGTTTGTCACACTTAAGTGTTTCGGAACATCAAACCAATTTAAACAATAGTCAAGGACAACACAAGTAAACACAAAATGCAATTTGTAAATGAAGGTGTTTATTATTAAAGGTGAAAAAAAATCCAAACCATCATGGCCCTGTGTGAAAAAATGATTGCCCCCCCCTTGTTAAAACATACTATAACTGTGGTTGTCCACACCTGAGTTCAATTTCTCTAGCCACACCCAGGCCTGATTATTGCCACACCTGTTCACAATCAAGGCATCACTTAAATAGGAGCTGCTTGACACAGTAAGGTCCACCAGAAGATCCTTAAAAGCTACACATCATGCCGAGACCCAAAGAAATTCAGGAACAATTGAGAAAGAAAGTAATTGAGATCTATCAGTCTGGAAAGGGTTATAAAGCCATTTCCAAAGCTTTGGGAATCCAGCGAACCACAGTGAGAGCCATTATCCACAAATGGCGAAGACATGGAACAGTGGTGAACCTTCCCAGGAGTGGACGGCCGCCCAAAATTACCCCAAGAGCGCAGCGACGACTCATCCAAGAGGTCACAAAAGACCCCACAACAACGTCCAAGGAACTGCAGGCCTCACTTGCCTCAGTTAAGGTCAGCGTTCATGCCTCCACCATCAGGAAAAGACTGGGCAAAAATGGCCTGCATGGCAGAGTTCCAAGGAGAAAACCACTGCTGAGCAAAAAGAACATCAAAGCTCGTCTCAATTTCTCCACAACACATCTTGATGATCCCCAAGACTTTTGGGACAACATTCTGTGGACCGATGAGACAAAAGTGGAACTCTTTGGAAGGTGTGTGTCCAAGTATATCTGGCGTAGAAGGAACACTGCATTTCAGAAAAAGAACATTATACCAACAGTAAAATATGGTGGTGGTAGTGTGATGGTCTGGGGCTGTTTTGCTGCTTCAGGACCTGGAAGACTTGCCGTGATAAAAGGAACTATGAATTCTGCTGTCTACCAAGAGATCCTGAAGGAGAATGTCCGACCATCTGTTCGTGTACTCAAGCTGAAACGAACTTGGGTTCTGCAGCAGGACAATGATCCTAAACACACCAGCAAGTCCACCACCGAATGGCTGAAGAAAAACAAAATGAAGACTTTGGAGTGGCCTAGCCAAAGTCCTGACCTGAATCCTATTGAGATGTTGTGGTATGACCTTAAAAAGGCCGTTCATGCTGGAAAACCCTCTAATGTAACTGAATTAGGACAATTCTGCAAAGATGAGTGGGCCAAAATTCCTCCAGGACGCTGTAAAAGCCTCATTGCACGTTATCGCAAACGCTTGGTTGCAGTTGTTGCTGCTAAGGGTGGCCCAACCAGTTATTAGGTTTAGGGGGCAATCACTTTTTCACACAGGGCCATGATGGTTTGGATTTTTTTTCACCTTTAATAATAAACACCTTCATTTACAAATTGCATTTTGTGTTTACTTGTGTTGTCCTTGACTATTGTTTAAATTGGTTTGATGTTCCGAAACACTTAAGTGTGACAAACATGCAAAGGAACAGGAAATGAGGAAGGGGGCAAACACTTTTTCACACCACTGTATGATCTAACAAAACCCCCATATCCTTCTCCACTACGGATTCCCCCAGTTGTACTCCCCCTAGCATGTATGATGCATGCATATTCTTTGCCCCCAAGTGCATAACTTTACATTTATCAACATTAAACCTAATCTGCCACATAGTCGCCCAATTAGACAGAGCATTGAGGTTGGCTTGTAAATTGGAGACCTCCTGTAAGGACGTTATTCCACTGCATAGCTTGGTGTCATCTGCAAAGACAGAAATGTTACTTTTGATCCCAGACCCAATATCATTTATAAAGATATTAAAAAGTAAGGGTCCCAGCACTGAACCTTGGGGTACACCACTGATAACCTTAGACCATTCAGAGTAAGAATCATTAACCACGACTCTCTGAATTCTGTCTTTTAGCCAGTTTTCTATCCATTTACAAACCGATATTTCCAAACCTGTAGACCTTACCTTACACATGAGCCGTGTGTGGGGAACTGTATCGAACGCTTTTGCAAAATCCAAGTATACCACGTCCACAGCCACGCCTCTGTCCAAGGTTTTACTTATCACCTCATAAAAAGAAATGAGGTTTGTCTGACAACTTCGGTCTATCATGAATCCATCCTGTCTGTTGCTTAAAATATTTTTTTCCTGCAAGAACTCGTCTATGTGGTCTTTTATTAATCTCTCCAGTATCTTCCCAACTATAGAAGTTAAACTAACAGGTCTATAGTTACTTGGTAAAGACTTTGTTCCCTTTTTAAATACAGAGCTGAAGAAGGTATTTAATAAATTAGTCTTCTCTATGTTGTATAAATCCTGAGCAAAGCACATAAATACTCTTGGATCAAGGACTGAAATATTAAATGTTTTGATACCCTGTTTCCCCGAAAATAAGACCTAGCTTGATTGTCGGTGATTGCTGCAATATAAGCCCTACCCCCCAAATAAGCCCTACCCTGTTTCCCGGAAAATAAGCCCTACCCTGAAAATAAGACCTACAAGGACTTTAACTAGGGCTTATTTGGGGGGTAGGGCTTATATTGCAGCCATCACCGACAACCACGCTAGGTCTTATTTTCAGGGAAACAGGGTAGATGAAAGAACAGTCAGGAGAACTCAGTCTCCTTGTAATTCTGTAAATGCTCTCTACAAGTTAGTGAAGTATTAAGTAACAAGACACCAGTGTTTTAGCAGGACACGAGATCAGAAATCTAGAAGTGGTATATCACGGCTAGGAAGTCTGTGAGTGACTGCAAGTGATAAGATACTTTGTGCATGTGTTGTGTCATTGTGAGAAGACCTTAAAGCGGGACTGTACCTGAAATTTTTTTTTTAAAAGCCAACAGCTACAAATACTGCAGCTGCTGACTTTTAATAAATGGACACTTACCTGTCACAGGTTCCAGCGATGTCGGCAGCAGAGGCCGATCAATCGATCGGCTCTCTGCTGCTGCTGGCGCCATTCTCGGTGAGGGAATCAGGAAGTGTCGCCTTTTGCGGCTTCACTTCCCGGTTCCCTACTGCGCATGCGCGAGTCACGCAGCGCAATGAGAATCGTCAGGGCTGTCTACCGGGACAGGAAGTGTCGTAAACTCCTGTGGGAGTTTATGCCCGGAAGTGGGTGCAGATACCTGTCTTAGACAGGTATCTGCACCCCCTCCCCCTGAAAGGTGCCAAATGTGACACTGGAGGGGGTAGGGTTCCGAAAAGCGGAGGTTCCAATTTAGGGTGGAATCCCGCTTTAACAAAAAAGAACTCTGTGTGCACGATAAACCAAATGGCTATGATCCATGGAAAATCTGTTGGTATAAATGAAGAAAAATTAAGAAAAGAAAAATTGAAAAAGCGCTGGTGAAGGCATTGTTGTTGTGAAGTTGTAGTGCTATTCTAACCAATAAGACTGGAGAAAATGATCACGCGTGTCCCGCTGCCTACACTGACCAGGGGTGGTCTGGAGAAAACTGTGTAGGAGAAGTGGATGGAAGGCGCGTGATCAACCACTTGTGTCAAATTCATACAGTTTATTCATGTATAGTGGAATACATACATTGAATTAAAATACCAATATATATATATATATATTACCAATAAACATAGTTTGTAATATATAAATATTATATATATATAAAATTACATGTATTGATCTTCCTCTTTTTATATATATATATATTTATTGGTATTTTAATTCAATGTATGTATTCCACTATACATGAATAAACTGTATGAATTTGACACAAGCGGTTGATCACGCTTCTCCATCCACTTCTCCAAAACAGGTATAAATGAAGACGCTAAGTATATGTGCAGTCTAGACAAAGTGAATGTGAAATTTCTTAAAATGTGGAAAACAAAGTATGATTTTGATGCATTTCTTAAATAAGGATTGTTGTGTAATACTATGTAGAAAGCTTAAAAATTATGCCGACACTCAAATTAGGAAACAGAAGAAATTAGGCATTCCCCAGGCAAAGAAATGGCTTGAGGAGTCTAACTGTAGGTTAAATTCAGAAAACCATAAAAAGACTATGTTTTTGGACAAAGAGAAGGACGATAATATAACCGTCCTCTGAAGTTTAGTTTAGCAAGTATTGGCTGAACAAAACGAAACAAACCAAATGCACCCGACAGCCCCCGCACATACTTTGGAGAACTCCCCAACCCCACTGACTGCTCCCCCTCTGACTTCAGCACCCGCTCCCAATTCCCTACAGCCTATCGCAGACCTGCAGTCCCCACCACCGTATGGGACAGAGGCATGCAATAAGCCACCCCCACTGACCCCCCAACTATCGACGGATAACCCTTTTACCATGCAACATGACTCTCCACTGTTTGTTGTTCCCCCGTGGTGACCTGGGTCACCCACAGATGCAACCGATTCTCCTATGGCTGCAGCTAACCCCCCTCTCAAGATGACTCTTGCTGTCCAGAAGAGTCCACAAGTGATCCCCCTTACAGCAACGGTTACAAAATTTCTTGGGCACATTGTGAACAAATTGATATCCCCCTCAGCTGGGGAACAAACAGAATGGAGGAGTTTCCACTAATTGAAGCTCCCACCCAGGGCAGGACAAAATGTAGGAGGTATAGTAGTCCCAAACACTATGATGGTCTATCGCCCCTGGACCCCCGAGGATGTTAAAAAAGCTATTGAAGGGATACCACATCCCAAGGCCAACATAGCTCAATTTAGGGATGGTATCATGGGAATGATTTCTAGCTACCATCTCAATGGGAGGGAAATAGAGCAGGTCATCAGACAGATCTTGGGTCCCGACTGGCATCATGTAGTGGGAGATTGGAGTGGATTAAACAACCAGGGAGTGGTGTTGCCCCACGATGATGCAGCACTCGAAAACAGGAGAAATGCCCTTATAAGGATAGAGAATAGATGGATACGTCAAGATGATTGGTCCATTATAAATTAGTGTGTGCAGGGAGAAGAGGAAACAGTGGACAATTTCATTGTTAGGATGAGGGAGATTTTCAGTAAACACTCTGGAATAGAAGTCCCAGTAAATCAAGTGAATGATAACCCATATGAGCAACAGCTAAAGAATGCAATCTTGAAGGGGCTGCTTGCACCTATATCAAGTTTTGTTACCAAACACATGATTAACCATAGGATCTGTAGACTTCAGGAGCCGATCGAGTATGCGAGGCATGCTGAGCGGCACTTCCTTTTTTTTTTTTTTTTTTTCCACCTCAGCGAACATTAAAGAGACTTTTATTCAACTTAACCTTCATTTCCGTCTCTTTCTTTAAGTCACATCATTTGTGGTATTATCTTTTCATTTATAAATTTATTACATATAATTTTCCATTTCATCTGGTGTCATATACCATCTTGCGAGGCATTTGAAATTTGTCTCTATCAACCTGTTATCTACCACCGAACTGTGTAATAATTTTAAAATTGTCTTCACTTTCTGTCTGCTACAACGTGTCCTTAAATCGCTTTCCCATTTTTTAATGTAAGGCGGGTCCTCCAAGTCGTCACCCTCCAATTGAATTTTATATATCCGCCCTATATTCTTTCTTGAATTTACCTTTAGACAGAGCTTTTCTAATGGTCTGTACTGCTCTTTGTCCCTTAGTGGATGGGGCAATTTTTCAGTAAAGTGACCCAGTTGGAGGAACCGCCAGACATCTAATTTCATTAACCCCGTGTCCCTATTAAGTGCGTGAAACGTTTTAATTTTACCTTGGTGTATTATGTCCTTTAATTGTGCATTTTCTTTTTTTAACCAATTTCCCCCCACTTCCTTTTTTTCCCGGTACAAAAAAGTAATTTTGCCTCAAATAGATCAATGGGAAATTATATTTCCTTTTTTTTTTGTGTGTGAATCCGATCCCATATTTTTAGTGCTGTATATGTGATTTCATGTGTGCCTAATCCCATGCGTCTATATTGTGGGGGATTCCAAATTATTCATCTTAAATGTGTGCCACTCATTTCTTTTTCTAAACTAACCCATCTTTTTTCATTCACCTCTTTCGCCCACTCTATTACCCGAGTAAGAGCAATCGCATTGTGGTATTTTTGAAAACCCGGCACCGCTAAACCTCCTTGTTTCTTGCCCCTACTTAAAACATTAAATGTTATTCTCGGTTTTTGGTTGTTACATATGTACTTAGATATTAACCCTTTTAATGTTTTTAAGTATATTTGCGGGAGTGATATAGGTAGCATTTGTAGCTTATAGAGTATCTTCTGGAGCCAGAACCATCTTAGTCACATTAATCCTGCCAATCCAGGAGAGATAGGTTATTGAGAGCTTTTTTATTTCACTTTTAATTTCGTCTAATAAGGGAATAAAATTAGTATTATATATCGCTTTAACCGTGGGCACTAGTTTAATTCCTAAGTATTTAATCTCTTTTTGCCAAGGGAAATGGAATTCTTTTATCAATTTAGCTTCTTCCTGCTTACTGATATTGACATTTAAAATTTCGGACTTGCTGGGATTTATTTTCAAATTTGAAATCTCCCCAAATTCTTTTAATGTCTTTAGCAGGATCGGGATCGTTGTCCTTGGGTTAGTTATATAAAACAGAACGTCATAACATCATCCGAAAATGCTGCGAGTTTATGTTCTTCTGTCCCAACCTTAATCCCTTTAATATCCGGGTTTTTTTGGATGGCTGACAGCAGGGGTTCGAGGGATAGCACGAACAACAAGGGAGATAGCGGGCACCCCTGTCTGGTGCCATTTTTCATTATAAATTTTGGAGAAGAAGTTCCGTTAACTTTCACAAATGCCTGAGGTTCATTATACAGAACCTCTATCCATTTGATCATACGAGAGCCAATTCCCATTGCCTCCAGGGTTCCAAGCATGAGTCCCTGTCGAATGCTTTTTCAGCATCCATTGACAGGAGTAGACCTGGGGACCCACCATCTTCCAACACTCGGAGCAAGAGGAGGGAACGCACCCCATTGTCCCTCCCCTCTCTCCCCGGGATAAATCCAACCTGGTCCGGATGGACCAGGTCGGTTAACCTCTCTTTCAACCTGGACGCAAGTACCTTGGCGTATAATTTAGTATCCGCGTTCAGGAGAGCTATGGGTCTATAACTTGAACAGAGTGTACTATCCTTACCCTTCTTCAGGATCAAAGTTATTGAAGCCTGCAATGCCTCCCCTCCCATTTTAAATTCCGACCCGAGACCGTTCATATACTGACACAGCCTCGGAACTAAAATTTTACAAAATTTTTTAAAATAAAGGGAAGAGAAGCCATCTGGGCCAGGACTTTTACCTAATGCTGTTTTCTTCAGAGCTTTGTGTATTTCCTCTTCTGTAATGGGTCTATCCATACAAAGTCTTTCCTCCTCTGACAAGCAGGGTAGTTTGCTTTTTTCCAGGAACCCTTTAATTTTCTCTGGGCTCTTTTTATCTTGTGTTCCTTTCTGACCTACAGAAAAAGAGGGCTTCATAGTAGTTTTTAAACACTTCGGCTATCTCCCTTGTTGTATGTGCCACCCCCCCCCCCCCTTGTTTTGAATTTTTTCAATAAAATTAAGATCCCTTTGTTTTTTTAACTTTCCTGCTAGATATTTGCTTGTCTTATTATCCCAGCGGTATCTCTCTCTTGCCCTATTATTAAATGTCCTATTAATTTCCTGTTCTCTCAAATCTTTAAGTTCGTCTCTCTTTTTAACCAGTAAGTGAAAAAGTTCCTGTTGTTGCCCATTTTGTTTCTTATGTTCTTGCTCTAGTCTATAGATCTCATTGGTTATTCTCGACATTTTTCTTTTTTTTCCCCTTTTTTCTCCGGCGCCAATGGAGATGAGGATACCCCTGATATACATATTATGCGCTTCCCATAGGGTGGCGCTGGAAATTTCTTCAGTATCATTGACACTAAAGAAAAATTCAATTTCCCTCTGTATCAGTTCCACCGCTTTTCCATCTTGTAACAAATTTTCCTCTAATTTCCAGCTATAAGGTTGTCTCTGTATTCCGGGTATCCCGATCTTCATTGACACCGGGGAATGATCCGACAGAGTAGAAATTTCTATCTGTGTGGCCCTTACTAGGTCTAACATTCTATGCTCTACCATAATGTAGTCTAGTCTGGAGTACGTCCCCTGTACAGGGGAGAAGAAGGTATAGTTTTCTCGTGTACCTCCACACATCTATCAATTGACATTGTTTCATCTTAAGTTTAATCTTTCTTAATAAACCCTTACTTGTCCCCTGTGCACGGGACGTACAGTCCTGCTCTGGCTCCAAACAGAAATTAAAGTCGCCGGCTAGTATTACCTCCCCCGTCTTAAATTTTACAAGTCTGTTTAAAATCTGTATCAGATAGTTTATGGGGTTTTTGTTGGGACAGTATACATTTGCCAGGGGCAGGTACCTATCACCTAATTTACCCTTTAGAAACAAATACCGTCCCTCAGGGTCTGTTTTCCTGTCGGTTAGTATAAATCTGGTCTGTTTCTCAAGCCCTTTAGCTACCCCCTTTGCCCTACTTATGGGGGAGTCAGCATAGTACCACATCTGATCATTTTCAGAATTCAATTTGGTATTTGTTTCCAGGGATAAGTGGGTTTCCTGCAGGAACACCACATCTGCTCTATACTCCTTTAATTCTTTCATTAATTTAAACCTCTTAGTCGGAGAGTTTAGCCCCTTTACGTTATACGTTACCAAATTTACCTCCGTCATATATACCCCTTAGGTAAAGTGCTACGGTGTTTTCCTAACTCCTGCCCCCTTTTGTTTGTACTTCTTTGGATTTGCAAGGTGGGTCTTCCCACCCTCCCTCTCTCCCCCCCTCCCAAACTCCCCTCCCTTACCCCCCTCTCCCTCCTCCCGGCCATCTCCCGGCCTTGGTTCTATAGGTGGGCACTCAATCTTTGCCCATCCACTAAACCTTATAGCCTAGAGTGTGACTCTAAATGCGGCCACCTGTGCTCCTCCCCTCCCCGTCCGCCCCGTTGGGTGCTGATAGGGGTGGGAATGAGCATACATCGAGTCCCCCTAGCCCCTTACAGGCCTCCACTCTGTTTATCTCTTTGATTTTGACTTCCAATTCCCCCCCCCGCCACCCATCCCCACCCGCTCAGATCCATTCTATCTCTCCCCTTCATTATCTATCAATCCTTCTCTACTTTCCATCATCACCTAGATATGTCTGGGACCGGAATATGTAATTTATGACAAAAGTCTTCTAAGTCTTCCAAAAATTTAAGTCTTACTGTCCTTCCCTCCCTCTGCACTATTAGCGCTGCTGGAAAGCCCCAGCTATACTTTATGTTAGCCGTTCTCAGTTGCTCTAATAAGGGTTTTAATTGCCTTCTCCGGGCCAAAGTTCCTGCCGAGAGATCTGAAAAGACCTGCAATGCGGATCCGTCATATTGTAGGGGAGGGCATCCTCTGAGTTTACTCCAGATCTTTGCTTTATCTTCAAAGAGATGAAATTTAATAATTACATCTCTTATCTTCCCTTAGACCTGGATGTTTGCGGACCCAATGTACACGGTCAATCTTCAGGTCGTCATTTTCACCTCTGTCCAATAATGGATTAAAGATTCTCTTTATTTTAACAGTCAAGTCTTCTCCCTGTTGTTCTGGTATTGCTCTTATCCTCAAATTTTGACGTCGACTTTGATTTTCTTGTTCTTCCAGTTTGTACACTATGTCCCTGTGTTCTATCTGCATTTTCCTTACTTGAACTTTTAATTCTAAGATTTCCTGGGCCTGTTTTTCCATTAGTTCCTCCGCCTCTTCTACTCTTCTTAACAGGTGGCCCATATCCATCCTTACATTTGCTATTTCCGTTTTTATTGAATTTTCCAACTTCGCAAACATTTCTGACATCTCATCCTTTGTAGGGATTTGAGCAATGTTCCTCTGTATTTCTATCCTGCCAATGTTTGGATCCATATCACTATCTGTTTCTTCTCTGGAGTAGGCTCCTAGCTCTTCTGTTGGCGGCGTTGTTATTAAAGGTTCCTTCCTTTTTTCTTTTGCCCCCTGTTGTTTATCTACTCCTGGACTTTTTAGACTGACTTCTTTTAAATATTTTTGAATTGTACTTGAATTTAGACTTTCTTTTGGGTTTTTAGGTTCATTTGTTTTTTGTGTCCTTCCTTTCATTTTCCCCTCTGTAAGTTTCTTCCTCCCCAGGGTGAACCCCCTTTCTTCTGCTTCTACTCTCCTCCTCTTCTGCTGTTTCTTTCTTCCCTTTTCAAGTTTCTGTTTAGTCTACTCCTAAGGTTCTCCTTAAAAAAAAAAAGGGGGGGGGGGGCGAGGGGGGAAGCTAAGGGAGGCCAAACCCCTGTTGTGGGGGGAAATAAAAGTAAGACTTTTGTGCGGACGTGATAAGGTGAGCCCTCTTGTAGATTTATGAGGTGCTCTTCCAATCAAAAAATAAAGTAAAGAAAGGGAAGGTGTTTATGGTAGGTGAAGGTAATGATGTGTATGTCATTGAGAAGGAGAACAGATGGATGGGAAACACAAAGGCAAGGCCTCGCATTCAGGATTATGAAGGAAAAAAGAGGAGGGGGGAGTGTTTCCTGTGTGGTAAAACAGGGCATTCGGCTAAAGAATGCAGGTCAAACACAGAGGAAGAAGCATGACTAAAAGATGTTGGTGTGTCTGAAGAGAGAGATACAGAAGAAAATGATGAGAAAGAATCAGAAATTTTGGATGTGTTCACTGTTGAAACTTGTTTGAAGTCAAGCCAAAAATAACCTTGGTTGTGAAGGGTAGATGGGTAACATTTCTTTGTGATACTGGGGCTTGTAGGACCCTAATACACCCACTGGATATGCCCCCAGGGGTAAAGAAAAAAGGTATAGTATATGTAAAATCTGCAAATGGGTTGATGCACCAGGAGGCGGTGTCTGAAGGCCTTACTGTGGAAGATCTGTAAAAAGTCTCAGTGTAAAATTGTAATTTCGACTAAATTTCCTGTTAATTTGTTGGGTAGAGACATGTTGCACGCTCTTAATATTTCTGTCGTACCAGTGGAGGGAGGTCTCAAAGCCCACCGGCTGTGTGAAAAACAAATCACAGCCGTGAATAATAAGCCCCAATACTGGTACAGCCTGGATTTGCAAACTCAGGGATTAAATATACCCAAAACCCTGGCAGAAATAATTGAAGAAGAGCCTGTGAGCAAAGGGTATAAGGTCCAGACAGACCTCTATTGCACCATGTACTACAGAAAGACCTCTGGGCCAGATAAGTCCTATGAGAAACAGTTAATGAGTCTCTTAAAGTGCTCTTAAAAAAAACCTGTACTGTGAAGGAAATAGCGTGGCTCCTACCACAGCCTATTCTGCAAATATACAGGCAGGATACTGTACCTCATGTTTCGGTCACCCGGAACCCCAAGGTATCATGGCATGAGCTAGGAGAACTTATCACGGACTAGGTCCAACTGACAGATGAGAAACTAAAATCCTGAAGGCTTCGGAGATACAAATTAGCGTGGTTTGTTGAGTGTACACCAAGAACTCACATGATTAAAATTTGTGACAAAAGACAGGAGTAAACCCCTTGATAAAGGAATTATTAAAAATGGTGTCATCATTGAATGCCCGCATTCACCATGCAACACGCCCTTGTTCCCAAAAAGGAAGCAGAAGGAAGGAAAAGATGGGTGGAGACTCGTGCAGGATTTTCAGGCGGTCAATAGGGCCGTATTACCGAGGGCCCCCGTGGTCCCAGACCCGCATGTCCTCCTGAACGACCTCCACCCACAGAACAAGGTATTTTCTGTCATCGATATCAGTAATGCTTCTTTTCCATTCCCTTACACAAAGACAGTCAGTTCTGGGTTTCATTTACATACAAAAACAAAAAAGGACACATACACCAGGTTATCCCAGGGATATTGTGAAAGTCCAGCTATCTTCTCACAAGAAATGTCCAATAATTTGTCTTGGTTTGTAACTCTTAGCGGGAGCCAAATTCTCTTGTATGTGGATGACATTCTGGTAGAGGCTCCTTCGGAGCGACAATGTAAAATTGACACCTTGGCCTCTAATGCATTTCCTCGCAGAACAAGGTCACAAGGTCAGCAAAGACAAATTACAACTGTGGAAAGAAAAGGTGAAATACCTGGGTTATATTTTATCTCAAGAAGACAGACATTTGGATGAGATCTGAAAGGAGGCCATCCTTCAAGCCCCCAAACCACGTACCAAAAAAAGAAATGATGTAATTTCTTGGCATGGAAAATTTCTGTAGAGCATGGATAGCAAATTATGCTACGGAGGTGGTGCGGAGGTGGTGCCCCTTTCTGATCTCATCTATGGTTCACTAATCAGGGCCGCCATCAGGGGGGTACATCCCATACACTTGTAAGGGGCCCCAGCATCTGGACGGGCCCGGCCGACTGCCAGGGATATGAGAATGCAAGGTCGTGTGCAGAGGAGCTCCGTGGATGCTCCTGTATGTGTGTGGTGAGCTGACTTCGGGCTCTTTGCTGCCACCTCTGGCCATTTCCTGCATGTGGAAACAAGAGCTGGAACTAAGAACACCTTACAAAGGTAAGGGCTGTTGTGCATGCCTGGGTGTTTAGATGTCTGTGTGTGTGTACATGCCTGTGTGTGTGTGTGTACATGTCTGTGTGTGTGTGTACATGTCTGGGTGTTTACATGTCTGTGTGTGTGTACATGCCTGTGTGTTTACATGTCTGTGTGTGTGTGTACATGTCTCTGTGTGTCTACATGTCTTGTGTGTGTACATGCCTGTGTGTATACATGCCTGTGTGTGTACATGTCTCTGTGTGTGTACATGTCTCTGTGTGTGTACATGTCTCTGTGTGTGTACATGTCTCTGTGTGTGTATGTCTCTGTGTGTGTACATGCCTGTGTGTACATGTCTCTGTGGGTGTACATGCCTGTGTGTGTGTACGTGCCTGTGTGTGTGTACGTGCTTGTCATATACACACATGTGAGTGGTGCTAGGAGTGTACAGGTGTGGGGGGGGGGGCTGAGAGTGTACAGGTATGAGGGGGCTGAGAGCGTACAGGTATAAGGGGGCTGAGAACATACAGGTGTGAGGGGAGCTGAGAGCATACAGGTGTAAGGGGGCTGAGTGCGTACAGGTGTCAGGGGGCTGAATGCATACAGGTGTGATGGGGGCTGAGAGCATACAGGTGTGGGGGGGGCTGAGAGCGTACAGGTGTGAGGGGGCTGAGAGCGTACATGTATGAGGGGGCTGAGAGCGTACAGGTGTGAGGGGAGCTGAGAGCGTACAGGTGTGAGGGGGCTGAGAGAGCACAGGTGTGAGGGGGCTGAGAGCGCACAGGTGTTAGGGGGGCTGAGAGCGTACAGGTGTTAGGGGGGCTGAGAGCGTACAGGTGTGAGGGGGTCTGAGAGCGTACAGGTGTGAGGGGGCTGAGAGCGTACAGGTGTGAGGGGGTCTGAGAGCGTACAGGTGTGAGGGGGCTGAGAGCGCACAGGTGTGAGGGGGCTGAGAGCGCACAGGTGTGAGGGGGCTGAGAGCGTACAGGTGTTAGGGGGGCTGAGAGCGTACAGGTGTGAGGGGGTCTGAGAGCATACAGGTGTGAGGGGGCTGAGAGCGTACAGGTGTGAGGGGGCTGAGAGCGTACAGATGTGAGGGGGCTGAGAGCATACAGGTGTGAGGGGGCTGAGTGCGTTCAGGTGTGAGGGGGCTGAGTGCGTTCAGGTGTGAGGGGGCTGAGAGCGTACAGGTGTGAGGGGGGCTGAGAGCGTACAGGTGGGTGGGAGGCTGAGAGTATACAGGTATGAGGGGGCTAAGAGCGTACAGGTGTGAGGGGGGCTGAGAGCGTACAGGTGTAAGAGGGGCTGAGGCACTGAAGGACTTGGTGAGATGGCTAGTGGGCAGAATTGGTGGGACGGCCAGTGGGCGGGACCCCGGGGAATGTTGGTGGTCAGGCTCGGGGGGGCCCAGGCCTAAAGCTGTGTAAGGGGCCCCACAATTTCTGATGGCTGCCCTGTCACTAATGTCTGCAAAAGATTCCATCCAGTGGAATGTGCAAGCAGAGGATGCATTTACAAAGGTAAAGCACCTCATTGTGGGTTCCTTTGTGCTTGGCCTTCCCAATTACAGAAAAACCTTTTATAAGACTGTAGATTGTAAGGAAGGGTACATGACTTCTGTTCTCACACAAGTTTATGGGGACAAGCACAAACCAATTGCATTCTATTCAACGTGTGTACATGCCTGTGTGTTTACATGTCTGTGTGTGTGTGTACATGTCTCTGTGTGTCTACATGTCTTGTGTGTGTACATGCCTGTGTGTATACATGCCTGTGTGTGTACATGTCTCTGTGTGTGTACATGCTTGTGTGTGTACATGCCTGTGTGTGCATGTCTCTGTGTGTGTACATGCCTGTGTGTACATGTCTCTGTGGGTGTACATGCCTGTGTGTGTGTACGTGCCTGTGTGTGTGTACGTGCTTGTCATATACACACATGTGAGTGGTGCTAGGAGTGTACAGGTGTTAGGGGGGTGAGAGCGTACAGGTGTTAGGGGGGCTGAGAGCGTACAGGTGAGAGGGGGTCTGAGAGCGTACAGGTGAGGGGGCTGAGAGCGTACAGGTGTAAGGGGGCTGAGAGCGTACAGGTGTGAGGGGGCTGAGAGCGCACAGGTGTGAGGGGGCTGAGAGCATACAGGTGTGAGGGGGCTGAGAGCGTACAGGTGTCAGGGGGGCTGAGAGCATACAGGTGTGATGGGGGTCTGAGAGCGTACAGGTGTGAGGGGGCTGAGAGCGTACAGGTGGGGGGGCTGAGAGCGTACAGATGTGAGGGGGCTGAGAGCATACAGGTGTGAGGGGGCTGAGTGCGTTCAGGTGTGAGGGGGCTGAGTGCGTTCAGGTGTGAGGGGGCTGAGAGCGTACAGGTGTGAGGGGGCTGAGAGCGTACAGGTGGGAGGGAGGCTGAGAGTATACAGGTATGAGGGGGCTAAGAGCGTACAGGTGTGAGGGGGCTGAGAGCGTACAGGTGTAAGAGGGGCTGAGGCACTGAAGGACTTGGTGAGATGGCTAGTGGGCAGAATTGGTGGGACGGCCAGTGGGCGGGACCCCGGGGAATGTTGGTGGTCAGGCTCGGGGGGGCCCAGGCCTAAAGCTGTGTAAGGGGCCCCACAATTTCTGATGGCTGCCCTGTCACTAATGTCTGCAAAAGATTCCATCCAGTGGAATGTGCAAGCAGAGGATGCATTTACAAAGGTAAAGCACCTCATTGTGGGTTCCTTTGTGCTTGGCCTTCCCAATTACAGAAAAACCTTTTATAAGACTGTAGATTGTAAGGAAGGGTACATGACTTCTGTTCTCACACAAGTTTATGGGGACAAGCACAAACCAATTGCATTCTATTCAACGTGTGTACATGCCTGTGTGTTTACATGTCTGTGTGTGTGTGTACATGTCTCTGTGTGTCTACATGTCTTGTGTGTGTACATGCCTGTGTGTATACATGCCTGTGTGTGTACATGTCTCTGTGTGTGTACATGCTTGTGTGTGTACATGCCTGTGTGTGCATGTCTCTGTGTGTGTACATGCCTGTGTGTACATGTCTCTGTGGGTGTACATGCCTGTGTGTGTGTACGTGCCTGTGTGTGTGTACGTGCTTGTCATATACACACATGTGAGTGGTGCTAGGAGTGTACAGGTGTGGGGGGGGGGCTGAGAGTGTACAGGTGTGAGGGGGCTGAGAGCGTACAGGTATAAGGGGGCTGAGAACATACAGGTGTGAGGGGAGCTGAGAGCATACAGGTGTAAGGGGGCTGAGTGCGTACAGGTGTCAGGGGGCTGAATGCATACAGGTGTGATGGGGGCTGAGAGCGTACAGGTGCGGGGGGGCTGAGAGCGTACAGGTATGAGGGGGCTGAGAGCGTACAGGTGTGAGGGGGCTGAGAGCGCACAGGTGTAAGGGGGCTGAGAGCGCACAGGTGTGAGGGGGCTGAGAGCGTACAGGTGTGAGGGGCTGAGAGCGTACAGGTGTTGGGGGGCTGAGAGCGTACAGGTGTGAGGGGGTCTGAAAGCGTACAGGTGTGAGGGGGCTGAGAGCGTACAGGTGTGAGGGGGCTGAGAGCGTACAGGTGTGAGGGGGCTGAGAGCGTACAGGTGTGAGGGGGCTGAGTGCGTTCTGGTGTGAGGGGGCTGAGAGCGTACAGGTGTGAGGGGGGCTGAGAGCATACAGGTGGGAGGGAGGCTGAGAGTGTACAGGTATGAGGGGGCTAAAAGCGTACAGGTGTGAGGGGGGCTGAGAGCGTACAGGTGTGAGAGGGGCTGAGGCACTGAAGGACTTGGTGAGATGGCTAGTGGGCAGATTTGGTGGGACGGCCAGTGGGCGGGACCCTGGGGAATGTTGGTGGTCAGGCTCGGGGGGGCCCAGGCCTAAAGCTGTGTAAAGGGCCCCACAATTTCTGATGGCTGCCCTGTCACTAATGTCTGCAAAAGATTCCATCCAGTGGAATGTGCAAGCAGAGGATGCATTTACAAAGGTAAAGCACCTCATTGTGGGTTCCTTTGTGCTTGGCCTTCCCAATTACAGAAAAACCTTTTATAAGACTGTAGATTGTAAGGAAGGGTACATGACTTCTGTTCTCACACAAGTTTATGGGGACAAGCACAAACCAATTGCATTCTATTTAACGAAATTAGATCCAGTGGCCCGGAGTTTGCCCCACTGTGTACAAGCTGTAGTAGCAGCCTCATTGGCCATACGGTCCTCTGCACGGATAATACTGTTACACCCCCTGGTTCTTAAAGTCCCACATGCCATTTCAGTAATCCTACTACCTGACAAAATCTCCTATTTATCTCCAGCCAGGCATCTATCATGTATGACTACTCTTGCCCTTCTAGAAATGTACAAAAACCAGCACAAGTGGCTATTTGTAAATGTACAGCACACAGAAAGGGAACAGATCCACGTATTCTAGGGAACGCACTAGCAGACAAGACCGCAAAGGAAGCTGCTAAAGGACAGCAAATAACACACATATACTATACAGGTCCCCAAGGAAATGATGAGGTACGGAAAGCTATTGATAAAAAATGGTTATCAGAAATGCAGAAAACATCACCGGCAGGTGAAAATCAAAAGTGGTTATCTAAAGGGGCAACGCTGGTCAATGGTATACACACAAGTACAGAAGGTAAACCCATCTTACCTACATCATTATTTAGATATGCTGCGTTATTGTGCCATGGGCAAGCCCATATCTCAAAAGGAGGAATGGTACAAGTGATCGACAAGGTGTTCAAAACATATGGGTTTACAAACTACTCTAGAAATGTTTGCCTCACATGTCCGCTTTGTAACAGATACCATGCTCAAGGTGCCCTAAGACCCTTAAGGGGGCATTTCCCACAACCCCCTTATTCCTTTCACACGATGCATGGATTTTATTGAATTGAACAAATGTGAGAATAAAAAGTTCTGTCTGATTATTGTTGACATGTTTACAAAATGGGTGGGAGCTTTTCCTATGACACGCCCAGATGGGCAGTCAGTAGCCAAAGTACTAATCTAAGAGGTGATTCCACATCAAGGAATCCCTTCTGTGATTTACAGTGACAACGGCTCCCATTTTGTAAACCGAACAATACAACAAATTGGTAAATGGTACAACATTGACCTAAAAAAAACACTGTGTCAACCACCCACAATTTGCTGGCACAGTGGAGAGACACAAGGGTACCTTAAAGAGTAAACTAAGAAAATTGATGGAGGAAACAGGGAAAAAATCGGTTCAGTGTTTGCCAATGGCATTTGTTGAGCACGAGAGTTACCCCTACTGCTAAAGGTCTAACACCTTATGAAATTCTGTATGGTAAACCTTATTATATTCCACAACTAGCCACCGTTCCTCTCCCTGAAGAGGAAACAGACTTGACTTGTATAATAAGAATGTTTTCAGAAAATATTACTGGGTCGGAATGTGTAAATGAGAAAAAAAAGCTACCCTAAGACTAAAATGCAAAGTATACCCCCATCAGTACAAGCATTACCAGGAAATTTTACTTGTTGCTCTAATAATGACAGGAACGGTACAAATGTTGGCACCCTATCTCCTGAATACTGTGCAACTACAATCCTTACTACAAATATTAAGTAGCAACTAAAATGGTTTCAGGAACAAAAATGTCAATTGGCTGATGTTTGGTGGCAGTGTGGAGACAGGAGACTGAGCCCCCGTACACACGGTCGGAAATTCCGACCACAAAATCCGTCTGATTTTTTCCGACAGATTTTGTCCGACGCTGGTGTTGCCTACACACGGTCGGACAAAGTTGTCGGAAAATCCGATCATTCTCAACGTGGTGATGTTTGTTGCGTACGACGGAACTACGTAGAGGCTAGTAGCCAATAGCTTTGGTCTTTTAATTTGATCTGAGCATGCGTGGCACTTTGTCCGTTGGAATTCTCTACACACGATCGGAAAAAGTCAGATTGGATTTTGTTGTCCGAAAATTTGAAAGCAGGAAAAAGTCAGATGGAGCCCACACATGGGCGGATTTTCCAACAACATGGTCCGATCGGACATTTTCCGTCGGAATTTCCGACCGTGTGTACGGGGCATTAGGCCCAGACTACCACCTAGATGGGAGGGTACCACCTAGATGGGTTGTGCCCTTACCCGATTGCTGCTTCCCTTTTATAAAGTTCCTATGAGTAACAAATCAATGAAACTACCAGGCAAATACTATTTTAAGCGAATTAAGCGAGAAACACCACAAGGATCATTTGACAACCGAGTGTATATAGACGAAATAGGTGTTCCATGAGGAGTTCCAGATGAATTTAAAGCGCAGAATCAAATAACAGCAGGACTCACCTCACTCTTCATATGGGTCCAGCCCAATAAGAACAACGACTGGATAAACTACATCTACTACAACCAGCAGAGGTTTGTGAATTACACCAGAGATGCTATCAAAGGCATAGCAGCACAATTGGACACCACCTCTTTGACAGTGTGGCAGAACCGTATAGCGTTGGATATGTTGTTGGCAGAAAGGGGCGGGGTATGCAAAATGTTTGGCACCTTCTGCTGCACTTTTATTCCAAACATTACGGCACTTTTTTTTTTTTTCCACTTCAGCAAAAATTTTCCCGAGAGACTTATTTCAACTTTGCAGCTCAACATTGTCCCTTTGTTTTCACATCATCGTGTTTTTTTCCACCAAGATTTATTTAATCATTATATTTAAATTTATATTTGTGTACAAAAAGGGAAATACTCTTACAAAAAAACAATGATAAAATGTTTACCCTGATCCTACCCCCCCTCCCGAACCTCCCTCCCCAACCTCCCTCCCCTTCCCTTCCCTCCCTTTGCCACCCCTCCTATCCCTCCCTGGTTTGTTTTATTGTGTTTTGTATTGGACTCTGCCCTGTTCGTGGCTCATATCCCTCTACCATCCATCATCTTTTCTATATATTTATCTGAAAGCTTGAAATTTTCCCAGAATTTCCACGCGATGAAATATTTCTGATATTGCCCTTTTTCTCTACTTCCCAGGTATTCCATTTTATTATAATACTCTATTTGTTCAAACCATTCTCTTATGCCTGTTTTTTCACTGTGCAGCCATTTTTTTGGGATCAACCCTTTCACAGCATTTAGAAGTTTTGGAATGATTGAATTCATGTATTTTTCCTGGGGGGGTTTGGAATCATGGAACAAACACGTCTATATATTGTATTCCGTTTTCTCGTCTGTATCTCATTTATGATATTCACTATTTCTTGCCAATACTCCTTTATTTTTGGGCATTCCCACCATATGTGGGCCATTGTTGCCCTTTGATTGCAGTTCCTCCAGCATAATGGTGATCCCTCCGCTTGAAATTTATGGGTCCTCTCTGGGGTCAGGTACCACCTTGCTAACAGTTTGAAATGAATTTCAATGGGGCCCATATCCCAGGCATTGTATACATTACACCTATCATATTCCCTACTTGGTGGTCATCCAATTTTAGGTCCAGTTCTTTCTCCCAGTGTGCTATATAAGCGGGTCTTCCTTGTCCTTCTAAATTTGTCAGTATTTCATATATTTTTGAAATTCCATTTTTAATGACTTTTGTGTATAGCAGAGTTTTTCCAAGAAAACCAAATCGCCTTCATCTCATATTGGGAGTGGGAGTGTTTTTACTAGATGTTTTAGTTGTAGCAGATTCTAATCACTTATCTTCCATCCTTTAGATTTTTCTATTTCTTGCCATGTTTTCATCTTTCCTTTTGTGATAATGTCTCTCAATTGTGGGTTTTTTATTTTCTGTGCAGTGAGCATCTCTCTCCCTGGTGTGAATAGGTTTGTTTCCATAAGGGACATTAAGGGAGAGTTGTACTCCCATTTTTCTTTCCTATGAACTAGGTCCCATATTGTAAACACATTTTTAGTTATATCGTGAGTGTCCTGTCCTAATACCCTAAATTTTCGTGGTATCCTAATATTTTTGTGTAGTGTACTTCTACTTATTGTGTTTTCTATTTCCATCCATTTTTTTCACTATTCTTGTTTTTCCACTCAATCATACGTGCTAAAATTACTGCTTTATAATACCTATTTATGTCTGGGGTAGCCAATCCACCGTGTTCCCTTTTCCTGGAGATAAGTGCATACTTTATTCTTGGCTTCTTATTTTGCCAGATATATTTAGTCAGCATTTTTTTTATTATCTTGAAAAAATTCTGCGGGATTCCTATTGGTAACATCTGAAATTTGTACATTATTTTTGGTAATATTACCATTATGAACATGTTTATTCTTCCAATCCAAAAACAATACGGCACCTGATGGAAGTATCACCAAGGCCTTACAAGGCCTACAAATGCTATCCGAAGAATTAGCTGAGAACTCTGGTGTAGAGAACCCCCTAACAGGACTCTTCGAAAAATGGTCTGGTAAGTGATCTTGCAAAATGTTTGCTTATCTCTATTGTCATGGCAGCCGCAGTTCTTACATTGTGTGTTACGTTCTTACATTGTGTGGATGTTGCTGCATTCTCTGTATTAGAGGAATTTTTCAAAGACTGGTGACACATCTTTAACAAAAACGATGCACCTCCAGAGCAACACGGACCTATACTATATAGAGAAATTATACTTTGTATGTCATCTATGAAAAAACGTAATTTGATATTAATATGGTTTTATTTGATATAGCTTAGTTATAATATGCTTCGATTTGCATCATTTGAAAACTCATGATGTTTGCAAATGATTTAGGGAGTTTTCCAAGTCAGTATCCTATATAACTATCAACACAGTTTGGACATACTCATGTCTGATATTGTCTTCACTTTTCTAAGTTGAACTTTGTAAGTTCCTGTGTGTTTGGGGTAAGTCAGCATCAGGGCCAACTGAGACGACATAGTTTGGTGAATGTTTTTTTTTTTTTCAATTGTGCAGAATGCAGCAGGAAAGCACAATGTGATTGAGTTTATATTCCGCCATGTGGATGGGTGTCAAAAATAGGCGGAACCGGCTGGCCATTATCCCAAAAGTGTTCTTCACTACTCTTTGGGCTCTGGACAGCTGGAAATTAAAGACCCTCTGGTCCGGGGTAAGGGTCCTCATCGGGAAAGGCATCAGATGTCTTGACAGCGCAAATGCCTCATCCGCAACAAACACGAAGGGGAGTCCTTCTGCATTCTTCTCTGGAGGTGGCAAGCCCAAACTGCCACTCTGGAGATGCCAGTAGAACTCCGTCAGCGCGATGACTCCACCATCCGAGATCCGGCCTTTTTTCCCCACGTCCACATACAGGAAGTCATAGGTCGCTGACACCACTGCCAACATCACGATACTATTATACCCCTTGTAATTATAATAGTAGGACCCCGAGTTGGGGGGTGGGACGATGCGGACGTGTTTCCCATCAATTGCCCCTCCACAGTTGGGAAAGTCCCAACGGCTGGCAAAGTGGGAGGCCACAGTCTGCCATTCCTGTGGCATTGAAGGAAACTGTGGAGTCAAACAAGAAAAAAAATTTGTATTTTTGCACATAAACATTGCAAGCAGATTAGAAACAAACATTTTGGGCCAAGATCAGTCTTACATTTTTGGAAAACAGTATTTTAAAAAAAAGTATAAGGTCCCCTTAGCAGATTCCTCACCCCCCCATCACCCCCATATCTGATGGCCCATTGCCAAAAATTAGGGGGGGGGGGTGTATTGGACAGGTAACCCTCTCTACTTCATTGAGAGCTGAATGCCTAAATAATGTGTGATAGTTTGGCCAGACCCTCCTTACTTTACACTATTGGCAGCTCACCGGACAGGTAAGAAATGTCATAATACCAAAAAGAAAATCACAAAATGAACAAATGGAAGCACATTTTTCCATTCTGCTATTACCTATCAAGATAATAATAGGAGTAAAAAAAAAAAAATAACATTTAGCATTTGAAAGTATTGAGGCAGGCCCTTGCACTACATGCTTTGCTGAATTTAACAATAATATGACCACTAAATAGGTAGGTATAGTGTGTATTGGGTTTGGCAAAGTCAGCAGATAGAGGATTGGTATCAGCTGACCTAGCAGTTGGGGGAGGGGGGTTCCTAATGAGTTTGGCCCACCAAAAAAAAAAAACCCTTGGGGACTCTGCATGAAGTTAAACACACACATAACATTTGTAGAGATTTTAGGGGGTGTTTAGGGGAAACCAATACTATGGAGCTGACAAAATACATTGCTAAGTGACAAGGCGTTAGGTGTATATGGGCCCAGAAGAGCATGCTGGGGAGGTAAGTGAAGGCAAAAATGCATGAAGGACAAAAAAAAAATGAAATGCTTCCAGCATGCATGAGGACAAAGGGGCACAGCATATTACAGCATATTGAAATCCTGATAACTAGGGAACAAGGAAAGAAATACAATATATTAGCAAACCTTAAATACATAGAATGTGATGTTAAAGAAGAAATCTTACCTTCATATATTCCTTCTGCAGGACCTGTATGATGGCAGAACAGGTCTATGGAATAATGATCCCCAGAGTCTGGGGGGAGATGCCTGTGGAGAACTTGAGGTCCTAAAGGCTTCTTCCTGTCGCCAAGTACCTCAACGTGGCAGCTAGCCTCTGCTCCGCAGTGATGGCTTGCCTACTGCAGGTATCCTGCCTGATGATATAAGGGGTCAGCAAAGCCAACAGATGGTGAAAAACGTGGTCCGTCATCCTGAGAAAGTTCCTGAAATAATCAGGATTATTCTCCCGGATCTCACGAACCAAAGGCATGTGCGAGAATTGGTCACGATGGAGCAACCAATTATTGGTCCATGAACTCCTCCTCGCCCTGTTCATGGACTGGGCTTGTGTCAAATCTAAAAGACCAACACCAAGCCCCTGCACAGCACAAACTCTACGACGAGTACGTACACGAAACATGGCTTCAAAATGGTCGGCTGGTCAGAACGGACTAACAGAAAGCACCGATAAACAGCAAGGCCTGAAAGAACGAACTGAATACCTAATAAATAAAACGAGCAGACAATAAGCAGTGAAAATCAAAGCATACTATATCCAGATATAGGCCGCAATGACAAACAAATGTGAACTGACTACACGCACTGATAAACAGATACGCACCGACAAGCACAAACTGTAGAGCAGTAACGATCTGAAGCACAAGTCTGAAAAGCGCGAATCGTCTCTAACTAAATGTCACGTACCTGACGGTGTTGAGCCCGGATTGCAGAGGAGGGCCTCCCTTGCTGCTCCCACTCCCGGCTCCCTGGTGAGGTGACAGGAGACCCAGGAGTAAGGAGGGGCACGGGTGCCTGGCAGGATTAACAGACCGGTGGAGTGACCCCAGGATCAACTCAGCGGCAAGGTAAGTAGGCAGACTGGCACAGCACAGCAGACTGGATCAGCAAAGCAGGCTGGACAGCACAGCAGACTGGATCAGCAAAGCAGACTGGATCAGCAAAGCAGACTGGACAGCACAGCAGACTGGATCAGCAAAGCAGACTGGATCTCTGGTAGTCAGGCTGGGTAGTCAACCAAGAAGCCCAGGGTTCCGATTTCTGGCAGGATCTTCATGACACTAAACTTCTACTAACACGCGATAAACACGAAATCAGCAGAAGGAGCCCAAACTTCCCTTTTATAGTCCCGTCGTACACGGCTTATGTCACGGTGTTCTTGACGACCGGAAATTCCGACAACGTTGTCAGACCGTGTGTACGCAACACCAGCTTCGGACAAAATCCGACGGAAATGATCCGACGGATTTGGTCATTGGAATTTCCGACCGTGTGTATGGGGGCTTAGACTGGGTGCCTCGAGGACTGGAAAACGGTTGGGAAAAAACTGCTTTAGAGGGACACGCTCTACCCTGCTGCTCACAGTATATATGAAAGCTACCAAGCTAAAGTGATTGTAAATGATCACCTAACAAAACAACCCATTTGGTTTAAAAATATAAATGATTGGCAAAACATTTGTGTATAGATATAAAAGGTGATCACATTCCCTCTGTTCTCAGCTGCATAAGAGCTGGGGGAGGAGAAGCAGCATCACACTGAGCTTTCCAGTGAATGGCTGTGCAGCGGGATGTTTTAGGACAAGTCTGATCATTGGAGGAGAGTACACTGAGTTCCCAGCATACCTAGAGAACTGACTACGGTGTGATATTCTGCTTAGTGTGGTTAGTTTTTAATAGGAAAGCAGAGGGACTGGCAGGAACACCAGGGATTCACATAAAGGAAGCAATACAAAGAGAACAGGATACTTTCTCATACACGCACATTGCACAATCGGCACATATCAGGAATATAAAGTGTTGGGGTTAACAAATGATTTAAGGCCTGGGAAACCTCACAAAAATGAACGCAGCCTGAGATGACTGGGGGTCTCGTGCGCCTCTCCGCTGTGGATGAATCTTCGACTTCCACATTTTTCTACACTTCCGGATCCAATGTTGTGGGCTACATGGTCTATTACAAGGGTAGTAGACATTGTTTGAGGGAGTAATCCACTTACCTTTGACAAATTGAAAGTGAACTATAGTATTCAAAATATTTTTTTGCTATCTCCAAGAAAGACATGCATATCATTCACAGTTTGGCAGCTTGACCATTGAGACTCAGCCTTTGGTTCCTGAAACATTGTTACTTGACGATTCCTTGACAAAAACCTTGTCTGTGGTATATAAAAAAAATGTTTTGGAACTTCACCTCCCTCTGTGATATGGTGTAAAGAGAGGTGGCATACTGAGGTTGCCGATATTCCGGGCGAGGATGGGGATGATATGTCGGACCATCCGTTTAAACATTTGGTTTCAGCTAGAGACCACTTGATTCACTTTAAGTTCCTACACAGGATTTATTTTACCATGGCCAGATTGGCAGTGATGTATTCATCTTGCTCCGCAGAATGCTGGAGATGTGTCTATTGCCCTGAAAATTTTGACCATATTTTCTGGCATTGCCCAATGATCCATGCCTTTTGGACAGAAGACACAAAATGTACTGCAGAGGTCCTGGCCACCCTCGTTTCTGTTTGCCTGCTTGGCTTAGCAGAGTCTGTGATCCCGACCAATGCCCATAGAACCCTACTCAACATAATATTGTTCTATGCTCATAAGACTAATATTTTACAGTGGAAGAAACCTACCACCCCTACGGTGCAGTGGCAATTTTTAGTGGGGGTGCAAACAAACTGAAAAATACTGAAACCCCCCTCCCCATAAATTGCAGCCTCACTGTGCCTGAAGTACTCGATATAATAATTATATCTATGTATTAATTTGTCTAGTCCCTATAATGTCGTTAGTCTGTTAAACCTATGAGCGCATGCTACTGTTAACCACTTGCCGACCGCCCCATGTAGATATACGTCGGCAGAATGGCACGTACAGGCAGAACCACGTACCTGTACGTGCCATTCTTTAGGCGGTTGGGGGGTCCGATCGGACCCCCTCCGCCGGCGGGGACGGTCGGCATCGCTTCAGGAGCGATCCGGGACGAGGGGACGGCCAGTGGTTTCACCCCCTCGCGATCGCTCCTGGCGAATGAAAAGCTTCCCCTTCCTGTCTATTGTATAGACAGGAAGGCGGAAGTGATGTCACGCTGGTGCGCCGGTCTATGTGACCGGAGACGCCGAGCGGCGAACATGTTAAGGTTAGTGCACAACAGTACACTGACACCAGTACAGTTAGGCACACAAAACCCCCCCTGTCACCCCCTGATCACCCCCCAGATCCCCCCTCCCCCCCCCAGTCAGTGTCACTAATTGCAGTCATTTATTTACTGATCACTGCATTTAGTGTCAGTGTGACTGTAATAACTGTCAGGGCAGTTAGTTTTAGGTCCTAGGTAGCCCCCTACCCCCCCTAATAAAGGTTTAAACCCCTGATTGCCCCTAGTTAACCCCTTCACCCCCTTTTGCCAGTGTCACTAAGCGATCGTTTTTCTGATCGCTGCATTGTGTCGCTAGGTAACCATTTTTTTTTTATCACATATAGTTTTATAGGTCAGGTACCCCCATATTACAACCTAAATAAAGGTTTTAACCCCCTGATTGCCCCTAGAGTTAACCCTTTCACCAGTAATCACCGTATAACTGTCACTGGTGACGCTGGTTAGCCAGTTAGTTATTTCGTTATTTAGGTTCCCCGTCAGGTTTTTATATAGCGTCAGGTACCCCCATATATTACCTAATAAAGGTTTAACCCCCTTTTGCCAGTGTCACTAAGCGATCGTTTTTCTGATCGCTGCATTAGTGTCGCTAGGTAACCAGTTTTTTTTTAGGTAACCGCCATGTTTATATAGGTTCATAAATAGGTTTATAGGTCAGGTACCCCCATTTACAACCTAAATAAAGGTTTTAACCCCCTGATTGCCCCTAGAGTTAACGCTTTCACCAGTGATCACCGTAAAAATGTCACTGGTGACGCTGGTTAGCCAGTTAGTTATTTCGTTATTTAGGTTCCCCGTCAGGTTTTTATATAGCGTCAGGTACCCCCATATATTACCTAATAAAGGTTTACCCCCTGATTGCCCCTAGTTACCCTTTCACCCCCTTTTGCCAGTGTCTAAGCGATCGTTTTTCTGATCCCTGCATTAGTGTCGCTAGGTAACCAGTTTTTTTTTGTATTACTGTTACGGGTGACGCTGGTTAGTTAGCTTGTTTTTTATACTGTCAGGCACCCGCCATTTATTACCCAATAACGGTTTAACCCCCTGATCGCCCGGCGGGTGATATCATTAGGTTTTAGGGTCAAATAAGGTCTGCGTCGCCCCAGGTTAGTGCCAGTACAAACACCCACGCGCAAAGCATACACCTCCCTTAGTATAGTATCTGAACAGATCATATCTGATCTGATCAGATCTATACTAGCGTCCCAGCAGTTTAGGGTTCCAAAAAAACGCATTGTTAGCGGGATCAGCCCAGATACCTGCTAGCACCTGCGTTTTCCCCCTCCGCCCAGCCAGCCCACCCAAGTGCAGTATCGATCGATCACTGTCACTTACAAAACACTAAGCACACATAACTGCAGTGTTCGCAGAGTCAGGCCTGATCCCTGCGATCGCTAACATTTTTTTTTGTGGTAGCGTTTTGATTCAGTCGCTAACAGTCAGGAGCTTTTTTACCTGTGAATCTCAAAAAAATAAAAAAAACAAAAATAGTTGTCGTTTTATTGTTCTCTCTCTCTCTCTATTGTTGCTCTTTTTTTACTCCATTCTATTCTGCAATGTTTTATTATGTTTTATCATGTTTTATCATGCTTGCTTTTCAGGTATGTAATTTTGTTTACTGTGTTTTAGTGTTAAGCATTTTTTTGTTTTCAGGTGCGCCATTCAGTTGCAGCGCGGATTTATTTATCTTGACAGCAACAGCGTTTGCTCCCACGATACATAAAGCCGCGACTCCAACGCTGTAGGAGGTGATTTCACCACCACAGTTAAAAAAAAAGAGCATATGTGCCGAAGCATGGGGGCAGCAGGGGGGGCGGAGGAGCGATTGGCTCCTAATGCCACGTACATACGGTCGAAATTCCGACCGTGTGTACACGGCATAACTTTTGCGGGAGGATGCCCCCATGCATCGGCATATATAAATGGTGCATGTATGCCCATCATTAGAAGTGGGTGGATGAAGGGAGGTATTCTAATGGTGGGCATACCCACCAATCAATCTCTTTTTTTCGTTCAGCCAAGAGGCTGCATGAAAAAAAAAAAGATTACAATATATGTCCAGTATGTTGCTGGACTTTGAATGGTTATACCAGAATGATGCCTACAGGTTTAGGTATCATCTTGGTATCATTCTTTTCAGCCAGTGATCGGCTTTCATGTAAAAGCAATTCTAGCGGGTAATTAGCCTCTAGACTGCTTTTACAAGCAGTAGGAGGGAATGTCCCCCCCCCCTCCCGGATATAAACCGCGCCATTGGGAAATTGGGAAAGCATTTTATCACACCAATCTTGGTGTGGTCAGATGCTTTGAGGGCAGAGGAAAGATCTAGGGTCTAATAGACCCCAATTTTTTTCAAAAAAAAAGAGTACCTGTCACTGCCTATTGCTATCATAGGGGATATTTACATTCCCTGAGATAACAATAAAAAATCATAACAAAGAAAAAAAATGGAAGGAACAGTTTAAAAATAGAATAAAAAAGCTAAATAAAAAAAAAAAAAAACTAAAAAAAAAAAAAAAAAAAGCACCCCTGCCCCCCTTCTCTTGCGCAAAGGCGTACACAAGCGTTGGTCTGGCGTCATATGTAAACAGCAATTGCAGCATGCATGTGAGGTATCACCGCGAAGGTCAGATCGAGGGCAGTAATTTTAGCAGTAGACCTCCTCCGTGAATCTAATGTGGTATCATGTAAAGGCTTTTAAAGGCTTTTAAAAATGTATGTAGTTTGTCGCCACTGCGTGTTTGTGCGCAATTTTAAAGCATGTCGTGTTTGGTATCCATGTACTCGGCCTAAGATCATATTTTTTATTTCATCAAAAATTTGAGCAATATAGTGTGTTTTAGTGCATTAAAAATAAAAAAAAGTGTATTTTTTCCACAAAAAAATGCGTTTGAAAAATCGCTGCGCAAATACTGTGTGAAAAAAAAAAATGCAACACCCACCATTTTAATCTGTAGGGCCTTTGCTTTAACAATATATATAGTGTTTGGGGGTTCAACGTAATTTTCTTGCAAAAAAAAAATATGTTTTCATGTAAACAAAAAGTGTCAGAAAGGCTTTGTCTTCAAGTGGTTAGAAGAGTGGGTGACGTGTGACATAGGCTTCTAAATGTTGTGCATAAAATGCCAGGACAGTTCAAACCCCCCCCAAATGACCCCATTTTGGAAAGTAGACACCCCAAGCTATTTGCTGAGAGCAATGTTGAGCCCATTAAATATTTTTTTTTTTTGTCCCAAGAGATTGAATAATGAAAAAAAAAAAAATATATATTTTTTTTACAAAAAGTTGTCACTAAATGATATATTGCTCAAACATGTCATGGGCATATGTGGAAATACACCCAAAAATACATTCTGTTGCTTCTCCTGAGTACGGGGATACCACATGTGTGGGACTTTTTGGGAGCCTAGCTGCGTACGGAACCCCAAAAACCAAGCACCGCCTTCAGGCTTTCTAAGGGAGTAATTTTTTTTTTATTTCACTTCTCACTGCCAATCACAGTTTCGGAGGCCATGGAATGCCCAGATGGCATAAAACCCCCCAAAATGACCCCATTTTGGAAAGTAGACACCCCAAGCTATTTGCTGAGAGGTATTGTGAGTATTTTGCAGATGTCGCTTTTTGTCACAAAGTTTTGAAAATTGAAAAAAAAAAAAAAAAAAATTTTTTTTCTTTACTTTCTTCATTTTCAAAAACAAATGAGAGCTGTAAAATACTCACCATGCCTCTCAACAAATAGCTTGGGGTGTCTACTTTCCAAAATGGGGTCATTTGGGGGGTTTTGTGCTATTTTGGCATTTTATGGCCTTCGAAACTGTGATAGGTAGTGAGGAGTGAAATCAAAAAATTTGCACCCTTAGAAATCCTGAAGGCGGTGCTTGGGTTTCGGGGCCCGTACGCGGCTAGGCTCCCAAAAAGTCCCACACATGTGGTATCCCCATACTCAGGAGAAGCAGCAAAATGTATTTTGGGGTGCAATTCCACATATAACTATGGCATGTGTGAGCAATATATCATTTAGTGACAACTTTTTGAAGAAAAAAAAAAATTATTTTTTATTTTTGTCTTTATTCAATCACTTGGGACTAAAAAAAAAAATATTCAATGGCTCAACATGCCTCTCAGCAAATAGCTTGGGGTGTCTACTTTCCAAAATGGGGTCATTTGGGGGGGTTTTGTACTTCTCTGCCATTTTAGCACCTCAAGAAATGAAATAGGCAGTCATAAATTAAAAGCGGTGTAAATTCCAGAAAATGTACTCTAGTTTGTAGACGCTATAACTTTTTGCGCAAACCAATAAATATATACGCTTATTGGCATTTTTTTTACTAAAGACATGTGGCTGAATACATTTTGGCCCAAATGTTTGACTAAAATTGAGTTTATTAGATTTTTTTTATAACAAAAAGTAGAAAATCTCTTTTTTTTTCAAAATTTTCGCTCTTTTTCCGTTTATATCGCAAAAAATAAAAATCACAGAGGCAATCAAATACCATCAAAAGAAAGCTCTATTTGTGGGAAGAAAAGGACGCAAATTTCGTTTCGTTACAAAATTGCATGACCGCGCAATTACCAGTTAAAGTAGTGCAGTGCGAAATTGAAAAAAGACCTCTGGTCCTTAAGCTGACAATTGGTCCGGGGCTGAAGTGGTTAATATCACAATAATACGAGGTTAGCTATGAAACCAAACACACGGCTAGGAATAATCAAATCTTATTTATTTCCCAAGAATCAGGAACGCTAATATAAAGTATTAAAAGACATTACAATATCACAAGGCTTACAATCAAATCATATAATACAAGAATATCAAAGATACTTATCACAGGGAGGGCCCTCCTTGTAGCCTCGAAAAATGGCCGCCAGACCATGAGGTGACCAGAGACATCTTCTCATGTCAGGGATTCCCAGCAAACAGAGCCTGACTCCTGTGTGTGCGAACTCTTCATTCAAACCCACACACCCACTCAAAGTCACCCCCCCCTTTGCCTTTCCTCCAACAGGTATCCATAGCGACCTTATAGTAACCGTCTAATTACACATGTCACAGCAGGTGGGCCTCGAGCCAAGCCATTGTTCAAAGCTTTTGGTGTGTTTTCCAACTTGGCTACATTCCAATTCGGGGGAATGCCTTCTGTCCTCAAAGATATTGGGAATGAACCGATGTCATATTACATGAGTTCATATTGAATCCAACATATGCCGCTTTGCGACTGAAAGTCGCATAAAAACCCTTCTTCAGACATGGCTCCTATTGAACAGTCCATAACTGTTTTGTCCCTGACATGCGTTTCCCAACCAGTATCCATAGAACAGTCCTTTAAACGTCTTAACGTGTTGTATTTTTACAACGTGTGCAGAAACAGCTCCTATGGAACAGTCCATTGTGGTCTTACCGTGTTATGCTTCCCAACACGTGCCGCTTTGCCACTGAGTGACACATCCTTCTTCAGCGACAGCTTCCATGCCGCCATTATGTATCTTTGGTATCTTCAGGATGGATGCAATACAGGCAAGGTGTATCCATACATTCACCATTCACCAGTACACATTCAGCTCAACATATCAAACAGCTCTCAAACACTGATCTATTTCTAGATAAGTCTCGAGGATGGCCTTATTCACCCATATTATTAACCTACAATACGCATAGGTCACATTATACCATAATATAAATCAACTTCTTATCATACTATATACATATATCTGTATCCCATCCCTTTATGCACCCCGCTCCCAATCCTGTAACCCTTTACTGTACATATGGGTCGGGATTAGGCAGGCTTGCTCACAGCGGTATTGCAGGGCTCTGACTTGGCAGCAAGGTCTCTAATTTGAACACAGAGACCCTACCGTCAATTCGTCCCTCAACTTGCATAGACAAATGGGAGATCCTTCTATATAAATACTGAGTCTAATCACACATATAAATCTGCAAAAATTATTTAAAAAAAAAAAAAACACACAATTCCATCCCTGTGCCTGGATTTCAGAGACCATGCCCAGGGTATACCATGCACCTCTACCTATGGTTAGGTTCAAGGAACCTTCCAGTTTTATGACTAGCGTTACATTGGTATTCTTTAGGACAAAGAAATAAACTCGTCTATGTCCCAAATGACACCCAGGTGCTTCCTCCCCAGCAATGATCCCTGAAATAACTTCCCAACATTTTATGTTCACCACCATGATGTATTGACCTGGCATACAAAGGACATCATGGTCAGGCTTCCGACCGAGGGAAGTATCAACCTGCTTCCATCTCCTCTGATCACATGTGGGTGATTTAGCCTCAAATGCGACAAGATAGAATCCCCAATCAGTAAGCCCATTGATGCCACCAAATATACAGACCAAGTTCGCACTTCTGTGTATGGGATCATACAGCCTAACACCTTTCACAATCCAAACTGGTACAGCCCATCCAGGCATTCGACCACCATTTTGGATTAGTGTAAGCGACGTGTGGTGGCAGAGTCTTACTGAGCGGTGATGCTAACTCATCAGGCCACTGCCCTTTAAACAGAGATTGCCCAATCAGCTTGATGCTGGTTGACACTTCCGCCCACCACTGCGTGTACGCCAGAGCCCATGACCGATTTCTATCCTGTACCCTCACACCCTCCACCAACCTCTCAACATGGTTCACCAACTCTGGAGCTAATTTACTCTGGGTGTTTTGTGAATGCTATTAAGGATGCCACCAATCTCTCTGAGTAACAAAGTCCCGCTCAAGCTATTGCTGAGAGTTTGTTCCTTAGGATACCGATGTCTACTCCATTACCAACACCCATCCCAGCTCCTATTCCCCCAATATAGTGCTGAATACATGCCTCCTCTTGTGGTTACTCCTCAGAGATAAGCATCCTGAATGAATGAATGATTTGTATAACGCTACAACTGCGAACTGAATCGCCTCAAGGCATGCACCTTATTCTGTGTCCGCACATCTCTGGGAGTAAGTCACTGGTACGATGACAGCACTTGATTCAGCGTATACTCAGCACATATAGGGTAATAGGTTTTTATCAACCACTGTGAGATGTTGCAGTGCCATATGGTGAAGGCATACTGTACCCTGGTAGTCAGCGTTTGTTCCCTTTATCTATCGGAGCATGCTCCTGTGTGTATTCACTGGCATTCCCTGTGCAGGGTTTCAACTCCTCAGGTGAGACCTCAACCAGGCGCATCTCCCCCATATAAGGAAATGTTCACCCCATTGATGTGTCACCTGGCACCCTCTAGTCTGACCAACAGACACCTTATTATGCCTAAGTGCCCGCCTCCTGGGTACCTGCACCATATACATTCCGTTACGTCAATACATGTCATACATTACACAACTTTCCTTCTTTCAACTCCTCCCTCCAACAAAAAAACATATATATTTTACATTTCCATGTTCTGATGGATTGGATGTGTTATATTCCTTCCCCCAACCTCCAAACCATTGTATGTATATTAATAACACATTTGCATTCATCAGGAGAGAGATCAGCAAAAAAAAAAATGTTTCAAGTCTTATTGATAGGCACAGTCTTTCAGATTCAGCACCAGATCGTCCATAGGAAAAGAAAAAGTGTTAAAGTGAATCTTTTTGTTTGTCCCATCTCTCCTGATATTTAGTAGAATAAATTTGGGGCGTGGTATGGCACAGACAAACTACCAACCAGATGATCATCCGTCATCCATTTTCCAGAACCTTTCCAATCTCGCTCCACCAGGATTCTGGAATTGAAAAACAAGAGCAGAATCAAATTCTTATCCATAATATCTGCTCGCTTACCATATTTACTCCTATTTCCCTCCTTGGAACCCAGGAACTTAGTATTCCTGGCTTCTGCAACTTTGACCAAACTATCAAACACAACCATGACCTCTTTAGGCAAAACCCACTCTAAAATGGATCCCCATGGTATGATCAAAAATGTAAAAAACGAACGTCACTGTTGTTTCTCAAAAATTCTCAATTTAAAAACGCAAAAAGAAAAACAACCAATGCATTTATCTTTATCTTACGATCTATGCACTAATTCCCCTTTCAGGTGTATAAAGCCTAAACCTTTTGGAGCTTTTTACACCTGAACAAAACAACAATAAAATAGCTGACTAAGCCAATACCCAAAAACCAAAAAAATAAATATGTTATTTTTTTTCCAAAAAAACAAAAATGTAAAAAAATAAAAAATTAAAAGTCTGGCCATTATCACCCAAGAACAACATGACAAGACAACCACCATACAACAATGACAAACACTCAACTTTTAATTAAAGACATCCATGGATTTTCTCCTGAGAAGAGTACATGTTTCTTTTTTATATCTGAAAGACAATAAGTTAATGGGAAAAACAACACAAACAAAACATTCGTAACTTCATCACAACATTTGCTACCTCATTTGTAACTCTTTAGTTTTGTCAGATTATTGTTTAAATGTTTTCATTGTTTGCAAACAATTACTAATTAATGAGCTCATGGTACCATGTGATAATCGATTATGCATTTACAATAACCTAACCCCCGTGTTGGTCTTACTTTGATGGACCTGCAATCAAAACACAAATGTTTAGTATCCAAACCTGTTCTCTCCCTGATTTCTGGAAAAGGAACACAAAGACAATGATTAAACACGATTATCATGACAATTGACTTTAAGTGCCCCAAGTCTCTTTTCATTAATTGTACTGCTAGGGGAACACCGAGTTGTAGTATAAACAACTAAACTAAAAAAATAAAAATTACAAACATTAAAACTAAAACAAAAATTAATAAAATAAAAAAAAATTGAAAAGTGAAAAAAAAATTAATAATAAAAAAAACAAAATATGAAAAAAAATAATTCATAATAAAAAAAAAATGAAAACATTAAAAATTTAAATTAAAAAAAAATTTATGAAAAATAAAAAAAAATAAAAATTAATAATAAAGAAAATTAAAAAAAAACTAATAAAAAATTCATAAAAATGAATAAAACATTAAACCTTATATAAAAAAAAAATTACAAAAATACTTAAAACCTTATTCAGAGGAAGAAAACTTTGATCAGAGTATTTTTAACATACTTGCAGCTGACTAAGTGCTGCCAGCATTGCTTCCCCCAGTGCTATGTTTGAATAACCATTCGGCTACTTCCATTTTGATTTTATGCAACTGTCCTACATATTGCTTTTCAGTTTGTAGACTCCGTAATTGGGTCTTAACGGGGAATTGGGTTTGCTTACTATGGGCTCCATGCTTTGGATTGCTACCCCACCTGGCCGAATAACATTCATAATGCCTTGGGGTAGTTTTCAGGTATGATCTTTTTTTGATATCGTTATTCGCCCAACAATACTTTGCGATGTGACCTCCCCTTTTACACAAACAACATTTTAGCTCTGGCTTCCCTGCATAGGCCCTTTTTTTAACATCTTTTGCTGGAAATTCACATTGCTGGATAATATTACTGTGATTGGAATTAACAGACTTTACACTTTCATCGTCTGAGGAGTCATCAGAAGTTTCTATTTCAATTCCTGAATCAATTTCAAGCGCAGTTATCACGCTTGTATTTACGTCTCCAACATCGATTCCCACCATCCGCCTTCCTGTATTTCTGCTTAATACGGATACACCGGCCTTTGACCCATATTCGCTATCACTGGACTCTTGACAAAAATCTCGCAGGATATTGACAAAATTTTGGTAGGACCTAGCATTCCTCAGAGCCATTCTAGTGAGATAGCTTACATAACACTTATTGGCCATCGAGTACATGAAACTTGCATCATCCTCCAATAAGTCAGGACAGTTGAAGACTCTCGTATACAATGCAAGATACTCACTGCAGAACAATATTGGGTCAACTCCTCTCCTAAATTTCATTCGTTGCAAATCACTCATACCATTATCACGACTGTCCACAAGACGCTGCAATTCTTTCCTCCGCCCCTCTGCATCTGCTGAATTATCCTTAACCTGTGCCGATAACTGGCCTATCAAAGGTCCTGGTAGCCATGCTTTTAGAAGAGAGCATGCATCGTCATTACTCAACTGGAATTTACGGATTAGAGCCTCAAACTTATTGGACAGCGTCATTGGCGACTCCAGGGCATTAAATTCACCCAGAATCTGGCATAACGTGAGTCTCTCTTGGATTGTAATCAAACTGTCATTCTGCTTTGACGCTATAGGCGCAAAAGTAGACTGTGTTTCCTCACGGCTCTTTTCCTCACTGACTGTGCAGATATCGGCCAATTGGCATGTTGCTTTGTGCTTATTGAGCGATATTATACACTGTTCTTTAATAAGAAGTTGGGAGTGTGCGTTTGCTACTTTCCTTTCTAAAGACATAACCAATTCTTCCATCTCTGATTTTTCTCTTTATTCGCAATGACTCTACAAGTTTATTCTTCATGACGCAGTCCATGCTGCACCTCTGAAGCTGTTCTCGTAGGTCACCATTTTTTTCTGACAACTCGTCGGCTTTTGCCTGCAATTTGTCAATCTCACTACTGGAGGCTGTTGCCATTTTTAGAAGGTTTCCCCTGACTTCATCTATATCTTCCCCGAGAAGTCTCCTTTCTGCTTCCCACTTCTCCCCCATTTGCTCAGATATAACTTTAATTCTGAGCAACACTGCAATCTCATTAGCCAATTTTTCCTTCTTCGCTTTTTTTTTTTAGCTGTTTACCCAGTAATCTGCTATTCTGTTGCTGACACTGAGACACTAGTACATTACACTGGCTTTTAAGAGGTTCATCTGCACATGAATGATAACTGGCAGAGGCGTACTTCTTAACATATGTATACACAAGTTCCATTCTCACAAGCACACAATCCACACTTCTATTTGTACTAACGTTCCAACACTGCACTGAGTACTAAACCAAACCCAATTATCGTTAGCTCTTACAACTCACGGGAAACAAATAAAAAAAATAAAAATAATCGCTCACATAGCATTCAAGATTCTTCATTCATTATCACTTTTACTTGATATCTTTCTAAACAATACAACTTTTGCCTATCCATTGAAAAGACTAACCACACTTATTGTGGCATTATCAGCTGATGTTTGTTAATGAAACTTTCAAAGACTTCCATTGATATGCCAATTAGCCTACCCACATTGAAGTTGCTCAACCAGTTGCTTACCCAATGCAACACAGATAATCAACCAACAACAAAAAAAACTGATGCAAAACACACACAGAGGCACAGTTAAAGCTATTTAAACTACTTTTCACCTGTAGTCTCACAACCAACTACAAAAAAAAAAAAAAAACAGATGCACATCCGTTTAAACACAAATTTGTTACTTGTAGTTTTACAACAAGACACAAGGCACATTCTAAGACACAAGGCAGACTCTTAATCAATGCCTTCCTGTTAGGGTAAAAATCCTGTTAGGCCTTCCTGTCACGTGGGTAAAAAAAAAAAAAAAAATAAAAAACTTAAAAAAACTTGAAAATAACAATCTATTTCTCCCACTTTTCGTCAAAGATGTATGGTAATTCCTGTCAATCTTTAACCAAGGGTGATCAGCCCTTACTCACCAGGGCACTTGACCAGCTACACTGGATTATAACAACTTGAATTAGCCATATAATAAGCATTTAACATATATACATATATCAGCCAAAAATCTCACCAGGTTTCCGCGCCTCCGCTAACTGATGCAATATTTCATAGAACATTCAGGACCATTCCAGTAGGATTTGTGACTTCACGACCAGCGCAAATCTTTATCCACGGTACAGACGGCCTTCAGTTCTAGTTACAGGGACTTAGGAAAAAAATACATTTAGGTTCTGTGGATTCTGTGTAAAAATACATTCTACACGCCTTTGGGGTGCCATCTGAAGTACTCGATATAATAATTATATCTATGTATTAATTTGTCTAGTCCCTATAATGTCGTTAGTCTGTTAAACCTATGAGCGCATGCTACTGTTAATATCACAATAATACGAGGTTAGCTATGAAACCAAACACACGGCTAGGAATAATCAAATCTTATTTATTTCCCAAGAATCAGGAACGCTAATATAAAGTATTAAAAGACATTACAATATCACAAGGCTTACAATCAAATCATATAATACAAGAATATCAAAGATACTTATCACAGGGCCCTCCTTGTAGCCTCGAAAAATGGCCGCCAGACCATGAGGTGACCAGAGACATCTTCTCATGTCAGGGATTCCCAGCAAACAGAGCCTGACTCCTGTGTGTGCGAACTCTTCATTCAAACCCACACACCCACTCAAAGTCACCCCCCCCTTTGCCTTTCCTCCAACAGGTATCCATAGCGACCTTATAGTAACCGTCTAATTACACATGTCACAGCAGGTGGGCCTCGAGCCAAGCCATTGTTCAAAGCTTTTGGTGTGTTTTCCAACCTGGCTACATTCCAATCCGGGGGAATGCCTTCTGTCCTCAAAGATATTGGGAATGAACCGATGTGGTATTACATGAGTTCATATTGAATCCAACAGTGCCCATCAAATGCAGCCACTTGTGCCCATCATATGCAGCCATTGTGCCCATCAAACGCAGCCATTGTGCCCATCAAATGCATCCATTATGCCCATCAAACGCAGCCACTTGTTCCCATCAAATGCAGCCACTTGTGCCCATAAAATACCACCACTTGTGCCCATCAAATGCAGCCACCTGTTCCCATCAAATGCAGCCACTTGTGCCCATCAAATGCAGCCACTTGCGCCCATTAAATGCAGCCACTTGCCCATCAAATGCAGCCCCTTGTGCCCATCAAGTGCCACCACTTGGGCCCATCAAATGCAGCCACCTGTGCCCATCAAATTCCGCCACTTGTGCCCATCAAATTCCGCCACTTATGCCCATCAAATGCAGCCACTTGTCCATCAAGTTCAGCCACCTGTGCCCATCAAATGCCACCACTTGTGCCCATCAAATGCAGCCACTTGTGCCCATCAAATGCAGCCACTTGTCCATCAAATTCAGCCACCTGTCCCCATCAAATGACGCCACTTGTGCCCATCAAATGCAGCCACTTGTGCCCATTAAATGCAGCCACTTGCCTTTAAAATGCAGCCCCTTATGCCCATGAAGTTCAGCCACCTGTGCCCATCAAATGCAGCCACTGTGCCCACGACCCCCCCCCCCACATGCGCAGTTTGCGGCTCTGGCTGCATCCCTCCGCACGTGCAGATCGCGGCTCTGGCACCCGAGGGGGGGTAGGGGGGTATGCAGTCGAGGGGACTTACCTCTCAGAGCCAGGCGCATGGATGGGGGCAGCGCCCATGCGCCTACAATGCACGGGCCGCCACTGCGGTGTCCTTCTGAAAAAATACCTAGTAAACTCCATGAGATACTGTTCTATAGGGCCAACTATCTTTCCAGGGGTTGTGTGAAGAAATTTGACAAGGTCTGGCAGGTGTGGTTGTCATCCTGCCTTACCACAGGGTAATTGCATTGTGATTATTTTTGCACTGCATAATATAATGCTTTATTAACCCTTGTAAATGTCCACTGGGCACCTGGCTTATTGACTAAGAACCGGTTACTGTAGCCCTTTCTTTTTTCTTATTAATGTGCAAGCAAATGTAGTGGACTCTAATGGTTCCTAGTGCTGCCACTGGGTCTTCTGATTTTTTATTTGTTTTTTTCCGTTGCCAGTTTTGTTTAGTTGGTTTTTGTTACTATCACCAAATTTTAGCTCAGGTATAAGCAACAACTGACTATGTCTGGCCATGCGTGGCCTTGATTTTTCATTGAAGCGTACTAGTGATGCGCTGTTTGTGTATTTGTACTTGTGCAAAATATTTAATAAAAATAATTTTTCCTAAAAAAAAAAAAAAAAAGTTCTTCAGCAATAAATATTAAAAAGAAATCCTCTAGACTAAGCCTGAATTATTGGTGTGCATGGGACGGTTCCTGTGTGACTGACGGCCTCTGTATTACATTGGGAGATCTGGGTATATTCTCAGCAGCCCCTTTTGTGGCGTTACATATACAGCAGGTAAAATAAGTATTGAACACGTCACCATTTTTCTAGGTAAATATATTTCCTGACAGCCCCATGTCAGCCACCACCGGGTAAGGCCCCACCCACCCCCATGCAATCAGGACCTAACTCATAAATTTTCCCCCCATGCCCTGAACGGCGTTCCTTTTCTTTCCTCTATGTGGCCAGGACCTGGTGCAGTCTCCTACCTTGCTTTATCAATGATCCGCCCATCCGTCCAGTGTGGGCCTCCTGGACATAGCCCCCGTTATGCTCGCTAAACGCAAAGGCTGTATGGTGTCCCCACTGCTGGTTTTCGGGGGTATCGCTAAGCGGACCAAGGGTCTGCAGCAGGGGTGACATTGTCTCTCCTCTCCCAGGCATTCAACGGCTCATGGAGCACCAGGGATCGGATGTCGTGGGGGCGGGGCCAGACGACTTTCTACAGGAATGTCGTGGGGGCGGGGCCAGACGACTTTCTACAGGATTTAAACTGGGGAAGGTTCAGTATCATGCTGCCTCACCAGAGAGAGTGTGCTAGTGCTGCTGTGATTGCAAGGAGGAGAGTGAGGTAGGCAGGGATGACTGCTGTGGAGCTTGTGGGCTGTGTGAACCATAGATGACCTGTCTTCCTGTGCTTCCCGAACAGTCTGCATCTCCTATTGCTGCAAATGAGACAATGACAACCCCAAAAGACCAGCGTTTCCCAAGAAGGTAAAAGGCTCACCCACGCTACGTGGAATGGTCGTGTTCCGATTTTTGGCACCTGTGTTAAAAAAAACAAACAAAGAAAAACCATATCTTTTATTATTATTATTATTATTATTATTTTGTATTTTCTGCCAGCTCATCAAGACACCATTCATCTCCCCGCTTAGAGTGAAGCTGGTCTTAACAAGGGTACCGCTTTAGGTCCATGGGTAGCCAGCGCAGAGAAAGGTCAAGAGACCGACGTGAGGGTCCGAGGTCCAGACGCCGTAGCTCCCCTGTGAGGACCCGAAGCCCATCCCACCATCCTCAACCTGGGCCCCAGATGTGCTGGGCTTGTCCAAAGGAGTTGCTTTCTGGCAAAGCAGTTTGCGAAACCTGCCATAAGGAGGTAACCAAGAATAAGGAAGCAGGGAAGGAGAAGATGGTGTCTCTTATAAAATAAGTGTTTAAAGATCATTTGCTGCAGCTGTCACATCAGCAAGCCCCTTCTGTGTCCCAAGTGACTACGCCTCAGCTAAGATTCGGGGCTGAAGAGGCCCAGGCGCTACCCAGATCAGCGTCCGAAGACTTGTCTGGAGAGGAAGGGGACGCAGGTTATGAAGGGTTCGATTTCAACCTGGTACAGCCCTTCCTTAAATGGGTTGTAAAGGTAAAAAAAAATTCACTTTAATGCATTCTATGCATTAAGGTGAAAAAACATCTGACAATGCCGGCCCCCCCCCCCCCCCCGTTCTTCTTACCTGACCCCTCGAAAGTTCCGCACTCGCCTCTGACATCCTCTTCGCCGCTAAGCCTGGCCGTTGATTGGCTAGAGTGGATGGATTGAAAGCAGCACAGCCATCGGCTCGCGCTGCTGTCAATCACATTAAATGACGTGGCGCGCCAGGGGGTGGGGCCGAGTGATACAGTGAGCGGCTATAGCCGCCAGAGGTATCACCATGCGAGGGAGCTCGCATGAACATGAGAAGTACTTGCGGGGAGAAGCCGAGACAGCCGCCGAGGGACTCCAGAAGACCAGGTTCGGGGCCACTCTGTGCAAAACGAGCTGCACAGTGGAGGTATGTATAACATGTTTGTTATTCGGCACTGCGTTGCTTTAACTAACAATTGCGCGGTCGTGCGATGTTACACCAAAACAAAATTGACGTCCTTTTTTTCCCACAAATAGAGCTTTTGGTGGTTTTTTTTTTGCGCTATAAACAAAGAAGAGCGACAATTTTGAAAAAAAACACAATATTTTTTTTACTTTTTTTTTTTTTTTTTTTAATAAATATCCCTTTTTTTTTTTTTTTTTAAACTCAGTTTAGGCCGATACGTATTCTTCTTTTTTTTTTTTTTCTTATTTTTTTTTTTTTTTTTTCTTATTTTTTTTTTTTTTTTTTTTTTTTGTTTTTTTTTCCACATCAGAGAGCATCAAAGAGATTTTTGTTCAACTTGACGTTCATTTATATCTCTTCCATAGAAATCATCATTGTGGAACTTTCATTTTTACCAAGATCAATAGAGAGCATGGTTATTCATCAAAACCTTAAACACATACCCCCTTTTGGCTATCTCTAATATCATTTACACCTTTTTTCCCCCCCCCACCCCTCCCCCATTCCCATACCCTTCCCCCTAGTGCCTCTCTCTTTAGTCCTCTAATTATGTTCTACTCGATTTAAATGTCTAGGATTTGCCTGACTAGGTTACAATTTCAGCATACCTCCATGTCTGTTTAAAGTCCTGCCAGCATTTCCATTTAATCATAGCATCTTCTCCCTCTTCTTCTCCATTATATCTAAGTTTTTCCAAATAAAATATCTCTCCCATCTTTCCCACCCATTCCAGTTCTGTTGGAGGTTCCTCTTGTTGCCACCTCCTAGGAATCAATGCTTTCGCGGCATTCAGCATATGCGGAATCAACGTTTTCACGTATACTTTTATTGAGTCTGTAGTGTTATGGAAAAGGCATACCAACGGGTCGTCCGCTATTTTAATACTAGTTATTTCGTTTATCAAGTCTAGGATATTTTTCCAGAATTTCCTGATTTTTGGACATTCCCACCAAATGTGGGCCATTGTACCCCGTTGGCTACACCCTCTCCAACAATCTTGCCAGACATTTATAGTTTGTTTCCGCGGTTCTAGTGTCTATTGCTGATCTATGTGATAACTTTAATATTTTTTTAAAATTGTGTTTATACCCGTGTGTGTCTAATTCGTTCCCCCATTTTGTTAAGAATGGGGGTATCTCCGGCCGACCCTCCATGAGCAGCATTTTATATAGATTAGATGTATCTTTTTTTTTACCCCTTTTGCTAGACATATCTTTTCTAGGGGTGTATAATTATCCTTCGATCTAATTGGCTGAGGGAGTTTCCCAACAAAGTTGGCCAGCTGGAGGTAACGCCATTCATTTAACTTTATATGTGCTGTGTTTTGCTGTAACTCTATCAGTGATTTTATTTTACCTTTTTCTATCAAGTCGCCTAATTGTATCTCTTCTCCTACCCATTGCCCCCCCATATCCCTTTTTCCTGGTGGAAAATACTCATTATTTTTTAGTGACAGTAATGGTGAATTGTAATTCCAACCGTGTTGTTTGTGTATTAAATCCCAAACTTTGAAAACGTGTCTAGTTATTTTCTGTGTATTTAATCCCATCTCCCTATATTTCTTTTTCTAATTGCACCCATTGCTTTTGACTCTCCTTCCGTGACCACTCTACTGCTCTCGACAGTATCACCGCGTAATAATAATTTTTGATATCAGGGACACCAAGACCCCCTTGGTCTTTATTTTGTTTCAAAATGTCTCGCGATATCCTAGGTTTCTTATTATGCCACATGAACCTATTCATAATAGCTTTTAAAGTTTGAAAATAATAATCAGGGAGAGGGATCGGCATCATATGAAACTTATAAGTAATTTTGGGTAAAATCAGCATTTTCACGGTGTTTATTCGGCCTACCCACGAAAGGGGCCTGTACTGGATTTTTTTGAATTCTTTTCTGATTTCATCCAATAACGGGATGAAATTCTCACTATATAGCTTTTCCATTGAGTTTGCTAATTTAATCCCTAAGTACTTTAATCCCTTTTGTTTCCATGGAAACTGAAACTCTCTTTGTAGGCCCAACGCCTCTTTTTTCCCTATATTTATGTTTAGAATTTCTGATTTATTAATGTTTATTTTAAAGTTTGATACCTTTCCGTATTCTTTTAGGACCTCTAGTAATTTTGGCATTGATGTTTTGGGTTCCGTGATATAAAACAGTAAGTCATCCGCGAACGCCGCTACTTTGTGTTCGCTGTCTCCTACTCTAATTCCTTTTATATTGTTATCAGATCTAATGGTTGCCAATAATGGTTCAATTGAAAGGACAAATAGCAGCGGGGATAGGGGGCACCCCTGTCTTGTCCCGTTGCTCATAGAAAAGGGGGAGGAATGATCTCCGTTGATCTTTATTGTTGCAGTCGGATTTTCATATAGAACCCCGATTCTCTGCAACATAATTTTACCTAAACCCATGAACTTTAGGGTCTCCATCATGAGCCCCCAGTCTACCCTGTCGAATGCCTTCTCGGCATCTATCGACAGGAATAGACCGGGGAGCCCATCTGTTTTTAATTTTTGGAGTAATAATAACGTTCTAATTCCATTGTCCCGTCCTTCCCTTGTAGTAACAAAACCTACCTGATCTACATGGATCAGATCCCTCATGTGAATTTTTAACCTATTTGCAAGGATTTTAGCGTATAACTTTGTATCGAAATTAAGTAGGGATATCGGTCTAAAACTTGAGCAACAACTATCATCTTTCCCTTCCTTCAAAATGAGCGTTATTAAGGCTTTCTGTGCATCTCGACTCAGTCCAAATTCTGTTCCCAAACCGTTGAAATATCTACAAAGTCTTGGTACCAAAATCTTACTGTCCTCAGTAGATAATCGGGCAATTCCTGAGTTCCTCAGGAATTCTATTATTTTATTACTTTTTTCTACGTCCGTATTATCTTCGTTTACATTGTACAAGGTTTTATAAAAACGCTGGAAGACTTCTGCAATATCTTTGGACTTAAATACTAGATCCCCTTGTTTATTGCGGATTCTTTCGATGTAATTCCTCGCTTTTTTTTTTTTTATGGTTTTAGCTAGATGTTTTCCAATTTTGTTACCCCAAAGATATTTGTCCTTCAAAATCGCATTATAGGCCCTTTTAGTATCTTGCGTTAATATATCCTTTAATTCTTCTCTTTTTATTATAAGGTGGTGGTATAACTCCTGATGATGTCCCTCTGAATTCTTATGAAGTTGTTCTAATCTAAATATTTCTCCCGTTAACTCTTTAATTTTGTTTGTTCTTTCCTTTACTTTCCCTGAGCCCATCGCGATAAAGATACCCCTTATATATGCCTTATGTGTTTCCCATAATGTGGAGTATGATATGTCGTTTGATTCATTCGTTTCAAAGAAAAAAGTTAATTCCTCTTGTATTTTTTCCACATCTTGCTTTTCAATAAGGAGCGCTTCGTTTAACCGCCAATTTGAGAACGGCTTTGATATCTTACGTTCCTCTAGCGTCATCGTGACTGGTGAGTGGTCTGAAAAGGTGGAAATCTCTATATTGGCTTCTGTGATCTTTGACAATGTATTATGATCTACAAACATATAGTCGATACGCGAGTACGTCCCGTGCACGGGAGAGAAGAAGGTGTAATCTCGGGTGCTTGGGTTTAAACTTCTCCATGCATCCATCAATTGATTTTGATGGAATAACTTTTTCAATTTTTTTAGGGGTACACCTCCCGTCTCCCGCGAACGGGACGAACTATCCTCGCCCGGGTTCATACAAAGGTTCAAATCTCCTGCCATTATGACCATCCCTTCCCTAAAATGGGCAAGGGTACGTATCATCTTCTTCATAAATTCTATTGGCCTTTTGTTTGGTGCGTAGATGTTACCTAAAGTAAGTTGTAATTCGCCTATTGATCCTCTTAAAAAGAGATATCGCCCCTCTGGGTCCGCTAACCTTGCATTTTCTTTAAACAATAGTCCCTCCGAAAATCCTATCGCCACTCCTTTAGCTTTCCTTGTCGTTGAATCCGCATATACCCAAATAGGGTGTTTTTTAGAATATAATTTTATATTTGCTCCTTGGAATAGATGGGTTTCCTGGAGAAACACTATGTCTGCTTGGTGCTGTTTAAGCTCTTTTAATATTTTATGTCTTTTGGCCGGGTTGTTTAGACCCCGGACATTATATGTTAGGAACTTAATCTAGGACTTTTCCTTTTATTTTTTGGAGAGAGGCACCTCCCCTTTTCTTCCCCCCCCCCCTACCCCATTTCCCAACCTCACAACCTCCCCTCCCTCTCCTCCCAGCCGGTTCTCCCACCCCACTCCTTCCCTCCCGTCCACCCTCCCCTTCCCTCCTCTCCCTCCCATCCACCCTCCCCTGCCACCACCTGGCCTATACTGGCCTCTAGGCCTTTGGCGAATCAGAACCATCCTCTTCGCCTCAGGACTTCATTCTCAGAGGTGGGGCTCTGATCCCTTCCCCCCTTCCACCTCCCCTCCGCCCCTCATCATAAGGGGCTATATGAGGGGGGGTGGGAGGGCCACCCAGACGGATTCTATTTCTTTTATAAATAGAAAAAACAAACTCTCCCTCCCCCTCACCTCCCCCCCCTTCCTCCTCTCTGCGTCTCTGTTGGAGAATTGACATCCTAAATCAAAAAATAGAAAACATAAATAGACCATATCGTATAAAAAAAAAAAAAAAGAAATGAAAAAGAGAAAGGATCCCATCCCTTTAAGTGGGGAGGAGCCTGTCTCGGCCCTCTCGCTCCCATAAGGGTACAGCATCTGTAATGGGTGTTGACTAATAAATTTAGAGTTAATCCAGGCCTTCTCGAGCAAACCATTCTGGAAGTTCTACAGGATGTAGATCTAAGTTTTTACAGAAGTCTGGCAGTTCTTCTGGATGCTTTAATTTTACCGATCTACCATCTTTGTATGCTATTAAGCATGCTGGAAAGCCCCAGCCATATTTTACGTTTTCTATACGCATTTGGTTTAAGAGCGGTCTCAGGAGGCGTCTTCTGGCCAATGTTTGTGGCGATAGGTCCATAAAAATCTGGAGGTCTGCTCCCCCATATTTCAATGGGGGTTTTCCTCTAAGTTTAGTCCATATTTCCGTCTTTTCATTGTAGTCTTGGAAGCGTATAAGAATATCCCTCGGCAAGTCTACAATGTGTTGAGGCTTTCTAACTCTATGTATCCTCTCAATCTTTGGTTCCCAGTCTGGTCCTCTATTGGCCATTGGGTTAAATAGTTCCTTCATGATTTTTCTAAGATCTTCTCCATTTGCTTCTGGGAGGGCACGTATTCTTAGGTTCTGCCTTCTACTCTGGTTTTCCTGTTCCTCCAGTTTATATTCCATCTGTCTTTGATTTATCTTCATTTTCCTGAGTTGCTCTTTAATATCAGTCAATTCTTCTACTTGTTTATCTATTTTATTTTCTGCTTCCTCTAACCGATTAAGGAGGTGGCTAAGATCTGTGCGCAATGCTGTTATTTCGTCTTTTATGGAGCTTTCCATTTTTGTTAGCATTTCGAGCATCACTGCCTTAGTCAAGGCCTGGGGGTTTCCACTCGAATCTTCCACTCTACTGCTGTCTATTTCAGATTCTTCTGTAGTATTGCCTCCTGCTGTCTCATGGGTCTCTTCCTTTTTTTTGTTCGTCTCCTTCCTCTTTACCTGTTTAACCGGTTGTTTTTCCATACTCGGGCTTTTCGGGCTCAAGCCTTGGACCATGTATTGTTTAATTGTACTGGTGTTTGCTTTTTCCTTCGTTATCTTAGTTTCAACTCCCTTTGTGGTTTTACCTTTCATGCCTAGTTTCTTCCCTGTAATCTTACGTTTCCCCAGCCTCACGGATATTCCACCTGCGAGGGGGGTTCAAGGGTACAGGGGTACACGAGTGTTCCAATGTAGGCAATTTTATATGGAGTACTAATAGATATATGATGGACCCCACTCTTGGAGACTGTCAATGTTTTCTTTCTCTTTCTCTCCCCCCTCCTAATTACATCCAACATGTAACCGCAATGGTCCGATGGTACCTGATACTGGCAGTATCTCTCTTACCTCAACCCTTCCCCGCCTTCTCTGCCTTTTATGATTCAAGAGAGGCTAAATAGCGACTTTTCGTTATTACTATAGGTTTTAATGTTTAAATATAAACCCGCTTCTTAGTATTCAAACGGCAGGGGGGGGGGGGATAGACGTAAAGGACCTCGCGTACGCGAAGAAAAAATGGAGCCAGTAAACCCAAGAAAGCAAAAAAGAAGAAAGAAAAAAAAAAAAAAAAGGGAAAAACACAGGGTAGGTCTCTTTGGGTCGACAGAAAAAGTATAAATTATGTTTCAGAGGTAGAACTTCCACTGTACGCCTTTCATTCACTCGCAGGGCCCATCATCCCCCCACATACGTACTTCTCTGTACTTCTCTGTATATAGGTTGTATGTCAGCGTCCCAGTCAGATAGAGGCTAATTGCTTTTTAGCACACGGATTAACACTTGCTGTGGCTTCAAATAAATATATAACTTGCAATGTCCCGTTTATAATATGCAGGCTCACTAAGTTTCCTCATAAATTACTCCCGGGTAACAGGCTGATCAATGCAGGTGGGTTCTATGTCACATCTATTTTTCATAGATTCATAACCATAGTAAACAATCACAGACCATTTCCTCATAACTTGTAGTTGTAGTTTAGTATGTTTTTTCCCTCATTGCATTACGTCTCCACAGTAAGTATTTATAAGGTGTTTCTTACCGTTTCCATGGAAGTTCAGTCTGTAGATGTTACCCCTTATAATAAGGGGACTTACCACTCTGTCTGTGTTGCTATTTTCCCTTTCTTTTTTTTTCTCCCCTCCTCTCCCTTCGCGGGGGGGGGTTTGAGGGGGATGATTGCCGCAATGTCCCGGGAGCTGATGTGAGGAGGTCGAGGTCCGTTGTGGACGATCAGCGGGGGTGAGAGCGGGGGGTCGTATGGAGACGCGTTCCGGATAATGCCGCGGCCCGAGCCACCATTACCCCGTGATGAGCGCTGAAATCAGCCGGCGCTCAAAGTTGCGCTCTGCTTGGGAGATCTATTTCCTCCACGTGTGGCGTGGTGTCTCGGACTCCGGGCATGTCTCCGTTCTTCCGTCTGGGCGTCCTCTCCTAGGCAGAGCCCCTCCCTCTGCTAAACGTCCTCCGCCCTACGTGCTCATTCCCCCATTGTGTTGAACATTTTGATGCTCTGTTTGGCAGCGATACGTATTCTTCTACATATTTGTGGTAAAAGAAATCTCAATAAGCGTATATAGATCGGTTTGCGCAAAAGTTATAGCGTCTACAAAATAGGGGATAGATTTATTGCATTTATTATTTTTTTTTACTAGTAATGGCGGCGATCTGCGATTTTTTTTCGTGACTGCGACATTGCGGCGGACACTTCGGACACTTTTGACACATTTTTGGGAACATTCACATTTACACAGCGATCGTTGCTGTAAAACTGCAGTGATTACTGTGTAAATGTGACTGGCAGGGAAGGGGTTAACACTAGGGGGGCGCTGCAGGGGTTAATATGTTCCCTAAGGTAGTGATTCTAACTGTGGGGGGAGGGGACTCACAAGGGGAGGAGACCGATCGGTGTTCCTCCGTACTGGGAACACATGATCGGTCTCCTCTCCACTGACAAGACGTGGAGCTGTGTGTTTACACACACAGCTCCACGGTCCCGCTGTTTTCGCGGGCAATCGCAGGTGCCCGGCGGACATCGCAGCCGCCACGCACCGCGCGCCCCCTAGGGAATGGTAGGACGTCATATGACGCCCACCCAGGATGGGAGATCCACCTTGTGGGCGTCATATGACTATGGGCGGGTAATGATGGGGTTAAAAAATGTCAGGGAGGCCTTACAATGGGAAGATGTAATTGAGGAGCCACTGAAGAAACAGCAACACTATTTCAAGAACAGGAAGAGAGAGGGGCCCACCTTCCCTTTCATGGATGAAATTAAAAGTATAATAGAAAATGGGTGGAGGCAGCCAGAGAAAAACACTTTTTTTCAGAGCTGCCTAACCAAGTTGTACCCCTTTAAAGGTTGAATATGTTTTAATTGATTTTTTCAAGGTGAAATGTAACACAATTGAGAAAAAGGAAGGGGGTACATAATAAAGAAAAGGGAGGGGAGGGAAGAGGGGGGGGGGGGGGCGGTTTTCACATACCGTCCTTTGTACAGAATGTTATATCTTACATCTATATGTTTGCTTAAGGCCCCTTTCACACGAGGCGGGCTCCTCTTGCACGGAGCCCGCCTCTGTCCGCCGGCTCAGCGGGAGATCTCTCCGTTGATCTCCGCTGAACCGGCGGATGACAAGCCTCTCTCCGCTCACTGAGCGGGGAGGGGCTTGCGAGCGCCGCTGATCTCTACGGAGAGATCGGATGAAAACGGACAGTGTGTCCGTTTTCATCAGATCTCACCCGATCCGATCCGCCAGCGACGGATCTGGACGTAGAGCCATACGTCTGCTTTAGGCGGATCGGACCGGGACGGATGTCAGCGGAGATGTCTCCGCTGACATCCGACGCTCCATAGACTAACATGGAGCGCCCGTTCAGATCCGCCGTCAAAACTGACAGGCGGATCTGAACGGTCCGACCGTGTGAAAGGGGCCTAAAGCATTTCTTCATAATACAAACTACAAAACCCAACCATGCAGTGTCACCTATCTTCGGACACTGCCTGGGATATCTGCTCTACAAACAAACTGTCGGATGGGGGAGGGTATGGGGAAGGGCATAAGGGGGAGGGGGGGATGGATCGGGGGGGGAATGGATCAGAGGGGAGAGGAGGGGGGACTCAGCAGTAAAAGTCTAATAGCAATTTAGTTATTTATGCATTAAACTATATAGAGTTATCAGAATCTCTTTTATTGAAAGTATATCTCTCTTCATTTCTGTATTACATATATGTGGGGCCCGTTCCTCATACAGTAATTCTGTTGAGGAGGGGGTCTGATGAAGAATGGTGGAGCCAAGGGTACCATAGTTGTGTGTATTTATCCCATGTATCTCCTTGTTTTGCCTATAGGGTGTCTATACATCTAGTAATAGGGGGGATGGTGTTGGTTTTCCAGAACTGCGATATGACATGTCGGGCTGCGGACAAGAAAAACCTTAGAAGGCTTTTTTTGGGAGAGCTGATTGGTCCTGGTAGGATGGATAATAGTGCCGCTTTCGGGGAGCCCTACACCGACGCAATCGGACGTCGGTGTAGGGCTAGTAGAGTGCCCACAAGTACTTGGCTATGACACACCTAGGAGAGGTCCGCTTTGTTCTTTGGTGTGGGTCTTTAAGAGTGCCCACAAGTACTTGGCTGATGGACACACCTAATTCAAATACACCTTCACTCGTCTCAAAAAAGGCCCACACCAAAGAACTTTTGTAATAACGCGCAGGCAGTGCCCTGCACAGGCGGAGCTCTGCGGTGTTTAGTGTGCTGGCCCCCGGAGGGCAACCTGCTAGCCACTCACCCACAGACCTCATCATCCCCTCCCTCTTCACTGGACAAACTAGTACTGCCTGAACATGACTGCCAGATTGCTGTCCTTAGATGACAACAGCTGGGCAGCTTCAAAACGCTGGGCAGAGCATGCACTGTGCTTAAACACAGGTTCAGGAGGTGGTTTTGTGTGCTGAGTGCTAGCTGCTTTGCCAGTACCCTGAGCCACACATTGCACACACACTAACTGCAGATGGCTGACACCAGGCAAGAAGGGCAGATACAGGTTCAGGTGGTTTAGTGTGCTGTGCTAGACTCACACAGCACACACAAACTCCTGCAGATGGCTGTCTTAGATGACAACAGGGCAGAAAGCAGATACAGGTTCAGGTGGTTTAGTGTGCTGTGCTAGTCACACAGCACACACACTAACTCCTGCAGATGGCTGTCTTAGACGACAACAGGGCAGAAGGGAAGATACAGGTTCAGGTGGTTTAGTGTGCTGTGCTAGACTCACACAGCACACACACTAACTCCTGCAGATGGCTGTCTTAGATGACAACAGGGCAGAAGGGCAGATACAGGTTCAGGTGGTTTTGTGTGCTGTGCTAGACTCACACAGCACACACACTAACTCCTGCAGATGGCTGCTTAGATGACAACAGGGCAGAAGGGCAGATACAGGTTCAGGTGGTTTCATGTGCTGTGCTAGACTCACACAGCACACACACTAACTCCTGCAGATGGCTGTCTTAGATGACAACAGGGCAGAAGGGCAGATACAGGTTCAGGTGGTTTTGTGTGCTGTGCTAGACTGTACTTGGGAACTTTATAAAGTGCTCTCCTCTGGCTCTATGATTGGCCAAGCATGCGGGGTCACAGTGCATGCTTGGCCAATCATCAGCCAGCAATGCACTGCGACTGGCGCAGTGCATTGTGGACCGTTCGCATCACACAAATTTGATGCGAACGGCCCTTAGAGTTCTGACCTTGACGAGCGGACGAACGGCCGATGTTCGATTCGAACATGGGTTCGAATCGAACACCGGGCCCATCCCTAATAAGGAGGATAGAGGACTAGGATCCATGGAAAGTGCAAAGGTGGTTAGTGCCGCCGTTGTCAGGGGGGATATTGCGTCCATAGTGCAAAATTTAGCGTTGTATCCCCACAGGAGAGCTCTGAGGTCTATTTGTGCCATGTCTTGCTCAATAATCGTGGATGGTTTGGCTAAGGTTCGTGGGAACCACTCGAGAAGTCTCGAGAATATAGCTGATGTGTGATATAATTGAAAGTCTGGGAGACCGATGCCATGAGTTTTGGGGGCGCTTAGTATTTTATTTTTAAGCCTAGAGGGGTGGTGTTGCCAGATAAACTTGACCACCAGGGAGCGAAGCGTGAGAAATAAAGCTTTGGGGAGAAGTATAGGTAATGTTTGAAATAAATAAAGTAATTTAGGGAGGATGTCCATTTTGAGGACATTCATTCGTCCCCACCAAGAAAGTTTAAGGTGATGCCAAGATTCCAATGAATGTCGGATTTTCGTCAACAAAGGACTGTAATTCAGGGTATATGTGTCATCTAGGTTTCTAGATATCGCTGTCCCCACATAGTTGATTGAGCCCATGCAATCTATACATACAAAGAAACCAAAACAAATAGGTTTATGTTTAATAAAATGGAATGACACAGGGAAAGAGTATTAAAAACATGAAGAAAGGGAGGTGCAAAAGGGCATGTAAAGCCAAGATACCAGCTGAAATCTATGGGTAATTAGAAAGCAATCCTGCTTGGGCCCATCAAATGCAGCCACCTGTGCCCATCAAATTCCGCCACTTATGCCCATCAAATGCAGCCACTTGTCCATCAAGTTCAGCCACCTGTGCCCATCAAATGCCACCACTTGTGCCCATCAAATGCAGCCACTTGTGCCCATCAAATGCAGCCACTTGTCCATCAAATTCAGCCACCTGTCCCCATCAAATGACGCCACTTGTGCCCATCAAATGCAGCCACTTGTGCCCATTAAATGCAGCCACTTGCCTTTAAAATGCAGCCCCTTATGCCCATGAAATTCAGCCACCTGTGCCCATCAAATGCAGCCACTGTGCCCACGACCCCCCCCCACATGCGCAGTTTGCGGCTCTGGCTGCATCCCTCCGCACGTGCAGATCGCGGCTCTGGCACCCGAGGGGGGGTAGGGGGGTATGTAGTCGAGGGGACTTACCTCTCAGAGCCAGGCGCATGGATGGGGGCAGCGCCCATGCGCCTACAATGCACGGGCCGCCACTGCGGTGTCCTTCTGAAAAAATACCTAGTAAACTCCATGAGATACTGTTCTATAGGGCCAACTATCTTTCCAGGGGTTGTGTGAAGAAATTTGACAAGGTCTGGCAGGTGTGGTTGTCATCCTGCCTTACCACAGGGTAATTGCATTGTGATTATTTTTGCACTGCATAATATAATGCTTTATTAACCCTTGTAAATGTCCACTGGGCACCTGGCTTATTGACTAAGAACCGGTTACTGTAGCCCTTTCTTTTTTCTTATTAATGTGCAAGCAAATGTAGTGGACTCTAATGGTTCCTAGTGCTGCCACTGGGTCTTCTGATTTTTTATTTGTTTTTTTCCGTTGCCAGTTTTGTTTAGTTGGTTTTTGTTACTATCACCAAATTTTAGCTCAGGTATAAGCAACAACTGACTATGTCTGGCCATGCGTGGCCTTGATTTTTCATTGAAGCGTACTAGTGATGCGCTGTTTGTGTATTTGTACTTGTGCAAAATATTTAATAAAAATAATTTTTCCTAAAAAAAAAAAAAAAAAGTTCTTCAGCAATAAATATTAAAAAGAAATCCTCTAGACTAAGCCTGAATTATTGGTGTGCATGGGACGGTTCCTGTGTGACTGACGGCCTCTGTATTACATTGGGAGATCTGGGTATATTCTCAGCAGCCCCTTTTGTGGCGTTACATATACAGCAGGTAAAATAAGTATTGAACACGTCACCATTTTTCTAGGTAAATATATTTCCTGACAGCCCCATGTCAGCCACCACCGGGTAAGGCCCCACCCACCCCCATGCAATCAGGACCTAACTCATAAATTTTCCCCCCATGCCCTGAACGGCGTTCCTTTTCTTTCCTCTATGTGGCCAGGACCTGGTGCAGTCTCCTACCTTGCTTTATCAATGATCCGCCCATCCGTCCAGTGTGGGCCTCCTGGACATAGCCCCCGTTATGCTCGCTAAACGCAAAGGCTGTATGGTGTCCCCACTGCTGGTTTTCGGGGGTATCGCTAAGCGGACCAAGGGTCTGCAGCAGGGGTGACATTGTCTCTCCTCTCCCAGGCGTTCAACGGCTCATGGAGCACCAGGGATCGGATGTCGTGGGGGCGGGGCCAGACGACTTTCTACAGGATTTAAACTGGGGAAGGTTCAGTATCATGCTGCCTCACCAGAGAGAGTGTGCTAGTGCTGCTGTGATTGCAAGGAGGAGAGTGAGGTAGGCAGGGATGACTGCTGTGGAGCTTGTGGGCTGTGTGAACCATAGATGACCTGTCTTCCTGTGCTTCCCGAACAGTCTGCATCTCCTATTGCTGCAAATGAGACAATGACAACCCCAAAAGACCAGCGTTTCCCAAGAAGGTAAAAGGCTCACCCACGCTACGTGGAATGGTCGTGTTCCGATTTTTGGCACCTGTGTTAAAAAAAACAAACAAAGAAAAACCATATCTTTTATTATTATTATTATTATTATTATTTTGTATTTTCTGCCAGCTCATCAAGACACCATTCATCTCCCCGCTTAGAGTGAAGCTGGTCTTAACAAGGGTACCGCTTTAGGTCCATGGGTAGCCAGCGCAGAGAAAGGTCAAGAGACCGACGTGAGGGTCCGAGGTCCAGACGCCGTAGCTCCCCTGTGAGGACCCGAAGCCCATCCCACCATCTTCAACCTGGGCCCCAGATGTGCTGGGCTTGTCCAAAGGAGTTGCTTTCTGGCAAAGCAGTTTGCGAAACCTGCCATAAGGAGGTAACCAAGAATAAGGAAGCAGGGAAGGAGAAGATGGTGCCTCTTATAAAATAAGTGTTTAAAGATCATTTGCTGCAGCTGTCACATCAGCAAGCCCCTTCTGTGTCCCAAGTGACTACGCCTCAGCTAAGATTCGGGGCTGAAGAGGCCCAGGCGCTACCCAGATCAGCGTCCGAAGACTTGTCTGGAGAGGAAGGGGACGCAGGTTATGAAGGGTTCGATTTCAACCTGGTACAGCCCTTCCTTAAATGGGTTGTAAAGGTAAAAAAAAATTCACTTTAATGCATTCTATGCATTAAGGTGAAAAAACATCTGACAATGCCGGCCCCCCCAGCCCCCCCCGTTCTTCTTACCTGACCCCTCGAAAGTTCCGCACTCGCCTCTGACATCCTCTTCGCCGCTAAGCCTGGCCGTTGATTGGCTAGAGTGGATGGATTGAAAGCAGCACAGCCATCGGCTCGCGCTGCTGTCAATCACATTAAATGACGTGGCGCGCCAGGGGGTGGGGCCGAGTGATACAGTGAGCGGCTATAGCCGCCAGAGGTATCACCATGCGAGGGAGCTCGCATGAACATGAGAAGTACTTGCGGGGAGAAGCCGAGACAGCCGCCGAGGGACTCCAGAAGACCAGGTTCGGGGCCACTCTGTGCAAAACGAGCTGCACAGTGGAGGTATGTATAACATGTTTGTTATTTAAAAAAAAAAAAAAAATTCCCTTTACAATCCCTTTAACCACTTCAGCACCGGGCGATTTTACCCCCTTCCTTACCAGAGCACTTTTTGCGATTCGGCACTGCGTTGCTTTAACTAACAATTGCGCGGTCGTGCGATGTTACACCAAAACAAAATTGACGTCCTTTTTTTTCCCACAAATAGAGCTTTCTTTTGGTGGTTTTTATTTTTTGCGCTATAAACAAAAGAAGAGCGACAATTTTGAAAAAAAAACACAATATTTTTTATTTTTTTTTTTTTTTTTTTAATAAATATCCCCTTTTTTTTTTTTTTTATATTTTTTTACTCAGTTTAGGCCGATACGTATTCTTCTACATATTTGTGGTAAAAGAAATCTCAATAAGCGTATATAGATCGGTTTGCGCAAAAGTTATAGCGTCTACAAAATAGGGGATAGATTTATTGCATTTATTATTTTTTTTTACTAGTAATGGCGGCGATCTGCGATTTTTTTTCGTGACTGCGACATTGCGGCGGACACTTCGGACACTTTTGACACATTTTTGGGAACATTCACATTTACACAGCGATCGTTGCTGTAAAACTGCAGTGATTACTGTGTAAATGTGACTGGCAGGGAAGGGGTTAACACTAGGGGGCGCTGCAGGGGTTAATATGTTCCCTAAGGTAGTGATTCTAACTGTGGGGGGAGGGGACTCACAAGGGGAGGAGACCGATCGGTGTTCCTCCGTACTGGGAACACATGATCGGTCTCCTCTCCACTGACAAGACGTGGAGCTGTGTGTTTACACACACAGCTCCACGGTCCCGCTGTTTTCGCGGGCAATCGCAGGTGCCCGGCGGACATCGCAGCCGCCACGCACCGCGCGCCCCCTAGGGAATGGTAGGACGTCATATGACGCCCACCCAGGATGGGAGATCCACCTTGTGGGCGTCATATGACTATGGGCGGGTAATGATGGGGTTAAAAAATGTCAGGGAGGCCTTACAATGGGAAGATGTAATTGAGGAGCCACTGAAGAAACAGCAACACTATTTCAAGAACAGGAAGAGAGAGGGGCTCACCTTCCCTTTCATGGATGAAATTAAAAGTATAATAGAAAATGGGTGGAGGCAGCCAGAGAAAAACACTGTTTTTCAGAGCTGCCTAACCAAGTTGTACCCCTTTAAAGGTTGAATATGTTTTAATAGATTTTTTCAAGGTGAAATGTAACACAATTGAGAAAAAGGAAGGGGGTACATAATAAAGAAAAGGGAGGGGAGGGAAGAGGAAGGGGGGGGGGGGGGCGGTTTTCACATACCGTCCTTTGTACAGAATGTTATATCTTACATCTATATGTTTGCTTAAGGCCCCTTTCACACGAGGCGGGCTCCTCTTGCACGGAGCCCGCCTCTGTCCGCCGGCTCAGCGGGAGATCTCTCCGTTGATCTCCGCTGAACCGGCAGATGACAAGCCTCTCTCCGCTCACTGAGCGGGGAGGGGCTTGCGAGCGCCGCTGATCTCTACGGAGAGATCGGATGAAAACGGACAGTGTGTCCGTTTTCATCAGATCTCACCCGATCCGATCCGCCAGCGATGGATCTGGACGTAGAGCCATACGTCTGCTTTAGGCGGATCGGACCGGGTCGGATGTCAGCGGAGATGTCTCCGCTGACATCCGACGCTCCATAGACTAACATGGAGCGCCCGTTCAGATCCGCCGTCAAAACTGACAGGCGGATCTGAACGGTCCGACCGTGTGAAAGGGGCCTAAAGCATTTCTTCATAATACAAACTACAAAACCCAACCATGCAGTGTCACCTATCTTCGGACACTGCCTGGGATATCTGCTCTACAAACAAACTGTCGGATGGGGGAGGGTATGGGGAAGGGCATAAGGGGGAGGGGGGGATGGATCGGGGGGGGAATGGATCAGAGGGGAGAGGAGGGGGGACTCAGCAGTAAAAGTCTAATAGCAATTTAGTTATTTATGCATTAAACTATATAGAGTTATCAGAATCTCTTTTATTGAAAGTATATCTCTCTTCATTTCTGTATTACATATATGTGGGGCCCGTTCCTCATACAGTAATTCTGTTGAGGAGGGGGTCTGATGAAGAATGGTGGAGCCAAGGGTACCATAGTTGTGTGTATTTATCCCATGTATCTCCTTGTTTTGCCTATAGGGTGTCTATACATCTAGTAATAGGGGGGATGGTGTTGGTTTTCCAGAACTGCGATATGACATGTCGGGCTGCGGACAAGAAAAACCTTAGAAGGCTTTTTTTGGGAGAGCTGATTGGTCCTGGTAGGATGGATAATAGTGCCGCTTTCGGGGAGGGCACCAGGGAAACATTGTATAAGTCATTATAAATACTAAATACCTTGTCCCAGAAAGGGCGAACTCAGTCGCAGTCCCACCACACGTGGATATAGGAGTCCTTTCCTCCGTGACACCGCCAACACATGTCTGAAGTACCCAGGTACATCTTGCTCACCGTGGCTGAATCCCTGTACCACCGTGATAGTAGTTTGTAGTTTTTTCTCCTGTGAGAACACGGATATGGAAGATTTGCGTGTGAGTGTGAATGAGGTGTTCCATTGTTCAAGAGATATCTCCATGCCCAGGTCTCTAGACCATTTTTGTGTCAAATTAGGCAGTGAATCATATGTATAATGCCGCGTACACACGACCGGTATTGCCGCTGGAATTAAGCCGGAAGGTTTTTTGGACGGAATTCAGCTCAAACTGTCTTGCATACACACGGTCACACCAAATACCGGCATGTGGAAGACATTGCCTTCCACATGCCGGTAGAGAGCCGGAATCGCCTTCCGTGAGAAAAAGTGGCGTTTGGGAACCTGCCACTGAGGAACCGCACATTGCAAAAACTCACGGAAGGGGGCCGAGTCTACCAACTGAAAAGGCAGCAGTTGAAGTGCTAGCAGTTTAGCCAAGCTAGCATTCAACCGCTGGGCATGTGGATGGCTGGGAGTGAACTTCTTTCGATGGTCCAGCAGCTGGGGCAGGGAAATTTGCCTGGTACAATCGGACGTCGGTGTAGGGCTAGTAGAGTGCCCACAAGTACTTGGCTATGACACACCTAATTCTACACCTTCATTCCTCTCAGTGCAGCTTTCAGAGAGGACTGAAGGTATAGTGGGGTTGGAGATCCCAGCTGATGAGGAGCAAGGAGAGGTCCGCTTTGTTCTTTGGTGTGGGTCTTTAAGGTGCGCTTGCCAACGAGCTGCATGGCAGGTCAACATATGTCTGGTCATGCTTGTGGTGCCCAAGCGGCTGATGTTTTGGCCACGCGAGATACGCTTGAGACATATGTTGCAAATAGCAGTGGTGCGATCTGATGCACTCGTCTCAAAAAAGGCCCACACCAAAGAACTTTTGTAATAACGCGCAGAGGCAGTGCCCTGCACAGGCGGAGCTCTGCGGTGTGATTCAGTTGGTGTGCTGCCCTCAACCTGGCCCCCGGAGGGCAACCTGCCTCGTTGGAGATGTGCCACCTCCTCTTCCTCTCTCCATTCAGGCACCCACGTGGAGTCAGTGACCTCATCATCCCCTCCCTCTTCACCACTGGAGCAAACCTGACAGTATGCTGCAGCTGGGGGAACATGACTGCCAGATTGCTGTCCTTGAGCACCCCCTCTCTCTGCGCTCACGCTACTGCCTTTCTCTAGCTGGGTATCATCATCGGAGGCTTCAAAACGCTGGGCATTCTCCTGGAGCATGTACCCAACACTGTGCTTAAACAGCTCGGAGGACTCCTCAGGAGGACATGGTGGGTCTAGGGAAGGGGTGACTGATGACATTGAGTACGCGTTGGCAGCTGCTTTGCCAGTACCCTGAGCCTGGGTGAGAGAGGATGAGGAGGATGAGGGGGGCTTGGTCTTCCAGACATTGTAATGGCCTGCAGGGACATGGGAAAAAAAGCTATTGGGTAGTGTATATTGTGCTGGAGTCACACAGCACACACACTAACTCCTGCAGATGTCTGGATTAGATGACACCAGGCAAGAAGGGCAGATACAGGTTCAGGTGGTTTAGTGTGCTGTGCTAGACTCACACAGCACACACACTAACTCCTGCAGATGGCTGTCTTAGATGACAACAGGGCAGAAAGGCAGATACAGGTTCAGGTGGTTTAGTGTGCTGTGCTAGACTCACACAGCACACACACTAACTCCTGCAGATGGCTGTCTTAGACGACAACAGGGCAGAAGGGAAGATACAGGTTCAGGTGGTTTAGTGTGCTGTGCTAGACTCACACAGCACACACACTAACTCCTGCAGATGGCTGTCTTAGATGACAACAGGGCAGAAGGGCAGATACAGGTTCAGGTGGTTTTGTGTGCTGTGCTAGACTCACACAGCACACACACTAACTCCTGCAGATGGCTGTCTTAGATGACAACAGGGCAGAAGGGCAGATACAGGTTCAGGTGGTTTCATGTGCTGTGCTAGACTCACACAGCACACACACTAACTCCTGCAGATGGCTGTCTTAGATGACAACAGGGCAGAAGGGCAGATACAGGTTCAGGTGGTTTTGTGTGCTGTGCTAGACTGTACTTGGGAACTTTATAAAGTCAGCATCCTGCCTGTGGCAAAAATAATTGCTCTCCTCGCCGCTGGCTCTATGATTGGCCAAGCATGCGGGGTCACAGTGCATGCTTGGCCAATCATCAGCCAGCAATGCACTGCGACTGGCGCAGTGCATTGTGGACCGTTCGCATCACACAAATTTGATGCGAACGGCCCTTAGAGTTCTGACCTTGACGAGCGGACGAACGGCCGATGTTCGATTCGAACATGGGTTCGAATCGAACACCGGGCCCATCCCTAATAAGGAGGATAGAGGACTAGGATCCATGGAAAGTGCAAAGGTGGTTAGTGCCGCCGTTGTCAGGGGGGATATTGCGTCCATAGTGCAAAATTTAGCGTTGTATCCCCACAGGAGAGCTCTGAGGTCTATTTGTGCCATGTCTTGCTCAATAATCGTGGATGGTTTGGCTAAGGTTCGTGGGAACCACTCGAGAAGTCTCGAGAATATAGCTGATGTGTGATATAATTGAAAGTCTGGGAGACCGATGCCATGAGTTTTGGGGGCGCTTAGTATTTTATTTTTAAGCCTAGAGGGGTGGTGTTGCCAGATAAACTTGACCACCAGGGAGCGAAGCGTGAGAAATAAAGCTTTGGGGAGAAGTATAGGTAATGTTTGAAATAAATAAAGTAATTTAGGGAGGATGTCCATTTTGAGGACATTCATTCGTCCCCACCAAGAAAGTTTAAGGTGATGCCAAGATTCCAATGAATGTCGGATTTTCGTCAACAAAGGACTGTAATTCAGGGTATATGTGTCATCTAGGTTTCTAGATATCGCTGTCCCCACATAGTTGATTGAGCCCATGCAATCTATACATACAAAGAAACCAAAACAAATAGGTTTATGTTTAATAAAATGGAATGACACAGGGAAAGAGTATTAAAAACATGAAGAAAGGGAGGTGCAAAAGGGCATGTAAAGCCAAGATACCAGCTGAAATCTATGGGTAATTAGAAAGCAATCCTGCACCTTGTCAGTGCAAATTATTATCAGCTGGTTCTGTCTCAGGGAGCTGGGAGGTCCATGATTCACCTCTGAGGTTGCTGATTGTTAAAATCCATGCCCATTTTGCTTCACCATCTGGTAAGCATACAACCATCTTGGTGGTCGGGTACTCCTCCTCACAGTCATTTATATAAGTGAAGTCACTGCGGTGTATGTTCAAGCTACGTCCGGACTTTGTTTATCTACTTTTTGTCTCCTGGTAACACGCTTTCCTTTACCTCTGCTAAAAGACTGTTCAATTCAACATTGTTATATTTTCTTTCGCAGAAGGTTTTATTGTATGGACTGATGTGAATACATCCACTAATCTCCATATTTTTCATTTATTATGTCTATTGCCCTCTTGTTATATACTGTGGGTTTATTTAAAAACTTCCTTTTTCAGTGTTTCTAGTTTTAACTTGCGACACATTGATGCAGCTTTATTGTTCTAATACTGGGAGAATATAGTCTGGTCGGATGACACCAAAATTGAACTCTTTGGATGCCATAATACACACCATGTTTGGAGGTCAAATTGCACTGCACATCACCCAAAAACACCCCCATACCAACAGTGAAGTTTGGAGGTGGGAACATCATGGTGTGGGGCTGTTTTTTAGCATGCGGTACTGGCAAACTTCATATTATTGAAGGAAGGATGAATGGAAAAATGTACCAAGACATTCTTGATAAAAATCTGCTGTCATCTACCAGGACGATGAAGATGAAACGAGGGTGGACATTTTAGCTAGACGATGATCCCAAACATGAAGTCAAGGAAACTCTCAATTGGTTTCAAAGAAAGAAAATAAAGCTGCTAGAATGGCCCAGCCAATCACATGACTTGAGTTCAATAGAAAATCTATGGAAAGAACTAAAGATCAGAGTTCATAGAAGAGTAGGGTTGAGCGAACCCGAACTGTAAAGTTCGGGTCCGTACCGGACTTTTGGGTGTCCGGGTCCTGGACCCGAACCCGAACTATTGACTGTATGTTCGGGTTCGTGTCCGGTGTTTGGCGATGTATTGGCGCCTTTTACAAGCTGCAGGGCAGCCAATCCACGTTAGTTTCACTATTGTGCCCTTAGAAGCCATCACAGCCATGCCTACTAATGGCATGGCTGTGATTGGCCAGTGCAGCATGTGACCCAGCCTCTATATAAGGTACAGGCACACAGCACAGCGCGTCACTCTGCTGTAGACAGGTTCCTGGCTGCTAAGAGAGAATTTCATTATAGGAGTTAGTCTGATAGGAGTTAGTCAGTCCACATTCCTGAAATATCTTCAAATTAGTAATAGTCAGTGAGCGATCTACATAGCTAGAGAGACTAGAGAGTGTCTTTATTGAGGGAAAGAGGGAGAGAGAATTATTCACCAGATTCCTAAATCAATTGTACCCTGGCTGGGGTGCAGTGCACAGTCTTTTAACGGTGCCATGAGGCCAGTGCCAGACAAAATATAACTTTTATCTGCAAGCTCAGTGCACCATCACTGCATATTTTACTAAGAGATACACCATAATCTGTTTTCTGAAATATCTTCAAATTAGTAATAGTCAGTGAGCGATCTACATAGCTAGAGAGACTAGAGAGTGTCTTTATTGAGGGAAAGAGGGAGAGAGAATTATTCACCAGATTCCTAAATCAATTGTACCCTGGCTGGGGTGCAGTGCACAGTCTTTTAACAGTGCCATGAGGCCAGTGCCAGACAAAATATAACTTTTATCTGCAAGCTCAGTGCACCATCACTGCATATTTTACTAAAGCCCCATACACACGGTCGGATTTTCCGATGGATTCTGTCCTATAGGACAATGTTGGCCTATAGGCACCATCGGACAGTTTCCATCGGATTGTCCGACGAACAAAGTTCTATCTCCTGCCGGAAAAATTTTCCGACAACAAAGTCCGATCACACCAATTCCGATCGTGTGTAGCGAATTCCGACGGACAAAGTGCCACGCATGCTCAGATCACATTACAAGACCAAAGCTTTTGGCTACTAGCCTCTACGTAGTCCCGTCTTAGGCAACAAACGTCACCACGTTCAGAATGATCAGATTTTCCGACAACTTTGTCCGACCGTGTGTATGCAACACCAGTGTCGGACTAAATCCGTCGGACCAAATACGATGGATTTGGTGGTCGGATTTTCAGACCGTGTGTATGGGGCTTTAGAGATACACCATACTCTGGGTGTATTCTGCTATTGCAAAAACATTGCAAAAAAAATAAATTTTGCTGTGTTTTCTGCATGTGTGCAGGAGTGTGACATACAATCGATTGATATTTCTTCTATTGTGCTATCCCAAAAAAAAAATTGTAGTGACATTTTTTTTTCCCCATAGCATTTTCTGCAGTTTGATACACGCTTTACACACTGTGGGTGTATTCTGCTATTGCAAAAAAATTTAAATCTTTCAGTGTTTACTGCATGTGTGCAGGAGTGTGACATATACAATCCATCGATATTTCTTCTATTGTGCTATCCCAAAAAAAAAAAATTGTAGTGAAATTTTTTTTCCCCATAGCATTTTCTGCAGTTTGATACACGCTTTACACACTGTGGGTGTATTCTGCTATTGCAAAAAAATAAAATCTTTCAGTGTTTTCTGCATGTGTGCAGGAGTGTGACATACAATCAATCGATATTTCTTCTATTGTGCTATCCCAAAACAAAAATTATAGTGAATTTTTTTTTTCCCCACTTTTTGCATTTTCATACACGCTTTACACACTGTGGGTGTATTCTGCTATTGCATCGTCTTCAGAGAGTTTCGAAATCCCCTTGTCCTACGTACGGAGCAAGCGCAGTACAGGGCGGACACTATGCGATGGGGGACAGAATTCGACACATCACCACTAGCCTTACCCAGCCATTGTTGTATTTTTGAACCAGTGTTGGCTACCTCATCCTCCTCCACCGCCGCTTCCACCTACACTGCCACATCCACCACCACCTCAACCTCCTACTCCATATGGACCTCGTCCTCCTAGGTCAAGATTATAATTTTTTTTCCCATAGCATTTTCTGCAGTTTGAAACACGCTTTACACACTGTGGGTGTATTCTGCTATTGCAAAAAAATAAAATCTTTCAGTGTTTTCTGCATGTGTGCAGGAGTGTGACATACAATCAATCGATATTTCTTCTATTGTGCTATCCCAAAACAAAAATTGTAGTGAATTTTTTTTTTCCCCATAGCATTTTTTGCATTTTCATACACGCTTTACACACTGTGGGTGTATTCTGCTATTGCATCGTCTTCAGAGAGTTTCGAAATCCCCTTGTCCTACGTACGGAGCAAGCGCAGTACAGGGCGGACACTATGCGATGGGGGACAGAATTCGACACATCACCACTAGCCTTACCCAGCCATTGTTGTATTTTTGAACCAGTGTTGGCTACCTCATCCTCCTCCACCGCCGCTTCCACCTACACTGCCACATCCACCACCACCTCAACCTCCTACTCCATATGGACCTCGTCCTCCTAGGTCAAGATTATAATTTTTTTTCCCATAGCATTTTCTGCAGTTTGAAACACGCTTTACACACTGTGGGTGTATTCTGCTATTGCAAAAAAATAAAATCTTTCAGTGTTTTCTGCATGTGTGCAGGAGTGCGACATACAATCAATCGATATTTCTTCTATTGTGCTATCCCAAAAAAAAATTGTAGTGAAAAATGTTTTTTTCCCATAGAATTTTCTGCATTTTCATACACGCTTTACACACTGTGGGTGTATTCTGCTATTGCATCGTCTTCGGAGAGTTTCGAAATCCCCTTGTCCTACATACTGAGCAAGCGCAGTACAGGGCGGACACTATGCGATGGGGGACAGAATTCGACACATCACCACTAGCCTTACCCAGCCATTGTTGTATTTTTGAACCAGTGTTGGCTACCTCGTCCTCCTCCACCACCGCTTCCACCTGCACCGCCACATCCACCGCCACCCCAACCTCCTACTCCATATGGACATCGTCCTCCTAGGTCAAGATTATAATTTTTTTTTTTTTTTTATTTCCAAGTATTTTATTTTCCCACTATCTTATCCATTAAATTGAATATTTTTTTCCAGAAAGTGCGTATTCTGGGGCATTCCCACCATATGTGCGGCATCGTGCCGTTGAGTTTCTGAGGTTCTTAATGACTTCCTGTACCTCTTCTGCTGAGAAGGGGGCCTCCAGCATATTTTTATTTTTTTATTTTTTTTTATGTTATTTTAAGTTATTTCCCTTTCCACATTTGTTTGCAGAGCACTTGCCATGCTCTTAACAACATTTTGTTGCCATTTGCAGCCCTCTAGCCCTTTTCCATTACTTTTTTACAGCCATTTTAGTCTTGAAAAGTTCGGGTCCCCATTGACTTCAATGGGGTTCGGAGTTCAGGGTCGAGTTCGAGTCAAGTTCGGCCAAACCCGAACATCCAGGTGTCCGCTCAACTCTATAGAAGAGACCCACAGAACCTCCAAGATTTTAAGACTGTTTGCGTGGAAGAATGGACCAAAATCACCCCTGAGTAATGCATGCGACTAGTTTCTCCATACAGGAGGCATCTTGAAGCTGTCATTACCAACAAATGATTTTGTATGAAGTATTAAATACATTTTAGTTAGCGTGTTCAATTCTTTTCCCCTGTGTCATTCGATTTTATTACACATAACCTAATTTCTGAACGTATTTGTTTTGGTTTCTTTGTATGTGAGGATTGCATGGGTTGTTATCGACATGTGGTGAAAATGTAATGCCAATACCACCTTTAGAAATATATTTACCTAGAAAAATGTTGACATGTTCAATAGTTATTTTACCTGCTGTATAGCTGTATACTGTATGTATAAAATAAAAAATGTCTGTCTGGCTTAGCAGCAAGCTTAGTTGGCAACACAATCAAACAAGCTAGAGTTAGAATCATAGAACATAGACACCCAATTAGTAACTGTGAAGGGTATTTAAACTGACCCTTCTGTGTCATGACATTTTGTGGAAATGAGACATTCAGCTGCACAGCTTAGGTGGCTAATTTTAACCACAACTTTCAAGAGAAGGCAATCATGAGAAAATGCTTCTGAAAAAAGATGAAAAACATTTTGACTTGAAAAAAATGTCACTTTTGTTGAAAAAATATACTGAATCTATTTGTTCTAGTACACATTTTGTAATTTAATTATTAGCACGAGGAAGGCTCCCATATAAGTACACAGAAAAAACGTAAGAAAAGCTCTAAACCTTTTGTGCTTTACTATTTTTTTTAATTGCTGCTTGTCCCTATTGCTTTAATTTCTTGTTCAATCTGACAGCTGTCAAATAGACCAAAAAGTCAGTGGGGACATAGGCAACAATAAAAAGCTAACAGATGTTTTAACCTTTTCAGTATTTATCAAGAAACAATAAAGGTTTTACCTGGAGTTGAGCTCAAAGTGGATATGAAGAAATGTGGTGAAGTATTACTCACTTTTAAAGCCTTGCTGGAGGAGGTGCCTGAGGATCTGTAGAGGAAGAATTTATCTTCTTCTATTGCATTCATCATTTGTGTATTAAAAAAAAAAATCAATAGATTCAATAGCTTTCTGCTTTCTTGGTATCCTCATTGTTGCTCTCAGTTATGCCTTTAAATGTGGAATTGGTAGTGCTAGGTTGAGTTGACATTAATAAAAATGTGTTTTTTTATGGTGCATGTCTGTTCTTATTTGAATAGTAATACACCGATAAAGTCCCTTAGTACCTTTCTGACTGTTCTTGACAGTCATCTTTGTTGTATGGAATGCTTAGAAAATACATTTTTAAGACAATATTGCCAGGAGATAGCAAAGCTACCAGAAACTGATATATGTATTACTTCTTAATCTTGAATATTGACAATGTTTTTGCAGAGTCAATAAGCTTATAGCCGGGGTGTGGCTCAAACCAATGTGAGGAAGTTCCAGCTCTGAACTCTGTGCTGTGGTGGGGGAATTATCAGCAGATCACCCGCCCTGCTAGCTTCCTTCACACATGCCGAAGCATGGAAAACTCTCAAGTATGCCTGGTGTTCTGTCAAAAGAACTAACTCGTCAAAATCTCCAATTCCGTCACTTCAGGTGACTTTACAGCATCAGTAATTGGAGATTAAGACGAGTTATCTGTTTTCATGTGATGCATATGATGCATTAAGGTTAAAAAACATGAGGGTTTACAACACCTTTAAATTCCTGGTTTATGTAATTTCAACTGTAGGTTTTTTGATGGACCCAGAGAAACTTTCAGCAGTCCTACAGTGGCCCCGACCTGTGGGTATACGTCCTCTGCAACATTTTCTTGGCTTTGCCAATTATTATCGAAAGTTTATTCGTAACTTCTCGTCTCTGGTCAAGCCCCTGACTGATATGACCAGAAATGATGGTAACCCACAGAGTTGGTCTCCGGAGTCCATTAAGGCCTTTGAGAGTCTCAAGGCTGCCTTTGTTTCTGCTTCTGTGTTGGCACATCCTGATCCTACGTTACCCTTTATCCTTGAGGTTGATGCTTTTGAGAATGGAGTTGGCGCCCTTCTGTCTCAACGTTCTACCTCTGAGAGTGCTATGCATCCTTGTGGCTTCTTTTCCAAGAAATTGTACCTGCGAAATGTAATTATGAGAATGGGGACAGAGAGTTGGTAGCGATCATTTTAGCCCTTAAAGAATGGAGGCATCTCCTTGAAGGTACCACTGTGCCGGTTCTCATTCTTACTAACCACAAGCATCTCATATTCTTGTCTGAGGCTAAATGCCTCTCTCCCAGAAGGGCATGATGGGCTCTTTTCTTGTCAACTTTCAATTACAGTGTCTCATTCTTACCCGGTACTAAGAATTTAAGGTCTGATGCTTTTTTCGCAACAATTTTCCTCCACTTCCAAGATGGAATTGGTTCCTGTTCCTGTGATTCCTCCCGTATTCTGGCTACGGTTCGCACCAGGCTCACTTTTCCTTTGGGTGACAGTACATTCTTGGGTGACATTCTTGCCACTCAGGTCCTTGCTCATCCTGATAAACCTTGTAACCGCTGGTTTGTCCCTGAGAGTCTCTGTACTGCCGTGCTCCAGACTTACTATTTTCCCAAGGCTGCTGGCCACCCTGGGAAGAATCAGCTCTTTTTGGCCATTTCCCAACAATTCTGGTGGCCTATGTGCTGATATAGCCGCCTTTGTAGCTGCTTGTTCCATGTGTGCTCACCATGACACCTTCCAGTGGGCCTCCTACAACCCATACCCAATGGGGAGAGGCCTTGGACCCACTTGTCTATGTATTTCATTGTGGAGTTACCCAACTCTCAGGGCAACACAGTTATCCTTATGGTGGTTTATCGGTTCTTGAAGATGTCTCATTGTATTCCACTTAAGAAGTTGCCCACATCTAAGGAACTGGCTTCCATTTTTGCACGGGAGATCTTTTGCTTACATAGGCTACCCAAGGTGATCGTCTCAGACAGGGGTAGTCAGTTTGTGTCCGGTGTTGTATCATTATCCGTCCCCCATCACGAAGTGTCCGAGGTGTACTGCGCATGCGCAGTACACAGGACACCCTGATTCCGAAAATTGCAGAGGATGAACGCCGCCTGCGCCGTGAGTCCACTTTCAAGCCCCACCATCCAAGTGGACATAGAGTTAGAATATAAAAGAGCGGAGCGCAGCGAGGCCGTGCCCGAAGCGTGGCGAGCGAAGCGAGCCCGCGAGGGGCCCTCTAACTTTGACTAACCCTATGTCCACTTGGATGGTGGGGGCTTCACCTCGACTCACGGCGCAGGCGCCGTTCATCTTCCGACAATTTCCGAAAATCTTCTTGATCCGTACTGCGCATGCGCTGCGCATGCGCAGTACACTTCGGACACCTAGTGACAGCCGGACACTTGGTGATAGAACACCGGTTCTGGTGAGCATTTTGTGCACAGTTGGGAATTCAGCTTTCTTTCTCCTCTGCGTATCACCCTCAGTCTGATGGAGCCGCAGAACGAGCCAACCAGTCCTTGGAGCAGTTTCTACATTGCTATATTTCTGACCATCATAACAACTGGTCAGACCTCTTACCTTGGGCAGAGTTTTCTCACAATAGTTCCTTGAATTCTGCTTCCCAATTGTCTCCGTTTATGGCAAACTATGGTTTCCAACCTTCCATGTTGCCTGACTCATTTGTTCCACAGAGCATCCCTGCGTTAGAGGAGCATCTCCATGATTTTCAATCCACTTCAGTGCACAAGTCCAGGAGGCTTTGCAACATGCCAATGATAGGTACAGACTCCATGCTGACCGCAGATGCCTGCCTGTGCCTTCCTACCAGGTTGGGGACAGGGTCTGGCTATCATATCGCAACCTCCGACTTTGTGTTCCCTCACTGAAGTTGGCACCTCGGTTTATTGGGCCTTTCCGTATTCTCCACAGGATTAACCCAGTGGCTTATGCTTTAGACCTTCCTTGTAATATGCGTATCTAAAAGGTATTCCATGCCTCCTTATTTAAACCTTTGGTCTGCAACTGCTTTACCACCTCTGTGCCATGTCCTCACCCAGTACAGGTTGAGAACCATGAGGAGTATGAAGTACGGTCCATTGTTGACTCCCATAGGTTCCGTGGACGCATACAGTACCTGGTGCATTGGTAAGGGTACGGTCTGGAGGAACTCTCTTGGGTCTCATCCTCGGACGTACATGCCCCTGTCCTCCGTGCTTTCCATAGATGGTTTTCCCTCAAACCTAGTGGTCCTCTGAGGGGGAGGGGTCGTTGAGGAGGGGGTACTGTCAGGGCTGGGCTCAGCCCTTCCTTCTCAGACCAGGCAGCTCAACTGTCAGTTAATTGCCAGCTCCAATCTTTTCCACAGTGACTCACCTGATGGTTAGTTAAGCTGTTCAGCTCAGTTCCTCTCTACCTTCAACACATCCAGAAACTCTCTCCTGTGTACCTGTTGAAGACTTCCTTGGCTGACGTCCCTTCTGGTTCCTGATCCTGCTTGCTGTTCCACTACTCTGATTCTCCGGTTTCCAGATTTCCTGGTCTGTCCTGAAGTACGCTGATCTCTGGCTCCCTGATGTCCTGGCTTGTCTGACTATCCATTCCGGTTACCAAACTCATGGTTTCTGACAGGTTGTTTCCAGATCTTTGCCCTCAAACATAATTTCGCTGCCACCTGATGAGACCTCTGCTCGATCATCTGCGAGCCTAGGGAGCAACATACCAATGGTGTTTTCCTCTTTCCCTCATGGTCAAAAAGAACAACCACGACTTCCACCTCCAACATCCTGCGCAACTTCAGCAACTGTTCCATTTCATGGTTTGTGAAGCCGTAACAGTTCCCGACTAGCTGGATTTGCTGGAGCTATGGGATGCCAACCCCCAGTCTTGCCCAAGACCCCATAGACAATGACGCTCCCATCTAGGTCATCCATGATCTTCTTCAGCTCGTTCTGATCCAGTAGTCCACTAGTTCTGCAACAAAGTCTTTTCGTTTTTCAGCACCCACCTAAGTGTAGGCCCTCAGACTTGGAAACCTGTTATGGCTACCCGCCTTTTGTCCTTTTAGTCCTTGGCCTTGGGTGTGACTCCTCTATCCAGGGCACAGATGCTATACTGCTCATTGATTAACCCATACATTTTATGGTTTCATTATCCCAACCCCGTTGCTGGCTTTCCTTACTCATGAGGTTCCCACCCTTGGAATTCCTAATTCAAGAGCCTAATATGATGTGGTGCTTAACGCCTTGTACATGCATTATGATCAGGGGAGTAGGAGCCCCCCCCCCCCCCCGCTGACATGCCTCTTTAGAGTGAGGTGTTTCGGAGAGATCTGACACGTTGTTATATTTCATGTATGGTTTTTACCGTGTAGTGCTACCCCTGCTGGTGAATGTGGTTCGTCTCCCAGCCTGCACAGCCAGGCACACAAATTTCTAGACACACAGAGTCAAGAAGCAGTCCTTGCACTTTATTTTTTTTGTTTTATTAGGAGAATAGATCTTGGCTGGGGATAGGGTGCATATGGGATGTCCAATTGATTGAAAAAGCTTGATAGGGCCTTAACTATACACACTCTGGTATATACAATCTCTTCTCCTCAACCTCCAGCACATACACTTGCTTGCAGACTATCACTCCCAGGACCAGCTAGCACTGATAAGGGGACCTGACACTGGCTCTGTGTGGATCCCATGGTTTGTTATTATTGAGATATATATATATATATATATATATATATATATATACAGCCCTCAAATTTTCTGCTCGCCTACTCGCGTTTTGCGAGTAGAAAATGAGGGCTGGCGAGGAGCTGGGCTGCCTGGGATTGGGGGGGTGAGCACCGCCGGTGGGGGGGAGTTGACCGGGAGCTGTTCTCCCGGTGGAAGAGTGCCATTGAGTTAGAGGAGAGCCGCGGGATCGCAGAACGGTAATACACGCCGTATCAGCTGACATTAAAACTGTCTCTGCTCAGTCTCACACAGCTGCAAATGGGGGCACAGTGATGCTGCAAATGGGGGCACAGTGATGCTGCAAATGGGGGCACAGCGATGCTTCAAATGGGTGCACAGTGATGCTTCAAATGGGTGCACAGTGATGCTTCAAATGGGGGCACAGTGATGCTGCAAATGGGGGCACAGTGATGCTGCAAATGGGGGCACAGTGATGCTGCAAATGGGGGCACAGTGATGCTGCAATTTGGGGTACAGTGATCCTGCAAATGGGGGCACAGTGAAGCTGCAAATGGGGGCACCGTGAGGCTGCAATTTGGGGTACAGTGATCCTGCAAATGGGGGCACAGTGATGCTGCTATTTGGGGCACAGTGATCCTGCAAATGGGGGCACAGTGATGCTGCTATTTGGGGCACAGTGATCCTACAAATGGGGGCACAGTGATGTTGCTATTTGGGGCACGGTGATCCTGCAAATGGGGGCACGGTGATCCTGCAATGTGGGGCGCGGTGAGGCTGCAATGTGGGGCACGGTGAGGCTGCAATGTGGGGCACGGTGAGTCTGCAATGTGGGGCACGGTGAGGCTGCAATGTTGGGCACGGTGAGGCTGCAATGCACGGTGAGGCTGCAATGATGGGCACAGGTGAGCCTGCATTGATGGGCACTGGTGAGGCACTGCTGAGGGGAACTGAGGAAGTTGTTGCTAATATTTATTTTTGTAACTTAACTGCATAAAACATTTAAGTGTTATTTCATGAGATAATTTTTGATGGCGTGATTAGGAGCGGGGCAAGGTAAGGGTTGGGTGGGGCAATTAGTAGCTCAGGACTTGAAATTTTGAGCCCTGTATATATATATATATATATATATATATATATATATATATATAGCACCCACCCCATTTAGGTGGGTGCTAGATAGGGTTTTGTAAGTAGTGATAGATAAATTTAGCCAGGGCCTTACAGAGTAGAGTAGAGTAGAGAGCATGGAGCAGGCTTGAAGGCCTGGGGGTTCAGATACCCCAGCACTGGATAGCAGGAGCGGGATTGAAGGCCTGAGGGTTCAGAGACCTCATTGCTGGTTAACCCAAACAGTCACTATGTAATCTGGAGAAGAGAAACTGGGCGTCCCAGCCTGAGATGTACCGGACCATGCGGAGGAAGTAGGTGAAAAGTGGACAGAGGAAACTGGGATCAACCTTCTGTGGCAATCATGGACTCTCGATGGGAGAGAGCAAAGGGAGTGCAACCCAGCGTTGCTTATCCGTCAACTAACTATGTGTTCAAGGACCTAGTGAGGGACACTTTCCAGAACTGACACTGGGCGGATTTCAGGAGTCAAGGTAGGCGATGAGGCCTGGGACTTTTAAAATCCATAACCCACAGCATTATTCAGAGTGGTGCTGGTCGGTTCACCAAAGGAAAGTACACAGAATCAGCGTCAGGAACCGGGTTACTAGAGGCAACTCATATACTCTACTTTACTGTAACATCATGCAAGTTCAAGCAATAAAGCTTTATATTATTCCAAGGACTGTCTGCTGTTTGTGGAACCTATGCATGTGGAGGAGGAATGGAACAAGTGAACACAAAGATAATGAACTAACTTTGCAGCTCCCAAGAAGTAGTGCGCTAAATATAAATATAAATATATATATATATATATATATATATATATATATATATATATATATATAAAATTAAACAATATATCTCATCTCATATATAGGGACATGGTACAGGACAGAGGCTGTGGACATGGTACAGGACAGATGCTGGGGACATGGTACAGGACAGAGGCTGTGGACGTGGTACAGGACAGAGGCTGTGGACATGGTACAGGACAGAGGCTGTGGACATGGTACAGGACAGAGGCTGTGGACATGGTACAGGACAGAGCCTGGGGACATGGTACAGGACAGAGGCTGTGGGCATGGTACAGAACAGAGGCTGTGGACATGGTACAGGACAGATGCTGGGGACATGGTACAGGACAGAGGCTGTGGACATGGTACAGGACAGAGGCCGGGGACATGGTACAGCACAGAGGCTGGGGACATGGTACAGGACAGAGGCTTGGAACATGGTACAGGACAGAGGCTGTGGACATGGTACAGGACAGAGGCTGTGGACATGGTACAGGACAGAGCCTGGGGACATGGTACATGACAGAGGCTGTGGGCATGGTACAGGACAGAGGCTGTGGACATGGTACAGGAGGATGGAGGCTGGGGACAAGGCACAGGACAGAGGATGTGGGCATGGTACAGGAAAGATGCTGTGAACATGGTACAGGACAGAGGCTGTGGACATGGTACAGAACAGAGGCTGGGGACATGGTACAGATGTAGGAGGCTATGGAAGGGTCTTACTGGGCTGTGATAAGAGGCACGTGCCACTGCTGCCTTACATTTAAAAATGGTCGCCGCCCAGCGCCTTTACATCACTGCGCATGCGCCCTCCTTTTAGAAAATTATCGAATGTGTACAGGCTTGCCCGAGCGGCGGCACCACATGCGCAGTTGACATGCTGGCCAGGTGTCTTTCCATCAAATTAATACATTTCTTTATAGTATTCTTATGCTGGAATTATTTGCTTTTATTCATATATATTTTCACCCATTGTTCATCCTTTATCAGGATTGGCTTAACTACTTAAAGACCATCCACCGCACTTGTACTGCAGCAAGTTGACTCTATTATATGAATCGCCATCATTGTACGTCGCTTTGTGTAATAGATATAGCAGGCGCTCACTCAGGTCCCAAAAAAGTGTCAAAAGTGTCTGATCTGTCCGCCGCAATGTCGCAGTCCCGCTCAAAATCCCAGATCGCCTTCATTACTAGTAAAAAATAAATAAATAATAAAAATGCAATAAATCTGTCCCCTATTTTGTAGACACTTATAGCTTTTGCACAAACCAATCAATATACGCTTATTGTGATTTTTTTTTTTTAACAAAAATATGTAGAAGAATATTGGTCTAAACTGATGAATTTTTTTGGGGGGGGGGGGGGATATTTATTATAGCAAAAAGTAAAAAATATTGTTTTTTTTTCAAAATTGTCGGTCTTTTTTTTTGTTTATATCGCAAAAAATAAAAACCGCAGAGAAGATCAAATACCACCAAAATAAACCTCTATTTGTGGGGGAAAAAAAACGTAAATTTTGTTAGGGTACAACAATGCACGACCGTTCAATTGTCAGTTAAAGCGATGCAGTGCCGTATCGCAAAAAATGGCCTGGTCATTAAGGGGGCAAATCCTTCCGGTCCCTAAGTGGTTAATGCAACTATTTTCACATCCATAGAAGAAACAAAACTGTGAACCTTTTGTGTGTAGTTGGGTTCAGTAGGCCATTGCACATTTGCACATTACCATATTATGTTTTTGCATACAAAGCAAGGATCTCTTTTACTGATTTCAAACTATCAAATGATATACTACTCGTAAAAGATTACTTTTCCTAATTTTGTCTGGAAAACATTTATTGGATATGTTAGTTTACATTATTTCAGATTAAGAAACATTTTGACACCCCACCTGTGAATACATACCGATTTGGTATAAGGCTTCACATTGTTTGCACTGTACTGTAATAATGGAAAGCATCTATCAAACTTATTTCAACACTCCATCATGATTAGCTCAGGCTCACAAAGTTTTCATAAGTATCCAGGTACAGCAGTTAGAAGGTTAGTGTCATCATTCATTGTTCTTTTTTATCCTGGAGATTGAAGGAAAAGACGTAAAGTATAACTATAGCATTTTTATGTTTTATGCCGGAACGATTCCGTCAGACATTCCGCTCGTGTGGGGTCTTCATTTTTTTCCAAAATTCTGACGGACCTAGAAATAGAACATGTTTCAAATCTTTCCGCCGGAACTCCGTCGGAACCAGTTCCTATCGAGAAAACCGCTCGTCTGTATGCTGTTCCGAAGGACCAAAAACGACGCATGCTATGAAGCAAGTACAAGACAGAATCGATCGGTCTGATAAAACTAGTGTTTGTATTGGAGCTAGCACATTCCTCACAATGCAAATTCTGTGATCGTTTAATGCAGCGCATTATTGTCTTCTTTATAATGCTAGAAGAACGAAGTTGTTTTGCTGCAGATATTCACACAGAGTTCTCACAAACAGATTTCTGGATTATTTCTCCTGATCTCATGAATAATATTGTATTTTTTAAAAGCCCGTTCTCCATAATAATGTTTCCAAATTTTTTTTAGAGTCATCTTTTATTATTTTTGATTTCATCAAGATCTTTTTTTAGGATTATTTAAAAAAAAAAAAATTCTAGTGATCTCCATATTTTTTTTTTTTATTTTTTACCACAATAACATTATTAATGTTTTATTTTTTGGAACCTCAAGGAGGTTGGTGTCCCTTGTTAATTTGACATTGTCTTTTAGAAATGTATTTGAATATTGGAATTTGTGAAGCCTTTTGGCCCCCGGGCAAACATCAAGTCTGTGGAAAAGAAAATTGGGATCTTGAGGAGTTCATATAATAGGGAGCACAATCTGGTCCAGGAATCCCAGAGATCAAGACCAGCAGCAGATGACATATAAGTCCCCAGGCTGTGGTACTACACTAGCCTGCGTCTTCTGTCAGACCAGACTGAACCCAGGTCATCAATTTCTTCTCTTGGCTGAAGCCTTCCAACCATGCTGCCCTGCAGCCTTCCCTGCAGCCTTCCTTAGAGGCTGTGGCTCTGGTGGTGGACTTGTGGCAGGAGGAGGAGGGGCTTGCTCAGATATCTGGCTGGTCTCAGTTAGCTGGCCCCTCAGTCCCTTCTGAAAGGCATCAAAAATAATTCTCTCACAGAGGAGGCGTTGGCCCTTCTCCATTTCTAGCAACCTGGTGGCTATTTAGCAGCCATAGGTCTCTTCAGGGTCGAGGGGGCTCCTAAGGACATTCGTAGCTTCCCTAATGAGGTGCAGTGATGCCTCCTCGGTCACCGTCCCCTTCCTGGGCCTTTTTGTTTGAAGGCGGAGGGGAGGCACCTGGGATTGGGTGTGGCTCCTACTGGGCCCGGCCACCTCCTGGCTGACACAAGGCATGGCCTCCTCCTGGCTGTCACTGGGCCCGGCCTCCTCCTGCCTGCTACTTTCCACACCTTCCTCCTGGCTGAGCTCATCCTGTGTATAAAAAAGGGACATAGTTTTAGTTTTTGGTTCATCAATCACACACAATTTTCAGCTCACAACTTGCAAATTCAATGTTAATACATAAAAAAGAGTATCATTCTGACTCCAGCATTTTTTCAAGCTGGTGACAAACATTTTTGGCCACTACTATCAATTTATATGTATACATCATTTTTTGGATAAAATCATTAATAGGTAATTAATTATAACATCTAGTTAACATCATTAATATTAGGACACTAAATATGTAGAAAAATAATATAGCTGGCTCCAGCAGGGCGCATCCACTTCTTCCATGATGGAAGGCCCAGGTTGTTCCCTGCAGCCTCTACTGGGGTGGAGGGAAGGCTGCAGGGATGGGTGGAGGGAAGGGTCAAAAGAGATTTCCTGGCTTCAGTCTGGTCGTCAAGAAAACGCAGTTTTTGAAAGTACCACAGCTTGGGTACATATACATCATCTGCTGATGCCCCTGATCTGAGGGAAGCCTGGATCTTATTGTGCTCCTTTCTGTACATGTTCCTCAAGATCCCAATTTTAATTTACAAAAACTTCATGGTTGCTTCTGGGATCCAAGTCTGCACAAATGCCAGAAGTTACTCAAGCGTTGCCTTCCTTACTTGTTTATTGTAATATAACCTGTGTTTGACCTCCCACAGATTCCTCATCTCCCTGTACTTGTCAATAAATTGGGACATAAATTCAGGGTCCTTAAACTTATTATTCATATTTTCTGTCAGACAATACACAAGACAAAAACACTAATGTTAGCCTAAACTCTCATAATCTTATCCCAACATAGGCCTCAATCTTTAAGCAGTATAGGCCACTGATGTTCCAAAATTGTAAAAAAATTACCTTTGTTTCGGATGCTCGCAACTTCCGTTCCTCTTTCCTCCGTGCACGTACGGCACATGCGTGTTAGCTTTATATACACTGCACATGCGTGAAACTCCGCCTGCGTTGCCCGCCCCTGATGTTCTTTTTCACAAATATTCCCCGCCCCTTCTCTCTACAGTGCGCAGTAGGAGCAACATGGCGGAGACACAGCAGGTGGTTGGAAATTATTCCGGTAACAAGGAAAGCCCGGAGCCCGAAACGTCCCGATCCAGGAAGAGGAGATTTAAGGCCTCCAATATGGCCTTTGAAGAAATGCTGTAGATAGTGGACATCTTGCGGAGGAACGATTATGATGGGAAGCATGGACCGTACACCCATCCGAATTTGCGCAAGGCCAAAATCATGTCAAAAGTTGTGAAGACTCTGCATCAGAATTTTGGGGTACGACACTCCAAAGACCAATTAAGGAAACGCTGGTCCAACCTTAAACTGAGGGAGCAGGATCAGTACAGAAGAATAAAGAAAGTGCTTCAAAAAAGTATGTACTTGTCGTGTGTACCTATTCTGATTATTAACTTGCAAGCTGCTCAATGTGCTTTTCTTTACTGTTGTACAGTTGTAAATGGCTATTTTCATGTTCGTGGACACAGTAATCGTTCGTAGGAAACATCATTCGTAGGAAACATCATTTGAAAATATATACTGTGTATTTAGTTGATACAGGGTTTAAACAACATTTTGGTCTTGCTAATTAGTCTTATTAAAAGAAGTTTAGGACATTGTTGTCTAAATGTCTTTGAAACTAGAATGAATAGCAAACTTCATTCAGTGGAATGTAAAGGAGAGGACACTCGGCAGCTGTTTACACATCTGGACTAGTGTGGGACACCAGAGAACATTTTTTAGGGTAACCCACACAGGGGCTCCAGGGGATACTTGGGGTGTCTCCATCTGTGAAACTTGGCTAAAAAAGGTAAGTATTGCAGTTTGGTTAACCACTTCAGCCCCGCACCAATTTTCAGCCAAAGGACCAGGCCCCTTTTTGCGATTCGGCACTGTGTCGCTTTAACTGACAATTGCGCGGTCGTGCGACGTGGCTCCCAAACAAAATTGGCGTCCTTTTTTTCCCACAAATAGAGCTTTCTTTTGGTGGTATTTGATCGCCCCTGTGGTTTTTATTTTTTGCGCTATAAACAAAAATAGAGCGACAATTTTGAAAAAAATGCAATATTTTTTACATTTTGCTATAATAATTATCCCCAAAAAATATATAAAAAAAATATATTTTTCCTTAGTTTAGGCCGATACGTATTCTTCTACATATTTTTGGTAAAAAAAAATCGCAATTAGCGATTATTGATTTGTTTGCGCAAAAGTTATAGCGTTTACAAAATAGGGGATAGTTTTATAGCATTTTTATTATTTTTTTTTTAATAGTAATGGCGGCGATCAGCGATTTTTATTGTGACTGCGACATTATGGCGGACACATCGGACATTTTTGACACATTTTTGGGACCATTGTCATCTATATAGAAATCAGTGCTATTTAAATTCACTGATTCCGGAGTTAACCACTAGGGGGGGGGGAGGGGCTAAGTGTGACGTGTTGTGTTTTTTTTTACAGTAGGGGGGCGTGGCTGTACGTCTGACGTCATTGATCGGCTTTCCCGATGACAGGGAACAGCCGATCAATGACAGGCAGTGTAGGAAGCGCGGAGAAAGGTTTGTTTACACAGACCTCTCCCCGTTCTTCAGCTCTGTGACCCGATCGTGGGACACCAGCGGCGATCGGGTCCGCTAGTCCCGTGGCCGTGGTCACGGAGCTCCCGACTGGGTCGCGAGCGCGCCCCCACGGCTAGGCAATTAAAGGGGACGTATATATACGTGCTTTTGCCTAGCCGTGCCATTCTGCCGACGTATATGTACAGGAGGCGGTCGGGAAGCGGTTAAAAGGGAATTTTAATCATGTCTTTAACTTGGATCTCTTCCCAAACAGACAATTGTGTGCTAAGTATACCTTTTGTTTCATTCTTATAGGGGAGAAAAGAATCAGAGGACACCACTCAGAGGACACCAGGGACCCCCCACATCACGAGAAGGGGAAATCAGCCCAAGCACCCGCGAGGATCTGGAGGAAGGAGAGGTGGAGCAAGTGGGCGAGATTGTCACCCAAACAGGTGAGTGTCTGACACCCCAGCTTAAGGTAATCTATGTATGCCTGCATATTTGTAAAATACATTTTTTCGAGTGCGCATGCACGGAATCCCGGAGCCAGACGTGCTCTGAATGAGCTCCGCATGCTCCGACCCAACGCAGCTATAATCAGAGCAGGCAGTGGGGATAATGCACCGGGAACAGCAAGGCGACCGGTAATGAACAGGAGGGCACAAGGCCAACCTAAAAGTTTACAGAATAAACAGCCCAAATCAAACGGAGGAGCAGGGCCCTCCCCCGGATACAGGCCGCAATCCAAGAGGGCGCCGGGATGACCAGACACACGAGGCAGCACAGCATCCAGGGCAGAGAAAACCCTGCAGATGGAGGACAAGCGGAACCATCCTGACCAAATCAGAGATCCGTTCTCCTTTCAATCATCCAGAGACATGGAAGAGGACCAGCAGGGTGAGTCCTTATCACAACCCCCTTTCCCGAACACATACAGAGACATGCGGGAGCCTGTTGACTCCCCTGTATCCTCCATGGACAGAAACATGGCTGAAATAACAGAGGCCATATTCAGTCAGCCCAGCCTTGACATCACTGTGCCCCAGCCGACACACTACTCTGGAGATGCAGTATTACTCGCACGCTTCTCCACCATGCTGCAGCAAGAGCTTTTCAAATCATGTAGCATGATCACCACTGATCTCAAGAAAGACATTCACAGCATAGGAGAGAGATTTGAGCTCATAGGAACTAAGGTAGACAGCACTGTCAAAAGGTCAAACAAAATTCAAACATGATTACTGACCTCCAGGATAGGCTAGAGAAGGCCTATACTAAAATCAAGGACTTAGAAAACCGCTTTCGCAGGTATAACGTGCGCATACGTTGCCTCCCTGAAACACACACTGACTTAAAGGGTGCCATGAGAGACATTGACTCACACCAAATGGAGATTGATCAAATCCATCGAGCCCTAACAGCCCCAAGAACAGATGGACTGCCGCATGACATCATAGTCAAGCCACACGATTACCGCATTCACTGATCTAGCCCCTTCCACGGTGCAAAAACAAAGAAACCTGAAGCCCTTGCTACAACAGCTTGTCAACAAACGGATAAAATATAGATTTATAAAAATGGTGGGAATACATCATCAGCTTTGTTCTGAAAGTGGATTTAATAAGTTGTTTTATAGAATTATTACTAATGAGCTATGTTATGTATTCTTGCAAAGAAATAAAGAATTAAAAAAAAAATATATAGATAGGAATTTCCCTTCAAGCTATCTTTCACATATAAGGGAAGATTCCACTCCTTTTCAGCATTTCAAGATGGGGAAGACCTGCTGCTGGAATTGGGAATCATCACACGGGACTCTCCAGTCCCCTCCCCCCCACGTCAAACCCATCGCCCCCTCTCCCCACTGTGACAAGACCAGAAGCACTTACAGGCCAAAAGCTCTCCTCGGATGACTTGAACATAAAGTCGCTACTTTCCCTGTACAGGGATTACTAAAGTCCCGCCACAATGGACCGGTTCAAGTCCATAAATGACTGTGGTTATCACATGGTCACCCCGGTTGCAAACATACAGTGCAGTTCCTTGTTTCTCAGAACAATTATCTGATTGTTTGCCTTTTGTTATACTTAGTCACTGTCAGGAGGATGCTCGGAGGGGACACAGTGCTGGGCGCTCTGGGGTGCTAATGTGCGGGTGCAAAAGGTTGTGCGCCTGTGCGCGTGCCTGTGCGGGTGCGCGTTGGCGCACGCATGGCGCTTGGCGCCAATCAGCCTATTTAGGTTGCTCTCACTGGGTGCCCGGTGCTGTCCGATCGTCAGCTCTCTGTGTCCTGATACCTGTTGCCGTCTGAACCCTCCTGATCTCCTGACCTTCCGGCTTGATCCTGTACCTACCTGTCTGCTGCCTGCCTATTGACCTCGGCCTGTCCCTGACTCTGCACCTGCCTTCTCCACTGTACCACGCCGCCCGCCTGTTGCCAACCCTGCCTGTGACCTGGACTTTGAGCTTGCCTGATCCCTTGTACCGTGCCTGTGTTTGGAAGTGCCCTGTCAGCTCCTGCTCTGTACCTGCTGCCAGCCTTCAGTTACCTGGTGACCACCGACTCCACTACAGCAAGCCACTGGGCCCATCTCCCCTGCAACGACCCGCCAGGCTCTCATACCGCTCTGTGCTCCCGTGCCTCCTGTTCACACTTCCAGGGGCCGTGAACCAGACACGTAAGGGACGGCTTCCCCTGCTATCTCGGGCTCATCAGTCAGGTGCGTGAAGTCTGACAGTATCGGACAGCCATGTCCGAGCCCGAGCAGGGAGCCTCTCCCATGGAGGAGCTATGCAGACACCTGGCGGGTCTCACACAAGCTGTGAAGAGCCTTCAAGAAGGCTACGATAGATTGGGAGGACAGGTCCAGGTCCTATCATCCCCTGCACATCATCAAGCCGCTCCCGCTGCCGGACCAGCACCTTCAGTAGTCATGCTATTCCTGGAGCCCAAGGTGCCAGTCCCTGAGAGGTTCTCTGGAGACCGCAGTAAATTCCGGTCATTCTGCAGTGCCTGTGAGCTCTACTTTGCATTGCAACCACGCACCTTTTCACTGGAAGCGACCAAGGTGGGCTTCGTAATCTCCAGGGGGGGGCATAATTTTAGGGTCACCCATGCACCGCCCCTTTTCGACAATGTCATTATCACATTATTATGATCAGAGTCTGCAGACGTATTACAGTCCCTAGGATAAGTAATGGGTTATGGCCAACAGGCTCTCTTACCAGACCCAGCGAAACTACAGCAGTGATCACTCCGGCTGGATGATCGTTCACTCTGGGTTCCCCGGGGGCGACACTGGTCAGTAGTGTAGCATGTCTGTACCCTGGTAGTGGCTCAGTCTTTCTCTCTCTGGTGGTGCTGGCCAGTGTGGCTCTCTCTCTGGTGGTGCTGGACAGCATGACTCTCTTTTGTGGCCCTGGCAGGCTCTCTCTCTGGCTTCTGCCCAGCACACTCCTCGTCCTGTAGCACTCTCTCCCTCAGCTTCTTTCCAGGCTGCAGTCTCTCAATCTCTCTCTTGATCGAGCTGTAGCCTCCTCCCTGTGGAAAATGGAGCCGCCAATCTTTTGGGACTACCTGTCCCATGAAGCTTGCCTCTCCTAGTCGCCTTTGATTGGCCCTCAGTTATGGCCAATAGGGAAGGAACGGAGCAGGGCAGGAAGCTGGGTGGGGAACCTGGTGAGAGCCGCCGTCTCTTCTCCCTGACAGATGTATGGGTGGGGCGAGCGGGGGGAACCTCTGATAGCCCGCAGCTCGCCATTCTTCCGTCACAGCACCGCCAAGTTCTCTGCTGGACTGAGCAAGGAAAAGAGCCCAAAGTCACACTACACTACACTTGACAGCACCTTAATGGTGTCACCCCCCTGGTGGGTGGCACCCGGGTGCGGCACCTCGACAGAGACACAACTGTGCTGAATTTTAAGATCCCATCCCTGATTCCAGGGGGGGGCACTTGACCCCCCTTCCCCCTACCTGCGGACGCCCATGCCTGGGTCCTCCCCAAGGTCCCTAGTGCTCCCAGCTCCTTCCGCCCGACCTCCTTTGCTCCTCCTGCTCCGGTACCTGACACCCCTGAACCTATGCAGCTTGGACTCATCCGTCCTTCCCTCACCCCGGAAGAACGGCAACGCCGAAGAATTAACAACCTGTGCATGTACTGCGGCAAACCGGGTCACTATGTGAGATCTTGTCCCAACAAGACATGTAAGTCACCTCCTATTTCTCCTAAGCTTGCATCCGCCTTGCCTAAACTTGCCTCTCACCTTGCTTTCTCTGTCATCCTACAGCTTCCCGACAAGGATATACCAGCACCAGTCATAATTGACCCCGGAGCCTGCAGCTGTTTTATCGACCTTACTTTTGCCACTAACCACCGCATTCCCCTTCGGTTGAAAACACAGAGCCTCGCTGTACATCTGGCGGATGGCACCATCCTCAGTTCTGGTCCCGTTACACAGGGAACCATCCCTCTACTGGCCACCATGGGCCCGGCCCATCAGGAACTCTTATGCTTGGACGCAATCTCCTCACCTCTCTTCCCCATCATCTTGGGAATGCCCTGGTTACAGGCCCACAATCCTAGCATCAATTGGGCCACGGGAGAAATCAAGTTCTTTCTCTCTGGATACTGTCAGCAGCACTGTCTGCACAAGGTGCCCGCAAAGTCGTCCCCACTTCTCTGTCTGGACACTGATGCCGAATTGCAACAAGCGGTCCCTGCACCCTACCGGGACTTCCTGGATGTCTTTAGCAAGAAGGGGGCAGAGACCTTACCACCACGCAGGCCCTACGACTGCCCGATAGAGCTCTTGCCTGGAACCAAAGTTCCTTCGGGAGAGTTTTCACACTTACAGAGCAGGAGTTGGCAACCTTAAAGACTTACATTGACGAAAATCTCACAAAGGGGTTTATTCGCCCGTCTACCTCCCCGGCCGGGGCTGGAATCTTCTTCGTGGAGAAAAAAGACCATTCCCTACGGCCTTGTATCGACTACCGGGAACTAAATAAAATAACGATTAAGAATCGTTACCCGCTGCCTCTGGTGCCCGAGCTCTTCCAAAGGTTGGGGTCTACGGTGGTCTTTACTAAGCTTGACCTCCGCAGGGCCTACAATTTGATCCGTATCCGAGAGGGGGACGAGTGGAAAACCGCCTTCCGCACTCGTTTCGGGCACTTTGAGTACCTCGTCATGCCCTCGGGTCTGTGCAACGCACCTGCAACATTTCAACATTTCGTTAATGATATTTTCCGTGACCTGCTGGACCTATATGTCATAGTATACCTGGATGATATCCTGATCTTCTCTTCTTCAGTCTCTGACCACCGCAGGCACGTACAAAATGTCTTACTTCGACTCAGGCAGCACGGACTTTACGCCAAACTGGAGAAATGTGAATTTGAACTTCAGTCCATACCGTTTCTCGGCTTAGTCATTTCCGTTAAAGGTAGCAAAATGGACCCTCAAAAGGTGTCTGCCATTCTGGATTGGCCCGCCCCGGCCGATAAAAAGGGAGTCCAACGCTTTATTGGCTTTGCCAACTTTTATCAGAAATTCATTAGAAACTTCTCTGCAATAGTCTCCCTCATCACTGAACTTACCAAGCAGGGGAATCGGTTCTGTTGGTCCCCTAGGGCTCAAGTGGCCTTTGAAAAACTAAAGGAACTGTTTACCTCTGCTTCCATCCTGAAGCACCTGGATCCTGTGTTGCCCTTTGTCCTCGAGGTGGACACATCAGAGATCGCTGTGGGAGCCGTGCTCTCCCAGTGGCAAGGTGCCAAGGCTCTTCTCTTCCCAGTGGCCTTCTTCTCTTGCAAGCTCTCTACGGCGGAGAGAAATTATGATGTTGGGGATCGGGAGCTCCTGGCCATCAAGGCAGCCTTGGAAGAATGGCGCTACTTGCTAGAGGGCGCTGCACATCCTATCCTGGTCTATACCGACAACAAAAACCTGGAGTATCTGAGAACAGCCAAAAGGCTGAGACCACGGCAGGCAAGATGGGCTCTGTTCTTCTCCAGGTTTCTGTTCCATATCACCTACAGACCTAGCTCCAAGAATACCAAACCCGACGCCCTGTCCCGCATGTTCCATGAGGCTGAAGAATCCTTACCCCCAGACACCATCCTGCCGGCCGGAAATTTCATGTTACTCTAGGGGGACCTCCTGTCTCGCATAAGGCAAGCTTCGGAGGGATGGGTCCCACCAGTTGAAGACGACGTAAGGCCGCAGGACGGCATGTTCTGGTATAAGGACAAAATTCTGGTTCCAGAATGTCTGAGGGTGGAGATTTTGGGACTTTGTCACGACCATAAATTGGCCGGACATTTTGGTACCCTGAAGACGGCGGAGTTAGTGCAGCGTGCGTTCTGGTGGCCGCAGCTGACTAAGGACTGCAAGACCTGTGGAAACCTGTACCACCTGCGCCCGAAGCAAGATGAGCCGGGCTAAGACTTGGGGTTTGTTAAGGCCCTTACCTGTCCCGGAAAGACCCTGGAAGATGATATCAATGGATTTCATTGTGGAACTCCCTCAAGCGGAAGGCTACTCTACCATTTTTGTTGTGGTCGACAAACTGTCTAAAATGGCTCACTTTTTGCATATGAAGGCTACACCTTTGGCCATGGAAACGGCAAAGATTTTTTATCAAGGAGGTAGTGAGGCTGCATGGGGTTCCTTCAAGCATCGTGTCCGACCGTGGTGTTCAATTCACCTCCAGGTTTTGGAAAGCCCTCTGCGGTTCTCTGGAAATCGAGTTGGCATTTTCGTCTGCCTATCAACCCCAGACGAATGGGCAGACGGAGAGAACTAATCAAACCTTGGAACAGTACCTCCGCTGCTTCTCTGCCTTCTCGCAAGATGATTGGGCCTCGCTATTGCCTATTGCCGAGTTTGCTTACAACAACTCCTTGCACTCCGCGATTAGGCAAACACCTTTCTTTGCAAACTACGGCTATCACCCAGCCTTCCTGCCTGGTTCTGTACCCGAGTGTGCCATCCCTGCACTGTCCGAAATAATGTACTTCTTCCTGACCAACAACAAAGTGTAGGAAACTATGACCCGAACCCAGGAGTACAACAAGAGAATGTTCGACAGGAAGGGGCGGGGTGAGCTCACCCTAGTACCCGGTAACCAAGTTTGGCTCTCAACGGCCAACCTAAAGATGGCTTGCCCCTCAAGAAAGCTAGGTCCTAAGTTCTTGGGTCCCTTCCCAGTCAAAAGAAAAATGAATGAGGTGACTTACCGCGCAGGTGCGCGTTGGCATGCGCGCCTGCATTTCGCTTAGCACCAATCAGCCTATTTAGGTTGCTCTCACTGGGTGCCCGGTGCTGTCCGATCATCAGCTCTCTGTGTCCTGATACCTGTTGCCGTCTGAACCCTCCTGATCTCCTGACCTTCCGGCTTGATCCTGTACCTACCTGTCTGCTGCCTGCCTATTGACCTCGGCCTGTACTACGTCGCCCGCCTGTTGCCAACCCTGCCTGTGACCTGGACTTTGAGCTTGCCTGATCCCTTGTACCGTGCCTGTGTTTGGAAGTGCCCTGTCAGCTCCTGCTCTGTACCTGCTGCCAGCCTTCAGTTGCCTGGTGACCACCGACTCCACTACAGCAAGCCACTGGGCCCATCTCCCCTGCAACGACCCGCCAGGCTCTCATACCGCTCTGTGCTCCCGTGCCTCCTGTTCACACTTCCAGGGGCCGTGAACCAGACACGTAAGGGAGGCCTTCCCCTGCTATCTCGGGCTCATCAGTCAGGTGCGTGAAGTCTGGCAGTCACTAGCTGAGTTTATTTTTTATTTGGATGGCGTTGCGTCGGTCCCCCCAACTCGGGGTATAATTAAGTCCCCCTGGGCCGGAGGCTCCGGGGCAGGTGTAACCGATGGGGAACCCACCTGCCCTGGTGTCGCAGCCCTTGAGGGGGAGGGGTTGGTGCGGACCGACTACACAGTGTTAAATGACTATATGACTATATTAGTCTAAGTTCAACCCCGGTTGACCTGCATTAAAGTTTTAGTGCTTTGGGTCGGGGCGGCAATACATGCCACCCACCTGCAAGACTACTTTTCCTCTGTGGAGGATGGTAGCCTTGTCCACTCAGGTCCGAACATTGCATCCGGTAGGTGTTATTCCCCACAACGTTGCTAACTTACTCAGGTTCATTAAGTGTGCACACTTAGGCCTACGGCCTACAATTTTTGTATTGTTTAATCTTTTGTTTCTTATTCTTTTCTCTTCCTCCCTCCCCTCCTTTCCCCCCGAGCTCTGGTTCCGTTCCCCACCCATGCAATACGGTCCTGGAAGATACAGAAGCGGACGACACCCGCCCTAGCAGTCTCATCCACTCCTTCGGTGACACAATGTAAGAGTGCTCTGCCCTACCACAATGGCTAAGACATTCTCCACCGACTACTCTGTAATTACCCACAATGTACACGGTTTTAATTCCCCAACCAAAAGAACTAAGGCCTTTCATTTTTACCATTAACAAAAAGCCGATGTCCTCCTGCTTCAAGAAACACACTTTTCTAAAACTTTGGCCCCTCGATACCTGAATATTAAATACCCACAGTTTTACTTGGCAAGTGGTCCTGACAAAAAGGGTGGAGTGGCGGTTAGCTTTTCAAGGCGGACCCCCTTTTCGCCCATAACAATAGTGAAGGATAAAGGAGGCAGGTATGTTATGGCAGTGGGACGTATCCATGACCAGACAGAGTACGGGCACGGGACAGACAGAGTTCTTTAGTAAAATGTTTAGAATACTGATGCCCAAGGTTCAGGGACAGGTGATCATGGGGCGAGATAGCAATATCCCGCTAGATAGGATTATGGATAAATCAGACCCTAGTAAACCGATTCTTAAATGACCATCAGCCAGGAGCAGAAGGTAGCATGCCTGTTTCACCTTTATGATCTGATAGATGCATGGTGGGAGAGTAACACCACAGCCAGGGATTATATGCATTTTTCACAGGTACATCACACATATTCCAGGATAGATCATCTATTAGTGCTCCCATATCTAACGTTGGTTAAAATACTGTCCACTCCCTGGTCTGACCATTCCCCATCAAACTCTCCACAACGGGACTCTGGACAAAATCTACCCCCTCTCCATGGCGACTTAATGCGAGCTTACTAAACAACCCATATATACTGAAATTGAGAAAGAAATACAGGGATACTTTAGAATTAACATGTCGTCGGACACATCACACACAATCAATTGGTGTAGCCCATAAGGCTTCAGGGTAAATCGATTCAGGGTAAATTGATTCAACTAGCGGCCAGAGCCAAATGGTCCCGAGAACAAACCATTAAACAATTAGAAGCCAACCTAGACTCGTTAATGGAGGAACAGCATAGAATCCCTCAGAAAGACATTAGACACAAAATATACGAAGTGAAACTGGCACTCAACTTAAGTCTGACCACCCAAGCGGAGAAACATATTAGCTGGTCCAAGCATAAGTATTATACGATGGGAGAGAAACCGACCACAATGTTAGCCAGGAAGCTGGTACCCCGACCATATACGCCTACTTTACCTAAATTGCGACACCCCACTCAAAACCCCAAACTAATTCTCAAGGAATTCCATACATTTTATGGAGGAAAAAAGGCAGCCCATAGCGTAAATCTGGTAACACCGGTTTATTAAAACAAATAAACAAAACAAATAAAAAGCACTTACATTGATCCCAATGGTAAGGCATAACGTCCCCATCGAGAAAGACATATCTTTTGAAACTAGTCTGGGAGGGTACGCAGTGACGACCACCACATGACCTAGAGGAGGACGGGCTCCTGTATCTTGCCGGCCGGCAACGTTTTTATGCTTTATGTGCCTTACCATTGGGATCAATGTAAGTGCTTTTTATTTGTTTTAATAAACCGGTGTTACCAGATTTACGCTATGGGCTGCCTTTTTTTCCTCCATTCCCCATATGGACCGCATGTGATCAAGTGGACCCCCAATACTTAACCACTCAGAGTATCAAAACGAGGATTGGCGACTCGTGGGATTAGGAAATCGCAGACGCATGTTTTTCATGTTATAGCAGAGCTCATTTACCTCAGCTTTCTGGATCACCTTGCCTGTATTACTGCTTCAACTTGAAGAATCCCATGATTGCTATTTGGACTTTTTGAGTCATCTATTTTTCATTGTGGGGACTGGTTACTGTGTGGACAGAGACTGGGACCTCTTGTCACTGTTGAGGGTGACTAAGTGTGGCTAAGGTTCTCACCATTGGGTCATCCTATGTGTTGGGATACACTCAGCCTCAACATTTATAATAGTTATTTTTATGTTATTGTATTTTTATTTGCTATTGGCGCAGCTCCTTTTTTATTCCATAAATTTTATGCCAGACGGTACAGCCCACCGACTAAATATGAGCCACCTAAGGATCGGAAATTTTCTTTTGTGATATCCAACTGCCCAAACTGACACAAGCCCACATGGAATTGATGGACAAAGATTTTACAGAATTAGAGATTAAGATGGCCACCAAGAACATCCACCCCTCCAAGGCACCAGGAACGGATGGTTTTACCGGCCACTATTATAGAAAGTACCAAGAAATGCTTGCTCCCCACCTATGTTCTTACTTTAATGACCTTAGGTGGGGAAATAATTCCTGGACAAACATTTTCCCAGATGTGGACCGCAAAATGAGTTCCTGGTGGAACTGCTTATTTTCACTTTGAATAATAATTATTTCCAATTTTTGGAAAAGCATTACCAGCAAACAAATGGTACATTGATGGGTGCCCCATGGGCACCAGCCTACGTATGTTTACATCTAAGAATGTGGGAAGAGGACCTTGTCTACACCTCGCCGATGTACCTGAGCCACGTACACACCTGGCTCAGGTACATCGACGATGTGCTAGTACTATGGAAGGGTGACGAAAGTTCACTTAAAGAATTCATTGCAATTCTTAACCGTAATGACCGTAACATTAAACTGACGTTCATATGTAGTTCTGAGGAGATCTCCTTTCTGGATCTTGCTATTGGTATTAAAGACTCCACAATAGTAACGCACACGTTCCGTAAGGAGACGTCAGCCAATACACTTTTACGGGCGGATAGTCATCATCCACGATGGCAAAAAAATAGCATAGCGGTAGGACAGTTCCTCCGCATTAGACGGAATTGTTCGAATGCGGAGGACTATAGACGCGAAAGTACAGAGCTTTATGCCAGATTCAGAGAGCGAGGATACTCGCATAAACAATTGAGAAGAGCAAAACAAAAGGCAGCAGGACGCGATCGGGCGTCATTACTGCAGAGAAAAATAAAAACCAAGACATATACCCCGGCCCAACAAGATCCAGGTCCGGTAAGAATTATCACCCAGTTTGGCACTCAATGGGAAACAGTCAGGAATATATTGTGTAAACATTGGGAAATTCTCCTTAACACTCCTGGCATAGCTAAAATAGTATGCCCAGAACCCAAAATGGTGGCCAAACGAGCGCGCAATCTGGGCGATAATCTTATCCAATCTGAATATACTCGTAACTTGAATACGTCGTGGTTATCACAATTCCCCAGAGCAAAGGGCATGTTCTCCTGTGGACATTGTCAGATATGCCCTTTTGTACATAGAACAGACACTTTTAGTGATTCCCAAGATGAAACTGTTTTTAAAATTAAAAACCTGATCAACTGTGCCACAACAAAAGTAATCTACATGATTATCTGCCCATGTAATAAAAAATACATTGGGAAAACGAAACGCCAACTTAGAATTCGAATAGGAGAACATATGAGAGAAATAGGAGAAAAGAATCCGGAGAAACCAGTAGCGAAGCATTTCGCCAGGTTTCACCAGGGTAAATTGAATGGCATAAAGGTGAAGGGCATTTATGCCCTAAACCTATCCCCCCGTAGAGGGGATTTTGATCAAGTTCTACAACAAAGAGAAAAAAGATGGATATTCCGTCTTGGTACACTTGTCCCGATTGTCCTCAATACAGAGCTTAATCTCCAGCCATTTTTAACCCTTTAAAATCAGCCGATAAATTCACTCTGGACAAGTACCTACGTACCATCTACTAACAATAGACAAGTGACTCTAGATTTAATTAAATGTAAATAGTGAATAGTAGACTCAATCCCCTTCCCTCCTCTTTCTCTTCTCCTTTCCTCTATGATAGATACTATGTGTTGTGACCGGATCCCTATGTAAGTTTGTCTATCCTCGTGTTCTGTTCCCAGGTATGTCAGTCATCTTTTACAATGAGCCAAAATGAGATTAGCGATCCCTTTCTGCGATGTCTGCATCTCCGGTACCCTGATTAGGTTACTGTGCGGCCATTATATGCAGTCATTGTAGAAATCAGGATCACTCAATACATGTAATTATCTATACTTAATAATATAAATTCAGATTCGGCCATTCTACACAATGATGACGCAACAATAGGGACAAGTGAGGTATCTATATGTAAAAACACTGTATTAGACAATATCGGAACTGGACCACACCGTATCTATATAGAGAAGCAATGGACACTGATGGTATATCTGGTGATCTATGAAACAATGGATCATTCCCATTACGATAAATGGAGTCTCCATTATCTTTAATTATGGTATACCTAAACCTATAAATTACCCTGATGATCGGATTGGATGATCAAAACACTTTGTGTTACCTTCCAAACAGGAATTTAATTAACACCTTTTTGAGCTATGGAACAAACACATACAAGGGGCTATCATTTCTGATCGAGCAATCTGCTCTAAGTGGTAGGCATGAACGAGGACGGGACATCAATAAAAAGGAGTCCTCCTACGCCACTACAATGTCCAGAAGAAGCTACACACCCTTTGTGAAACGCGTTGACGTCACCATCGCACGGACGCCGTGACGCAATCCCCTGTCGGCATGCACGAGTCAGACTCCAAGATGGAGTAACACGGAAAACAGTCTGGACTATTTTGACCGCACAACCAATGGATACAGGCATGGACATGCAATCTGCATCCTACAAACAGAGAGACGCACGCTCTAATCCCCGCATAACTAACCATTAAGGTTATCTGCCTTAACCAGCAGCACCGCACAATACGGACACTATATTTGAATACAAAACACATGTTGGACGTTCCGTTTTCTTCAGCAAACTGAAAGGGCTCTACAAGCTATCCATAGCCCGCAACGGACGATCAACAACATGCATGGATGCGGTAATGTATGGTGATGGCGTTTGGTAATATAAAGTGATACTAGAAGAAACCACATAGTAACAACTACTGTTTTCTCCAACTCAGTAATTAATGGACATTCTCTGTTAAGAGAGCTATTGAAACTAAACTGAATGATTGACTATGTGATAATGGCAATGAATCTATCTATACACTAACAATCATATACCATGCCTAAAATGACAGTTCCAGTGTCCATATGATTTCTACAAAGAATACATGAACCAACAACAAATATTGTCACCTTGAACTATTTATGCTCTCTCTCCTGCCTTTTCCTAGTTGAGGTAGCCAAAACAAGGGAATTATTTTTCCACACTTTTCCCTTCTCTTCCGGTGTTTTTTCTCCCCATAGGCTCGAGCCCCCTAGGGGTACTCGTGATATTTAGCCTAACTAATTGGGTCTTGTAGGGGTTTCCCTACCTATAAAACCTACTGACATTTAGCTGCATGGTTCAGCACTAGGCAACATACCACGAGTTCTCCCTGGCGTCCGGACGAATATATGTAATCCATGTTCTATGTTTGTTATGTCCCCCCTAGTATGTGATTGCTTGATTCGGTTCAATTTGAACCGGCAAGTAAACTTATATAAGTCTAGCCTTATTTTTATATTTACTAAATTAAAGTTTCACCAGTATGTGATTGAATAAGGTCTAAGAATAAATGTATATATGATTTTTCATACAAGGTCTTTCAATCTATTTTTTCTGACTTTATTGACATATGCGACTGTTTAATGAGCCCCACTATTCCTTGTCTCTTACTATTTGAGACGTTTTTCTTCACGTACATGGTCAATTTGATCTATATCCATACAGACATATATACAAGCCTCTCTCTTGCTCTATATATTATTACTAAATAAAATACCCAGTCACAAGAATGCAGCTTACCTAAATGTAATACCAAAACCAGGTAAAGATCATGGAGATTTTGCCAATTACCGCCCCCGATTTCCTTAATAAACACAGACTTAAAAATATTAACTAAATTTCTGGCCCTTAGATTAAATACTTTTCTCCTTAACTATATTCACCCAGACCAGGCCGGTTTTGTTTTCCCAGAGATCAGATCAAACTCGCAGAATAATAGACCTAATTTCAGTGGTCCAGTCAGACTCAGACGGCAAGGGCCCTAGAAGGGGAATGCTGCTTTCGTTGGACATCCAGAAAGCGTTCGACTCCCTCTCCTGGGAATATTTATTCGACTACTACATCGCTTTGGATTTGGCGAGCACTTTCTGGCCATCCTTCGAACACTATATGACACCCCGTCGTCTTCATTGATGCTTAGAGGGTACTCCTCCCAGTCCCTCGCAGGGATGCCCATTGTCCCTGCTGTTATTCGCAATAGATATATAGCGATAGAGCCCCTCGCCATCAGGATTCGTACATGCCAGGATATCAGGGGGATTGCCTGTGGAGACTGTGAACATAAATGCCTACTCTTTGCCTATGACCTGGGCCTGCCAGTTCTACAGAAATACTTCTACACAGCCAAGTTGGCCCAACTATCCAGGTTTCACTCCCAACAACCCCACGCAAATGGATGAATATGGAATCTTATTCATGTTGTCCGGAAACCAATCTCACACATCATGTGGCTCTCAATGAAAGATAGACCGATTATACTATGTCCTACTCTCTACTTCTCATTAGAAATATGGGACAAACTTACAAGGACATTCGAATGGTGGACCAACAAGGGCCTAATATGAATAGCCGACCTTTGCGACCACAGAGGTATGCTATCTGAACGATCTTTAATAGATAAATATGAAATACCAGACCGGTATAGATATACCCAAATACACCATTACGTACAAACAGTAGCTCGGGAGGGAGATTTAGTGACATTGACTCCCATGGAACATTTATGTAGACAATATGATAAAATCAGAGGTCACATATCTGCTATATATACAATAATGATGTATGTCTCGATGAAACTGACCTACATGATCCAATGGGAACAAGATCTTCAGGAAACCCTCGACCTCGAGGAATGGCACGCAATGTCGGAGACATCGTCTCGATCACTCATCAATACCTCCCTTATAGAGGCTAACTATAAGGTCCTATCGAGGTGGTATATGGTACCGGCCAGACTGGCCACTTTTGTACCTGGTGCCATCTCCAAGTGCTTTAGGGGATGCGGTCAAGTAGGATCCACCTATCACATATGGTGGACATGCCCAAAGGTCAGGAGATTTTGGATTAGGGGGTATAATTTTGTTTATACCCATACCCAGATGAACCTGACGAAATCAGCAAAACATGCACTTCTGGGTGGCAGGATAGCGGAAGCCTCCAGATTCCAAAGACAACTTCTTACATTCATATTTATCTCAGCTAAAATAACTATAGCTAGGAATTGGAGATCCACTGCCCTACCATTCGATCAGCTCAAACAAAAAATGTCGTGGCTTATGATGAATGACAGGTTAACAGCAATAGTACAAGATAAGATGAAGTTATTTCACAAAATATGGGATACATGGATTAAATATCTGACAAATGATCCCAGGACATTCACAAACTAGACCTACTCTTGAGAAACAGGTCTCTGGGCACGGAGCCACAGCCCCCCCCCCCCCCCCCTCCCTTCTTTGACTTTCCCTTTTCTGCCTTCCATCCGGCATTTTTTCTCTACTTTGTTTTACCCCCCCCCCCCCCCTCTTTTAATAATTCTTAATTATTAGGTCTCAATCTTTGTTCTATTTGTTGCATTATTGTTCTCATTCACCCTTGACAGATTATATTCTACTGAGGCTATGGAGGGAGATACCTCGATAGGATGACCCAGGCTCCCCCGATAGTCAGATGGGGAGCTGGATCGTCCCAGCAGGTAGAGCATACGTTAGAGACTAGGATTGGAAACAAGCTATGGGTCATAGATGCTGTGGTATTATATAAAGTCTAAGATTTTGAGATGAGAAAGACGTATATACCACACTTATCTAAGCAAATAAATTGTAGCCAACATCAGGAGGTGATAATGGTCCATGTATGTAACAAGAGGAGGAATTCTCAAGTAAATTAGAATATTTAATGTATAGCTCCCTGAACAAGTTGTATTTTGCACAATGTAAAGTCGAGACCGTTGTTCTTTGTATTGTAAAACTTTAAAAAAAACTATTGAAACATAAAATACATGTTTTTTAACCAATTTTTAGGGAATGTGCTGGTTGTGGAACAGCAAGCTGAACCTTTCACTAGTGACAGCGCCTAAAGGCTCATCCACGACATCATGATGGGGAATGGGGAAATTGACATTATTAGAAATAAACTGAATGTTATGGAACAACAAATGAAGAACATGATAGATGTATTGGGGAGAATATAAATTTCTTTCAAATCCCATCTATTTTCCCATTTGTTGGAGTAAACAAAAAATTATTTTATATTACATTTTAAAAGCCAAATTTTGAAGATGCACATGGTGTGTCAACATGTGCTTTCTGCCATCAGGGGATCTCAATGTACGCGTTTTGTGGATGCCAGGGCCGATCCTAGGGTCACAGACGCCTGGGTGCAGAAATATTTCTGGCGCCCACACGTGGGCGTGATCATCTTACTAACTCCTCCCCTTTACAAATGTCACTATGGCAACTAATCAAACACAGAAATTCTCCCCTAAGAAGTCTTCGTTACCCTGGGATCCTCCCATGATCTTTTAACAATAAAGAAAATACAGGAAGAGCATACACTAATGAGACCTGGAGGGGAGTCTCTCTGATACACACAGAGAGGGCTTCTGTTAGAGAGTCTGTTAGAAAGAGCCCCCAGACATAGTACAGGAGATGGTCAGAGACTGCAGACATGTTACAAGAGAGGTCAGAGACTGCAGACATGTTACAAAAGATGGCCAGAGACTGCAGACATATTACAGGAGATGGTCAGAGACTGCAAACATATTACACGAGATGGTCAGAGACTGCAGACATGTTACAAGAGATGGTCAGAGCCTGCAGACACATTACAAGAGATGGTCAGAGACTGCAGACATATTACAGGAGATGGTCAAAGACTGCAGACATACTACAGGAGATGGTCAGAGACGGCAGACATACTACAGAAGACGGTCAGAAACGGCAGACATGATACAAGAGATGGCAAGAGACTGCAGACATAATAAAAGAGATGGCCAGAGACTGCAGACATAATACAAGAGATGGCCAGATACTGCAGACATGTTACAAGAGATGGTCAGAGACTGCAGACATAGTACAGAAGATGGTCAGAGAATGCGGACATATTACAGGAGATGGTCAAAGACTGCAGACATACTACAGGAGACGGTCAGAGATGGCAGACATACTACAGAAGACGGTCAGACATGGTACAAGAGATGGCCAGAGACTGCAGACATAATACAAGAGATGGCCAGAGACTGCAGACATATTACAGGAGATGGTCAAAGACTGCAGACATACTACAGGAGATGGTCAGAGACGGCAGACATACTACAGAAGACGGTCAGAGACGGCAGACATGATACAAGAGATGGCCAGAGACTGCAGACATAATACAAGAGATGGTCAGAGACTGCAGACATAATACAAGAGATGGCCAGAGACTGCAGACATGATACAAGAGATGGTCAGAGACTGCAGACATAGTACAGAAGATGGTCAGAGAATGCGGACATATTACAGGAGATGGTCAGAGACTGCAGATATACTACAGGAGATGGTCAGAGACGGCAGACATAATACAAGAGATGGCCAGAGACTGCAGACATGTTACAAGAGATGGTCAGAGGCTGCAGACATAGTACAGGAGATGGTCAGAGAATGCGGCCATATTACAGGAGACGGTCAGAGAATGTGGACATATTAGAGGAGACGGTCAGAGACTGCAGACATACTACAGGAGACGGTCAGAGACGGCATACGTAATACAGAAGATGGTCAGAGACTGCAGATATAATACAAGAGATGGTCAGAGACTGCAGACATGTTACAAGAGATGGTCAGAGACTGCATACATAATAAAAGAGATGGTCAGAGACTGCAGACATAATAAAAGAGATGGCCAGAGACTGCAGACATAATACAAGAGATGGCCAGATACTGCAGACATGTTACAAGAGATGGTCAGAGACTGCAGACATAGTACAGAAGATGGTCAGAGAATGCGGACATATTACAGGAGATGGTCAAAGACTGCAGACATACTACAGGAGACGGTCAGAGATGGCAGACATACTACAGAAGACGGTCAGACATGGTACAAGAGATGGCCAGAGACTGCAGACATAATACAAGAGATGGCCAGAGACTGCAGACATATTACAGGAGATGGTCAAAGACTGCAGACATACTACAGGAGATGGTCAGAGACGGCAGACATACTACAGAAGACGGTCAGAGACGGCAGACATGATACAAGAGATGGCCAGAGACTGCAGACATAATACAAGAGATGGTCAGAGACTGCAGACATAATACAAGAGATGGCCAGAGACTGCAGACATGATACAAGAGATGGTCAGAGACTGCAGACATAGTACAGAAGATGGTCAGAGAATGCGGACATATTACAGGAGATGGTCAGAGACTGCAGATATACTACAGGAGATGGTCAGAGACGGCAGACATAATACAAGAGATGGCCAGAGACTGCAGACATGTTACAAGAGATGGTCAGAGGCTGCAGACATAGTACAGGAGATGGTCAGAGAATGCGGCCATATTACAGGAGACGGTCAGAGAATGTGGACATATTAGAGGAGACGGTCAGAGACTGCAGACATACTACAGGAGACGGTCAGAGACGGCATACGTATTACAGAAGATGGTCAGAGACTGCAGATATAATACAAGAGATGGTCAGAGACTGCAGACATGTTACAAGAGATGGTCAGAGACTGCATACATAATAAAAGAGATGGTCAGAGACTGCAGACATAATACAAGAGATGGTCAGAGACTAGGCGTGTTACAACAGATGGTCGGAGACTGCAGTTCCTATGGACGTTAGTAGATAATGGCTGATCGGCCCTCTCACCTGACCCAGTGATACAGCAACAACGGTTCCTCTGATCAGGAGTCAGCTCACTCTGAATTGCCCGTGGCGACTCTGCTGGGTAGAGCCCAGATCTGTCTTCTGGCAATGACTCCATTCCTTTCTCCGCCAGGGATGGCGCTAGGCCGCGTGGCTTTCCCTCTGGTGGCGCAGGGCAGCAGGGTTCTCTCTCTGATGGTGTTCTCTCAGCACTGTCCTCTCCCTCTGGAGTCCTGGGTGTACTTCCCTGAAAGCTTTCTCGGGCTCCTGGCTCTCTCTCTCCCATTCAGCTGAGCATGCTGTGTGGGCTGCAGTTTCCATGTTACAGTGGGGCTGCCAGTCCTCGGGATTACATGTCCCACAATCCTCTTCTTTGCTCTTTTTTTTTTCTTCCCTGGCCGATATGAAGGCGGGGGAAGAAACATAGTGCGTCGCTCACTAGTACAGCAGAGCGAGCGAGGAGAGGGAGGGGGGAAATGAGAGCCCGCAGCTACAGTGGCGTCACTAGGGTTGGTGTCACCCGGTGTGGTAAAACATGGTATCACCCCCCTCCACCAACTATAGTCGCCCCTCAGTACAGACCCCCCTCCACTAAGTATAGACCCCTCTACGTCAGTGCAGACCCCCCACTAAGTATAAACCCCTCCCTCAGTACAGACCCCCATCAGTATAGACCCCCCCAGGACAAAACACCCCTCTCTATCAGTATAGACCCCCCTCAGGACAAACCAACCACCCCTCCATTAGTACAGACCCCCCTCAGGACAAACCACCCCCTTCCATTAGTATAGACCCCCCAAAACAAATCATCCCCCTCCATTAGTACAGACCCCCGGACAAACCACCCCCTCCATTAGTACAGACCCCCTGGAACAAACCACCCCCTCCATTAGTACAGACCCCCCGGGACAAACCACCTCCCTCCATCAGTACAGACCCCCCGGGACAAACCACCCCCCTCCATTAGTACAGACCCCCGGGACAAACCACCCCCCTCCATTAGTATAGACCCCCCAGGACAAACCCCCCTTCATTAGTATAGACCCCCCCAGGACAACCCCCCATTAGTATAGACCCCGACAAACCACCCCCCCCTCCATTACTATAGACCCCCCAGGACAAACCCCCCTCCATTAGTATAGACCCCCCCAGGACAAAACACCCCCCCTCCATTAGTATAGACCCCCCAGGACAAACCCCCCTCCATTAGTATAGACCCCCCAGGACAACCCCCCCATTAGTATAGACCCCCGACAAACCACCCCCTCCATTAGTATAGACCCCCCCAGGACAACCCCCCCTTCATTAGTATAGACCCCCCAGGACAAACCCCCCCCTCCATTAATATAGACTCCCCCAGGACAACCCCCCCCTCCATTAGTATAGACCCCCCAGGACAAACCCCCCTCCATTAGTATAGACCCCCCCAGGACAAACCCCCCCTCCATTAGTATAGATCCCCCAGGACAAACCCCCATCCATTAGTATAGACCCCCCCAGGACAAACCCCCCCTCCATTAGTACAGACCCCCCCAGGACAAACCCCCCTCCATTAGTATAGACCCCCCAAAACAAATCATCCCCCTCCATTAGTACAGACCCCCAGGACAAACCCCCCCTCCATTAGTACAGACCCCCTGGAACAAACCACCCCCTCCATTAGTACAGACCCCCCGGGACAAACCACCTCCCTCCATCAGTACAGACCCCCCCGGGACAAACCACCCCCCTCCATTAGTACAGACCCCCGGGACAAACCACCCCCCTCCATTAGTATAGACCCCCCAGGACAAACCCCCCTTCATTAGTATAGACCCCCCCAGGACAACCCCCCATTAGTATAGACACCGACAAACCACCCCCCCTCCATTAGTATAGACCCCCCCAGGACAAACCCCCCTCCATTAGTATAGACCCCCCCAGGACAAAAACCCCCCCTCCATTAGTATAGACCCCCCAGGACAAACCCCCCTCCATTAGTATAGACCCCCCAGGACAACCCCCCCCCATTAGTATAGACCCCCCCAGGACAAAACCCCCCCCTCCATTAGTATAGACCCCCCAGGACAAACCCCCCTTCATTAGTATAGACCCCCCCAGGACAAACCCCCCCTCCATTAATATAGACTCCCCCAGGACAACCCCCCCCCCTCCATTAGTATAGACCCCCCAGGACAAACCCCCCCTCCATTAGTATAGACCCCCCCAGGACAAACCCCCCCTCCATTAGTATAGATCCCCCAGGACAAACCCCCCCTCCATTAGTATAGACCCCCCCAGGACAAACCCCCCCTCCATTAGTATAGACCCCCCCAGGACAAACCCCCCTCCATTAGTATAGACCCCCCCAGGACAAACCCCCCTCCATTAGTATAGACCCCCCCAGGACAAACCCCCCTCCATTAATATAGACTCCCCAGGACAACCCCCCTCCATTAGTATAGACCCCCCAGGACAACCCCCCCCATTAGTATAGACCCCTGACAAACCACCCCCCTCCATTAGTATAGACCCCCCCCCCCTCCATTAGTATAGACCCCCCCCCAGGACAAACCCCCCTCCATTAGTATAGATCCCCAGGACAAACCCCCCCTCCCCCCCCCCCCCCGGGGACCCCCCAAACCCCCCCTCCATTAGTATAGATCCCCAGGACAAACCCCCCTCCATTAGTATAGACCCCCCAGGACAAACCCCCCTCCATTAGTATAGACCCCCCCCCCAGGACAAACCCCCCTCCATTAGTATAGACCCCCCCCAGGACAAACCCCCCTCCATTAGTATAGACCCCCCCAGGACAAACCCCCCCTCCATTAGTATAGACCCCCCAGGACAAACCCCCCTTCATTAGTATAGACCCCCAGGACAAACCCCCCCTCCATTAATATAGACTCCCCCAGGACAACCCCCCCCCTCCATTAGTATAGACCCCCTAGGACAAACCCCCCTCCATTAGTATAGACCCCCCCGGGACAAACCCCCCCCTCCATTAGTATAGATCCCCCAGGACAAACCCCCCCTTCATTAGTATAGACCCCCAGGACAAACCCCCCCTCCATTAGTATAGACCCCCAGGACAAACCCCCCCTCCATTAGTATAGACCTCCCAGGACAAACCCCCCCTCCATTAGTATAGACCCCCCAGGACAAACCACCCCCATCCCTCCATTAAGCTAATTAAAAGACACCTGGACGGCAGCTGGAGATGAGAGGACAGTGTGCAGCCGTGCCGCCCGTGTGAGGCTTGGGCAGCAGGTGGGAGTTACTCACAGGAGGAGGAGAACTGGAACAAACTGGAACACGCCGGGCACGGACCACCCCCCCGCCACAGTAACGTCATTGCGCTGCTGGTCTCTCTGCACACAGAGACACAGCCGCTCCGATCTACGTCAGTTTCCGTTCTTCTCCTCTGACAGGAGGAGGGATGTGCTTCGGCAATAAACACAGTGGCGGCGGCGGGCGGAGAGAACGGTGTAGGGATAAGGAGAAGAGGAGCACTCTGGTGCTTTAGCGCCCCCACATCTGTGGCGCCCGGGTGCACTACACCCCGTGCACCCCGCTCAGGATCGGCCCTGGTGGGTGCAACCCCTTCCTCATAAGGCTAGTAGGTGAGAGGAAGGGATTGCACCCACAAAACACGTCCATTGATCCCCCATGATGGGAGATAGCACATGTTGACATTACCCATTTGGAATCCCAATTTGTGTGCATCTTCAAAATTTGGCTTTTATAAGGGTGATTTATGGCAATTTCAAGACGTTTTTGACACTATAATGTCTGCTATTGTCTGATGTTGTCTTCATTTTATAGATGTTGAACTTTGTAAGTTCCAGAGTTGTGTGTATGTTATGTTTTAAAACATGGCTGTTTGTAAAAAAAAAAAAATAAAAACAAAAAAAATCTATATTGTTATAAAAATATATATAGAAGTCCGCTCGTGTGTACGCGGCATTAGAGTGGAAAGGGATAAGAACACCTGTCAGGCATTTATTGTTGTCTGTGGCCCCTCTCTATCACAGATCTTGGGTTTTCCCCAGAACAGTTAGGCCACTTTCACACTGAGACGCTTTACAGACGTTTTAGCGCCAAAAATAGCGCCTGCAAAGCGCCTATAAAGCGCCTATCCTGCTTTCACACTGGAGCGGTATGCTTGCAAAACGCTAGAAAAAGTCCTGCAGCAGCATCTTTGGGGCAGTTTAGGATCAGTGTAGCTCCTAAAACTCCCTGCCCATTGAAATTAAATGAAAGCACCTGCAAAGTGCTTTGGCAGCGGCGATACACGGGCGCTATTAATCCTTTATTCAGCCACTAGCAGGGATTAAAAGCGCCCCACTAGCAGCTGAAAAGCCCCGCTAAAACAACGGTAAAGCGCTGCTAAAACTAGTGGTGCTTTACCGCCTAGGCCCTCACCGCCCCAGTTTGAAAGTAGCTTAAGGGCTAGTTTACACTTGCTTCAAAACATGGCTTTGGACACGCTTTTGTTAAAGCTCTCTGAACGCCAGTCAAAGCTACTGTCACTAAATAAAATGGTTAGCTTTACAGTTCTGTTTACACCTGCTTTTGCTTGGTGCTTTGATGAGGCTTCGATGAGGCTTTGGTGGAGCTTCGATGGGGCTTTGGTGATTTCAGCTCTGTGTAGTGTGGGGAGGAGGAGCCGTGTACAGTGCTAAAGTGGAAAAGGAGTTCAGTGGCCAGGCAGAGCATCCAAAGTGGAGGGGAGGGGGTGGTCAGGGGGCTTTGGGGGGCACAGCTGAGATCTAGGGGGGCACCGCCCACCCCAGTACCCCCCTAGATTTGGCCATGTTCACAACAGGAATAAGGTGAAAAAAATCATTTAAAGTGGTTGTAGGGGGCGTGGCCTAGCGCGGCATGTGAACAGACCTGTTCCACGGCGCTCCCGCCGCTGATCCTGTCTACGATCCTTTCCTCCGTACCCTACTCGCCTGCAATTGTCCCAGACGGACACCGGAACATCCCCTGAGGCTCCCGGACCCTCTCGAACCGGTCACACCGGGCATGATGACCAGAGGCAGCAAGGGAGAAGCCGTGGCCGCGGCTTTGTCGGATTCCCAAGATGGTGCCTGGATGTCTCTTCCTCCTAAAGCACCACAAGGCCAAAAGAGGAAAGCGGAGCAGGGTAAGCAACCTAAGACCCCTAAAGACAAAGAACAGCCTAGAGACATGCTATACTATACCAGAAAGCTCACTGGCCCAGATGAGGATTGCTCACAAGCTGACATGCAGCGGCCCACAGTATCTAGAGTGCAGACTGAGGGGGATGGCAATGTATCACAGGACATGGAACATGAGCCCATGGAATCTGTCCCAGACCCCATGCCAGCTTTGTATGATCAACAGTCGGCAGATACCCCTGAACACACGCTGAGTGAGATATTACATGCGGTACACAAATGCACTGCCTCAGTTGATGCACTGAAAGAGAGATTTGGGGGTTTGGAGGAAAAGGTGTCTCTTCTGAGACATGACATACAGAAGGTCAGAGAACGCACCACGGCTGTGAAAGGCAGGGTGAGCGATATAGAGGACCAGATGCCCCATATTAACAGGGAGGTGAGAGTGGCAGCCCAGCAAGCACGCCAGGCCTTTGACAGACAAGACGAAATTGAGAACGGCCTGAGGAGAAACAATGTTAGGATAGTGGGGCTCCCTGAAAAGGCGGAGGGCAGGGACCCCACATCCTTTGTGGAAGGCTGGTTACAAGAAACCTTCGGTAAAGATGCCTTCTCCCCCCAATACACAGTGGAAAGGGCACATAGGGTGCCGCCGCGTCCCCTGCCTCCTGGTGGCCCCCCGAGATCGATGTTGGCCAGGCTCCTTAATTATAGGGACCGAGAAGTGATACTTAGAATGGCCAGAAAAGGGGACCGTACACTACAATGGTGCCAGAATCTCGTTCTACCCCGACTTCTCGGCAGAGGTGCAACGCAGGAGATCCAAGTTTATGGATGTTAAAAAGCGACTTCAGAGGGTCCAACTATCATATGCCATGCTGTACCCGGCCAAGCTCCGCATAATTGCCAGAGATCAGAACCACTTTTTTGAAAACGCACAAGACGCACAAGATCGCAACGAACAAGGTCTCCGCAGAAGGGCCAGAGAGGATGGTGAAGGGTGACTGTATCCTGTTATTGTTTCACGCAAGCTGCTCAGGCGAATATATATATGGTTACTACTGTTGTTGTTGGAGGACTTTTACGTTATTCTTCACTGTCAGCAAGCGGGGCTCCCATAGGAAGCTGAGGACACGCTTTGCTGACTTATGTGTTTAGGCGAAAGAAGTTTTTCTACACTTCTGGAAGGTTGCCTGCTGCCATGGGTTACATGGCTTCAGTGGTTGTGCCCCGTTGGCACGTGGAAAGTAACCGAACACTGCCTTTCAGGGTGGATGTTCCCAGGGCACGCCATGTTGGCGTACCATGGCCCACCGGTCGATGACTTTTCTGCTACCTGTTTTAAACCTGATCACAATGCGCAACTGCGCAGTTGCAGATACTTTTTTCTCAGTTTCCTCAAGATACGCAGACAAATATGGCGATGGTTGGTTTTGATATGTGTACAGTTGCCCTTGACGGGCGGTAAGATAGATATAATGCTACACGGCTGCACTATTGACCAAATGACACCTAATGGTGGGGTTACCCCTCGCGCATTCTGGATGATATTTACACACTCGGGATGTCCTCTACGCCCTTAGTGTCCTGGAATGTCCGGGGGGTAAATGACCTGTTGAAAAGGTCCATGATCTCAGCTGGGCTGCGGAAGTTTCACCCGGCCATTGTCGGACTACAAGAAACACATTTGACTAAAGATACGGTTGGTTACCTACAGTATGCATGGGTTGGGAAAGCGTATCACTCCACTCATACCGCCTATTCTCGCGGTATGAGTGTACTGATCCACAAATCACTTGTATACGAGGAGCTTGACTCCCTCATTGATATTGATGGAAGATTTATTTTTCTGTACTGTAAATTGTATACTATAACCATGATTATAGCATTTGTGTATATACCTCCACCATTTTCCAGGGAGGTGCTACAGTTGCTGCTGTCTTACCTGGGGAATAAACCTGATATGCCAATACTGATTATGGGAGACTTCAACTGTTATTTAGATCCCAGGATAGACAGGCCCCCCCCCCCGTGACACCCCCTAGGGGGAGCAGGGGAACGGCCCTTAGCCGACTAGAGGAGGAGGTTGGGTGGGTGGATTTATGGCGGGTACGCAACCCACAATGTAAACAATTTTCCTGTTTCTCTAAGACTCATGGCTCCCTTTCCCGCATAGATCTGTGCGTAGGTACCCCCAATATGGTTACCCTCACCTCAAAGGTGGACTATTTTCTGTGGGGAATTTCGGATCACTCCCCGCTGGTGCTGTGGATATTTACCAGACCGCTTAGCACGCTACACCGGGCCCCCTGGAAGCTAAATGCCTTTTGGCTCAAGCTGTTTACCTCCCAAGACCGCGTGGAATCTAAAATTACAACCTTCTTTCAAGCACATAAGCATAACCTAGACCCACTGCAGAAATGGGAGACATTGAAGGCATACCTTAGGGAGATATTCATAGAAGAAATACAAATAGTTAAACATAATTCTTCGGCTCTCTTGGAGCAGGTGGGCGACCAGGTGAGACAGCTAGAACTCTCATATGTAACTAATCCAACTGAACAGGCAAGAGAGGCATGGATGTCGGCCAAGGATTCCCTGGATCGATTGAGGTCCTCTACTGCTGAGAAAAAAACGTTTTTTTACAAGGCTTGCATTCTATGAGGAAGGGGAACAAACAGGCAGACTACTGGCCAAAATCGCAAGGTCCCAGCAGCACTCCCCAGCTATTGGCGCAATAAGAGCTGCCAATGGCAGGGTGGTTAATACGCCAGAAGACATTATCTCTGAGCTGGCGACATTCTATAAAAACTTATATGTGTCCAGGGATGACTACACGGATGAGGAATTAGAGAGGTATATGGCTGAAACGGACCTGCCCCAACTACCTGTCGCAGCTAGGGAACTGATTAGCGCCCATATTACCATAGAGGAGCTGCAGACGGCAGCAAGCTCCTTCCCCACGCATAAGGCCCCTGGGGAGAATGGTTTACCTGTGGAGGTGTACACTAACTATGGAGAACAACTGCTACCTGAACTTCTGAAAGTTTTTAATGCCTCTTTGGAGAGAGGACAGTTACCAGACTCTATGACTAGGGCTAACATAAAAAGTGCTGGCGCTCAGGGTCAACAGGGTAATAACCAGCATTATACACCAGGACCAAGCTGGCTTTATGCCACAGAAGTCCACAGCCACAAACCTAAGACGCCTGTATCTTAATATGCAATTGCAGACTGACGGAGGGAACCATAGGGCTCTTCTGTCCCTAGATGCCAACAAAGCATTTGATAGCGTTAGCTGGAGGTATTTGTGGGCAACGCTGGAGAAATTTGGCTTTGGGGAAAGATTTATAGCCTGGGTGAGGCTGTTGTACACATCGCCTCAAGCAAATATTAGGATGGCCGATAGGATGTCACCAGCTTTCGCACTCAGCGGAGGGACGAGGCAAGGATGCCCGCTGTCCCCGCTGCTGTTTGCGATCGCAATAGAGCCACTGGCGGCCATAGTGAGGGCGAGTACCAGTATCCGGGGATTCCAACGCGGTTTGATGCAGGAAAAGATTATGTTATACGCTGATGACATGTTGCTTTTCCTGGGGGACCCGTCGCATTCCCTCCCAGGGGTTATGTCAATTATAGGGGAATTTGGCCACTTCTCCGGTTTGACCATAAATTGGTCAAAGTCAGCACTGATGATGTTGGATGAGAGCCAGGAGGTGCACCTCCCCGACTCTTGCCCCATCCCGGTAGTGGGCAGCTTTAAGTACCTGGGGGTGCAGGTGTCGCCCAGGATTGGGGACTACTGTGCCCTCAATGTGCATCCCTTACTATCCAGGTTTAGGGATAAAATTAATACGTGGAATGCCCTTAAAATGTCACTTGCAGGTAAAGCTAACTTAATAAAAATGATACTGATACCCCAGCTGCTTTACTTTCTGCATAATTTCCCGGTGGTGATACATTTAAAGATCTTTAGGATAGTGAATATGCTCTTCAGAAGGCTTTTGTGGCACACTAGACCCCCCCGAATAAAACTAGAACAGCTGCAGCAGCCCAAGGACAGCGGAGGGTTGGCAGTTCCCAACCCTTGGCTGTACTATATTGCGGCCCAGTTGCAACATCTGATCGGCGCTATGTCACCGAACCCTGGTGGCTCATCGGCTCAACTGATGCTGATGGCCACTGGGGCGGAGACCATACCGGCTGGTCTGGAGGCTCAAATGTTCTTAAAATCCAATAAACAGACCCCGACACTATCATTGGTACAAAAGGTATGGAACAAGAGTAGGCAGTTCCAGGGAGTGCAGGGATTTACAGAATATAGCCCAATTTGGGACAACAAATCCTACGTGGAGCTGGTTAAATTGCAGCAGGGACCCAGGTGGCGGGCGTGGGGGATATCTCTGCTGTCCCACATATTTGAAAATGGTAGATTAATATCTTTCCACGACTTACAGGCGAGGTATAACCTGCCTGCTACTATGCACTACTACTATATACAATTGCACCATGCTGTCGCTGCACAGGGGAACGCGGTGGAGTGGACACAGTCTTCCACTCCAGTGTTCCGGGTGATGCAAGACAGTACGGAAACCAAGGGGTTCATCTCCCAATGTTACCAGATGTTGCTAACAAAACACTTACGCACATTCCCAAATAGAGCAGAAGGCATGTGGGAAAGAGACCTGGGCCAAATTTCTGGGGACCAATGGATTGAGGCCATGCAAGCGGTAACCATATCTTTGCTTAATGTAGCACAGAAAGTCTCACAGTTCTACATATTGCTGAGAGTGCATTACACCCCTGCCAAACTCTTTCTTCAAAATGGGTAGACTGCCGGGACCCACTTTGCAGTCGTTGCAGGAGCTCCCCACCAAATACTCACGGAAGAACCCAGGAGTCGTCAGGGCTAGGACAGGCCGCAGCTCGGGCCTACTCCGGCGGCCATCTTGGTACACCCAATCCACAGCACTGCACCTGCTTCTACATAGTACAGCGGCCATCTTGGTACACCCAGACCGGCCAAGTTATTTTAAAATACAGGTTTTTAACCACAAGTGGTTAGACAACAGTCTAATTGCTTGTTTTAATTGCTTTTAACCAAAGTTTTTAACCAAGTTTTTAAAAGGCTTTTAATTACAGCATACACCCAGAACAGACAGTTTTAACCACAAGTTTTTTAACAGCACACACCAGTATCATCAGCATCGCCATATAGCCGCTGCTTCTTCCCCAGGTGATCAACATCAGGATTCACCCATCCCCATCGGTGGATCTACATGGTAAGGTAAATATTCTGGTAAGTATCGCAGGGGACCACCACTAGCAGTTGATCCAGGGACCTACATCCGACCGCCTCTCGGGGGGTCAGGAAGGAATTTTTTCCTCTGCAATAGCAATTGGTAGGGGTTTTTCGCCTTCCTCTGGATCAACGGGAGGGAGGGTGTAGGTCTACAGGGTTTCCCACAGATCCGCAACATCTTCAACCAGCTTGCGCAAGACAGTTATCGCCTCAACAACAGCATCAGCTTTTTTCAACGCATCATCTCGTCCACAGCAGGAAAACATTTTTGGAGCACCTCAACATGTGCAATTTCAAATACTCAGCAGAGTCCCTCCGCAGACTAAGAAATTTGACTGCAACTCTACCGACCGACATTCAAAAAATATTACAAAAAGAACGACTACTAAGGATCGCTCCGCAAGCAACGATCAAACATAAGAAGACTACAACTCAACCGCAACAGTTAGCATGTGCCTTGATTAACACCAGATCGGCGGTCAAGCACAGGCACGAAATCCATGACTTCATCACACAAAACAACATAGATTGCCTCTTCATCACGGAAAGCTGGCTAACACCCGACTGCAACACCATCCTAACAGAGTTAGTGCCAGAAAACTACAGGATCCTAACCGAGCATAGGAAAGGAAAAAAAGGAGGAGGCCTAGCAGTGATCTTCAAAGCTCATCTAGCGCTCGTCAAACCTACGTTACAGAACACAGCAACGTTTATGGAGACACTTACTCTACAGATGCAAACCACACCACAAGAAACCATCCACATGCTGCTATGCTACAGACCACCAGGACCAAAGACAAATCTACCGATACCACTCACGGAATTCATCTCGACACACACCCTGAAAAACAACAAGGTTCTGGTACTCGGAGATTTCAACCTCTGGGCGAACTCTACCGAAGACCCCATCGCCACCACCTGCATCAATCAACTGGAAGACCTAGGGCTTCAACAACTAGTAAAGGCTCCCACACATGGGTCGGGTCACATCCTGGACCTCATCTTCAAGCAAAATACGGACATCAGCATTCGAGACAACAGAGCGCTACCATGGTCAGACCACCACGCTATCAAATTTGAGATCGCCACCAACATCTCCCTGCAAAAACCAAACCCGGCAGCAACAACACACTGGATTAGATCGCAGAAGAAACTTCATTCGGAAATCTTCAAAACCACACTAACATACAAAATGGCTACACTAAATCAAAACCACTCAACAGAACGAATACTCAGCTTCATAAACAAGGCACTTCTACAAACAGCAGACGCAGTCGCCCCGAAACATCGAGCACCCATCCGCAAGAAAAATTCTGGTTGGTTTAATGGCACGCTTACTCTACTGAAACGGGAACACAGAAGAGCAGAAAGAGCCTGGAGAAGAAACACCACAAAGGAAAATCAGACAAACTACAGAATACTCACCAAGAGATATCATAAAGCAATTTTCACAGCAAAAAAAAGAACATGTCTCAAACACCCTCTCAAAAGCCTTAAACCGACCACGGGAACTTTTCAAACTAGTCGCCCAGACTATGAACCCCACCTGCCTTGAGCCCCTAGGAAACGAAACTCAAGAATACTGCAACAAATTATCCGATTTTTTCATCAACAAAATAGACAACATTCAGAAAAGAATTCAACAAAAAAAAAAACAACAACCAACTCTACTCAACTCAACCCAGGTAAGGAATTTTACATCCACAGCGCACAAGCACCACATTTTTCACTTACCCCGATCACAACGGAGGAAACCAAAAATGTCATCAAGAGCCTCCGAGACAGCACCTCGCCAAACGACATCATCCCCACTAAACTCTTGAAAGAATGCTCCGACATTCTGGCCCCCGCTATCACACACCTAGTAAATCAGTCGCTCAAAGAAGGATTGGTTCCAAATTCCCTCAAGCAAGGCATCATCAAACCATTACTAAAGAAACCCAACCTCGACCCAAGGATCCGAACAATCGCAGACCGGTAACAAGCCTGAACACCATTTCCAAGATCATGGAGAAAGTAGTAGTACAACAGCTTCAACTTCATCTAGACACACACAAGCTCCTAGACCCACTACAATCGGGCTTCCGCCCAGGCCATGGCACAGAAACGGCACTTCTGAAAATATGGGATGACGCCCTAGAAGCAGCGGATGAGGGAGAATCGTGTCTTCTGGTATTGCTGGATCTCAGTGCGGCGTTCGACACAGTGAACCACAACATGCTTCTCAGCCGCCTCAAGGAAGTGGCAGGAGTCACAGATGGAGATCTGCCATGGTTCGCTTCCTTTCTAGGAAACCGGTCACAAACAGTGAAACTAGGAGCCTTCACTTCGGAAACCCGGGCAATCACTTATGGAGTCCCTCAAGGATCACCATTGTCACCAGTACTCTTCAACATTTGCATCCGACCACTCTTCAAAATTATTAGCAAATTAGATCTGTGCTTCCACTCATATGCGGACGACACTCAACTGTATTTTCGGATCACCGGACAAAAAGACCAATACCAGGAACTAGGAAAATGTCTCACATTGATAGATGACTGGATGACCACTAGCTCCCTCAAACTAAATGGATCCCACCATCTCCTTCGCATGCTACGCAGACTCATCCCCTTCATCCCGGAAAAGGAAAAAGCGGTAGTAGTAGGAACGATCATCAATTCGCGTCTCGACTATGCAAACTCCCTGTACATAGGATTACCGGATTACCAGATTGCACGCCTTCAAATTGTCCAAAACACAGCAGCAAGATTAGTCACCGGAAAGAAACCCTGGGAATCCATATCCCCATCCCTAAGGATGCTCCATTGGCTCAAGGTAAAAGAGAGGATCACATTCAAGACCCTCTGCCTCACCCACAAATGTACACAAGGAAATGCTCCTCAATACCTTTGTGAGAAAATAGAAAAATACCAAATCGCAGCCTTCGATCAACAAACCAAAATCGCCTTCTCATCCCCAAAGCTCGCTACAAATCGAAGGGAGAACGAAGATTCGCAGTACAGGGACCCCGGCTAACACCGAACAACATCCGCATGGAAGAAAACCATCAGGCCTTCAGGAAAAAACTCAAGACCCACCTCTTCTAATACATGGCATCCCAACATGAGCAGTCAAGCGCCTCAAGGCGATTCAGTTCGCAGTTGCAGCGCTATACAAATCATTCATTCATTCATTCATTCACAAAATGGAGACCTTATACACTTACTATGGAGATGCCCAAAACTCCATAGGTACTGGCATGAGGTGGTAAACACACTAAATGGTGTGTTTCAGACAGCGATCCCCATGGACCCCTTGTGCTGTTTTCTGGGGGTTCTGGAGGATATAATTCCGGAAGAGCCTACTAGAATGGCAGCCTCTAGAGCAGGGGTCTCCAAACATTCCCTGCATTACCCAGCCAATATACTGCATTAACCCTGCATATACTCTGCATTAACCCTTGCATATACTCTGCATTACCCAGCCAATACTCTGCGATACTCTGCATTACCCAGCCAATACTCTGCGATACTCTGCATTACCCAGCCAATACTCTGCGATACTCTGCATTAACCCTGCATATACTCTGCATTACCCAGCCAATACTCTGCGATACTCTGCATTACCCAGCCAATACTCTGCGATACTCTGCATTACCCAGCCAATACTCTGCGATACTCTGCATTAACCCTGCATATACTCTGCATTACCCAGCCAATACTCTGCGATACTCTGCATTAACCCTGCATATACTCTGCGATACCCAGCCAATACTCTGCGATACTCTGCATTAACCCTGCATATACTCTGCGATACCCAGCCAATACTCTGCGATACTCTGCATTAACCCTGCGATACCCAGCCAATACTCTGCGATACCCAGCCAATACTCTGCGATACCCAGCCAATACTCTGCGATACCCAGCCAATACTCTGCGATACCCAGCCAATACTCTGCGATACCCAGCCAATACTCTGCGATACCCAGCCAATACTCTGCGGTACCCAGCCAATACTACAGTGGGGAGAGGATGTGGATATTACAGTGGGGGAGATGACGTGGATATTACAGTGGGGGAGATGACGTGGATATTACAGTGGGGGAGATGACGTGGATATTACAGTGGGGACTATATGGTGGCGGAATTTTTCACAGGTTTTTGCAAATTCAATTATTTGCTGATCCGAAAAATGATCCGATCCGTGACTCCTGATCCGAGGATCGATCCGATCCGTGAGTTTTTTGATCCGTTGCACCCCTAGCCCTGATAGTATGCAGCACAGGTCCCGCAGCCCGACGGAGCATGTCCAACCCGGCGCCTCACTAGTTGTTGATAGGACCTACTGCGCCTCCCGGGTCCCGCCCCTCTGTTAGCATCAGTGTCCTTTACGGCTGTGCTTTTGGCTACAACGTGCCTGTGTAACAGCCGGGCGGGAGTCAGGAGGTGCAGCAGAACAGCGCTGAAGCCGGACACAGATGTAAGAGGGACACAGATGTGACTGTTGGAGGTGATGGGGACACAAATGTGCGGCGGGGGCTAGTTTGAGAGACACAAAAGTGAAAGGGGAGCTCTAAGGGGGACACAGTTTTGCAGGGGGCTCTAAGGGGGACACAATTGTGCTGGGGTCTCTGATTGGGGCATAAATGTGGAAGGGGGCTCTAAGGGGGACACAATTGTGCTGGGGTCTCTGATTGGGGCATAAATGTGGAAGGGGGCTCTAAGGGGGACACAATTGTGCTGGGGTCTCTGATTGGGGCATAAATGTGGAAGGGGGCTCTAAGGGGGACACAATTGTGCTGGGGTCTCTGATTGGGGCATAAATGTGGAAGGGGGCTCTAAGGGGGACACAATTGTGCAGGGGGCTGTGATGGGGGGCATAAATGTGGAAGGGGGGCACTAAGGGGGACATAATTGTGCAGGGGTCTCTGATGAGGATACAAATGTATGGAGGCGTGTGTGTGTTGACAGTAACACAGATGCAAGACCCTGTGAAACCTCTAGAGCATTGTTCCAAGCTAGAAAGCTAATATTACTGGGCATTGTTCCAAGCTAGAAAGCTAATACTACTGGGGTGGAAATCCACACTCCCACCTACCTTGTCTTCATGGATAACACATATGGGTAATACTCTTAAGCCCCATACACACGGTCGGATTATCCGCGGACCAGGTCGGTCGGATCCTGTCCGTCGTACTTTGTCCGATGTTGGTGTTGCGTACACACGGTCGGACTACGTTGTCGGAATATCGGTCTGCAAGAACGTCGTGACGTAAGTCGTCTTCCACGGGATTAGAAAAGGGAAGTTCAGCACCACGTCAGGCACCCGTTGGGCTCCTTCTGCTGATCCCGTGTTTATCGCGAGTTAGTCGAAGTTTGGTGACTTAAGATTCGCGCTTCTCAGTTTTCTGACTCAGATCGTTACTGCTCTTCAGTTTGTGCTTGTCGTGCGTATCTGTTTATTAGTGCGTGTAGTCAGTTCGCATTTGTTGGTCATTGCGGCCTATATCTTGATATAGGACGCTTTGATTTGCACTGCTTATTGTCTGCTCGTTTCTGGTATTCATTTCGTTCTTTCAGGCCTTGCTGTTTATCGGTGCTTTCTGTTTGTCCGTTCTGACCAGCCGACCTTTTGTGACCTTGTGAGCGATGTTTCCCGTGCGTACTCGTCGCCGAGTTCGTGCTGTACGCGGAATTGGTGTCGGGCTTTTAGCTTTGACCCAAGACCCGTCCATGAACAGAGTGACGAGGAGTATGTGGACCAAGAATTGGTTGCTTCAGCGTGACCAATTCTCGCACATGCCTTTGCTTCGTGAGATCCGGGAGAATAATCCTGATGATTTCAGGAACTTTCTTCGGATGACGAACCCCGATTTTCACCGTCTTTTGGCTTTGCTGACCCCCTTTATCAGCCGGCAGGATACCTGCATGAGACAAGCCATTACTCCGGAGCAGAGGCTGGTTGCCACGTTGAGGTACTTGGTGACAGGGAGAAGTCTTCAGGATTTGAAGTTCTCTTCAGGTATCTCTCCCCAGGCCCTGGGAATCATTATTCCAGAGACCTGTTCTGCCATCATCGAGGTCCTGCAGGAGGACTATATTAAGGTAACATTTCTACTTTACTATTCCCTTCTATGTATGCTCTGTTTGCTAATGTCTTCTATTTTTGACCTCCTTCCCTAATTACCATGATTGCAATATGCTCTAATATGCTGTGCCCCTTTTCTCCTTCATGCATTTTTCCCTTCACTTACCTCCCCAGCATGCTCTTCTGCCCCAATAGACACCTATGGCCTAGTCACTTAAGCAATGTATTTTGTCTGCTGCATAGTATTGTTTGCCCCCAAACACCCCCTAAAATATGCACTAATGTTTGCTGTGTGGTTTACTTCATGTAGAGCCCCCCTTTTTTTTTGTTGGGGGGGGGGGGCAAACTCATTAGGAACCCCCTCCCCCAACTGCTCTGTCAGATGGTACCAATCCTCTATCTGCTGGCTTTCCCAAGGTCAATACACACTATATACCTACCTCTTTATAGTGGGCATCTTTAGGGATGAATTCAGCAAAGCATGTAGTGCAAGGGGCTGGCTCCATACTTTCCATTTCCTATTTTTTTGTGTTCTTTCCCTCCTATTAGCTTGCTTGTTAATTTCAGAATGTCACAATGTGCTTTCCTTTTTTTTTGAGCCATTTGCCAATCAATGAAGTGCAGAGGGTTACCTGTCCAACACCCCCAACCCCCCCCCCCCCCAAAACCCTAGTTATTGCCAATGGCCCATCAGAGGTGGGGGGATTGATGGGGGGTGAGTAATCTGTGAAGGGGAGCCTCTACTTTTCTGTGCAAATACTTTCCAGCCTCCAATTTTAAACAATGCTCTTGTTCCAAGATGTTGATTGTCTAATCTGCTTGCAATGTTTATGTGCAAAGTGACTAATTTTTTTTTCTTGTTTCACTCCACAGTTCCCTTCCACGCCACAGGAATGGCAGACTGTGGCCTCCCACTTTGCCAGCCGTTGGGACTTTCCTAACTGCGGAGGGGCAATTGATGGGAAACACGTCCGCATCGTTCCACCGCCCAACTCGGGGTCCTACTATTATAATTATAAAGGGTTTAATAGTGTAGTGATGTTGGCGGTGGTGTCGGCGACATATGAATTTATGTATGTGGACGTGGGGATGAACGGCCGGATCTCGGATGGTGGTACCATTGCGCACACGGAGTTCTACTGGCGTCTCCAAAGTGGCAGTCTGTGCTTGCCACCTCCAGAGGAGAATGCAGAAGGACTCCCCTTCGTCTTTGTTGCAGATGAAGCGTTTGCGTTGACTCCCCATCTGATGAGGCTGTTCCCGATGAGGACCCTCACCCCAGACCAGAGGGTCTTCAACTACAGGCTGTCCAGAGCCCGAAGAGTTGTTGAGAACACTTTTGGCATCCTGGCCAGCCGCTTCCGCCTGTTCTTGACGGCAATTAACTTGGCGGAATACAAACTGAACCACATAGTTCTTGCCTGTTGCATATTGCACAACTTCCTCAAAAGACATAACAGGAACTATGTGGTGCCCGTTGGGCCAGATGTGGAGGGCCCTCCAAATGCTGACCTCACAGCCCTTCAAGTGGCACGTCCAGGCTTGCCCCCTCTAAATGCCCGCGCGGTCCGCGAGCAATATATGGACTACTTTGTGGGTAGGGGGGCCATTGCTCTGCCTGACGATGTGTGAGAGGCATTTTTAAATAAATCTTATTTTTCAACCAACCTATGATTTCTTGTCATTTCCGTATTCTTTTTAGCTTATTTTACCTTGAAATTTTTTCCCTTTGCTTTCGACAGTGGGAATGCACTTTCTGGGCAAAAGGAGGTAACAGTCTCTTCTTCCCAAAAAGATTATTCTCATGTTGTGTGTTTGATTCCTAATCTTTGGTCTAGAGAAGGATTGTACTGCATAACTGACACCCAAAATACTCCTTTTCATCACCAGGTCAGACATGTGTGTATTCTCCAAAATGCTGTGCTCCGTGTTTTCGTACAAAGCACTGTGGGTGTCATTTACATAAGTCAAATCCACTATGCTCTACAAGTGCAGTGCAAAAGTGCCCTGGAAAAGAAACTTGCAGTGCAAACTGGACTTGCCTTTAGTAAATAACACCCATTGCCCCCCATATCCTTTACATTTGACATACATAATGCATTGTGCTTTTTAAATAAGGAAGCCACACATTTAGAAAAGTAAAAAAGTTTACTTGGAAAACATTCACAAGTGCGTTTACAATCTTCTTGCCCAAACTGACAACATCTTGGTTATTTACAACATTGTTTACAAACATTCCGCAATTGGTAAAACCAGGCATGGAGCAAAACAGAACCTAGGAACTAGGAAAGTTCAACTTTCTAAAGTGAAGACAAGATCAGACATGACTATATGTTCAAAGTGTGTTTGATCTTGCCTTCATCACATGGGGGGTCACCCCTGGAAAGTGGAAATTTAGAACATGCACACAATTTGGGTCTGAAAATGGTCATTAGATGGTAAAACACATGCCTAGAAGCTTCAAAAGTGCCATTTTCCATCATGGGGATGAATGGACGTTTTTTTGGGGTGCAAACCCATCACCACAACCACATTCGTAGTTCGTAAAGTGGTTGCACCCCCAAAAAAAACGTTGTCATTCATCCACCATGATGGGAGCTAGCACATGTGGACACAATGTGTGCATGTTCCAAATTTCACACAGTTCTTAAGTTGCAAATGTGTTCACAAGCAGGCACAAATGTGTGTTAATTACTTGGTGCGTTTTCATATTTTACCTAAAACATCAATGATGTTCTTCAATTTTTGTTGAACATCATTGATGTTTTGCTTTAGGTAATCTAGATCTCTATTGCAGACCATTATCTCCCCGATGAGTACGTGGGCACTCTCTGTGGTAAAGTGCGATTTTTCTTCCACAACATCCACGTCACCTAAAAACCACAAACAAACAAAAATCGGGTGTTGGAAATGAGGCAGCCATACATTGATTAGCTTACCAGTAGCTGTGTTCTCCCACACTCATCTGTTGTGGTGACAAGTTCTCCAAGTTCGATGATCTCTCCTTCCTCCTCCTCCTCCTCTGCTTCTGCTCTTTCCCCTTTTTTGGGAGGTGTTGGTTTTGGGGTTTCCTCAGACGGCCCAAGTTTTCGCTCCCCTATGAGAATGTACAAAAGGAAGATTTAGCAACACAATCTATTGAGGGCAGAAATAGGAAATGACAAACATTGCTTGAAAGTGAGGAACACTATTTTTGTTTGGCCAGTTACAAATGCCAACAACATGAATGTAGTCACTTTGTAAAGGTGCTAAACTTACTAGCTTTTTGGTAGAAGTTTGTCTGATGGAGACCCCCTCTAGTATCCACTGGAGCACATGTGTGGAAAAGCATAATAAAAAGGGGGTTTGGGTGTCCCAGCACTAGTGCTCTAGAGTCCAGATGGGTAAACAGCTACTGAGTGACCTCTCCTTTACATTGAATAAATTTGCTTTACGTTCTTGATGACATCTCTAGTGAGAAGAAACTTCCTTTCAATCAAAACTTCCCCAAACCTCGTATTATAAGTGGCCGAACGATCGAGGTTGCGTACGATCGAATGGACACACACACACGACCATGACAGTGGCAGAAAGATCGAGGCTGAGTACGATCGAATGCACAGACGAACATGAAAGTGGCCATTTTGGAATGTACAACTTTGTAAAAATCAAACCACATGGAGCAGTATGCAAGCAAGAAATCAAACACAAAACACAACTACTTACTTTTTTGAAGAATTCGCTTGATCTTTCTGTACTGATCGGCCTCCCTCAGTTTCAGGTCTGACCAGCGTTTCCTCAGTTGCTCCTTGGATCGTTGTACCCCAAAATTATTGTACAGCCTTCTCACAACTTTAGACATGATCTTGGCCTTGCGGACATTGGGGTTGAGGTAAGGCCCATACTTCCCATCATAGTCGCTCCTCTTTAATATGTCCACCATCTCCAACATTTCTCCAAATGACATATTGGAGGCCTTGAATTTCAGGCTCCGGGATCGGGACGTTTCTGCCTCCGGACTTTCCTCGTCCTCCTCCTCGTTGGTGGGATATTTGTGGCGCACCTGCTGTGTCCCCGCCATGTGCTCTCCCCACTGCGCCGTAAAGAGAAGGGGTGGGGAATAGACGAGAAAGATCGTCAGGGGCGGGCGGAGTTTGACGCATGCGCACTGGATATAAAACGTCACACGCCTGTGTCGTAGCCACGATCTGGGAGACGAGGGGAGAGAAAGCTCACGCACGAGACGATCGCTAGAAACGAAGGTACAATTTGACGTTGGTACATAACTAGCCTAGACTGATTCGAACTTGAGGCTTCTTTATGGAGAAGATTAGGAGAGTTTAGCCTGACATAATTTATAGTGTTTTGTGTGGTCTTGTGTCTTGCAGAGATTATGAAGGGATTCAACGACGTGAGTTTTCTCCCCCTCTTCATTGAGAAATACAGGGAATTTCCCATTTTATGGCAGGCTAAACACCCCCATTACAGCATCAAAGCAAAGAGGTACGCAGCCCTGGAGGAACTTGTGGAATTTGTCAAGCCAAGGTTCCCCGCGGCAACTGTTGATGATATAAGAAAGAAAATTGGCAGCCTGAGGAGTGCGTATATCAGGGAGCGCAAGAAGGTCCGGAAGTCGGAAGAAACTGCAACTGCAGCAGATGAGGTCTATGCCCCCACGCTCTGGTACTATGAGAGTCTACATTTTCTCAAAGACCAGACTGATGTCACGGAGCCACTCTCGACTCCTCCTTCCACGCTTCCTTGCGCGCAGGCCACCCCTGATGAGGCTTCCGAGGAGCAACCTGGGCCTTCCAGTCTGGAAGAGGTGGAGGAGCCCAGCTTGTTCCAGGTATAGTAGTTTTGTTACCATTTATGTGAATAATGAATGATGTTCACTTAATTCAGGATCCCCAATTGGTTACTTCCTAACGTGTTTGACATATCAACAGACAGTAGTGTTGGAGACATTTGGGGCCAGAATCGAAACTGCAGGGCTGAGAATTGTATGGTTTTCTATTTGTAAACATTTTGCACCAGTCACTAGATGAGAATTGTGTGTGTTTGATGAACAAATAACTGAAACGATGTTCTTTTTTCATACACAGGAAGACCTCAGCCAGGAGGTGGCTGTGGAAGGTGGCAGTCAGGAGGAGGAAGGGGTTAGTGGCAGCCAAGAGGTGGGTAGTGGCAGCCAAGAGGGGGCTAGGCCTCGGAGCCTGACTGACTCACAAATCCCTCCCCTCCGCCTTCCGTACAGAAGGGCGAGAAGGGGGGGTGATGCGGCAGAGTCAGCGCTCCGGATGATCAGAGAGGCTTCAGCCTCCCTACATGCCACACCCACCGACGAGGAGACCTTTGGCTCCGTGGTTGTCACGAAGATGATGGGTATGGAGGTGAGGCAACGCAACATGTGTGAGGGGCTCATCCTCCATGTCCTAAATAAGGGGATGGCTGGGGAGATGACTCCCCTCACACATGTTTGCCATAGTTACCATGCTCCTCCTCCTCCTCCTCCTTCTGCCACCCCACCAGCACGACAGCCACAGCGTGCAAGGAAGCGTGGAAGGAAGACTTGAGAGTGACGACCTGGATTCAGTCTGGTCTGAGAGAAGATGGAGCCTCTCGTAGTACCAGAGCCTGGGGACCTAGATGGCATCTGCTGCAGTTCCGGATGCTTTGGACTTCAGGACCAGATTGCACTCCCCTTAATATACGTACTCCTCAGGCCCCCAATTTTCTACGCTTGAAAAATGATGGTTGCCGTGGGGGTCCAAGGCTTTAGAAATTCCACAAGTTTCACCATGGCTGCGTTCCTCTTTGGTTTGTAGCTGAGACCTAAATAAAGGTTTTTTGGATTTGAAATAATCATTGCCTATTGTGTTTTACTTTTCTACAATGACAGTTTTTCTTTGAGTAGGCAGGTACATTTCACTAATCATAAAGTATAATTAACAAGGTGCACCAACAACAAACAAACTCCTAGTAAATTTAAGCAACAAATACAAATGTTAATAATGTGGTTTTGCTAAGTTGAGACACACAACCCACCTCCAAAAAAAAAAAAAATTCTCCTTCAAATATGTATTCCCAAAAATAAAAAGAAATAAAGACAAATCATGCTAAAAATATAACAAAGATTCTTTTACGATCTGAGTAAAAATAAACATGTAGTGTATAAATCCTGAAAAGTAATAAAGAACTAAGTTTGTGAAAAGTGCGGGTGAATAGGAGCAGCTAAAACATGTCATTCTTGTTGCATTGTAAAGAAAAAGAGAATGCGCTGCATTAAAGAAATTTTAACATTGCAGCGTGACGAATGTGCTGTGTCGATTAGGAAAGGTAGTTTTACCTGACCGAGCGCTTCCGTCACAGAATTTCTTCTGAGCATGCGTAGCACTTTGTCCGTCGGACAACCGTACACACGATCGGATTTGGTGTGATCGGACCGTGTTGTCGGAAAATCTATCCAGCAGGAGATAGGACTTTGTCCGTCGGACAATCCGACGTACACTGTCCGATGGTGCATACACACGGTCTGATTTTTCAACAACATTGTCCGATCGGACAGAATCCATGCAAAAATCCGACCGTGTGTATGGGGCTTTACAATGGAGAAGTATATATATCAACACAGGGGAAGCCCAGGCAGGTTTGAGAAGATTTGGTCTAAATGGCTGGACACACCCGGCTTGAGTCCCAGGGAATTGGTTCAGTCCAGACTTTTGCAATGCTCATAGATTTTATCACATGAATCTAGGTGTACAGTATATGGATGTCAATATGTGTAGCCAATGAGAGAAAAGTACCGGTTGTAATTGTATTACACATGTTTATTGGGGAATTTTAAAAAATCCCTTATTTTTGTACAAAGGAAACTGTTGTGATAAGCAAAATGTTCAATAAAAACCTTTTTGATTCCAAAAAAAAAAAAAAAAAGTGGTTGTAAACCTCAGACATGAAATAAGAACAAAGCATACCCCTCTGTAGTGTGTGCTTTCCTCAATTAAGAGCGCTAAGTGTCATTTCTGTCTGCTGTTACGCTCCTCTGCTATCAGCCACTTCTGAAAAGTTTTCCTGACATCAAGAGATAAATGGTAACAAGGAAGGGACCTCCAGCTGTGTGGAGGGTGGTGTGTCTTTTCCCTCCAATCAGCAATCAGAGCTCTCCTCACTGAGCTCTGCAGAGTGTAATTTCAGCTCTCCATCCCCTTTTTTCTGAATTCTCAGACAAGCTTTGTAAATTCAGCACTTTGAACGGATGTAGAGAAGACAGATAGTTACATAGTTACTTAGTTAGTCAGGTTGAAAAAAGTACATCTAGTTCAACCAATAAAAGGGGGAAAAAAAAAATCATACAATCCCATATACAAAATCCTATACCCACAGTTAATCCAGAGGAAAGCAAAAAACCACAGCAAAGCATGATCCAATTTTCTCCAGCAGGGGGAAAATATCCTTCCTGATCCCCGAGAGGCAATTGGATATTCCCTAGATCAACTTTACCTATAAATGTTAGTATCCAGTTATATTATGTACATTTAGGAAAGAATCCAGGCTCTTGAGGGGTATATTCCACATTTTCACAGCTTTTATTGTGAAGAACCCTTTCAATATTTGGAGATTAAATCTCTTTTCCTCCAGAAATAAATGTCCTCTGTGGTGACCTTAAAGTGAATAACTCATCACCAAGTTCACTATATGGACCACTTATGTATTTATTTATGTTGGTCATATCCCCCCTAATTTCCTCTTCTCGAGAAAGAATAAATTAAGTTCCTATAATCTATCTATCTATAATCTATCCTCATAGCTGAGCTCCTCCATGCCTCTTATCAGTTTGGTTGCCCTTCTCTGCACTTTCTCCAGTTCTCCAATATTTTTTTTGAGAACTGGTGCCCAAAATTAAACTGTATATTTCGGATGAGGTCTTACTAATGATTTGTACAGGGGCAAAATTATATCTCTCTCTCTGGAGTCCATACCTCTCTTAATACAAGAAAGGATTTGGTTCGCTTTGGAAACCACATCTTGGCATTGCATGCTATTATTAAGCTTATGATCTACAAAAACACCCAAATCCTTCTCCACCATTGATTCCCCCAGTTGTACTCCCCCCTAGTATGTATGATGCATGCATATTCTTAGCCCCCAAGTGCATAACTTTACATTTATCAACATTAAACCTCATTTGCCACATAGTTGCCCCATTAAACAGTGCATTGAGATCGACTTGTAGGTCGGAGACATCACGTAAGCACGTTATTCTACTGCACAGCTTGATGTCATCTGCAAACACTGAAATGGTACTTTTAATCCCAGACCCTATATAGTGTATAAATATATAAAAAATTAAGGGTCCAACACTGAACCTTGGGATACACTACTGATAACCTTAGACCATTCAGAGTAAGAATCATTAACCACTACTCTCTGAATTTGGTCTTTTAGCCAGTTTTTTATCCATTTACAAACTGTAGACTGTCGACCTTACTTTACACATTAGCCTTGTGTGGAGAATAGTGTCAAAATGCTTTTGCAAAGTATACCATGTCCACAGCCATCCCTGCTTAAAATAATTTTTTCCAGCAAGAACTTATCTATGTGGTCTTTTATTAAACTCTCTAGTATCTTCCCAACTATAGAATTTAAACAGGTCTACAGTTACTTGGTAATTTGGAAAAAAGAAAAAATTTTCTTCGTTCCTGTTTAAAAATTTTGCATACAAGTTCTTTTTCTTCACTAGGGATAAGCCCGGTGTTCGAGTTGAAAATTTGCTTGTTCGCTGAATTTAGAACATTATGGGGCGTTCGTGGGAAATTCGAGCGCCCGCGGAACGCCCCATAATGAACGGCGAGACCGTCAATGCACTTTGAGAGTGCAGTGCATTGACGGCTGCTGATTGGCCAAAGCATGCACCTGACCTGCATGCTTTGGCCAATCACAGCGCGCTCTGTTCTGAGAGCCAAGATTGGCTAAAGGCAGGGTGCCTTTGGCCAATCATGGCTCAGGGGGCTAAGTGTAAGCCCCAAACTATGTTAGGCTGCGTACATGTTAGCAGCAAAATTACATTTGTAAAGGAAAAAATTTAATTTAACTCGCAGTTGTAATGTATTGCCGGACCCCGGCAATATAGATAAAAATCATAGAAAAAAAGGCGTAAGTCCCCGCCCAGTCCATTACCAGGCCCTTTGGGTCTGGTATGGAAATTAAGGGGCACCCTGTGCCAAATTTTTTTTTTAAATGGCGTGGGGGTCCCCCCCTAAAATCCATACTAGGCTCTTCAGGTCTGGTATGGATATTAAGGGGAACCCCACGCCAAAAAAAAAAAAAAAAGACCTGCCCCCCCCCCCCCAAAATCCATACCAGCCCCTTATCCGAGCACGCAACCTGGCAGGCCGCAGGACAAAAGGGGGGAGGAGAGAGTGCACAGCACAGATGAACCGAGGAAAGATTAACGGAAAAACTCTGCCTCCATGAGAGGCGTCTATGCAACTGCAGGCTTTTTGCATTGACAGCTATCATATAGCTGTGGGTGGGGCCACCCAGTGACGTAAACGGGTGACCCCGTCCCCTCTGATGTTGCGTGATGTCACATGATATCAGAAGGGGGCAGGTCACCCGCTTACATCATCGGGTGGCCCCGCCCTCAGCTATATAAGAGCTGTCAGCGCAAAAAGGCTCCAGTCTGCGGGAGCCTCCCATCGAGGCAGAGTTTTTCCAGTGTTTTTTTTCGGGTCATTGGCACTGTGATCGAAGATGAATGGACATCGCGGGACATTTTCTTTTTTTTTTAATAAAAGACTTGTCCCAAACTGTCTACTGTAATTTTTACTTTTTTTACACTTTTTTGGGTGAATTTGTACCCATGCACATAGGGGGGGCGGAATTCTGGGGGTCCCCTTGTTAAAGGGGGCTTCCAGATTCCGATAAGCCCTCCGCCCGCAGACCTCCACAACCACCGGGCAAGGATTGTGGGGAAGAGGCCCTTGTCCCCATCAGCATGGGACAAGGTTTTTTTGGGGGGACCCCAAAACACCCTCCCCATGTTGAGGGCATGTGGCCTGGTACGGTTCAGGAGGGGGGCCACTCTCTTGCTCGGATAAGGGTCTGGTATGAATTTTGGGGGGGACCACCATGCCATTTTTTTGAAATTTTGACTTGGGGTTCCCCTTAAAATCCATACCAGACCTGAAGGACCTGGTATGGATTTTGAGAGTACCGCCACGCATTTTTTTTTTAAATAAATTGGCGCAGGGTTCCCCTTAATATCCATACCAGACCTGAAGGGCCTGGTATGGATTTTGGGGTGACCCCCACAAATATTTTTTTATTTTGGTGCGGGGTGTCCCTTAATATTTATACCAGACCAAACAGGCCTGGTAATGGACTTGGGGGGACCCATACCATTTTTTCAATGATTTTTATCTATATTGGATCCGACAATACATTACAGCTGCAAGCAGTTTTAAATTAATTTTTTTTTACTTTTAGAAATGTAATTTTGCTATGTTACTGTTATAAACACAGGAAAGATGCGCTACTTTACAGGCAGACTAAGGACACCTACCAGGCACAATATTTAAAGGAATATTTCATTTTTATTGTTTCACTTTAAGCATTATTAAAAGCACTGCTCCTGAAAAAAAAGACCACTCTTTTTTATTTTTTTTATTGAGTTTCAAGTTTAGATACAAAACAAAGCCTATTAGGCATACCCAGGCTTGGTAAAACAACATTGTGAAAAAACAAAACAAAAAAACTCTTAACGGTAGTACCATTAGTGGCACTAGAACAGAGCTCCATGCTCCAGCCACAAACACTTTTCATAGCAATAACTTGCATATAAGCCTTTAAAAGGAGCACTTTTGATTTTTCATGTTCGTGTCCCATAGACTTTAACGGTGTTCACATGTATGCACAAATTTTTTGCCTGTTCGAAAGTTCTGGTGCGAACCGAACTGGGGGGGGGGGGTTGTTCGCTATCCCTATTCTTTACTGATGAGGCTGCACTGATGGTAACTGATAGGCTAGCACTGATGGACACTGATAGGCTGCATTGATGGGCACTGTTGAGGGTGCACTGATGGGATGAAACGACACGGAGGGGCACTAATGAGGCGGCACTGATGAGCACTTATAAGCTGCGCTGATGGGCATTTATGAAAATACACCAATGAGGTTGCACTGATAAGGCGGCACTGATGGGCACCGATAGGCAGCACTGATGGGCACTGATATGCTGCACTGATGGACACTGATTGGCATTGATGGGGCTCACACAGTAACAGCGCTGAGGAAAGGAAATTGGCATTTGTTTACATGGGTTCAACTGTGATTGGAAAAGCTGATTGAATGGTAAAGAGCCAATGCCATTGGCTCTTTTCCCTGATCGGTGATGCTCTGTGTTTGAGGCACACGGCCTACCACTGATTGCCGCGTGACCGGGACTGGGAGTGCCGTGACTGGGAGAATGTCATATGATGTCCACCTGGAAGGAAGAGAATCCCGCCTGGCCATCAATCTGCTATACACCGGACGGCAACTGGTTAAGTTAAAGAGTATGTAAACCCAACATTTCACATTCCTGATGTGTGCCTGCTGTCCCAAGTGCTTGTATGAAAAAGTATCCTGTTCTCTTTGTATTTCTTCCTTTGTCTGAAATCCCTGGTGTTTCAGTCCCTCTGCTTTCCTATTAAAAACTGACCACACTAAGCAGGAGAACACACTGTGGTCAGTTCTCTAGCTAAGCTGGGAACTCAGCCTGCTCTCCTCCAATGATCAGACTTGACATCCCCTTCCCTGCATTGCTTTTCATTGGGAAGCTCAGTGTACTGCTGTTTCTCCTCCTCTAGCTCTTATGCAGCTGAGAATAAAGGGAATGTGATCATTTATAAGAAAGGGAAAACATTGTTTATAATGTTTTTTAAATCTATACACTGATGTTTTGCCTTTCATTTCTATTTTAAACTGAATGGGTTGGTTTACAAGGTGAGGTTTACAGTCACTTTAAAAACAATGTATACACCTTTACTATTTTTTCGGTAGACCATTTTCACAAAAAAAAAAAATTCATGATTCTTTTTAGCATAAGCTTTTAGTATTAGAATAAAATAGATACAAATACATTTTCCTGTAGATATAAATGTACAGTGTAAGCAATGGGGAATGTTCAGTCTTTTGTTCACAGCACAGACAAAAGAGCATCAGCTGGAATTTAAAAATCTAATATTCTACTGACTGATATTGTTTAGGTGTGTACTGTATAAACCATAATACACTGGAAAGAAAAGTGAAATGTATAATAATTCCTTCAGAATTGTCTTACCTTTTGTGTTTCTTATTTGATGGACACATAAAGCAAAAGCCTCTGACTTCTGTAATCTTCCAGGTAAATAGGCACAGAGATGAAGGCAAAAATATTAGATATTGAAATGTAATTTCTAGTATAATATAATATTTTCAAACTTCTTAAAATCTCCTTAAATCTCTTTGATCGGATTGTAACAAAGAATGAACAAAGAATATTTTTATTCTGATTGGTACAACCATCCTGTTAATATAATAATTTTGTACAGTGATGTCATTTATTTGCCATTTGAGATATCTGATGAAAATGGTGGATGTCAAATCTTATCAGCCTCTGACATAACTTACTGGTGTGGTAGCTCTTGTGTTGTCTGGGGCACATTCAGGGAATTCATATAGAAGAAAAACAGAATAAAATATACTAAATATAGCCAGTTGCCATGGTTACCAGAGAAGGGAGATTCCTCACAGTGGATGGAACGTGTATCTCTACCTAGGTGTATCTCTGTGTTTTTTTTTAATAGAATGGCATAGTATATGTGTATCAATATTTTGTATAGAATGTTATCCTTTTTTTTAAAGGCAAATAATTGAAACAGCATGATAGCTATTTAACATATTTTCCACTTATTTGGAGAAGGAAAACATGGTTGTTTTATACAGAAAAACATGTTACATGCATTATACAAATAATTCTGTACATATGTACATACTGTAGGTCATGTATAAATTGTTTGTTTGCCATATGAGCAGGAACTACAATTCATAAAATTTTGTTTACATACACCATATTACTGGAAGTATTAAGATGCCTGCGTTTAAAAACACATGCGCTTTAATGGCACCCCAGTCTTAGCCCATAGGATTCAATACTGAGTTGACCCACCCTTTGCAGCTAGAACAGCTTCAACTCTTCTGGGAAGGCTGTCCACAAGGTTTAGGAGTGTGTCTATGGGAATGTTTGACCATTCTTCCAGATGCGCACTTGTAAGGTCAGGCACTGATTTTGGACGAGAAGGTCTGGCTTGCAGTCTCCACTCTATTTCATCCCAAAAATTATTCTATCAGGTTAAGGTCAGGACTCTGTGCAAGCCAGTCAAGTTCCTCCACTCCAAACTTGCTCATCCTTTTTTTTATGGACCATGCTTTGTGCACTGGTGTGCAGTCATGTTGGGAAGGGGCCATCCCAAAACTGTTCCCACAAAGTTGGGAGCATGAGTCTATCCAAAATGTCTTGGTATGCTGACACCTTAAATAGTTCCCTTCACTGGAACTAAGGGGCCATGCCCAACCCCTGAAGTTCAGCCCCACGCGATAATCTCCTCTCTACCAAATGATTTGGACCTGTGCATAGAGCGAGTTTGGGGTGAAGGAACTTAACTGGCCTGCACAGAGTCCTGACCTCAACCCGATAGAACACCTTTGGGATGAATTAGAGCAGAGACTGCGAGCCAGGCCTTCTCGTCCAGTTCCTGACCTTACATAGTACATAGTTACATAGTAGGTGAGGTTGAAAAAAGAAACAAGTACATCAAGTCCAACCTATGTGAAATGGGCTTCTGGAAGAATGGTCAAACATTCCCATAGACACACTCCTAAACCTTGTGGACAGCCTTCCCAGAAGATTTGAAGCTGTTCTAGCTGCAAAGGGTGGGCCAACTCATTTTTGAACCCTACAGACTAATTCCGCGTACACACGATCGGACTTTCAGACGGGAAATGGTTGATGTGAGCTTGTTGTTGGAAAGTTCGACTGTATGTATGCTCCATCGAACATTTGCTGTCGGAATTTCTGCACACAAATGTTTGAGAGCAGGTTCTCAAATTTTACGACAACAAAGGAAAGTCTGATCATGTGTACACAAGTCCAACGCACAAAAGTCCACGCAGGCTCAGAATCAAGTACAAGACGGAAGCGATCGGTCTTGTAAAACTAGCGTTCGGAATGGAGATAGCATTTTAATCATTCAATGCAGCGCATTCTCTTCTTTATAATGCTAGAATAATGAAGTTGCTTTGCTGCTGATATTCACACAGAGTTCTGTCAAACTATTTTTTAGTATTTCTCGTGATCTCATGAATAATCTTTGTTTTTGTTGTTTTTTTTTAGCAAGATCTCCAGAATAATCTTTTATTTTTCCTAGTGATCTCCATAATATTTTTTTGTCGTTTTGTGTGTCAAGTTACCATAACAACATTATTATCGTGTATTTTTTTTTATTATTATATATTTTATTTTTAATAGGTTGGTTGATGTTGGTGTCCCTTGTTAATTTGACATTGTATTTTTGAAATGTACCTGCCTACTCACAAACAAACTGTCCTGTTTGAAGTAAAACACATAGCCAAGTATTTGTCAAAACAAAAATTTTTAATTTATTAGGGGTCCAAACAAAATAAAGAGGAAGGCAATGCTGGAGAAACAGTTGGAATTGTTGAAGCCTTTGTACCCCAGGGCAGACATCAATTATTTGACAGGCCAAATTGGTAACCTGAGGAGTCCATTTAATAGGGAGCAGAATACGGTCCAGGACTCCAAGAGATCAGGAGCAGCAGCAGATTACATATATGTCCCGAGGCTGTGGTCTTACAACAGCCTGCGTCTTTTGGCAGACCACACCAAACCCAGGTCATCACTCTCAACACTTCCTTCCACGCTTCCTTCCAGGCTGCTGTCGTGGGTTGGGTGGCTGTGTTGTTGGTGGTGTTGCTGGAGGTGGTGGAGGAGTAATATGGTCCAACACACACACACGTGGCTTTTAGTTGTGAGTTGGCCCCTCATCCTCTTGTTTAGGGCCTGAAGTGTTACATCCTCACAGATGAAACGTTGGCCCTCCTCTATTTGTTTCAGTTTACTGGCTGTCAGTCAGCCATACGACTCGGGGACACCAGGGGTTGTTGTGAGGACCGCAGTAACCTGCCGAATTGAAACAGTCGCTGACTCCTCCAGGTTCTTCGCCTACCTGCTCCTTTTTGTTGGAAGGCGGAGGGGAGGAACCTGGGATTCGGTCAGGCTGCTGGGCACAGCAACCTCCTGGCTGCCACTTTCCATGGCCACCTCCTGGCTGCCACTTTCCACGGCCACCTCTTGGCTGCCACTTTCCTCTGCCTCTTCCTGGCTGAGACTTTCCTGTGTATGAAAATGGGACATAGTTTTAGTTTTTTCATCAATCACACACAATTTAGAGCTCATGACTGTTGAAAATTGAATGTTAACAAATCGAAAAGACTATCCTTCTGACTCCAGCATTTTTCATTCTTGTCCCAATCATTTTTGGCTACTATTGTCTATTGCTATGTAAACCACTTTGTTAAATCAGAAATTAGTGATTAATAATAGCATCTAGTTAACATCATTCAATTTTTGACAAGAAATATGTTGAACAATGCTATACCTGGCTCAAGCTGGGCTCCTCCACATCTTCTTCTTGGGTGGAAGGCCCATGTTGGATTTCTGAAGCCTCATCTGATGTGGAAGGAAGTGTTGATAGCAATGGCCTGGGTTCACTCCGGTCTGACAAAAAACGCAGACTGCCGTAGTACCACAGTCTGGGGACATAAACGTCATCTTCTGCTGCTCCGGATCTCATGGAATCCTGGACCTTTTTGCGCTCCCTATTATATGTGCTCCTCAGGCCACCAATTTTGGCCTTCAAATAGGGGATGCAGGGATTGACTGGCCATCGGGACTACCGGGAAATTCCCTGTGGGACGATGGCCAGTGTGAGCCGGTTTCAACCGCATCTGCGGTGCGCGCCGATCTACCTGTCAACCGCCGACAGCTGCCGCCTGACGGGTAGATCGAGATGCATGCAGAGTAGCGCAGGAAGCATCTGTCTGTAATAAGTTCTCTCTCATGTCACGCAGCGCTGCTCGCTCCCTGGCGGCCCCTCCTCTCTTCTCGCCTATCTCCATTGGCTTGTAAGATCATCTGGGATAGACGAGAAGAGAGGAGGGGCCGCCGGGGAGTGAGCATAGCTGCGTGACATGAGAGAGAACTTATTACAGACAAACACTTCATGCCCTACTCTGCATGCTGGCTAGTAAGATCCCATGATGGGCCCTGATGATGTGCCCCCTGATGTGCCCTATAATGTGCCCCATCATGTGCCCCCTGATGTGCCCTATAATGTGCCCCATGCCCTGTGCCCTAATGTGCCCTATAATGTGCCCCATCATGTGACCCATGCCCTGATGTGCTATGTGCCCCATGCCCTAATGTGCCATGTGCCCTGATGTGCCCCGTGCCCTGATGTGCTATGTGCCCTGATGTACTATGTGCCCTGATGTGCTATGTGACCCAATGTGCCCCATAATGTGCCCTGATGTGCCCCATAATGTGCCATGTGCCCTGATGTGCCATGTGCCATAATGTGCCCTGATGTGCCCCGAGCCCTGATGTGCCCGATGTGCCATGTGCCCCGTGATCTGATGTGCCCCATGCCTTGATGTGCTATTTGCCCGATGTGCCCCATGCCCTGATGTGCCATGCGCCATGTGGCCTGATGTGCCATGTGGCCTGATGTGCCACATGCCCTCATGTGCCCTGTGCCCTGATGTGCTATGTGCCCCGATGTGCCCTATGCCCTGATGTGCCATGCGCCATGTGGCCTGATGTGCCCCATGCCCTGATGTGCCCCATGCCCTGATGTGCCCCATGCCCTATAATGTGCCCTGATGTGCCCCATAATGTGCCATGTGCCCTGATGTGCCATAATGTGCCCCGATGTGCCATGTGCCCCATGCCCTGATGTGCTATGTGCCATCTGCCCCGTGCCCTGATGTGCCATGTGCCCTGATGTGCTATGTGCTCTGATGTGCCATGTGGCCTGATGTGCCCCATGCCCTGAGGTGCCGCGTGCTCTGATGTGCCCCGATGTCCTATGCCCTGATGGGCCCCTGTGACCTGATGTGTGCTGTGCCCCGATGTCCTATGCCCTGATGTGCCGCGTGCCCTGATGTGCCCCATAATGTGTCATGTGCCCTGATGTGCCATATTGTGCCCTGATGTGCCCCGATGTGCCATGTGACCCATGCCCTGATGTGCTATGTGCCCCAATGTGCCCTGATGTGCCATGTGCCCTGATGTGCTATGTGCCCTGATGTGCCATGTGACCTGATGTGCCCCATGCCCTGAGGTGGCCCGTGCCCTGATGTGCTATGTGCCCTGATGTGCAATGTGCCCCATAATGTGCCATGTGCCCTGATGTGCCATAATGTGCCCCGATGTGCCATATGCCCCCGTGCCCTGATGTGTCCTGTGCCATTATGTGCCATGTGGCCTGATGTGCCATGTAGCCTGATGTACACCATGCCATAATGTGCCATGTGGCCTGATGTGCCATGTGGCCTGACGTACCCCATGCCCTGAGGTGCCCCGTGCCCTGATGTGCCCCGTGCCCTGATGTGCCCCGATGTCCTATGCTCTGATGGGCCCCATGACCTGATATGCCCCGTGCCCTGATGTCCTATGCCCTGATGTGCCCCGTGACCTAAAGTGCCGTGTGCCCTGATGTGCCCCATGCCCTGATGTGCCCCAATGTCCTGTACCCTGATTTACTGTGCCCTGACGTGCCCTGATGTGTTGTGCCCTGTACCCTGATGTGTTGTGCCCTGATGTACTGTGACCTGTGCCCTGATGTGCTGTACCCTGATGTCCTGTAACCTAATGTGCTGTACCCTAATGTGCTGGGCTCTGTACCCTGATGTCCTGTACCCTGATGTGCTGGGCTCTGTACCCTGATGTCCTGTACCCTGATATATTGTGCCCTGATGTGCCCTGTACGCTGATGTGCTGGGCTCTGTACTCTGATGTGGCCTGGTGTGTTGTACCCTGATGTGTTGTTCCCTGATGTGCCTTGTGCCCTGATGTGTTGGGCTCTGTACCCTGATGTGTTGTGCCCTGGGCCAGTCTGGATGAAGTCCAGGGCCACATTTTTGTCCCAGTCCAGCCCTGAGGGGATGTCTGCCGTGGGAGTCACTGGCTTCACCAATTCCAACAGTCTCTCCAGCGCTGCCTTCCTCTTTAGCTTGTTGGAGTATTCTCGTGTTTGACTTGCCAGAGACATGGCAGCTCCCTGTACATGTCTTTGAAGTTTGGCAGGAAGTCTGGGTCAGTAAATTTATCCATTTTCTCGGCAAGACACAACACAAGACAAACCCTAATGTCAGGCTAAACTCTCCTAATCTTGTCCCAATATAGGCCTCAATCTATAAGCAGTATAGGCCACTAACCACTGATGCCCCAAGTTAAAATTGTACCTTTGTTACGCTACTCCGTCCTCCGCTGTCAGGGCAGCCCTTCCTTCTCTGAGCTGGCCACTCAGCTGTCAGATAATTGCCAGCTCCCATCTCTCTCCACAGTTACCCAGCTGTTGTTGATCCTGCTCGTCAGTCCTGCCTACTTAAAGCGGAGGTTCACACAAAAAGTGAACCTCCGCTTTCCAGGGCCCCCCCCCTCCAGTGTCACATTTGGCACCTTTCAGGGGGTGCAGATATCTGCCACTTACGGGAATAGACTCCCGCGGGAGTCACGCTCCTTCACGTCACCCCCGCTGTGTTCTGGGAAACACACAGGTCCCAGAACACAGCGGGGACCAGTGAGGACGCAGAGCGTGACTCACGCATGCGCAGTAGGGAACCGGGAAGTGAGGCCGCAATACTTCACTTCCTGATTCCCTCACCTAGGATGGCAGCAGGGGCAGCCAAGAGACAAGCAATTGCTCGGCTTTGGCTGCCGACATTGTGGACACCCTGGACAGGTTAGTGTCCATTTATAAAAAGTCAGCAGCTGCAGTATTTGTAGCTGCTGGCTGTTAATTTTTTTTAAGCCGTCCAGTCCTGAGGAGTTCTGCCTTCGCCTTGGTCACATCACAAGAAACTATCTCCTGCATTCCTGTTTAAAGACTGGCTTTGATGGCATCCTTTCAGGCTACAGATCCTGCTTGCTGTTCCACTACTTTAATCCCTGACTCCTGGCTTGGCTGACGATCCGTTCCGGTTACTGAACCTTGGCTATGTTTTGACTATGTTTCTTCTTTTTACTTTTATTATTAAACACGTGTGATTTAACTGTACTTCTGTCTCGGTCTGATTTCATGGTTTCTGACATCCGCTCACAGATCGTACGTACGACGCACGCATGTTATGCTTTATATACACTGCGCATGCGTGAAACTCCACCCCTGACCTTCTTTCTAGTGTATTCCCCGCCCCTTCTCTTTCGGCGCAGTGGGAGAGCACATGACGGAGAGACAGCAGGTGCCTGCAGAGAGCAGCAACGAGGAGGACGGCAAAAGCCCGGAGCAAGGCAGTTCCCGATCCAGGAGGAGATATAAGGCCTCAAATATGTCCTTTGCAGAGATGGTGGAGATGGTGGACATCTTGAAGAGGGCCAACTATGATGGGAAGTATGGACTGTACAGCAACCCAAATGTAAGAAAGGCCAAGATCATGACTAAAGTTGTGGGAAGTCTGCACAGCAATTTTGGGGTACGACGATCCAAGGAGCAATTGAGGAAACCCTGGTCAGACCTGAAAATGAGGAAGCAAGATCAGTACAGAAGGATCAAGAAAGTGCTGCAAAAAAGTAAGTATTTGTCGTGTGTTCCTATTATTATTATTAATTTAGTGCTGCTCCATGTGCTTTTCTTTACTGTTGTACAGTTTAAAATGGCAAGTTTCAGGTTCGTGGGCACAGTAATCGTTCGTAGTAAACATCGTTCGTTCACCCACTAATACGATGTTTTTGTCAGATGCAGGTTAACTACATTTGTTCTTGCCTATTTGTATTAAAATAAGTTTAGTACATTGTTGTCTAGATGGGTTTGTAACTAGAATGAAATGCAAACTTGATTCAGTGTAAGGAGAGAACACTCAGCAGCTGTTTTCACATCTGGACGCAGGAGCACTAGTGTGGGACACCAGAACACACTTGTTATGGTGTGCCACGCAGGTGATCCAGTGGATACTAGGGGTCTCTCCATGTGTGAAACGTGCACAAAACAGGTAAGTATTCCAGCTTTTGAAAGGGAAAAAAAATCATGTATTCAGCTTGGAACTCTGCCAAAACAGACAAGTGGAAGACACTTCCAAGCAATGTTTCGTATTACTATTTCTATCCTAACATATCTGTCTGCTAAGTATACCTTTTTTTTTATTATTCACATAGGGGAGAAGAATCAGGACATCTGAGGACACCACAAACCCCACTACTCATGAAGAAGGGGAAATCCCCACACACCATGAAGAAGATGTGGAGGGTGAGGTTCATGAAGTGGGCGAAATAGGGAACACAACAGGTCAGTATCTGAGACCACAGCTTCAGGTAATAGATGTATGCCTGCATATTTATAATACAGGGTGTTTATTTTTTATTTTTAGGTGATGTGGATGTTGTGGAAGAAGAAACTTATTTCAACAGTGCAAGTGCACAGTTCCTATTCGGGGAGATCATGGTGTGCAATCGGGATTTAGAGATGGTCAAGCAAAATATCACTGATGTACAAAAAAATTATGTTTTAGGCAGAATCTAAAAACAACAAAAAATTTAAAGTTGCTCTTTTAAAAAAAAAAAAATTCTAAAGTTTTAAAGTAATTTGAAAGCCAAATTTTGAAGAATCACACAGTGTGTCACTTTGTGCTATCTGCCATCACGGGATATCAATGTATGCGTTTTGTGGGTGCAACCCCTTCCTCACAACTAAAAGTAGATAAGAGGAAGGGGTTGCACCCCCGAAACATGTCCATTGATCCCCCATGATGGGAGCTAGCACATGTTGACATTAGGCATGGGACCAGGAGGGAAATCCAAATTTTGACTCCCAATTTGTGTACATCTTCAAAATTTGGCTTTTACAGGGGTGACATCACCCCGTCTGATGAAGGCAAGATCAACACATAGATGGAGTGGGCTGGAAGAATCTCACATAGGAAGGTACCTCATCCCAAGATTGAATGATATAAAGGTGAACAGAGATAGGCAAAGGGGACTATTATGGTACCAGTGATATGGAAGCACTCACAGGTTAACGTAAAAACTGTATTTTATTAATAGAAAACAAAAGTACACAAGTATACATTAATACTTGTGTACACTTGTAGTATAATACAGTACATATATCACATACATTATTGAAGTGAACCTATGAATTGCATAGATCAGGGGTACAGATAATACTTTTTTTTGGTTTTTAACCGACATGTTTCGCCAGCATTGGCTTCCTCGGGGTAGAAGTGATTATCTGTACCGTGGTAAAATTTCTAAGAAACAAATACAAAAAAGGTCATTAATTATATGATAACAACAGTATCCAATTATCATTACTAAACATTTGGCCCCATGACGTGATCAAAAACACGGCCCACCCCTAGCGGGTTAAGCATGAAACTCAGCAGATTCCCTAGATACGTACCCCAGAATGGGTAAAGCAAACGTTAGAGCCCACAGAATGAGCCCAGTACATCAGTCAGAGCTTGGGCATCACATCAATAGCTGTAGGAGGCATTCAAGACCTGGTAGAATAGAGGAACGTAATATAAAATATTATATCTATATTTAAAGAGAACTAATCTCGTTAAATAGTGAAAGGCTAACATAGCCTCAATAAAGCTTACCCAAAACGTATGGGTTAATTAGTATGTGGGGGCGTCGGATGGAAAGAAATAGTCAGACAAGATGGAATTACTAGCCAGCACTAATCAATGGCGCAGTATCTAAAATGCACATGAAAGAGCATATAGTTACTATAAAAATGAGCTTAGCGCTAAACAATTACTTGTAGGAATTTTGAGCAACAGAAAAACGCTCACCTTTCAATGTAATCATCTTGTTAGAATGAATATCAAGTCAGAAATATAGGATGTAGTCACTGTAAACAGGTATCAGAGCAGCAAGGATTGCTAGTTTGTAAGGCAGAACTTAGCCCGTAATCTGTGGAGAAGTAATCAGTAGTGACTTAGTCAATAAAATTAAAGAAAAGAGAATTTGAAAGGTTCCAAGACCAAAAAGTTTAGTAACTGACCTTTAAAACAGAGAAGCCTGGTATACCGACGCCCCGGAGTCCATCACATTCAGTGTGTGGACTAGCAGGTCTTATATACCTTCCACACCTGATCGGCATCAAGCCGATCAGGGAGCGGACAATTAGGCAGACTGCGCATGCGCACAGGTAGATGGCACGCATCGCCTACAATTCCCATAATGCCTGTGTATAGCGCACACATCGTCAGACGGCAGCGCGCACCTCACAGGCCTACACAAGATCAATACAGTCCCCAGTGGACAGGGGGTGTAATGGCAGCAAAAATGATGGCAAAAAACGCTGGTGTGTAGTGTCAGATGGCAGGAAACAAAAGGGAAATAGTAAGAGTGGGGGCTGAGGGTGGGTTGGTGTAAAAATAACACCAACCCTTGGGTGTCCATACAGCTAACAGCAACGCATAGCTATGACGGCTGGGGGTGTCTGGTGATGGAAGTGAAAGGAAAGCTGGCCATCATGGGACATATATAGTGAATCGCTGTGGAGCCCAAACTGGAAGGGGACCATGCAATAGCCAAGGGCACACGGGGGGTAAAATATTTCCCTCTACTAAAGGAGGAAAATAACACACATTCACCGAGGATAAACATAAGAATGTCATAGGGTCAAAGTTAGCCGGATTTTATTGTAAAGAAATGATCTTACATTACTTATGATATAAAGATAACAATAAAGAAGATATTGCATTCAAAGGAAATTTCATTAAACTCGCACATCAAAATTAACATACAGTTTGTACAGTAGTCATTGTATTTAAAATTGTTTTCCCATATTTTATACGATGATAAACATTCAAAAAAGGCATAGCTTAGTTATTTAACTGAAACTCCAGTGGCCCAGAGAACTCCGCCGCCATTCAAGCTAGACAATCCGGGCGAGTCCGGGAAGGGTCTAGATGGACAGGCAACAGGAAAAATTTCAAATAAGACATAAAAGATAATAAGGAACGACCGACACAGCCATTAAATATGGGTGTGTGGGTAGATAAAGTACCAACAGGGTAATTGATATTTAAGATGTCATATTATTGTGCCTATCATCCTATAGTGTTTATAGAAAGGGTTTAAAACTAATGTATTCGTTGAGTCCTGGAAAATGAATAGCATTTAAATTATGGATCCATTTGGTTTCTAACTGTAAAAGTTTTTCATCTATACCACCACCCCTGACATGTGTTTCAACATGTTCCAAGGTGGCAAAACAAATAGAAGAAGGGTCAAAATCATGAACAGCTCCAAAATGTCTGTTAATTGCCGTCGTTGTGACACGTTTTAACATAGGTTTGATGTGATCACGGATGCGAACCTGAAAGGGTTGCTTGGTTTTCCCAACATAGAAAGCCCCACATCTACATGTGGATAAGTAGACAACCCCTATGGTTCTGCAATCAACACGGTATGGAATACCGTATGCAGAGCCATCGGGTAAACAAACCGTTCTAGAATTAGTGATGAAAGGGCAGATATCACAGTGTCCACATGAATAAGTACCCGACTCACGTTCAATATGTCGTTCTTTTGGGGAGTGATGACTTTTTGTCAGTCGGTCTCTTAAAGATGGAGAGCGACGATAGGTAATGTCGGGATTCGATCTAACAAATTTGCTAATGGATGTGTCAGCCAAAAGAAGAGGCCAACATTTTTTTACTACTTCACGAACTTGGGCATGGAGGGATGAATACTGGGTAATTAGTCTGACCGGTTGAAAATCCTCAGCATCTTTTTTAGAGAAGATTAGATTACGTCTATCCAGATTTTTTACTCTATTAAAGGATCGTTTCAATAGGGCATGACTATAGCCTCTATCTTTCAATCGTGTGTATAGTTCCCGTTATGCTGAAAAAAAATCAGACTCAGAAGTACAATTTCGACCAATCGGTCTTCTACTGGGGCATGCCCCAGTAGAAACGGGCCGGGCTTTGCTGATATTGAGACCCCCATATTGCTTTTATTCTGTTCTTATTTTAATTTATATTTTATATGCTCTGTACTGCATGGGCTAATCCCCTTTTGTACTACCACCTATACCCCACATCCAATAAAAGTAGTGGCGGACTTACACTATTGGAGTTTCTTCTTCTTTTTCCTGTTCCCTTTTTTTGTGTTTTTCCTGGTGTCACATGTCATTGTGGACCATTCTGGATGACATGCTAGAGTCATTTCGGAGGATTTCGGAATATCTACTCGGGAATCCATCTCAGATCCGGAGACGTGCTGTCTGAATCCAATCTTTGGTCTGCTTGGTACCACCTACAGGGATTACCCTAAAGCCCCATACACACGGTCGGACTTTTTCATGGATTCTGTCCGATCGGACAATGTTGTTGAAAAATCAGACCGTGTGTATGCACCATCGGACAGTGTACGTCGGTTTGTCCGACGGACAAAGTCTTATCTCCTGCTGGAAAGATTTGCCGTCAACACGGTCCGATCACACCAAATCCGATCGTGTGTACGGTTGTCCGACGGACAAAGTGCTACGCATGCTCAGAAGAAATTCTGTGACGGAAGCGCTCGGTCAGGTAAAACTACCTTTCCTAATCGACACAGCACATTCGTCACGCTGCAATGTTAAAATGTCTTTAATGCAGCGCATTCTCTTTTTCTTTACAATGCAACAAGAATGACATGTTTTAGCTGCTCCTATTCACCCGCACTTCTCACAAACTTACTTCTTTATTACTTTTCAGCATTTATACACTACATGTTTATTTTTACTCAGATCGTAAAAGAATCTTTGTTATATTTTTAGCATCATTTGTCTTTTTTTTTTTTTTTTTTGGGAATACATATTTGAAGGAGATTTTTTTTTTTTTTTTGGAGGGGGGTTGTGTGTCTCAACTTAGCAAAACCACATTATTAACATTTGTATTTCTTGCTTAAATTTACTAGTAGTTTGTTGGTTGTTGGTGCCCCTTGTTAATTCTACTTTAGGATTAGTGAAATGTACCTGCCTACTCCAAGAAAAACTGTCATTGTAGAAAAGTAAAACACAATAGTCAATGATTAGTTCAAATCAAAAAAAACTTTATTTAGGTCTCAGCAACAAACCAAAGAGGAACGCAGCCATGGTGAAACTTGGGGAATTTGCAAAGCCTTGGCCCCCCACGGCAACCATCATTTTTCAAGCGTAGAAAATTGGGGGCCTGAGGAGTACATATATTAAGGGGAGTGCAATCTGGTCCTGAAGTCCAAAGTATCCGTAACTGCAGCAGATGCCATCTAGGTCCCCAGGCTCTGGTACTACAAGAGGCTCCATCTTCTCTCAGACCAGACTGAATCCAGGTCGTCACTCTCAGGTCTTCCTTCCACGCTTCCTTGCACGCTGTGGCTGTCGTGCTGGTGGGGTGGCAGAAGGAGGAGGAGGAGGAGGAGGAGGCGGAGCATGGTAGCTATGGCAAACATGTGTGACTGGGGTCATCTCCCCAGCCCTACCCTTATTTAGGACATGGAGGATGAGCCCCTCACACATGTTGCGTTGCCTCACCTCCATACCCATCATTTTTGTGACAACCACCGAGCCAAAGGTCTCCTCGTCGGCGGGTGTGGCATGTAGGGAGGCTGAAGCCTCTCTGATCATGCGGAGCGCTGACTCTGCCGCATAACCCCCCCTTCTCGCCCTTTTGTAGGGAAGGCGGAGGAGAGGGATTTGTGAGTCAGTCAGGCTCCGAGGCCTAGCCCCCTCTTGGCTGCCACTACCCACCTGGTGGCTGCCACTAACCCCTGCCTCCTCCTGACTGCCACCTTCCACAGCCACCTCCTGGCTGAGGTCTTCCTGTGTATGAAAAAGGGACATAGTTTCAGTTATTTGTTCATCAAACACACACAATTCTCATCTTGTGACTGTTGCAAAATGTTTACAATTAGAAAACCATACAATTCTCAGCCCTGCAGTTTAGATTGTGGCCCCAACTGTCTCCAACACTACTGTCAGTTGCTATGTCAAACACGTTAGGAACTAAGCAATTGGGGATCCTGAATTAAGTGAACATCATTCATTATTCACATAAATGGTAACCAAACTACTATACCTGGAACAAGCTGGGCTCCTCCACCTCTTCCAGACTGGAAGGCCCAGGTTGGTCCTCGGAAGCCTCATCAGGGGTGGCCTGCGCGCAAGGAAGCGTGGAAGGAGGAGTCGAGAGTGGCTCCGTGACATCAGTCTGGTCTTTGAGAAAATGTAGACTCTGATAGTACCAGAGCTTGGGGACATAGACCTCATCTGCTGCAGTTGCAGTTTCTTCCGACTTCACAACCTTCTTGCGCTCCCTGATATACGCACTCCTCAGGCTGCCAATTTTCTTTCTTATAGCATCAACAGTTGCCGTGGGGAACCTTGGCTTGACAAATTCCACAAGTTCCTCCAGGGCTGCGTGCCTCTTTGGTTTGTTGCTATAATGGGGGTGTTTACCCTGCCATAAAATGGGAAATTCCCTGTATTTGGCAATGAAGAGGGGGAGAAAACTCATGTCGTTGAATCCCTTCATAATCTCTGCAAGACACAACACCACACAAAACACTATAAATTATGTCTGGCTAAACTCTCCTAATCTTCTCCATAAAGAGGCCTCAAGTTCGAATCAGTCTAGGCTAGTTATGTACCAACGTCCAATTGTACCTTCGTTTGTAGCGATCGTCTCGTGCGTGAGTTTTCTCTCCCCTCGTCTCCCAGATCGTGGCTACGACACAGGCGTGTGACGTTTTATATACAGTGCGCATGCGTCAAACTCCGCCCGCCCCTGACGATCTTTCTCGTCTATTCCCCACCCCTTCTCTTTACGGCGCAGTGGGGAGAGCACATGGCGGGGACACAGCAGGTGCGCCACAAATATCCCACCAACGAGGAGGACGAGGAAAGTCCGGAGGCAGAAACGTCCCGATCCCGGAGCCTGAAATTCAAGGCCTCCAATATGTCATTTGGAGAAATGTTGGAGATGGTGGACATATTAAAGAGGAGCGACTATGATGGGAAGTATGGGCCTTACCTCAACCCCAATGTCCGCAAGGCCAAGATCATGTCTAAAGTTGTGAGAAGGCTGTACAATCAGTTTGGGGTACAACGATCCAAGGAGCAACTGAGGAAACGCTGGTCAGACCTGAAACTGAGGGAGGCCGATCAGTACAGAAAGATCAAGCGAATTCTTCAAAAAAGTAAGTAGTTGTGTTTTGTGTTTTATTTCTTGCTTGCATACTGCTCCATGTGGTTTGATTTTTACAAAGTTGTACATTCCAAAATGGCCACTTTCATGTTCGTCTGTGCATTCGATCGTACTCAGCCTCGATCTTTCTGCCACTGTCATGGTCGTGTGTGTCCATTCGATCGTACGCAACGATCGGCCACTTATAATACGATGTTTGGTGTTTTATTTGTGGAAAGGAAGTTTGTTCTCACTAGAAATGTCATCAAGAATGTAAAGCCAATTTATTCAATGTAAAGGAGAGGTCACCCAGTAGCTGGTTCCCCATCTGGACTCTAGAGCACTAGTGCTGGGACACCCAAACCACCTTTTTATTAGGCTTTTCCACACATGTGCTCCAGTGGATACTAGAGGGGGGTCTCCATCACACAAACTTCTACCAAAAAGCTAGTCAGTTTAGCACCTTTACAAAGTGACTACATTCATGTAGTTGGCATTTGTAACTGGCCAAACAAAAATTGTGTCCGTCACTTTCAAGCAATGTTTGTCATTTCCTATTTCTGCCCTCAATAGATTGTGTTGCTAAATCTTCCTTTTGTACATTCTCATAGGGGAGCAAAAACTTGGCCCGTCTGAGGAAACCCCAAAACCAACACCTCCCAAAAAAGGTGAAACAGCAGAAGCAGAGGAGGAGGAGGAGGAGGAAGGAGAGATCATCGAACTTGGAGAAATTGTCACCACAACAGGTGAGTGTGGGAGAACACAGCTAAGCTACTGGTAAGCTAATCAATGTATGCCTGCCTCATTTCCAACACCCGATTTTTTTTTGTTTGTGGTTTTTAGGTGACGTGGATGTTGTGGAAGAAAAATCGCACTTTACCACAGAGAGTGCCCACGTACTCATCGGGGAGATAATGGTCTGCAATAGAGATCTCGATTACATAAAGCAAAACATCAATGATGTTCAACAAAAATTGAAGAACATCATTGATGTTTTAGGAAAAATATGAAAACGCACCAAGTAATTAACACACATTTGTAACTTAAGAACTGTGTGAAATTTGGAACATGCACACATTGTGTCCACATGTGCTAGCTCCCATCATGGTGGATGAATGCCCTCGTTTTTTTGGGGGTGAAACTACTTTACGAACTACGAAAGTGGTTGTGGTGAAGGGGTTGCACCCCCAAAAAACGTCCATTCATCCCCATGATGGAAAATGGCACTTTTGAAGCTTCTAGGCATGTGTTTTACCATCTAATGACCATTTTCAGACCCAAATTGTGTGCATGTTCTAAATTTCCACTTTCCAGGGGTGACCCCCCCATGTGATGAAGGCAAGATCAAACACACTTTGAACATATAGTCATGTCTGATCTTGTCTTCACTTTACAAAGTTGAACTTTCCAAGTTCCTAGGTTCTGTTTTGCTCCATGCCTGGTTTTACCAATTGCGGAATGTTTCTAAACAATGCTGTAAATAACCAAGATGTTGTCAGTTTGGGCGTGAAGATTGTAAACGCACTTGTGAATGTTTTCAAAGTAAACTTTTTTATTTTTCTAAATGTGTGGCTTCCTTATTTCAAAAACACAATGCATTATGTATGTCAAATGGAAAGGATATGGTGGCCAATTGGTGTTATTTACTAAAGGCAAGTCCACTTTGCACTGCAAGTTTCTTTTCCAGGGCACTTTTTCACTGCACTTGTAGAGCATAGTGGATTTGACTTATGTAAATGACACCCACAGTGCTTTGTATGAAAACACGGAGCACAGCATTTTTGAGAATACACACATGTCTGACCTGGTGATGAAAAGGAGTATTTTGGGTGTCAGTTAGGCAGTACAAACCTTATCTAGACCAAAGATTAGGTATCAAACACACAACATGAGACTAATCTTTTTGGGAAGAAGAGACTGTTACCTCCTTTTGCCCAGAAAGTGCATTCCTACTGTCGAAGGCAAAGGGAAAAAATTTCAAGGTAAAATAAGCAAAAAAGAATAATGAAATGACAAGAAATCATAGGTTGGTTGAAATATCAGATTTATTAAAAAATGCCTCTCACACATCGTCAGGCAGAGCAATGGCCCCCCTACCCACAAAGTACTCCATATATTGCTCGGGGACCGCGTGGGCATTTAGAGGGGGCAAGCCTGGACGTGCCACTTGAAGGGCTGTGAGGTCCGCATTTGGAGGGCCCTCCACATCTGGGCCAACGGGCACCACATAGTTCCTGTTATGTCTTTTGAGGAAGTTGTGCAATATGCAACACGCAAGAACTATGTGGTTCAGTTTGTATTCCGCCAAGTTAATTGCCGTCAAGAACAGGCGGAAGCGGCTGGCCAGGATGCCAAAAGTGTTCTCCACCACTCTTCTGGCTCTGGACAGCCTGTAGTTGAAGACCCTCTGTTCTGGGGTGAGGGTCCTCATCGGGAACGGCCTCATCACATGGGGAGTCAACGCAAACGCTTCATCTGCGACAAAGACGAAGGGGAGTCCTTCAGCATTCTCCTCTGGAGGTGGCAAGCACAGACTGCCACTTTGGAGACGCCAGTAGAACTCCGTGTGCGTAATGGCACCACCATCCGAGATCCGGCCGTTCATCCCCACGTCCACATACATAAATTCATATGTTGCCGACACCACCGCCAACATCACTACACTATTAAACCCTTTATAATTATAATAGTGGGACCCCGAGTTGGGCGGTGGGACGATGCGGACGTGTTTCCCATCAATTGCCCCTCCGCAGTTAGGAAAGTCCCAACGGCTGGCAAAGTGGGAGGCCACAGTCTGCCATTCCTGTGGCGATGAAGGGAACTGTGGAGTGAAACAAGAAAAAAAAATTAGTCACTTTGCACATAAACATTGCAAGCAGATTAGACAATCAACATCTTGGAACAAGAGCATTGTATAAAATTGGAGGCTGGAAAGTATTTGCACAGAAAAGTAGAGGCTCCCCTTCACAGATTACTCACCCCCCATCAATCCCCCCACTTCTGATGGGCCTTTGACAATAACTAGGGTTTGGGGGGGGGGGGGGGGGGGTGGACAGGTAACCCTCTGCACTTCATTGATTGGCAAATGGCTCAATAATGTGTACTAGTTTGGCCAGACCCTCTGTACTTAACACTATTGGCAGCCCCCAGGAAAGATAAAATAACATTTCAACACCCCCCCCCCCCCAAAATAAAAGGCAAACACATTGTGACATTATGAAATTACCAAGCAAGCTAATAGGAGGGAAAGAACACAAAAACATCGGAAATGGAAAGTATGGAGGCAGCCCCTTGCACTACATGCTTTGCTGAATTCATCCCTAAAGATGCCCACTATAAAGAGGTAGGTATATAGTGTGTATGGACCTTGGGAAAGCCAGCAGATAAAGGATTGGTACCATCTGACAGAGCAGTTGGGGGAGGGGGTTCCTAATGAGTTTGTCCCCCCCCCCCCACCAAAAAAAAAAAAAAAAAAAAGGGGCTCTACATGAAGTAAACCACACAGCAAACATTTGTGCATATTTTAGGGGGTGTTTGGGGGCAAACAATACTATGCAGCAGACAAAATACATTGCTTAAGTGACTAGGCCATAGGTGTCTATTGGGGCAGAAGAGCTTGCTGGGGAGGTAAGTGAAAGGAAAAATGCATGAAGGAGAAAAGGGGCACAGCATATTAGAACATATTGCAATCATGGTAATTAGGGAAGGAGGACAAAAATAGAAGACATTAGCAAACAGAGCATACATAGAAGGGAATAGTAAAGTAGAAATGTTACCTTAATATAGTCCTCCTGCAGGACCTCGATGATGGCAGAACAGGTCTCTGGAATAATGATTCCCAGGGCCTGGGGAGAGATACCTGAAGAGAACTTCAAATCCTGAAGACTTCTCCCTGTCGCCAAGTACCCAACGTGGCAACAAGCCTCTGCTCCGGAGTAATGGCTTGTCTCATGCAGGTATCCTGCCGGCTGATAAAGGGGGTCAGCAAAGCCAAAAGACGGTGAAAATCGGGGTCCGTCATCCGGAGAAAGTTCCTGAAATCATCAGGATTATTCTCCCGGATCTCACGAAGCAAAGGCATGTGCGAGAATTGGTCACGCTGAAGCAACCAATTCTTGGTCCACATACTCCTCGTCACTCTGTTCATGGACGGGTTTTGGGTCAAAGCTAAAAGCCCGACACCAATTCCGCGTACAGCATGAACTCGGCGACGAGTACGCACGGGGAAACATCGCTCACAAGGTCACAAAAGGTCGGCTGGTCAGAACGACAAACAGAAAGCACCGATAAACAGCAAGGCCTGAAAGAACGAAATGAATACCAGAAACGAGCAGACAATAAGCAGTGCAAATCAAAGCGTCCTATATCAAGATATAGGCCGCAATGACCAACAAATGCGAACTGACTACACGCACTAATAAACAGATACGCACGACAAGCACAAACTGAAGAGCAGTAACGATCTGAGTCAGAAAACTGAGAAACGCAAATCTTAAGTCACCAAACTTCGACTAAATCTCGATAAACACGGGATCAGCAGAAGGAGCCCAACGGGTGCCTGACGTGGTGCTGAACTTCCCTTTTCTAATCTCGTGGACGACGACTTACGTCACGACGTTCTTGCAGACCAGATATTCCGACAACGTAGTCCGACCGTGTGTACGCAACACCAACATCGGACAAAGTACGACGGACAGGATCCGACCGACCTGGTCCGCAGATTGTCCGACCGTGTGTATGGGGCTTAAGCCTAACCGACCCACTGCCGTACGGTAGGTGGGTCCAACATCGCTGGTAAGCGTATTCATTTCATATCCGTTGGAGGTTTATCATATCCGTGTGTATGCATAACCGAATCTGTGCTTCCAGTGATCCTTCAATATCATAACATTCCACATGAAAGGATGTCTTATGTCACATGATAGGTTGCCTTTGAACAAGGACTTTATCACTTATATTTATATTGTGTACAGTTTATTGCACAATATTGGACTCTTTACACATCAATCATTTGTTATTTGTGAATTATTTAGCCTCACTATTTATTCACTTTTTTGTTAGCGCTACACATTGGTTTCTACTTGTTTATTTGTTTGTTAGGGTGTTGGCTGCTTTCATATATATTTTCACGATATAGTTCATTTTCACTACTGCATATTTCGATATTTATTTTATCGTTATATATTAATATATATTACTTTTGGGTTAGCGCAGTGTTTCCCCCATTTTACAAAGGATAAAACTTACCTTAATATGGTCCTTCTGCAGGACCTGAATTAAGGCAGAACAGGTCTCTGGAATAATGATTCCTAGAGCCTGGGGGGAGATCCCAGTCGTAAACTTAATATCCTGGAGACTTCTCCCTGTCGCCAAGTAACACAAGGTGGCGACGAGCCTCTGCTCGGGAGTGATGGCTTGCCGCATGCATGTTCTGCTCCGTAATATAAGGGGACAGCAAAGCCAACAGAAGGTGAAAAAACGGGGTCCGTCATCCGGAGATAATTCCTGAAATTATCAGGATTATTCTCCTGGATCTCTCGCAACAAAGGCATGTGCGAGAATTGGTCACGCTGGAGCAACCAATTCTTCGTCCATGAACTCCTCCTCACCCTGTTCATGGACTGGACTTGGGTCAAAGTAAGATCTCCAACAACAAGCCCAAGCACAGCTTGAACTCTACGATGAGTATGTCCCGCAACATGGCTTGAAAACGGTCGGCTGGTCAGAACGAACTAACAGAATGCACTGAAAATCAGAAAGAACCTGAGAAGAACTATCTGAAAATCAGAAACGAGCGGACAAGAACGCACTGAAAAACAGAAAAAAAGACAGGAACGAACTGACAACACACACTGAAGAACAGATACGAACCGACAAGCACAAACTGAAAAGCAGAAACGAACTGAAAAGCACAAGGCTGAAAAGCGCGAATGGTCTCTCTCACCAAACTTCTACTAACACAAGATAAACACGAGATTAGCAGAAGGAGCCCAAAGGGTGGCGCACTGGCTATTGAACTTCCTTTTTATAGTCCCGTCGTACATGTTGTATATCACCGCGTTCTTGATGTTCTGAATTTCTGACAACATTTGTGTGACCATGTGTGTATGCAAGACAAGTTTGAGACAACATCCTTCGAAAAAAAATCCACGATTTTGTTGTCGGAAAACCCGATTGTTTGTACGCAGCATTAGACTGGGATGCCATTAAAGTTCATGTGTGTGTAAAGGAAGGTGTCCCAATACTTTTGGTAGAATAGTGTATGTGGATTTGCAGCTTTCTACACTAGACATAACACAAAAAGCAAACGGGGGGGGGGGGGGGGGGTATGTATTACAGGCAGGCAACCTTGTCAACTAATCCTAAAATCACCCGATTTTGTCCTCCTCTCCCCTAAATTTAAGCAGGACTTTATCCATAACAACTTGCTTCTTGCTGGAGGTTGCCATTTTGCTGAAGCCCAGAGCCCCCAAACAGCAGTAAATTATAGAGTGGAACTAAACCCATCGATTTAACGGTTTCAAAAAACAGTTACATTCCTGGAATGCCGGGATTGCTAAAGTAAGGTACACACTATAAGAAAATCGAGCGAACGGGTCTGATTTTCCTCATTGTTTCACAGCAAATTGAAACCGATTAAAAGAAAATTCGTACTAAAATTCTCGTACGACAAAGGCTTTTTTTTTGTTGTTTATTGTTTCTGATCATGCATAGTCTTTCTTTTCAGATTTTTCTTGTACAAAAATCGTATACCGTTTGTACACATTAATCGTTCATTCTGTTCCTGTATGAGAAAAATTTAGGAGTTTGTCCCTTTGGAAATTTTCGTAGGAAAATTCTGAATCGTCTGTCGAAAGTGGTGTACACACTATACGAAAATCATCCGAAAATTCTTTGGATGAAAATGTTCTAACTGATCATATGTGCAGCACCATGGCAGTTGCAGTTTAAACAGAAGCAGTGTACTTGGCTGTAAAGGATAGGAGGGTATAATTCTGCTTTAACCACTTGCTTACTGGGCACTTAAACACCCTTCCTGCCCAGACCAATTTCAGCTTTCGGTGCTCTCACACTTTGAATGACAATTACTCAGTCATGCAACACTGAACCCAAATGATTTTTTTTGTCCTTTTTTTCCCACAAATAGAGCTTTCTTTTGGTGGTATTTGATCACCTCTGGGTTTTTTATTTTTTGCGCTATAAATGAAAAAAAAGACCGAAAATTTTGAATAAAAACGTATTTTCTTTGTTTCTGTGATAAAATTTAGCAAATTATTAATTTTTCTTCATAAATTTTGGCCACAATTTATACTGCTACATATCTTTGGTAAAAATAACCCAAATTAGTGGATATTATTTGGTCTTTGTGAAAGTTACAGACTCTACAAACTGTGGTGCGAATTATACAAAATTGATCACATCTGATGCACTGGTGGCCTATCTCATTTCTTTTCTCAGGAAAGTACAAATACCCCCCAAATGACCCCTTTTTTGAAAGTAGACATTCCAAGGTATTTAGTAAGAGGCATGGTGAGCTTTTTGATGTTGTCATTTTTTTCCCACAATTCTTTGCAAAATGAATTATTTTTTTATTTTTTATTTTTTCCCACAAAATTGTCATTGTAATAGGTTATTTCTCTCACATGGCATGAGTATACCACAAATGACACCCCTGAGTATTACGATACCACATGTGTGGGACTTTTACACAGCCTGGCCACTTAGAGAGGCAAAAATGCAGGGAGCGCCATCACGTGTTCTAGGAGCATAAATTACACATCTAAATTGTTGACTACCTATTACACTTTTGAAGGCCCTGGAGCACCAGGACAATGACACGTGACACTGACGTGGCACTGATGACAGGTGGCACTGATGACACGTGACACTGATGTGGCACTGATGACAGATGGCACTAATATGGGGCACTGATGACACGTGACACTGATGACAGATGGCACTAATACGGGGGCACTGATGACACGTGACACTGACAGATGGCACTAATATGTGGCACTGGTGACAGATGGCACTTATACGTGGCACTGATATCATGTGGCACTAATACGTGGCACTGATGAGAGATGGCACTAATACGTGGCACTGATGACAGATGGCACCGATACGTGGCACTGATGACACGTGACACTGATGACAGATGGCACTGATACGTGGCATTGATGACACGTGCCACTGATAACAGATGGCACGTGACACTGACAGGTGGCACTTTTGACAGATGGCACTGATACGTGGCACTGATGACAGATGGCACTGACGTGGCACTGATGACACGTGGCACTGATATGGCACTGATGACAGGTGGCACTGACGTGGCACTGATGACAGATGGCACTGACGTGGCACTGATGTGCCACTGATGACAGATGGCACTGGGGACAGGTGGCACTGACAGGTGGCACTGGGGACAGGTGGCACTGGCAGATGGCACGGATGGCACTGGGGACAGGTGGTACTGGGGACAGGTGGCACTGGTGACAGGTGGCAGCATGGCAGCGGGGACAGATCACTTTATTTTTCTTTTTTTTTTTTTTTTTTACTTACAGTTCATCTCTCCCTCCTCACACGCTGTCTGTGTGAGGAGGCAGAGCGGCGCTGAGAGATGTTCTCATATGTTTGCATTTGAGATCATCTCTCATTGGACAGCCTGATCTCGCTGTAAACGGCCGCTGTGATTGGCCGTTTACAGCGATCTGTGACTGGCTGTGTCCGACGGACACGGCCAGCACAGAACTTCCCCGATGCGTGCTCTCAGGAGCGCGCATTAGGGAAGTAAACAGGAGGACGACTAGGGACGTCCTCCCGGCAGGGAGCGTCCACGCTGCAGCCGTCTTTCGGCTATAGCGCGGGCGCGTAGTGGTTAAGGCTGTCAGTAGATCGGCCTCTACAATCTTGACAGTGCCTAAAAATGCCTAAAATGGGAGAGCAACTGAGCATGTGCAGAGCAGGGTTAGACAGTGTATTACTGAATTTTAAACAGTATAGGCACTTATTTTTAATGTTTTACATAGCTATACCTGCAAAAGGGGCCATCCTGAAGTGATCTAGCAGGACTTCATTTTCTGACTAAAGTTCCACTTTAATTTCTCCCTTTATTCTCCTCATTTACAAGAGAATTGACTCAGCATAGTTGCCCAGCGTCTTGTTTTTTATACACGTGTAACAGCAGTGATTGTGTGTAAAAAGCAGTAAAATGCATCTTGCTCTTTTGGTTACTGTTTCTTAGGCCCCTTTCACACCTCAGCGTTTTGTTAGCTTGAAGCTCGACGCTCCAAAACGCTGGAGGAGAAAATCTATTATTCTCTATGGAGTTGGTTCACATATCAACTCCAAGCTGCCTGAAGCCAAATGCCTGAAGCTCCAAAAAGTTCTGGAGCTTTTTTTTTTTTTGTAGCTTAAATTGGGCAGTTTTGCATGTTTTTACTATAAGCATCATATATAAATAATAAATAAATAAAATAAATTAATAATATGTAATAATAAATACATAAATAATAATTAACCCCTAACCTTAAAAAAATGCAAAAAATTATTAATAATAATAATAATAATAATAATAATAATAAAATAAAATAATAAACACCCAAACCCCCCCAAAAAAATAAAAAATAAAATATATATATATATACATATATATATATATATATATATATATATATTATTTTTTTGGGGGGGTTTGGGTGTTCATTATTTTATTTTATTATATATATATAATAATTATTTATTTATTTATTTTGAGTATACACACGGTCGGATTTTCCGACGGAAAATGTTGGATGTGTATAAAACAAAACTTAATAGCCTGCGCCAAATGGAATGATATTAAACAAACATAAATTGTGAAAATCGCATTACAATCACTATGCGATAAAATAATCATGTGATACAAACTACTGCTGCTGCTGCCTGGAAAGGTTAAATGAACCTTGAAGACTGGAATATAGGCAATTGAAGGCTGCGCTAGCAAATGTGACTCACCACTGTGAGTATAGATAAACCATACACAAAAAACAAAATTAGAGACTAAATTAGCAAATGTGACTCACCACTGTGAGTGTATGTGAAACAAATAGAAACATATATATTGATATAACAATCAAATTGTGCAACAATGGCTACAAAAATAGAATAGTGTCAAAGGTGACTTATTGTATTAATCAAAAATTAAATCATGGGTGATGGACAGAACTAATTAGACTATTAAAATGATTGAAGTCATAAATTGCAGGTGGTCATTTGGACGATGGTCCCCTTTTGAAACCCCACTCACCAAAACGAAATGACCCACGGCTTTGCAGTCCTAGGGTCTTAAAAAGTATTTTCAGGACGGTGAAGTGGATGATGTAAAAGATCCTATTGAAACTCGGGGTGGATCAGTAGGGACTCCAGATAAATATCAAAGCCGTGGAAAGGAAAGAAATAAAACAACATGTGTAGTATCGCCGAGATAGACCTGTGGAACACTGTACAATAGTAACTCACTATTGAGCAGACAGGGATCAGCGAGTTCCGGGTGCGCGCTTGGCGTGCGCTCCAAAACAGAACAGGAAGCAGCGTCATTACACTCCAATAGTGTAATACGTTCACGCAATTTTAATATCTTAAAAGATGATCACTGCATTTACACTCACATGTTAGATTAAAAGCATAAAAAAGTCACTTGTACACAGCACTCCATAGGATCAAATAACTGGTAAATGGATGACATGATTAAGACAATTCATGTCGAAACATGTCGGGGGGCGTGGCTACTTGGCGATCTTTTGAGTTAGATACAGGATGCTGACTCTGTTATAAATCCATCGGCTGCTGTCTGATCGGCTGTCAGTGGGAGCAGGGACGAGGAGTGGTGAGCTGACGCTGTGCAATCTAGTTTACCCTGGGTCTGCCGTGGCCATCCATTTACCAGTTATTTGATCCTATAGAGTTCTGTGTGCAAGTGACTTTTTTATGCTGTGGTTTTTAATCTAACATGTGAGTGTAAATGCAGTGATCTTTTAAGATATTAAAATTGTGTGAACGTATTACACTATTTGATATTGTCTTTCTCATTCACATGTGGAGTTGCTTAAAGAGGACCACCTGGGAAGCACATAATCATCCCTTTATTGGAATCTAGAGATCTTTACCTATTACCCCTGTAGAAAGAGGGTAAAAAGCATTTGCAGCCAAGCACGAGAGTGTAAGGCTTAAACAGCTGGTGAGTTTGTGAACATAAGGGGATTGAAGTCACAGACACGGTGGTGTGGTGGAGGAGTGTTCCTGGAAATCATTCTTTTTGAAATATCACTTTGAGTGATTCACTGGTCACCATATATAGGCGAATTATATTTGAAGTGGACTTTTTTGGGTTATCTGAATTGGACACTTTACTATATATTTTATATATTTTTTATATATATTATATATTTTGGCGCAGTTCGCTGCATTGTCCCATAAGCTCTTTTCCAAAACAACTAATATAGTTGTTTCCCCTTTCTCCTGGTTCCCCACTACAGGTACTGTCCACACATTCCCTGTCCTTTTTTGGGTTGCCTCCCCCTCCTGATACCCTCACCTCTCTTGGTGGGGGAGGAAGGAGAGGACTCTGTGTCGTGTGACTTCCTGTAAGACCTACTGACAGCTTCAGACCCAGGTGGTGTTTGACGGAACCTTACCATTCTGGCACATCTCCGACTGGATGATTGACACCTTCTCAGCTGGGATCTCCATGTGGGAAGACTGTTTCTTTTATCTTCAGGACAAACACTACTGTGGTAAATATATGGGATATCTGCATCACATGCTCCGTAAGGGGAGCTGTACTTTTCCCCCCCATTGTCACACTATATCAATGATACTGATACCATGTTTTTTTCCCAGCGGACCCCTCCGAAGAAGACCCCCTGTGGGTCGAAACGCATCAGAGATTTCTTCTCATTTGCATAACAGTTAATATACCGATATGTTGATATGAGAAACAGCAGTCTGCTAAGTGTATTTCCATGTTTTTATAATAACCAATTTTCCCACTGGAGCTCATGTTCTAACTTGGCTGTCATACATAGTTTTGTATTCAATAAAATTATCTTTTTATGTATTATGCCCCTGACTTTTCTATTGCACGCTGCCTAAAAACCCCAACGTGGGGAAATCTTTTCCTTTTGTTATCTCTTAGGGGTGAGCAGCACTCTCTTTACCTTCGGGTATGTGTCTTTCCTTTGTCGCAACTATTTTGGGTGGCTAAACACCCCTTCCCCTCTTTGACACAGAGAGTCAGAACATGAGCTTTGGCTTATGAATTGTTTTGTCATTTATCTTTATATTTTGTGCAGTCCTTATACTTTTCCCCTTATACCACTATGAGCAATTTTTTAGGGAGACTTGTGGGCCAACCTTATGCAGAGTTATGAATTAGATTTCGAACAGAGCGATTGAGTGGAAACTGCAACTTCTACACTCATTTCTAAACTCACTTGAGTTTTAGGACAAAAAACAGCATTAGTTTGGCACATAAAACCCAGCATGAATAAAGGTGGATTTCTAAATTAAATGCCACATCGGCCCCAGAATTTTATGAATTTATTTCCCTAAAGGGCTTTACCTCTGGAAAAATACAATAAGTTTATCTATCTACCCTGCTGTCCACGTGCTGCGCTTTTCTCTCACTAACCATTTAGACGCTCTGACATCCTTTGGACATATGCGTCTCTGCAACGTCGGCCCTGTCTTTCCCCTTTTGAACAATGATTATAAATAAGATCATGAACTAACATGCATGATGTATCATTTTGCTCTGTATTTGTTTTGACTATATTGTGTTCATTTTACAATGGAGCACTAGCTCATTATATTTAGAGATGACTGACATGTATCATACAATCAATGTCTCATGCATATACTGATGTACACTCAACTAGTGTCTCTGGTATATACAATTGGTGCAAATATAGTATATACACTGTGAATATGATCATAGTAAGTACTTTTGTATTCATGTTTTTCATACTAACAAGGTCTAGGGATATTATTATTTATTATTTACTATTTAAGATTCGATATGACCTGCTCCCCTACATCCTCGGTGGTAGCTGATGCCACCAATGCCACAGTTGGATTATCCCAGTCTCTCTGAAGGTGCCCTCTCCATGCCCGAGATCTGCCCACTGATCCTGCCATGCCCCTATTGTCTGTTGGCTTAATTACGTCTTCCCAACAAAGGGGGGGGGGGGGGAGTAGCACTGTTCTTTTCATTCTCTGGTGCTCCTCCCCTTGCTCCATTGATTGGTTCGTCCGGGCAGGTCCCGTGCGACCAATCACGGATAGTCTCCCTTGTCGGCGGCGTCCCTGGACATTCCTGGACGGCACTCCTCAGTGCGCACGCGCGGGGCCCCGCTTGTGCGCATGACGGGCGCACGTCACGCTTTTTGCGTCAGGAATGACGTAATTACAGGCCGCTACTCGGCCGACATGGACGCCGAGGACGCCACACGCAGCCGCCCCATTATGGCGGCCCCAATTACCCAGATTGGAGACAATGTGATGGATACAATTTTCAGCGATGGCGGACCTCCGCCATCCCTGACCTGTGACCAATTTCCGGTAATTACCCCTAATTGTTCACTCATTTATAGCTGGATGATGGGAGATACACATTACTCCCACCATTCCAGCTCAGCGGCACTACCAGTGAGACCTACCCCACCGGTACGTACTGACTCTATTTCTTTTGGATTACTAATTCATGTGTCCCCACCCCTGTATCACTCCAGCTAATTTGGATTGTTTCCAATTTAAACTTTGGAAGGGGGTATAAACTTTGTCCGTTTTCTCTATCTTTAGACCTGGTGACTCTTTCAGCCTTGGGACTACTGTCCCCTTGAGGATTCTCCTTTCCTGTGATTAATTCCCGGGACTAAGCAGGGGTGACCCCTCATTATCTAGTAGTGGGCGGCACTAATTTTCCGCCCCGAACTTTCAGGTATGTTCCTAGCCATTCTATTCATGCACTCACTTTCCACTCACTTTCCATACATTTCTCAATGCTACCCCGTCACCACCCTCACTCCTATGACCACCACCCTCCCCCCCCCCTTACCCACCACTGCCGTACCACTTTCCTTCCTCTCCTATTCTTCCCCCGGCATCCCCTTTTTCTCCCTTCCCTTCCCCCCCCATCCCTTCCCCTTCTGTTCCCCCACCCACCCTGTTCATGCATGTTCTGTCACTTACCCCATTCACTTATTTGGCAGGTTTTATGCACCCACCGTTTGGTCTCACCCACACATTTCCCTTCACCCATACACACACCATTCATTATTTTTCTTCATTCACTTTTTCACACTGTAATTCACAGGTGCACTTTCTTTCCTCCCCTCCTATTATTTTTTTCTCATGCTCCACCCTATCATTATTGCACCACCTTTATACTTATACAAAATATATAGTTTTTGCACATCGGTTTTCACTCACACACTTACCCACCCCATCCCACACTGTTATCCTGCATGGGTTGTCTTGTCTTTAGGCACACTGAACCTACTATATGGTAGCATACTCTACCTTGTCACCTTGCTTAGAATACCGGTCTTACATGGATATATGTTATAAGAAACAATTTTACGTCCCTTGTGGGCCGCAGCGGACTGCTCTCTCCCCACTTACACAATGTGGGGCATTGGCGCAGTTCGCTGCATTGTCCCATAAGCTCTTTTCCAAAACAACTAATACAGTTGTTTCCCCTTTCTCCTGGTTCCCCACTACAGGTACTGTCCACACATTCCCTGTCCTTTTTTGGGTTGCCTCCCCCTCCTGATACCCTCACCTCTCTTGGTGGGGGAGGAAGGAGAGGACTCTGTGTCATGTGACTTCCTGTAAGACCTACTGACAGCTTCAGACCCAGGTGGTGTTTGGCAGAACCTTACCATTCTGGCACATCTCCGACTGGATGATTGACACCTTCTCAGCTGGGATCTCCATGTGGGAAGACTGTTTCTTTTATCTTCAGGACAAACACTACTGTGGTAAATATATGGGATATCTGCATCACATGCTCCGTAAGGGGAGCTGTACTTTTCCCCCCCATTGTCACACTATATCAATGATACTGATACCATGTTTTTTTCCCAGCGGACCCGCCCCTCCGAAGAAGACCCCCTGTGGGTCGAAACGCGTCAGAGATTTCTTCTCATTTGCATAACAGTTACTATACCGATATGTTGATATGAGAAACAGCAGTCTGCTAAGGGTATTTCCATGTTTTTATAATAACCAATTTTCCCACTGGAGCTCATGTTCTAACTTGGCTGTCATACATAGTTTTTTATTCAATAAAATTATCTTTTTACGTATTATGCCCCTGACTTTTCTATTGCACGCTGCCTAAAAACCCCAACGTGGGGGAATCTTTTCCTTTTGTTATATTATATATTTTTATTTTTATTTTTTGCACTTTTCTGTATTTTTTCATATTTTTATACATTGGTTATTTCTATGTATCGAGTTATGTATTGTTTTTAATCACTTATGTCACAGGGTGATTTTGTTTTCTATATAAGTTGTTACATTGCACAGAAGTGTGTCATTCGTATCACTTTATTCATTTATTTTGATACATCACATTTCACTCTATTGTTTAGTTTGACTTTACATAGATAGCACTCAGCGCCGCTCATTCCACATTATATATCAGGAATATTGCACATATTTCCTCTCCTCCCTATTGATATTCTTTGGGAGGGTCAGAAGTGGGTACAGGCAGGGGGCAAAGTGTTAGTCAGATATCCAAGCAAGAAGCCATTTAGAGGAGAGATTGTAGCTGAAGGGCTTGGATCTACTGTTTATGTATTATTAGAAGGAACAGATAATCCGCTTTGTTTTCCACTCCACAGGCTGTCTCCGATTTGATCCATAGGACATGATGGAAAGAATGACGGAAGATCGCAAAAGAGCTGTGGAGAGCAAGGCCTTTGATGTATTACAAGCCTGGACTTGTTTCTAGAGAACTTTAGAATGGACTTTCTAATGAACTTTTAGTTAAAGACTGAAACACCTTCTCAAAGACAGAAATATGGGAGGTGTTGCATTCAAGGAAAATTAATGTTTAAAATGAGTTTTCATAGTAATGAAGTGATTTTCTGTATGGTGTCTGAAAAAATAAAATAAAAATCTAGGGCGAAATGTGTTGCGTTTGTTAAAAATATGATTTTTTATATTGATCAGACATAACATATGAATTACACATTACACAATAGTGGTTGCTCATATAGATACTGTCAGTTTTTTTTGGATTGAGTAGATTTCTCAAACAAATGCTGCTACAAACAATGGGTATGTAGATACCATTTGTTGTATTACAGTTTGAATATGCTATTGACTCTATAGCTACAGTAAACAAATAAGACATTACTTGTTTGAGATTCTTTCAGCTCTCAAACTGAAATAATGACTGTTAGATTACTGGCAGGTTTGGTTTGAGTAGACAATGGGTAGATATCATTGTTGTATTCAACTGACAGTCCATTGTTTCTACAGCTACAGTAAACAGGTATGTTTACTGTTGTTTGGTAACTATAGTAAACAGCCTGACATAAAAGGGGGATTCAGGCAAATGCTAGACACACATCATGTTGCTGTAAGATCAGAAGAAGCCACTCATGATAGAAGAACAGAGCCTGGTCTCCAAGAAGAATCATTGCCAATGGAGATCACGAATACACAGATAAGTAACTTTTAAATGTATTTGTAGTTATAGACCATAGGCTGTTCTTTTTTCTAGGCATTTTGCTTGTTATAGATATCTGTCAGTCTTGTATTGTATTCCTAATATTGTAATAGTTTTGTATGTACAGCATCTTTGTATAGTAAAAGCACATTTACACACTGCAGAAGTCTCAGCTTCCTTGCTTATACCACAGAGAACCTTGCTAGATAGACGCAAGCAAAACATATGTACGTCGCCTGCGTGTTCTGCTTTATGCGCATGCGTGAAACTCCGCCCATGTCCTTCTTTCTAGCGTATTCCCTGCCTCTTCTCTTTTGGGGCAGGGGGAGAGCACATAGCGAAGACACAGCAGGTGCCTGCAGAGAGCAGCAACGACGAGGAAAGCCTGGAGCAAGGCAGTTCCAGATCCAGGAGGAGATATAAGGCCTCAAATATGTCCTTTGAATAGATGGTGGAGATGGTGGACATCTTGAAGAGGACAGGCTATGATGGGAATGATGGACCATGCAGAAACCCAAATGTATGAAAGGTCAAGATCATGACTAAAGTTGTGAGAAGTCTGCACAGGAATTTTGGGGTATGACGATCCAAGGAGCAATTTAGGAAACGCTGGTCAGACCTGAAATTGAGCGAGCAGGATTAGTATAGAAGGATCAGGAAAGTGCTGCAAAAAAGTAAGTATTTGTCGTGTGTTCCTATTATTATTACTTTTGTGCTGGTACATGTGCTTTTCTTTACTGTTGTACAGTTTAACCGCTTCCCAACCGGCGCACGTCGATGTACGTCGACAGAATGCCACGGACAGGCATAAGGGCGTACAGGTACGTCCCCTTTAAGATGCCGCCGTGCCATCGAGTGCCGGTCGAGTGCCGGTCGGCACCCCCGTGAGTCCGGTTGCGGGTCCCGCGGACTCGGTCGCCACAGGGATACCTGCGATCATCTCACGGGATGGCTGAATGAGGAGATGCAGAAGTAAACAGCATCTCCCCGTTCTGCCTAGCAACTAATAACACCGACCTCTGCTCCCTGTGATTGGAGCAGAGATCAGTGTTCACTAGCTCACAGCCACGCCCCCCACAGTTAGTAACACTCCTCTAGGAACACTACACTGCCACCTAGTGGTTAGGGGAAAAGGGGGCTGAGTCCGATAGGGCCGGGCTCAAATAGAGGCTACATATGGTAACAAAAAATTATAGATCGAGTCATTCAAATTTAAATAAATTGAAATTTAATGATAAAGTTTATGTATCTCTCTTTAAGAAGGAAAAAAGGAAATCCATATTGGTGGATATCTTATTCCTATTAGCAAGGACAAAACTGGACAAGACAAAACAACCATGTAACAACATATAACGCACCACAATGACCAGACAACATGAATAGTCAATTGGAACCAATAAGTTTAAGATAAATTAATTAATCATTTGATAGAGAATCAACATCTCTCAGTCAATGGCTAGTTGGTTCCACAGTTGACTATAGCTAATAAGGGAGTGTGACTATTGACAAAAGTAATTAGATCTCATCACTGCATATGTATTAATACTGCTTACCAAACACAACGAGAACCTGACCCAGAAGTGTTCATCAATATTTGTTTTGACTTCAAAAGATTAATTGTGTGTCCATTAGATCACTTGTTGAGTGACAGAAAGATGTGGCAAGTTCAATCTAGTTTAGGAAATACAAGTCCATCCGTAGTGTCTGCAAATTCTTATTATTAAGAAGGAAAAACTTCCCAAGGTCACTTGTTCCTATAGAGCCACCTCTCGGTTCTAATAGACGTACATAAAGTCCACTTTTGGTGAGAATCAACTCAGTCAGTCAGTCAATAGCCGTCAGCTTTAGTCAATGTTAGAGCAGTACCATCCAATAGCAAGCTAGCTTTTTCAGTTGAAGAAGGTCAAGTACATTACCGCTCCAGACCGATCCAGTACTCTTTACTCGTCGGTTCCTCCTACCAATATCGGGTCCGTATATTAGACCCAGGGCCACTCGTAGGTATCGGCCGATGAGGAGGGTGACGGCTGGTTAGCTGGTAAATGTTGATTTCGCTGCTTCGCGGTGAGTGAATACAGACCGCTTGTGGTTGTTGCGGAGGCTGTGCTGGTAGTCAAGCGCCGCTCAAAGCCGCTCCGAGATCATCCCATACTTTGTACGGAGATTCCGCACTGGGTAGTGAACGTCTGTTGTCGGTCACGTGGTGCTGTGACGTCGACGCACTTCGCTGAGTGCGTAATAGCGTAGCTTCTTCCCGGACGTTTGTTGCAAAGCCGTTGGGAGTCCCTTTTTATTTGCAATTTGCAATTGCCAGCAGGTGCTGAATCATACAAGGGAAAGTCTTGATTGAAGCAGTTCGTCCATTACAGCAGCACTACTTAGTTTTAGTAGGGCTGATTGTTCAAACAAATACCGATTTTATAACATTTTTGTAAATAAGTGATGTTTTTCAATAGCATTTGAATGTTGGGCCTGGGGCTGGAAAACATATAACACACCTAACAAGACAGTAACAAACTTTGCGTACACGAAAACATTTTGAGACAGGACAAAGGGGGGGAAAAGACACATTGCATTATGTATACATAAGGTAAGTGGCTTAAGGGTAGATCCAATAGCCACTGTTGTTGATTTACACCACTGTAAGGAGAAAGTAACAGTTAGCCTGAGTGTGGCAAGAGGTTAGGTCTTATTAATATACCAGTGGTGGCGGTGAACTTTAAATGAAGCTGTAGTAGGTAAAGGGAACAATGTTTACTAACTCTTTTTTCTTCCTCCTTTTTTTTAAAAAAAAGGGGGATTTTCACCTAGTGGTTAACCCCTTCACTGCCAGTGTCATTTACACAGGAATCAGTGCATTTAAATAGCACTGATTGCTGTATAAATGACAATGGTCCCAAAAATGTGTCAAAAATGTCCGATGTGTCTGCCATAATGTCGCAGTCACAATAAAAATCGCTGATCGCCTCCATTACTAGTAAAAAAAAAATTATTAATAAAAATGCTATAAAACTATCCCCTATATTGTAAAAGCTATAACTTCTGCGCAAACCAATCAATAATCGCTTATTGCGATTTTTTTTACCAAAAATATGTAGAAGAATATGTATCGACCTAAAATGAGGAAAAAAAATGTTTTTTTATACATTTTTGGGGGATATTTATTATAGCAAAAAGTAAAAAATAATGAGTTTTTTTCAAAATTGTCGCTCTTTTTTTGTTTATAGCGCAAAAAATAAAAACCGCAGGGGCGATCAAATACCACCAAAAGAAAGCTCTATTTGTGGGAAAAAAAGGACGTCAATTTTGTTTGGGAGCCAAGTCGCACGACCGCGCAATTGTCAGTTAAAATGACGCAGTGCCGAATCGCAAAAAGTGGTCTGGTCTTAAGCCAGCAAAATGGGTTCGTGGGCACAGTAATCGTTCTTATTAAACATAGTTCGTTCGACCACTAATACAAAGTTTTTGGCAGATTGACTATATTTTGGCAGGTTAACTACGTTTGTTCATGCCTATTTTGAGTAAAAGAAGTTTATTACATTGTTATCTAGATGTGTTTGAAACTATAATGAAATGACAACTTGATTCAGTGTAAGGAGAGGACACTCAGCAGCTGTTTACACATCTGGACGCAGGAGCACTAGTGTGGGACACTATAACAACCTTTTTAGGGTGTCCCACGCAGGTGCGCCAGTGGATACTAGGGGTCTCTACATGTGTGAAACTTGCACAAAACAGGTAAATATTCCAGCTTTTGAAAGGGAAAAAATGATGTCTTCAGCTTGGAACTCTGCCAAAACAGACAATTGAACGACACTTCCAAGAAATGTTTCATATTACTATTTCTAGCCTCAAATATCTGGCTGCTAAGTATACCTTTTTTGTATTCACATAGGGGAGAAAAGAATTGTGACATCTGAGGACACCAGTAACCCCACACCTCTTGAAGGGGAACTCAACACACAACCCTAGGATGTGGATGCAGAACCTGAGGATCTGGATGCAGAACCTGAGGATGTGGATGCAGAGGTTCAGGAAGTGGTCGAAATGGTGTCGACAACAGGTCAGTGTCTGAGACCACCGCTTCAGGTAATAGATGGATGCCTGCATATTTATAATACATGGTGTGTTTTTTTTGTTTTAGATGTCTAGACTTTAGAACAGTGAAAGTGCACAAGTACTCATCAGTGAGATCATGGTGTGCAATCGGGATTTAGAACAGGTCAAGCAAAATATCAATGATGTTCAAAAAGACTGAGCAACATCATTGATTTTTCAATCTAAACCCCCAAAAAAAATTAAATTTTGTCGTTATTGTTGTACGTTTTTAAAAAGTTTTAAAGTAATTGCAAAGACAAATTTTGAAGATGCACAGAGTGTGTCAACATGTGCTATCTGCCATCATGGGATATCAATGTACGTGTTTTGTGGGTGCAACCCCTTCCTCCAAACTAAAGTAGGTGAGAGGAAGGGGTTGCACCCCCAAAAACACGTCCATTGATCCCCCATGATGGGAGCTAGCACATGTTGACACACTGTGGCTTATTTAAAAAAAGGAAAACCACTTTGCACTACAAGTGCAATGCAAGTGCACTTGAAAGTGCACTTGAAAGTGCACTTGAAAGTGCACTTGAAAGTGCACTTGTAGGGCGAAGTGAATTGTCCTTTTTGTATTAAGGCCCAGTGTGTCAACATGTGCTAGCTCCCATAATGGGGGATCAATGGATGTGTTTCGGGGGCGCAACCCCTTCCTCTCACCTACTTTAGTTTGAAGAAAGGGGTTGCACCCACAAAATGCGTACATTGATACCCCATGATGGTAGATAGCAGATGTTGACACACTGTGTTTTCTGGCTTTCAAAAAATAGATGTAGGGAAAATACACACATTTTAGGAATGGGATCATGAGGGAAATCAAAATTCTGAGTCACAATTTGTGTGCATCTTCAAAATTTGGCTTTTACAGTGGTGAGATCACCCCATCTGCTGAAGGCAAAATCAACCCAGTTTTGACATACTAATGTCTCATATGGCCTTCACTTTACCAAAGTTGAACTTTGTAAGTTCCTGGGTTGGGGATGTGTATGTTATGGTTTTAAACATGCCTGTTTAGCCCAAAAAAAGGCTATATACTGTCAAACATACATGTTATACACCAAGATATTGGTTTGTTAAAAAACCCTTTTATAACGCACATGTGAATGTGCTTGGAGTAAAATGTTTTATACCCAACAATGTGTGTCTTTCAATGCTCAATACAATTTTTTTTTATTAAGTTGGTGTAGTTACAGTGGCAATGGGGGGTATTTACTAAAGGCAAATCCACTTTGCACGACAAGTGCACTTTTAGTGCACTTTCCACTGCACTTGTAGTGCAAAGTGGATTTGCCTTTAGTAAATAACCCCCCCAGTGTTGTAAAATTTGCCAAAATAAGGCCATTTTAGGGACTACAAGCAATTAATTCATGCATTCGAAAAGGATGATTATTTTTATCATTAATGCATTACATACATTAACAACAAAAACATTGTGTGTGTGTAGCAGCCCCACAGCACAACATAATAGTTAGCTGAAGAAGATATTGTCACCTCATGTATCAAATAAGTTACATTTTCACTATTGAAGAAAATGGCCAAAAATAAGACTAATAAGAAACACAAGCAGTAAATCACATTAAATATGAGTTTAGTTTTTTAAAAAAAATATATTTTAAACAGCTTTCCGATTTTCTCATAAATCAATTGCCCCCTACCTAGGAATTACTCCACACAGCTTTGCTATACTTTGCATGCACTTTGGGGGGGGGGGGGGGGGGAGCCAGGACGGCCAGTTTCAAGTGACATCATTGTTAGTTCCGGTGAAAAGTCGGCCTCAGTCGCAACTGAGGCCAGATAGTTGGCTGCATTCTCCTGCAGGAAATTATGAAGAATGCAGCAGCTTAAAATTATGTGGTTGAGTTTGTATTCAGTTTATGGTCGTTTGGAAAAGCCAGAACCGGCTGACAATTATGCCAAAGGCATTCTCAACCACTCTTCTGGCAGAGGCCAGCCGGTAATTAAAAATCCTCTGCTCCGGTGTCAGGGTCCTCATGGGGAATGGCCTCATCAAATGCTCCCCCAGCACAAAGGCCTAATCGGCCACAAAAACAAATGGGAGGCCCACCTTGTTATCTACTGGAGATGGCAAGCTGCCATTCTGGAGATGCCTGTAAAATTCCGTCTGGGCGATGACTCCTCCATCAGACATACGGCCATTCTTCCCTACGTCCAGATATAGGAACTCATAATTTACCGACACCACCGCCAACATCACAATACTACTGTACCCCTTGTAATTGAAGTAGTATGACCCTGAGTCGGGTGGTGGGACGATCCGGACGTGCTTCCCATCTATCGCACCACTGCAGTTGGGAAAGTCCCACTGCTGGTGGAATTGGGAGGCCACAGTCTGCCATTCCTGTGGGTTGGAAGGAAACTGTGGAGTTAAACAAGAAAACATTTTTTGGTACTTTTGCACATAACATTGCAAGCAATTTAGACACAAACATTCTTGGCCAACATAAGTATAATATTTTTTGAAATGTATTTATAGACAAAAGTATAAGGTCAACTTATTAGATCCCTCACCCCCTCTAATGGCCCATTGTAAAAATCTGAGGGTGGAGGGGGAGATGTTTTGGACAGGTAACCCTCTCCACTTCATTAAGAGCTGAATGCCAGCCCCTCCTTACTTACACTATTGGCAGCCCACTGGACAGGTAAGAAGTGTCATAATACAAAAATATGAATACACACTGTACAAATTGAAGCACATTTTTACAATCTGCTATTACCTATCAAGATAATAGGAGAACAAAACGTTAAACAGTACCATTTGAAAGTATTCAGGCAGGCAGTTGCACTACATGCTTTGGTGAATTCATCCATAAATCTGACCACAAATGAGGTAGGTATAGTGTGTATGGGTTTGGCAAAGTCAGCAGATAGAGTATTGGTATCGGTTGGGGGGAGGGAGGGTTCCAAATGAGTTTTGGCCCCCGAAAAAAAGCCTCTTGCACTCTGCCTGAATTTAAGGACAACAATAACATTTGGACACATTTTAGGGGGTTTAGGGTAAGCACTATAATGGAGCTGACAAAATACATTGTTAAGTGACTAGGCTAGGTGTGTATGGGCTCAGGATAGCATGCTGGGGAGGTTAGTGAAGGCAAATATGCATGAAGGGCAAAAAAGGATCATTAAAAGCTTAGAGCATGCATGAGGTCAAAGAAGACATTCACAGCATATTGCAATGGTAGTAATTATGGAACGATGAAATAAATACAATACATTAGCAAACATTAAATACATAGAATGTGATGTTAAAGGATAAAACTTACATTAATATAGTCCTTTTGCAGGACCTGAATGATGGCAGAACAGGTCTCTGGAATAATGATTTCCAGAGCCTGGGGGGAGATCCCAGTCGTGAACTTGATGTCCTGGAGACTTCTCCCCATCGCCAAGTACCGCAAGGTGGTGACGAGTCTTTGTTCGGGAGTGATGGCTTGCCGCATGCAGGTGTCCTGCTTTGTAATATAAGGGGACAGCAAAGCCAACAGACGGTGAAAGACAGGGTCCGTAATCCGGAGATAATTCCTGAAATCATCAGGATTATTCTCCTGGAGCTCCCGCAACAAAGGCATATGAGAGAATTGGTCATGATTAAGTAACCAATTCTTAGTCCAAGAACTCCTCCTCCCCCTGTTCATGGACTGGACTTGGGTCAAAGCAATAACTCCAACACCAAGCCCAACAACAGCACAAACTCTACAAGTACGTAACGCAACATGGCTAGAAAACAAACGGCTGCTCAGAACGAACTCACAGAACGCACTGAAAATCAGAAAGGACCTGAAAAGAACGAGCTGAAAATCAGAAACGAGCGAACAAGAACGCACTGATAATCAGAAACGAACTATAAACAGAATGCACTGAAAGACAGGAACAAACTGACAACACGCACTGAGGAACAGATACGAACCGACAAGCACAAACTGAAAAGCAGAAATGATCTGAAAAGCACGAGCTGAAAAGCGCAAATCGTCTCTCACCAAACTTCTACTAACACAAGATAAACACGAGATTAGCAGAAGGAGCACTGGCTATTGAACTTCCTTTTTAGCTGTTTGTCGTACGTCTTGTACATCACAACGTTCCCACGTTTGTAATTGTTGGCCAACATTTGTGTGACCGTGTGTATGCAAGACAAGTTGGAGCCAACAACCTTCAAACAAAAATTCACGGTTTTGTTGTCGTGTGTACGGGGCATTAAGGTTAGGGTGTTTATTTATTGTTATTTTAGTATTATTATTTTTTTTTTTTTAAAGGTTAGGGGTTAATTGTTTATTTATTTATTACATAGTATTCATTTATTGTTTTTATTTATTATTTATGACTATTTTTATTTATTTGTTTATTTATTTTACATGTATTTATTCATTTATGAAATACCAGTCGCTAACTCCTTTATCTTTCTCTAGCTGCTTTTCCTGTCTGTTGCCTAAAATAAGCAGTACGCCACACGAACAAGACTCTCTCCAACATTTAAGGTAGGGACCGTCGTGCAGGTGAGTAAAAAAAAAAAGAGAGCACTTATGTTGGTACGTTTATGTATTTCAGCCTTGTACAGAAGTATTTGAGATTTTCGGTCAACCAGGCCCATCTACAATTCCAGAGTCTCCCCTTTGGGCCCTGCACTTGCCTCAGAGCCCTCACGAGGGCTTGGATCAGTATCCAAGCTTCTTTATGAGAACTGGGTCTCAGTTCTTATCACTAACCAGGCAATACACTCCTTTTATCAAAAGATCCAGCCCAGCTAGAGTAACACAGGTGGATGCTGTGGCCTACACTATCAAGATACGGTTGTGTGGTAAATCATCAAACGAGTCATCTTTTCTCCAGTTTAGGCACCTTTTTCTACACCGCAGAAGGGACGGTGTCCCTTCCATCTCAGAAAATGTGGGCATTTATTCAGAAAGTAAGGAGAGTGAAGACATGGTCCTACATAACAGCCTCGAGCTAACTCAACTTAATAGGGATTTTGTCACGTTCCGGGTATGGCAGGGAACAGGAGGTGGATCCCTTATGTCAATGAGGCGATAGCAAGGGTTGTATTGGAGGACCGGTTCTAATGTTGCTACTGGTTTTCACCAGAGCCCACCGCAAGGCGGGATGGACTTGCTGCGGCGGTAGCAACCAGGTCGTGTCTTCCAATAGCAACTCGACCCCACTGACAGCTGAGACAGGCGCGGTACACAAGGATAAGGCAGAGGCAAGGTCAGACGTAGCAAAAGGTCAGGACAGGTAGCAAAGGTTCGTAGTCGGGGGCAACGGCAGAGGTCTGGATACACAGTAGGAGCAAACACAAAATACGCTTTCACTGGGCACTATAGGCAACTCAAGATCCGGCAATGACAGGAAGGGGAAGTGGGTTAATAAGGGAAAGGATGTAACAAGATTGGGCCAGGCACCAATCAATTGTGCACTGGCCCTTTAAGAGAAGCAAGGATCCGCGCGCGCGCGCCTGGGGAGAGAAGGCGAGCGCGCAGGGGGAGGTATGCGGAAGAGCCGACGGGGACGAGGCAGCAGAGTGGGATGCGATCCACGGGCGGACCGGGGGCGCCGCGTGGATCGCATCGCAGAGACAGAACAGCGCCCACGGCCAGGGGAGCTGGCCGGGGCGCTGCAGGAGGACAGACGCCGTGAGCGCTCCGGGATGGACGGGGCACCCGGAGCGCTCGGCGTTACAATACCCCCCCCCCCCTTGGGTCTCCCCCTCTTCTTGGGCCTCCCCCTCCTCCTGGAACCCAAGAACCTGAGGATGAAATCCTTGTCAATGATGTTACCCTCAGGTTCCCAGGACCTCTCCTCAGGACCACAATTCTCCCAGTCAACAAGATAGAAGCGTTTACCTCGGACGGTTCTAGAGGCGAGGATCTCTTTAACGGAGAAGATGTCGGAGGAGCCGGTGACCGGAGCAGGAGCGGTGACCTTGGGGGAAAAGCGATTAAGAACAAGGGGTTTGAGGAGGGAAACATGGAAAGAGTTGGGGATGCGGAGGGAAGGAGGAAGGTGCAGTTTGTAGGAAACGGAATTGATCCGAGCCTTGATCTTGAATGGGCCAAGGTAACGGGGACCCAACTTATAACTGGGGATGCGGAACCTGATGTACCTGGAGGAAAGCCACACCCTATCACCAGGGGAGACTACAGGCAGTGATGGCACTAACGCCGTTAAAGTAAACGGCGTTACGTAACGCCGTTACTTTAGAGGGTAACGAGTAATCTAACTGATTACTCTTCCCCTCGCGGTAACGCCGTTCCCATTACTGGGGTGGCGTTACCGCAATTACCCGCCGCGATCGCGGAGCCGTCCGCGGCCTCGGCCTTAGGAAAGGCCGCGGCTTCGGCCTAGCTCCGGAGTGGCGGCCGACGGGTGCACCAAGATGGCCGCCGCTCCGGCCTAGCTCCGGAGCGGCGGCCATCTTGGTGCACCCGTCGGCCGTTTACAATGTGATTGCTCCGTCAAATGACGGAGCGATCACTTTGTAAACAAACCGGCGTCAAGATGACGCTGGTCTCCCCTCTGTGTACAGATCTGTACAGTGGAGGGGAGAGATCGGATGGCAGCAGCCATCCCTCCATACCCTGCCACTACTCTGCAACACCCTGCTAATACTGCGCAATACTCTGCAACACCCTGCTAATACTGCGCAATACTCTGCAACACCCTGCCAATACTGCGCAATACTCTGCAACACCCTGCCAATACTGCGCAATACTCTGCAACACCCTGCCAATACAGCGCAATACTCTGCAACACCCTGCCAATACTGCGCAATACTCTGCAACACCCTGCCAATACTGCGCAATACTCTGCAACACCCTGCCAATACTGCGCAATACTCTGCAACACCCTGCCAATACTGCGCAATACTCTGCAACACCCTGCCAATACTGCGCAATACTCTGCAACACCCTGCCAATACTGCGCAATACTCTGCAACACCCTGCCAATACTGCGCAATACTCTGCAACACCCTGCCAGTGCCAATACTGCGCAATACTCTGCAACACCCTGCCAATACTGCGCAATACTCTGCAACACCCTGCCAATACTGCGCAATACTCTGCAACACCCTGCCAGTGCCACTACTGCGCAATACTCTGCAACACCCTGCCAATACTGCGCAATACTCTGCAACACCCTGCCAATACTGCGCAATACTCTGCAACACCCTGCCAATACAGCGCAATACTCTGCAACACCCTGCCAATACTGCACAATACTCTGCAACACTCTGCCAATACTGCGCAATACTCTGCAACACCCTGCCAATACTGCGCAATACTCTGCAACACCCTGCCAATACTGCGCAATACTCTGCAACACCCTGCCAATACTGCGCAATACTCTGCAACACCCTGCCAATACTGCACAATACTCTGCAACACTCTGCCAATACTGCGCAATACTCTGCAACACCCTGCCAATACTGCGCAATACTCTGCAACACCCTGCCAATACTGTGCAATACTCTGCAACACCCTGCCAATACTGCGCAATACTCTGCAACACCCTGCCAATACTGCGCATTACTCTGCAACACCCTGCCAATACTGCGCAATACTCTGCAACACCCTGCCAATACTGCGCAATACTCTGCAACACCCTGCCAATACTGCGCAATACTCTGCAACACCCTGCCAATACTGCGCAATACTCGGCAACACCCTGCCATACCCTGCAACACCCCGCCATACCCCGCAACACCTGGCCATACCCCGCCACACTCTGCAATACGCGGTAATACCCAGCCATACTCGGCGATACTCAGCCATACTCGGCGATACCCAGCCATACCCAGCTATACCCAGACAATATTACAGTTGGGGAGATGACGTGGATATTACAGTGGGGGCTTTATGGTGGTGCAATTTTCAAAGGTTTTTGCAAATTCAATTATTATTTGCTGATCCGAAAAATGATCCGATCCGTGACTCTGCAACGATCCGATCCGTGAGTTTGGGGGGGACAGATGTACAGAGGGGGAACAGATATATGTGTGGGGGGGGGGCAGACGTGTAGTGGGGTACAGAGGGGGAACAGATATATGTGTGTGGGGGGGGGGGCAGACGTGTAGTGGGGTACAGAGGGGGAACAGATATATGTGTTGGGGGGGAAATAGACGTGCAGGGGGGTACAGAGGGGAAATAGACGTGCAGGGGGAACGCGCCCCTTGCTTACAGTAATACTAGACCCGCCCCTAAGAATATTAAAAAAAAAGTCAGTTACTTTGCTGAGTAACTAATTACTTTTCCAATGTAGTAACTGAGTTACTAGCTCAATTACTTTTTTGGGAGAAGTAATTTGTAATGTAACTAATTACTTTTTTAAAGTAAGATGACCAACACTGACTACAGGAGGAGGTCTTCTCCTACTGTCAGCATGTTTCTTCATGCGGGAAGAGGCCAGGGCAAGCGATTTTTGGGTCTCTCTCCAGATGGACGACAGCTCTTGGGTGACCTCGTCTACAGCGGGGACTCCGGAAGAAGTGGGGATGGGTAGGGGGGGAAGAGGATGACGGCCGTAAACCACAAAGAAGGGTGATTTCGAGGAGGACTCAGATTCTTTCAGGTTGTAAGAAAATTCGGCCCAGGGAAGGAGGTCAGCTCAGTCGTCTTGACGAGCAGAGACAAAGTGTCGCAGGTAGGCCCCAAGGATTTGGTTGACTCTCTCCACTTGTCCATTGGACTGTGGATGATAGGCAGAGGAGAAGTCCAGCTTGACTTTCAATTGACTGCAGAGAGCTCTCCAAAACTTAGATACAAACTGGACGCCTCTATCCGAGACGATGTGAGATGGAAGTCCATGAAGACAAAAAATCTGGAGGAAGAAATGTTTAGCAAGTATAGGTGCAGAAGGGAGGCCTGGAAGCGGGACAAAGTGTGCCATTTTGGAGAAACGATCCACGACCACCCATATGGTAGTGTGGCCGTGGGAAGGAGGAAGGTCCGTGATGAAGTCCATAGCTATGTGGGCCCAAGGTCGTTCAGGCACAGGCAGAGGGTGAAGAAGGCCAGCAGGCTTTTGATGAGGGGTCTTGTCTCGGGCACATAGAGTACAGGCCTGTACGAAGTCCGTCACATCCTTTTTTAAGGAGGGCCACCAGTAATACCTGGAAATCAGTTGGAAGGATTTCTTGATTCCAGGATGACCAGCGAGATGAGAGGAGTGGCCCCATTTGAGGATCTGAAGACGAAGACGTGGAGGGACCAAGGTTTTTCCAGAAGGAACTTGCAGCAAGGAGGCAGGGGCAGAAGAGATCAGACACTCAGGGGGTACAATGTGTTGTACAGGAGACTCAGACTCAGAAGAATTGGTGGAACGTGATAGGGCGTCAGCCCTGACATTCTTGTCTGCAGGACGGAAATGGATCTCGAAGTTGAAGCGGGCAAAAAACAATGACCACCTAGCTTGGCGTGGGTTTAATCGTTGGGCGGACTGGAGGTAAGAAAGATTTTTGTGATCCGTGAAGATAGTGATGAGGTGAACGGACCCCTCAAGGAGATGTCTCCATTCCTCAAGTGCTAGCTTAATGGCCAGTAATTCACGGTCTCCGATGGAGTAGTTCTTTTCAGGGGGAGAAAAGGTCTTGGAGAAGAAACCACAGGTGGCGTTCTTGCCCTTGGGGTCTTTCTGAAGAAGCACAGCTCCTGCTCCCACAGAGGAGGCATCGACTTCCAGGAGAAACGGTTTGCGAGGATCGGGCCTGGACAAAACGGGTGCAGAGGCAAAGACAGATTTGAGGTGGTTAAAGGCCTCCTCAGCTGGAGGGGGCCAGGACCTAGGATTAGCATTCTTTTTGGTTAATGCCACAATAGGTGCGACAATGGTGGAGAAGTGAGGGATGAACTGGCGATAGTAATTGGCGAAACCAAGGAAACGCTGGATGGCCCGTAGTCCGGTAGGACTTGGCCAGTTCAAGACGGCAGAAACCTTCTCCGGGTCCATTTGGAGACCTTGTCCAGAGACCAAGTAACCTAGGAAGGGAAGACTGCAACTTTCAAAGAGACATTTCTCTAGTTTGGCATAAAGACGGTTCTCCCGAAGCCATTGGAGCACTTGACGGACCTGAAGACGGTGTTCCTCCAAGCTGGCGGAAAAAATCAGGATATCATCCAGATAGACAATAACGCAGGAGTATAGCAAGTCTCTGAAAATCTCATTCACGAAGTCTTGGAAGACCGCCGGGGCATTCCATAAACCGAAGGGCATGACGAGGTACTCGAAGTGTCCGTCACGGGTGTTAAAGGCGGTTTTCCACTCATCGCCTTCACGGATACGGATGAGATTATATGCGCCCGGAGGTCCAATTTGGTGAAGATTCTTGCTCCACGCAAACGATCAAAAAGTTCCGAGATAAGGGGCAGCGGGTAGCGATTTTTTATCGTGATCTTGTTAAGACCACGATAGTCAATGCAGGGACGTAAGGACCCGTCTTTTTTGGCGACAAAGAAGAATCCAGCTCCAGCAGGGGAGGAAGACTTGCGGATGAAACCTCTTTTGAGGTTCTCCTGGACGTACTCCGTCATAGCTTTAGTCTCCGGGATGGAGAGAGGGTAGATCCTGCCACTGGGCGGCGTGGTCCCAGGAAGAAGATCGATAGGACAATCGAAGAGTCTATGTAGCGGCAAGATCTCAGCTTGTTTTTTGCAAAAAACGTCAGCAAAGTCCCTGTAAGGCTTGGGGAGACCAGACCGAGAGGTAGCGATGAAAACTTGCCTAGTGGGTACTGCTTTGAGGCAATGCCTGTGGCAGGAGGGACCCCAACTTTTGATGTCCCCCGAGGTCCAGTCGAGGGTAGGGGAATGTAGCCGGAGCCAGGGTAGGCCCAAAAGGATCTCAGAGGTGCAGTTGGGCAATACAAAAAAGTCTATCTTTTCATGATGTAGAACTCCAATTCTCATGAGGAGAGGTTTGGTGCGGTAACGCACGACGCAGTCCAGATTTTGACCATTTACCGAGGTGATAAAAAATGGCTTGACAAGACGAGTGACTGGAATATCAAATTTGTCGATGAGTGAGGCTTCAATGAAGTTTCCTGCAGAACCAGAATCCAAAAAGGCCACGGTGGAGAAAGAGGACTTCTTGGGCAAAGAAAACTTCACTGGAACAGTCAGACGTGGAGAGGAAGAGTCCACACCTAGCAACACCTCTCCCACGTTAGCTAGGTGCGAGCGTTTCCCTGACGCTGAGGGCGGATAGAGCAATCCTTTAAGAAATGGTCAGGACTGGCGCAATATAGGCACAGATTATGGTCTCAGCGGCGAGTCCTCTCTTGTGTGGTCAGGCGTGACCGATCTACTTGCATAGCCTCCTCAGCGGGAGGCGCAGGTACGGGTTGCAGAGGATTCTGGAAGAGAGGTGCCAGGCGAGGAAACCGCCTGACGCGACCAAAGTCCTTTTCTTGGCGTAGCTCAAGGCGTCTCTCGGTATAACGCATGTCAATGCGGGTGGCCAGCTGGATAAGTTCTGACAGAGTGGCAGGAATTTCTCGAGCAGCTAGCACATCTTTGACGTGGCTGGATAGACCCTTTTTAAAGGTCGCGCAAAGGGCCGCATTGTTCCAGGAGAGTTCGGATGCCAGGGTGCGGAATTGAATGGTGTAATTGCCCACTGAAGAATCTCCCTGGACCAGGTTCAGGAGAGCCGTCTCGGCAGAGGAGGCCCGGGCTGGCTCCTCGAAGACACTGCGAACTTCGGAAAAGAAGGCTGGAATAGAAGCTGTGGCAGGATCGCCACGGTCCCAGAGCGGTGTAGCCCAGGCTAGGGCCTTATCTGAAAGCAGGCTAACCACGAAAGCCACTTTAGACCGTTCGGAGGGGAACTGGTCAGACAACATCTCCAGATGGAGGGAGCACTGGGATAGGAACCCTCGGCATAGCTTAGGATCCCCATTGAACTTGTCAGGAAGGGACAGGCGGACCCTAGCAGCAGCAACTCGTGGAGGAGATGTAGGAGCTGGTGGTGGAGGCGGTAGAAGCTGCTGTAGCATAGCAGTCAACTGTGCCAATTACTGTCCCTGTTGAGCGACCACCGTGGTCAGATCCGAGAGGCTTGGCAGCGGGACCTCAGCAGGATCCATGGCCGGATCTACTGTCACGTTCCGGGTATGGCGGGGAACAGGAGGTGGATCCCCTATGTCAATGAGGCGATAGCACGGGTTGTATTGGAGGACCGGTTCTAATGTTGCTACTGGTTTTCACCAGAGCCCGCCGCAAGGCGGGATGGACTTGCTGCGGCGGTAGCAACCAGGTCGTGTCTTCCAATAGCAACTCGACCTCACTGACAGCTGAGACAGGCGCGGTACACAAGGATAAGGCAGAGGCAAGGTCAGATGTAGCAAAAGGTCAGGACAGGTAGCAAAGGTTTGTAGTCGGGGGCAACGGCAGAGGTCTGGATACACAGTAGGAGCAAACACAAAATACGCTTTCACTGGGCACTATAGGCAACTCAAGATCCGGCAATGACAGGAAGGGGAAGTGGGTTAATAAGGGAAAGGATGTAACAAGATTGGGCCAGGCACCAATCAATTGTGCACTGGCCCTTTAAGAGAAGCAAGGATCCGCGCGCGCGCGCCTGGGGAGAGGAGGCGAGCGCGCAGGGGGAGGTATGCGGAAGAGCCGACAGGGACGAGGCAGCAGAGCGGGATGCGATCCACGGGCGGACCGGGGGCGCCACGTGGATCGCATCCCAGAGACAGAACAGCGCCCACGGCCAGCGGAGCTGGCAGGGGCGCTGCAGGAGGACAGACGCCGTGAGCGCTCCGGGATGGACGGGGCACCCGAAGCGCTCGGCGTTACAGATTTTTTTTTTCTTTGTGTATCCAGATATTCCCATGGACACATGGATACCTCAGGCACCTTTTAGCTAGAATTCCTGAAGCAATGGAGCAAACCATCCAGTGGCTGCTGGTGCTCAAAATTTTTGGGGGGGCGCAAACAAACTGAAAAAAAAAGCCCATCAAATGCAGCCACTGTACCAAACACAGCCACTGTGCCCATCAAAACGCAGCCACTGTGCCCATCAAAACGCAGCCACTGTGCCCATCAAAACGCAGCCACTGTGCCCATGTGACATCAAAACGCAGCCACTGTGCCATCAAACGCAGCCACTTTTCTATCAAACGCAGCCACTTTGCCATCAAACGCAGCCACTTTGCCATCAAACGCAGCCACTTTGCCATAAAATACACAGCCACTTTGCCATAAAATACACAGCCACTTTGCCATCAAACACAGCCACTTTGCCATAAAATACACAGCCACTTTTCCATAAAATACACAGCCACTTTGCCATAAAATATACAGCCACTTTGGCATAAAATACACAGCCACTTTGCCATAAAATACACAGCCACTTTGCCAAAATACACAGCCACTTTGCCAAAATACACAGCCACTTTGCCATAAAGCTGTCCCTGCAAAGAAGCTGCCACTGTGCCCCCCCACCCCTGCACTTACCTTGTCTCGGGTGAAGGCGGCATCAGTGTCCTCCATTTCCTCTCCTGCCCGCTCCTCCTCTCATCCTCTCATCCTCTGCTATGATTGGACGCCTGATAGGCGCCCAATCACAGCGCCTGTCGTTTCAGCCAATCAGGGCACAGGTAACACAGACCTGTGCTCTTGATTGGCTAAGGGGCCATACAATGTTAGCAAACCGAATTCCTTCGGTTTGATAACATACTGCTGCTGAGTGAAAAGGAACGCACAGCGTTGCGCCCGCTTGTCACCTTTTTGAACGCCTACGGCGCTAATCAGGTGTTTCCAAAAAACACCCCCACTGCTGTAATTCAGGCACCCGGTGACCGAAAAGGGTCCGGACACCTGAATAGGGGTGTCAGCAGCGACCATAGATAGATTCATGCAATGCATGAATCTATCTATGGTGTATAGTGAGTGACAGGAGAGGGGGGGGGGCGGCGCTCCTGAGCCCTTTATGGACACACCGCCACTGAAACCATCTATCCGAGTCCATATATCATACAAGTTTTATGCACAGGGATCTGCATTAGTGAACAAAGAGGGAGATACCCTACCGTCCATTAAGGCATGTCTTCTGGATCACAGTTACCACAGACGCCAATGCAATAGGCTAGGAGGCACATTGCAACCAGAGGCTTTAATCTTTAGGATGTTCCTCCAGAGTTGTTTCAACTCTGCTTAAAGCACAGGAGCCTTCAATGAACAATGCGCGTGACAAGGTTTGGAATAAGTTTAGATTTTTCGCAAATGGAAAAACTTCAATCCTAATGGACAATCTTCCTCCCAACTCCTTGACTTCCTGCAAGCAGACCTTGATTTAGGATTAGAATTAAGCAATTTAAAGGTACAGCTGGTGGCAATCTCCGCTGTGACAACAAGTGATGGACCGAAGATCCTTTAATAATCAAATTCTTCAAAACAGTGAAGAAGATAAGCCCACCCATTAAAACAAATCTTTCCCACTTGGGATCTCTCTATCACTCTGGGGCCCTTATCCAAACAGCCTTTTGCCTCATCTGATTCAGCATCCTTGTGGAATCTCACTTGGAAACTATTTTTCTTTGTGGCAATGGCATCGGGCTAGGGAGTATAAGAACTTCAGGCTCTGGGATCAGAAGACAATAATATAATTTTTTGTACTCGGATAGAGTGGAACTTAGAACAGTACATGGATTCATCCTTAAGTTGTCCTCTTCCTCTAATATCTCTGAGCCTTGGGCCCTGCCAATCTTTTCAGATCCATTTTATACCTTCTTCACAGAGACAATATTACTTTGTTACTAAGACATTATCTTCAAGCCACAACTCCCTTCAGACTTTCATCTAACCTATTTGTAATACTCCAAAAAAAAAAAAAAAACAGGGGCAAGATGGATGCAGCAATTACACCCGGGTCACGGGAGGGAAGAGTGGCTTAATTCCCCAGGATAGAAGCAGGAGAAAGAGATTTGTGTCACGCCCGGTGAATCAGAGAACCAAAGACTCCAGAAACTTGGGGTTCTACTCCCCAATCTTCTTGGTCCCCAAGAAATCAGGCGGATGGAGACCGGTACTGGATCTCAAAAAATTAAACAAATACATCCAGATAGAACATTTCAAAATGGAATCACTAAACACCGTGATTCTGTCAGTCCAGCCGGGGGATTGGATGGCCTCGATAGATCTTCAAGATGCCTATCTCCACATTCCGGTCCAGAAGGAATTTCAACCTTTCCTGCGTTTCCAAATAGGGGACTTACGCCTCCAGTTCCGATGCCTTCCCTTTGGGATCTCGACAGCTCCGAGGACTTTTACCAAGGTTCTGGTGGCGATTCTAGCTCCCCTGCGGGAAGAGGGGATCCGAGTGTTGCATTACCTGGACGATATACTAATATTGTCCCAACACAGAGAGAACCTGGAAGAACATGCGCAAAGGGTCCTGAACACATTAGGCAAATTTGGATGGCTGGTGAACTACTCCAAAAGTCAGCTGGTTCCCACCCAGAGGATGGTATATTTGGGGGCCTTCTTCAATACCCCCGAAAGTGCGGTATCGCTACCATCAGAGAAGATCAGACTATATGGATTACCCCCTCCATGAAGTCCAGTCTTTGGTGGTGGACGAGAACAGCCAACCTTCAAGTACACTGCGCTCTGGGGCCCATCTCCTGGACCATCCTGACGTCGGATGCAAGTCAGGTGGGCTGGGGAGCACACGTGCAGAGTCACCTTGCTCAGGGAAGGTGGCAATTCAACCCAGTCAATGTTGTGTCCAACATTTTAGAAGTGAGGGCGGCATGGATGGCGTTACAGAACCTGGCCCCCTATCTCAGAGGAAAGTCCATACTGCTACGGATGGACAACAAGGCGGCGGTAGCCTACGTTCAAAACCAGGGGGGAACACACAGCAAGTCCCTTCTCAGCAAAGTGGTCTCTCAGTCAGGAAGCTTTCTGGTGGATATGCCAACAGTGGGGCACTCCCCAAGTAGATCTCTTCGCCTCTCCCCTCAATGCGAAGACACCCCGTTTTTTCTCAAGGTTCCCATCACTAGGAACAGTGGGGGTGGATGCCCTGATTCAACCTTGGAACTTCCGGAAGGGGTATGCGTTCCCGCCAACCCCCCTGATACTGAGGTTTCTCCAGAGGCTGACGTCAGAGAAGGTCACTGTAAAGGTACACGTCTTTCTTCTTGTATTCTAAGTGCCTAGGCCAGGAATGGTAGAAGCGGAGATCCCAGTTCACCGGTGGTTAACACACACACACATACACGGGTTTGTAAGTGGAAGTGGTTACAAAGTTTAATAGACAATACGTTCCTCTTTTATGGGAAATGCAGAGGGAGGGGACAGCTCTCCCAAGAACCAATCAGACATATACACATATGCATACATTAACAACTTCTTGTCACGTGACAGTCTTCAGTTGAAATATGGAATATGGGGCATAGGTCAGTCATGTGCTGGTGGTTAATTCGCAACAGGAAATATAAGGCAAAGGTTAGAGTATGACAGTTAGTTTACACCTGCTGACTTGACCACAGAACTCCTGAGTCACTGCTTAGCTAGTTTCATATCCTCTGGTGAAGTACAGAGTTAGAAACCACAACACAGATGCATCCTGATGTCAACATACTGGTCAAAACCGTTTTTCTGCAGAATATACTTACAACAGTTTTGTTCAAAAGCAGAAAGTTAAGCATATTCATTTCAACCCTATCAAAATGGTATATCATTATAAGTAGCCCCCTTATAATCCTCTCTTTGATCATTCTGATTCAACAAAATGATCATCCCTTTCCTTATTTTATAGCACAAGTCTGGTACTCTGTGGTTTCGTGTTCTTGACTCTCATACCACACAGTCTGTTCCTTGGTGATAAAGGTCAGTTTAAAACTCTCTGAACTTGTTTTTACACCCTTCTTACAGATACATCCAACTATTTTATAACAAGCATATAAGAACAAAATAAAAAGCAATATCATAACAATGGTCATGGCAGTATTTTTTAACCAGGAGGTTAGTCCCCCTAGGCCAAAACCTGTGGAGAAAGGATCCCACGTTTTTCCAATATTCCTTGCCTCATCCTGGAGTTTATTTACCTCCTTGCGATGTTGGGCAACTATGTCATAATAATCTGGTACTTCAATACTGGTATTATGAATCCAAGTGCAGCATTCATAATCTTCAGTAATTTCACAAAGGCCAGTAAGGGCTGCGCTCATGCTTTCTATAGCTAAATCTTGTAGTTCTAATTGTTTTCTTATTGCCCTGATTTCTATGTTTAATTTTGTGATGTCATCGGAATTCTTTTCCAAGATTTCATCAATGATTCCAGTGTAATTGTTTAGTCTCTTCATTAAATCTATTCCCCATCCTGTCCAGGAGGGGAACCATGCCCATGCCATATCTTTTTCCAGGAATATCTCTCTCTTATTGCGATGTTTAAGGGGGTACCTGGGGTGGATGCTGGCCTCAAGGAGGTGAGTACCTTCATTGTTTCCCAATACACCCATGAGTGGGGCCAGGGCTGCTAGATAACACCATCCCTGGGGCTGGATAGGAATCCAGGGATGACAGAGCTTCCCACAACAAATGTAAATATTGTTCCCTAGTGCTAAAGGGCGTGCACGCAGTACCTTATACATTTGGTCTGACAAACCAGATAGTGTAAGGGTAGCCAGAAGCTGAGCCATGGGAGAAGTGGTATTAACACTCAGAAATTGATACAGGGTGGTATTAAGAGTAAGATCTTGGGTTACATAGAATGTATCATTTAATGTTGTCATTGAGATATTAAGCTTTGATTGTTTACAAACTTCGGCTCCTTTGGTGGTATTCCCTAACCTAAAACACCAATCTGGATAATGGCTTCTGCCTATGATTTGAAAAGTGAGGGTTTTGTTAGGACTCTTCCTGGTAACGTCGGTAAGGACTATAGGGGGTGTGCCGTTTAGGAGTGAGGTAAAATTTAAAGGTATGGCCATTAAAGGAACTCTGGCAGTACTGGGATGTAGTTTACTGCATATCCAGCACTTTTCAAAACCTGATTTTTGGGCATAGCTATATTTAAATTTCAACAACAACATTTTATCAGAAAACTCTTGGGGGGGTTCACTTCTTCTATGTCTTACTATAGGAGTGTTATTTGACTTGGGAATCCCACATATCCCTTTTAGTGGTCCCAAATCCTCTGGGTGGTATATACAGTTAGCTATCAGCCAAGTAGGTAAGAATACTACCAAAATTAAACAGCACCAGAGGCATAAGGTCTTCCCTGTTGCTGATGTTGAAAACATTATATATATATATATCTAATGTCCTCAAAATTCACTATTCTTCTTCTTCTTCTTCACTTGTCCTGATGATGGAAAGATTCTGTTTAGTTTCCAGGTAAAATCATCGTATCCTTCAGGGAGATTTGTCCTATGCCTTCTTGAATATCTTGTAGATCTTGTCGCTGTCTTGAAGAGAGTGTATCCTCAGTTACTGTTAGGGGCTCTGGAGTTGGGGGGAGCTGGGGACACTTCTTCAGTCGGCTGGCGTGGATCCAGGTGTTGCCTAGGTCCGTCAGTACCGCGGTCCTGGATACCTTTTCCACCTTCCACGGTCCGGAGTAGATTGGTCCAATTCTTTTCCTGTGAGCCAGCTGCTTAATCAGTACTTTGTCCCCTGGGATGAAGGGGTGGGTTGGTTCTGTTGAAAGAGGAAAAAAGGTGACAGAAACTTGTTCATTTATTTCAAGAAGCATACTTACCAGACTTTTCACGTACACTTCCTGTTGGGAATAAACGTTAATGTCAGAATTTGGGTCTAATGGGGGTAATTCTATATTTGCAGGGATTCCCATTAGAATTTCAAAAGGGGACAATCCTGTCCTAGAATGGGGGGGTGGTTCTTATCTGAAAAAGGACAGAAGGTAAGTGTTCCAACCAACCTTTTAGAGTACCTCCTGTAGCCTTTTTTAATTTGTCTTTGATGTTCCTGTTCATTCTCTCTACTACTCCTGCACTCTGGGGATGATAGGGAATATGTAGTTTCCATTGCATCCCAGAGATTTGGCTACAACTTGGGTCACTGAGGAACTAAATGCGGGTCCTCTGTCGGACCATATGGTTGTGGGTATCCCGAACCTACAGATCCAATAATTTAACAAGCATCTCGCTGCTATATTTGCGGTTTCTCCGGTACAGGGAATTGCCTCAACCCAAGCTGACCATTTGTCAACGATTACGCAGAGGCACCTCAAGTTTCCCTTTTGCTTTGGTAGGTGTGTGAAGTCTATTTGTAAATCTGTTAATGGTCCCAAGGGTGGAGGTAGATGGCCATGTAGGCCATGTCTTTTTCCTTGAACATTGTTCTGGGCACAAGTTAAGCAGCTTCTAGTTAGAAGCTTAGTTTGTTTTTGTAAATTATTTGTGCAAAAAGATTTTGAATATATATTTACAAGAGGGGCGGGTCCTATGTGTCCTGGGCCATGGAGGTAGGATAAAATTAGGATACAATTAGCTTCAGGTATACCCAGGATCTTCCCCTCTTTTGTCCAAAGACCTTCAGAGTCTTTGGTCAAACCTTCATTTGCCCAGAAATGGACATCTGTATCTGTGGCCATTGACTGCATTTGGGCCACAACAGTTTTGAAATCATGGTTTTGCTTCTAACACTGTATGTGGCAACTGAACTACAGCATAGCCAGTTAAAAATGTAGAGTCAGAGGGACGGGAACAACTACCATCTACAAAAACATTTTCGGCATTTATAATTGGAATGTCAGAAAGATCAGGTCTTGGTGAAGTGACTTGTTCCACTTTTTCTACACAATTATGTGTGTGATCAGGTTCGTGTGGTAAACGTAACATGGAATGTAGTAAACGTACAACTGGATTGCTATTCGGAACATATTTAAGTACCAAGTTGTCAGTATTTAACAAAGTGATCTCGTATCCACTGAGTCTTTGGGAAGTCATGTGTTGTGTATTCATATTCTGTATGAGGTGGGTAACTGAATGAGTGGTGTACAGTGTCATTTTGTGTCCCAATACTATTTTGTTGGCATCCTGTGCAGACATGGCACAGGCAGCGACATTCTGAAGACAGGACAGCATGCCCTGGACTTGGATAGGGAGTTTTCTAGATAAATATGACACTGGGCGATACCCCGAGCCATGAGATTGTGCAAGTACTGCAGCAAAAGATTTTCCTGAAACTACACAGTACAACTGGAAGGCTTTACCATAATCTACCAATCCCAGGGGGGGGGCGGTGGACAAACTCTTAATAAGAGCGTCAAAAGCATTTTTTCTGTCTTCTGTCCAGTCTATCAATTTAGGGGCGTTTGACCCGGCAGCCTCTCGTAGGATACTATCATAATGAGAACAGTCAGGAATCCACTGGCGGCAATATACAATTGCGCCCAGAAATGACAACAAAGCTGCTTTGTCTTTTGGAGGACTGAGAGCTTGTAAGGCTGCGGCACGTTTGGGGGACACTTGACGGTCTCGTTGAGTACCATGGAGAAGGCGGCGGGGCTGTCTACATTACCCTTGCGGTAAACGCGACCAAGTTAACTGGCCCGCGCCGGCCCATGAGAAGGCAAATATAGGCTGAGCCTCTTCGGCAATAGGAATGCTAAAAAATGCGTTTGCCAAATCAATCACTGTGTAGCATAGGGAATCTGCAGGTATGCATGAAAAAATGAATGTTATATCAGATACCAAGGGCGGGAGGGGTAGTACTTGTTTATTAACTGCCCTTAGATCTTGGACTAGCCTCCATTCGCCACTGGTCTTTTTTACGGGGTAAATGGGCGTGTTCCAGGGCTGATTACTGGTTTCAAAATGCCTAAGCGTATGTATTCTTCAATCTGTGGTGCAATTCCATTGGTTTTCTCTGGGGGCAAGGGATACTGTTTGTGGTATTGTGGCTGTGCATCTGGACGTAATTGGGGAGTGTAGGGTGTGCAGTTGATAAATCCTACGCTACCTTTGTTTTCTGCCCAGATCTTGTGAGTCTCTAAAGTGGCGGGCAGTAACATAAAGAATCCTTTATGTGTGTGTCGTTTAGGACCAGTCAGGTCACAGAAAGGGGAACTTGCAGTTAGTGACCCTTCTTTGTCAAATTTAATAGTGATATTTAGACTGGACAACAGGTCCCTTCCCATAAGGGATACAGGACAGGAGGCCAACACAGCAAAAGACTGATCGCACAAATGTTGCCCCTCGGGAGTGGTTACAGGTAATGGTGGAGTGATGGGATGGGTAACAGGGGTCCCATTTATACCAATAGAGTTTCCCTCAGTACATTGTGGTGTGTCAAAAATTACATTATTCACTGAACTTGATGAGGCGCCCGTGTCGATCAAGAAACAGACACGCTGCCCATCAACATTTAATACAACTTGGGGAAGACTCTTCCATGAAAGGTTATAACACACTAGACTGAGGGAAGGGACATACTCTAGGCATCCCTATTGGGGGTTTGGCTGCTGGCGGTTTGATGGCCACTGCATAGGGATCCGGGGAGTGTTAGGGACAAAAGGTGGTGGTCCATTAGGAGGCTGAGGTGGCATTTGTTGTTGTTGAGAAGGATATTGTTGTGGCTGGCGAGGACCCTGATAGGGTGGGTAACGTGGGAATTGGGTCGGGGGGTAAAATCCTCTTCCTCTTCCCCTACCCCTACCCCTATTCTGTCCTATCCTATAGGGACACTGAGATTTCCAATGACCTTGTAGGCCACAATTATAACAGCCCTGGTCCGGGGGGTATATAGCAGCTGGATCAGGATACGGTTGCATGGTCATAAGGGGAACAGGGGACACTGTCTCTGGCCCCATGCCAATGGAAGTAAAAATTCCCCCTTTCTGTTCAAAGACTCCAGAGCATTCTCTGGATCTTGCATCCTTCATAAAATCTTCGGGCGTTTGTTCAGTCCATTTTGGATTTGTAAATTTAAGGAGCTGGGTAACTTTAGGGTCACCACCAGACATAACTGTGGTTGTAAAAATTTGTGCTGAGGGTTTGTCTACCGCTTTCCATAAATGGTAGACTCTGGTACAAAAGTCAAAGAATTTCTCTTTAGGTCCTTGCTTGGCTAGAATTAACTCTTGCAGAGCTGATGAACCTTTGTATAAGGTTGACCAGTGACTACCTATACCCTTCCAAAAGGAAGTCCAGTCATTTAAACCTTGGACGTGGGCCGCCCATAGAGTGTCTACAGGGGTTTCTTCGGGGCTGTCAGGGTCTATTATACTAAGTATGCCTTGGACATCCTCTTTATCTAAGCTTGACCCAATACTGTATTTTGCCAAAAAGGCAGCTGCTTCTCGGGGGCTTTTCTTTGGATTTGGGCATAACTCCTTTATTTTAGAAAGGGTTCCCAGAGGCAGGGGAATGTGTACCTGAGTCGTACCAATATGCATTAAAGGTGCTTTAATATTACACATTTCCTCCTCTTCTGAGGCATTGTCAGAACCTATTAAGGGGCTCTCTGTTTGTGTAATGTCCCCGGATTTTTCCCCTTTGGGAGGAACTTCTTCCTTTCTTTTAGTTTGGCTACGTGTGGCCGTGGAGGGTTGTGAAATAATGGACTCCTCAGCTTTCTTTAATTCCTCTGCCTTCTTTTCAAGAGCTTTCTTATACTGTTCTAGTTCCTCCCTTTGTTTATATATCCGTTCCTCTGCTTCCAGTCTGTCTAATTCAAACTGTTCTTTTTCTTTCTCATACTGTTTCTCTTTAGGGGTTAGGTTTCTTTGCCTTTCTTTTTCTCTGATACTTTCAGCTTCTATTCTTTCACTTTCTCTTTTTATTCTGCCATCTCTTTCCCATTCAGCTATCTGATCATCACTTGCTACACCATATACCATACTTGCGAGGACATGAGGTTCTAGTGAGGGATATAATTGGAGGCGAGGACCAGGCTCTCCTGGGTCCATTTTTACAGTGACATAAGGTTGAGGGGGTTCAAAGGTAGGGGCGGATACATTTGTTTTAACTGCAGGAGTCTTTTTAGCATATTTCTTTCTATAATCTTTTAAACATTTGCTCCATGAGTGATAACAATCTTTCATGTATTGAGGGTCATTAGATTTACCCGGGGGGTAGGAATGCTTATGCGTCTGACAAATTTTGCTAACTTTCTTCCAATCTTCCTCTGAACAAGGACCTTGTGGTCCCGGATCATGAATACCTAACTGGTGGCATCTTACCTGGACTTGAGCCCAGAAAGGTTCCACCTGTGGTCCAGGTAGATTGTTTTTAATATATTCATACGGGCACGGGATCCCTATGTCTGATCCTGGGGTGGCCGCAGAATTCCCCATCTAACAAAGTGGGCAGGGTATGCCTAGTATGTGGGCACAAGTGATAACAACCCGTTTGGGTAATCACTGCTTGGTCCGTCAAATCAGATGGACTAATGGGACTGTGAAGGTTTACCCTTAGTACTCGATTTATGGTTCCTTTCTTTGTGGCGGGATATATTCCTCTTACCCCTAATCTACAAGAATAGCCCCCTGGTCTATTGGTTAATAGAACCCACCTATTTTCTATTTTAAAAAAACAGTAATCCTATAGTACAATGTGGACAAGATAAAGCTATGTCGCTACAATCAGGTTCTTCGTATTCCGAAGTCATTAAACTCTTATACTTTATACAACATACAATTCTTTAAAATTTTTAGGTACTTACGCTGTTCTGTAGAAAAAGAAGTCTCACATATACATATATATATATATATCTTAAACAAAACTTTATACTTATTTCTATAGGTCTTATACTGTAAATCTTATGAACAGAATTATTTTAAATGATCATTATAAAACCATACATTTGTTCAATTTTATAGTGCACTTTTTGTTTCTCAAAAAACTTAATGGGCGTCCGCTCAACCAAACCTTTTATCACGGGCGTAATCTGCTACTTCCCGGTGATTAAAATAATAATCTCTTTTACAATAGTTTTTTTTTATAGTCAGACCAACCTAGTCAGACTCTCTTTAAATACCCAAATAACCTACGTAACTACCTGCGTGTCCTTTTAACCTCCCGGGGGACCAGCCTAGTCCTCCGCGAAGGCACAACAACCTCTTTAAACTAAATTCGTGGCGATTATCTGGACAGCGTAAGTATTTACACCTATTCACCTTAAAGGGTAAAAAGGGCAAAATCACTTACCTGTCACAAGACATCCCACTTCTGAACACCAGTTGTAAAGGTACACGTCTTTCTTCTTGTATTCTAAGTGCCTAGGCCAGGAATGGTAGAAGCGGAGATCCCAGTTCACCGGTGGTTAACACACACACACATACACGGGTTTGTAAGTGGAAGTGGTTACAAAGTTTAATAGACAATACGTTCCTCTTTTATGGGAAATGCAGAGGGAGGGGACAGCTCTCCCAAGAACCAATCAGACATATACACATATGCATACATTAACAACTTCTTGTCACGTGACAGTCTTCAGTTGAAATATGGAATATGGGGCATAGGTCAGTCATGTGCTGGTGGTTAATTCGCAACAGGAAATATAAGGCAAAGGTTAGAGTATGACAGTTAGTTTACACCTGCTGACTTGACCACAGAACTCCTGAGTCACTGCTTAGCTAGTTTCATATCCTCTGGTGAAGTACAGAGTTAGAAACCACAACACAGATGCATCCTGATGTCAACATACTGGTCAAAACCGTTTTTCTGCAGAATATACTTACAACAGTTTTGTTCAAAAGCAGAAAGTTAAGCATATTCATTTCAACCCCTATCAAAATGGTATATCATTATAAGTAGCCCCCTTATAGTCACAGTACTGGCAGTAATCCCATACTGGCCCAAAAGACCATGGTTCCCGCTGCTAGTCAAATTGGCCATATGCAAGCCGCTCCGTCTTCCTTACAGGAACAACCTGCTGTCACAGGGCGGTCTCTCTCATCAACACCCAGAGATCCTGGATCTGAGGGTCTGGAAATTGAGCGGGAAAGGCTGGACAAGCTAGGGTGTGCACCTAAGGTCGTCCAAACACTGTTGCAGGCTAGAAAAGCTACCACCAACTCCACATACTATAGAATATGGAGGAAATTTACAGAAATGGCTGAAGCTAATCAGTTTGACCCCCTGGAGCCGAGGGTACAGAATATTCTCCTGTTTCTGCAGGCCGGTTTAGATTTAGGCCTAGGCCTAAACACCTTGAAGGTGCAAGTTTCGGCTCTCTCAGCTCTGACGGATACACGCTGGGCGTTGAATCCTTTGGTGGAACGCTTCTTAAAAGCGGTGCTAAGGCTCCGGCCTCCCAGGAAGACGTTGTACCCAAAATGGGATCTAACAATAGTACTTAATGTTTTATCAAGTCCTCCTTTTGCTCCCACGGAAGAATGCTCCCTGGAGGATATCACCATGAAGACGGTATTCCTAATCGCCATCACCTCGGGGCGCAGAATATCGGAAATCCAAGCCCTAGGGGCTCAAGAACCTTACACCACCTTTTTCCCGGATAGGGTGGTCTTGCAACCCATCCATCAGTTCGTCCCGAAGGTGCCTTCAATCTATCACCTCAGTCACGAATGGGTTCTACCAACCTTCGAGGAGGAATCATCCTCCTCAAGACTTCATGAGTTAGACGTAGCCAGATCCCTGAAACACTACTTGCTGTTAACACAGCAGCTCCGAAAAGACCAAAGGCTGTTTATCATCAGCAAGGGCGCAAAGAAGGGAAAAGCGGCATCAAAGACAACCCTAGCAAGCTGGATTGTAAAGCTAATACAGAGGGCATACCGGGCTAGTGGTCTCCCTGCTCCAAATGCGGTCAATGCACATTCGACAAGAGGGATGGCGGCCTCTTGGGCAGCTTTGGCACGGGTCTCCCCAGAGACGATCTGTCGGGCAGCCAGCTGGTCATCAGCCCTGCCAATCTTTTCAGATCCATTTTATACCTTCTTCACAGAGACAATATTACTTTGTTACTAAGACATTATCTTCAAGCCACAACTCCCTTCAGACTTTCATCTAACCTATTTGTAATACTCCAAAAAAAAAAAAAAAACAGGGGCAAAGAAGCATCATCTGGGGCCCTCCGGCCATTCCGGAACTGCAGTATCCATCATGCCTAGTTATGTCTGTGAACATCAGAGCTTTACAACACCTCATGGGACATGTGGTTCTGCGGCAGCTGGGGAGCCATAGTTTGCAAATCCCTGCTCTAGAACAATAGTTTCATGGATAATCAAGTTGGTTAAGAAGGTGTAAAGGCATAGGGAACTGGTTGTTTTCTGCTTTTTGGACGGCGAGAGCAGACGTATCCATCAAAATGATCTAAAGGGTAGCATCATGGTCATCCCAACATGCGTTTATGAGATGTTACAGAGTAGACCCGGCAGCTTTCTCATCTGTAGAAACTGGCAGACAGGCTATCAGGCCGGAATTTGCTTTTTTTAAATTATTTTTCAAAGAAATCTTTTACTATGCATCATCCCACCCTTTTCAGCTAGTTATTTGTCATAGGTATGCTGCCATGGAGACACCAGGAAAACAGAAAATTGTTTCATACTTACTGTAATTTTCTTTTTCCTGGTGCCTATCCATGGCAGCAGACAATCCCACCCTCTGTATGCTATATTACGTAGAATGCTGGGAGTGCACTAATCCTTTTCTTTTATAATATTCACTGGTCCTGAGGGAGGAGCCAAGGTGGAGCTTGTCATGGGTATGCTGCCATGGATAGGCACCAGGAAACGAAAATTACGGTAAGTATGAAACAAATTTCTGTGTTTTTTTCCCTTTTGGATAGAGTAAGGGAGGGTTCTAACCCCTGTCAGATTTTTTTTGCAATCTGTGTCCCAACCAAAAGCAGAGATTTCCCTTCACTTCCTGTTACATAGCCAAACAGGAAGTGAGAGGAAATTCCTACAAATTAAGGGAATTCCTTGGTCGCCAGAACCAGTGTCCCCATTGGAAGATTTGCCCACTATAACTTTTTCGGGAACAACCCAAAATTTTGGATTTTCTTTTACTTTAACTTTAAATGATAATGGTAAACAGGACAAATAGATAGGATGAATCTCCTTAATGGGAACCCAAACATCAATAAAAAGTAACAAGCGTTCCTATCCCTATGCACTCTATCCAAAACTAAAAAAAGGTTTTATCTTTATTAATATTTTAAAGTGTCATTAAACCTAGACTATGAAAAGCTCTCATTAAATGCTACAGTATATAACAGAGTGTTCACACTCACAAAGCCACTAAGGCATTTGTTTTGTGTAGAGTGAAATATATCTGGTTGATCCTGCCTTCAGCTGTCCCTCCCATCTTTTCTGTGTCCCCATTGCAGGCTAAGATTGTGCAGACCAGCTGGTGTCCTCTATGGTAGGGGTCCCCAACTCCTGGGCCGTGGACCAGTACTGGTCTGTGCCCTATTTTTAAGCCGGGTCGCAGAGGCTGCACTGAAAGAGGTGCTTTGGGCAAGCAGAGAGATGACATCATCATCTCTCCCCACCTGCCTTGCATCACTACTGTTCCGCCTTCTGACTGTCATAGGATGGAATGCAGTATAGCAACTGCGCATGTTCTGGTTTCCCAGCTCTTGAATGCGGGATGCTCCAGATGCTGTACCGCTTGGGAGAGGCTGCAAGAAGAGGGATACATGTAAGTGTGTTCTTTCACTGCAGAAAGCCTTTACCAAGTGGCCCTAAAATTCTTAAAGAGACAAGCTGCCTCTAGTGTTTGAGCTGGCAGGCTACAGTGGGAAGCTGCATCTAGGGGCAGGATAGTGATGAGTGACGACGGTGGCAAGTGACATGTTGCATCTGGTGGCAGGTGACGGTGGCAAGTGACACACTGCATCTGGTGGCAAGCAACAGTGGCAAGTGACAAGCTGCATCTGGTGGCAGGCAACGATGGCAAGCGACATGCTGCATCTGGTGGCAGGCATCAGTGGCAAGCAACATGCTGCATCTGGTGGCAGGCGACAGTGACAAGTTACAAGCTGCATCTGGTGGCATGCAATGGTGGCAAGTAACAAACTGTATCTGGGGGCAGGTGACGGTGGCAAGTGACAAGATGCATCCGGCGGCAGGCGATTGTGGCATGTGACAAGCTGCATCTGGTGGCAGGTGACAGTGGCAGGTGACAAGCTGCATCTGGTGACAGGCAACCATGGCAAGTGTCAAGCTGCATCTGGTGGCAGGCAAAGATGTCAAGTGACAAGCTGCATATGGTGGCAAGTGACACACTCAGGGCTCCCACTAATTCTGCATTATGGTTGGTTGAGCTATTTAACTTTATATTACAATGTAATAATAGAAATAATGCACTTCAATCATCCTGACATCATATCAACCAATTTCAATTCCTTTCTGTTCCCATGGTCAATTTCAGTTCCTTACTGCTCTTCATTTGCTCCTTTTTCTTATCTGTGCAGCCCACATGATTATAGAGTCACACGTGGGCATACACACAGTGGTAAATTACAAGCCCCTCCCTCCTCCTCCTCCATGTCCTCCTATTGCTAAACACTATGGGGGTGGGATATAGTATGCTGATTGATTACATGCACTAAGCAAATCATAAAAATTTTAGTTTTAAGTCAGTATTTATTATATAAAATGTAATTGCCAATACCTGTAAAGTAAAAAAGAGCCTTGGATGCAGATGTTGTCTGAACAAAACGAAAGCCTGTGCCTAAAATCTTTGACTGCCTACATCATATTATTGCAGGGGGCGTGTGTGCGCCTGCCCGCCGTCCCATCTATGCTGTGTTTTGGTTCAGCACAAGCCAGTCAGCAGGTACCAGGCCATGATTTATGGCCGGTACCTGCTGATTGGCTTTGCCAATCACAGGGCTCTGTACATGGAGCAGTGATGTGGCTGATTTTTCCTGCAAAACAGATTCCTCATAATATATTTGAGTTGGAAAATGTACTTCCCTACAATTTGCCAGTACTACTTTACAGCAAGTTTAACAATCTACCCTCCAATTTACAACAAAGTCTATTGATTAGAGACACATTCATGGCCTGGCGCTCAGTGACAAGATCATTTGGCCTCTCAGCTTTGATTTACAATCAGCTAACACTGCAAAATAAACAATAATTGTTTTATAAACATAAGAGGCGAGGAATGTGAAATATGGGACTCTAATGCCACGTACACATGACCGGACTTTTCAAAAGCAAAGGTCCGACTGAACGAATCCGTCGGACAATTCGATCGTGTGTGGGCTCCATCAGACTTTTGCTGTCGAAAAATCTGACAGACTTTAGAAATAGAACATGTTTCAAATTTTCCCACCGGAACTCCGCTGGACCCAGTTCCTAATGAAAAATCCACTCGTTTGTGTGCTAGTCCGACGGACAAACAACGCCGCTAGGGCAGCTGTTGGCTACTGGCTACGAACTTCCTTATGCCCCGTACACAAGGTCGGAAATTCCGATGACCATATCCGTCGGATTTTGTCCGAAGCTGGTGTTGCGTACACATGGTCGGACAACGTTGTCGGAATTTCTGGTCTTCTAGAGCGCCGTGACGCAAGCCGTGTGCGACGGGACTAGAAAAGGGAAGTTCAGCACCACGTCCGGCACCCTTTGGGCTGATTCCGTGTTTATCGCATGTTAGTAGAAGTTTGGTTACATACGATTTGCGCTTTTCAGACTTGTGCTTCAGATCGGTACTGCTCTGCAGTTTGTGCTTTTTGGTGCGTATCTGTTTATCAGTGCGTGTAGTCAGTTTGCATTTGTTGGTCATTGCGGCCTATATCTTGATATCTTCTTGATATAGGACACTTTGATTTTCACTGCTTATTGTCTGCTCGTTTCTGGTATTCATTTTGTTATTTCAGGCCTTGCTGTTTATCGGTGCTTTCTGTTTGTCCTTTCTGACCAGCCGACTGTTTGGAAGCCATGTTTCTTGTACGTACTTGTCGTAGAGTTCGTGCTGTGCAGGGGCTTGGTGTTGGGCTTTTAGCTTTGACCCAAGCCCAGTCCATGAACAGGGCGAGGAGGAGTCCATGGACCAAGAATTGGTTGCTCCAGCGTGACCAATTCTCGCACATGCCTTTGCTTCGTTAGACCCGGGAAAATAATCCTGATGATTTCAGGAACTTTCTCAGGATGACGGACTCCGTTTTTCACCATCTGTTGGCTTTGCTGACCCCTTTTATCAGCAGGCAGGATACCTGCATGAGGCAAGCCATCACTCCGGAGCAGAGGCTAGTTGCCACGTTGAGGTAACTGGCGACAGGGAGAAGCCTTCAGGACCTGAAGTTCTCCATAGGTATCTCCCCCCAGGCTCTGGGTATCATTATTCCAGAGACCTGTTCTGCCATTATCCAGGTCCTGCAGGAGGACTATATTAAGGTAAGATTTCTCCTTTACTATTCCATTCTATGTATTTACTGTTTGCTAATGTCTTTCGTTCCCTAATTACCAGGATTGCAATATGCTGTAATATGCTGTGCCCCTTTGTCCTCATGCATGCTGGAACCTTGGAATGTTTTTTTTTGTCCTTCATGCATTTTTGCCTTCACTTACCTCCCAAAGCATGCTCTTCTGGGCCCATATACACTTATGGCCTAGTCACTTAGCAATGTATTTTGTCTGCTCCATAGTATTGGTTTCCCCTAAACACCTGCTAGGTCAGCTGATACCAATCCTCTATCTGCTGACTTTGCCAAACTCAATACACACTATACCTACCTCTTTAGTGGTCAGATTTATGGATGAATTCAGCAAAGCATGTAGTGCAAGGGCCTGCCTCAATACTTTCAAATGCTAAATGTTATTTTTTTTTTTACTCCTATTATTAGCTTGATAGGTAAGAGCAGAATGTCAAAATGTGCTTCCATTTATGCAATTTCCTTTTTTTTTTATTTGGGATTAGGACACTTTTACCTGTCCGGTGGGCTGCTAATAGTGTTAAATAAGGAGGGTCTGGCCAAACTATCACACATTATTTAGGCATTCAGCTCTCAATGAAGTGGAGAGGGTTACCTGTCCAATACACCCCCTCCTATTTTTTGGCAATGGCCCATCAGAAGTGAGGGGGTGATGGGGGGTGAGGAATCTGCTAAGGGGACCTTATACTTTGGTTTGTAAATACTTTTTAGCCAAAATGTTATTCTGATCTTGTTCCAAAATGTTTGTGTATAATCTGCTTGCAATGTTTATGTGCAAAATGACAATTTTTTTTTCTTGTTTGACTCCACAGTTTCCTTCAATGCCACAGGAATGGCAGACTGTGGCCTCCCACTTTGCCAGCCGTTGGGACTTTCCTAACTGTGAAGGTGCAATTGATGGGAAACACGTCCGCATCGTCCCTCCCCCCAACTCGGGGTCATACTATTACAACTATAAGGGGTTTAATAGTATTGTGATGTCGGCGGTGGGGTCGGCGACATATGAGTTTCTCTATGTGGACGTGGGGAAGAATGGCCGGATGTCGGATGGTGCAGCCATTGCGCAGATGGAGATCTACTAGTGTCTCCAGAGTGGCAGTCTGGGCTTTTCACCTCCAGAGGAGAATGCGGAAGGACTCCCCTTCGTCTTTGTCACGGATGAAGCGTTTGCGTTGTCAAGCCATCTGATGTGGGGGAGTCAGCACTCTAGCTGATTGGGGAGGCTTCGGTGGCACTAAAAGTCACCCCCACATATGAAGAGGCCTTTGCCGCCTTGGCTGCCACCAAACTTACCCGGATGGAGGAGGGGCAACGCCTCATGTGTGAGGAGGTCATTATCAAGATACTAAATAAGGGGTTGTTGGGCCAAATGACCCAAAGTACACATGTGTGCGATATGGACCATGCTCCTCCTCCTCCTCCTTCTGCCACACCTCCAGCACCTTAGCCACAGCCTGGATGGAAGCGTGGAAGGAAGACCTGAGAGTGATGACCTGGGTTCAGTTTGGTCTGACAGAAGATGCAGCCTCTCGTATGACCACAGCCTGGGGACATAGATGTCATCTGCTGCAGTTCCGGAGCTCTAGGACTTCTGGACCAGATTGAACTCCCTTAAGATATGTACTCCTCAGGCCACCAATTTTTGAGTTTAAAAAATTGATGTCTGCCCTGGGGGTCAAAGGCTTTGCAAATTTCCCCAGTTTCTCCATCGCTGCGTCCCTCTTTATTTTGTTGCTGACACCTAATAAAGGTTTTTTTGATTTCAAGAAATCCTTGCCTATGTGTTTTACTTCAAAAATCACAGTTTATTTGTGAGTAGGCAGGTACATTTCTATTATAGAAAGTAGAATTAACAAGGGGCACCAACACCAAACAACCTCCTAGAGATTTTAAAAAAAAGAAAAAGAAAAAAGAAAGAAGTTTTGGAGAAGTCAGTGTGAATATGAGCAGCTAAAAACGTCATTCTTCTTGCATTGTAAAGAAAAAGAGAATGCGCTGCATTAACCACTTCCCGACCGCCTAACGGCGATATACTTCGGCAAAATGGCACGGGCAGGCAAAATCACGTACCTGTACGTGATCATGCATGTGCCTGCCTGTGGGTCGCGCGCGCCGCCAGCGGCGCTCTCGCGACCCGGTCGGGAGCTCCGTGACCCCGGCCGCGGGACCAGCGGACCCGATCGCCGCTGGTGTCCCGCGATCGGTTACGGAGCTGAAGAACGGGGAGAGGTTTGTGTAAACAAACCTCTCCCCGCGCTTCCTACACTGACTGTCAGTGATCGGCTGTTCCCTGTCATCGGGAACGCCGATCAATGACGTCAGACGTACAGCCACGCCCCCTACTGTAAAAAAAAACACAACACGTCACACTGACTCCTCCCCGCCCCCTAGTGGTTAACTCTTTCACTACAACTGTCATTTACATAGGAATCAGTGCTATTTAAATAGCACTGATTTCTGTATAAATGACAAATGTCCCAAAAATGTGTCAAAAATGTCCGATGTGTCCGCCATAATGTCGCAGTCACAATAAAAATCGCTGATCGCCGCCATTACTAGTAAAAAAAAAAAATATTAATAAAAATGCTATAAAACTATCCCCTATTTTGTAAACGCTATAACTTTTGCGCAAACCAATCAATAATCGCTAATTGCGATTTTTTTGAACCAAAAATATGTAGAAGAATACGTATCGGCCTAAACTGAGGAAAAAAAAAAATTTTTATATATTTTTTGGGGATATTTATTATAGCAAAAAGAAAAAAATATTGCATTGTTTTCAAAATTGTCACTCTATTTTTGTTTATAGCGCAAAAAATAAAAACCGCAGGGGCGATCAAATACCACCAAAAGAAAGCTCTATTTGTGGGAAAAAAAGGACGCCAATTTTGTTTTGGAGCCACGCCGCACGACCGCGCAATTGTCAGTTAAATCGACGCAGTGCCGAATCGCAAAAAGGGGCCTGGTCCTTTGGCTGCCAATTGGTCCGGGGCTGAAGTGGTTAAACAAATTTTAACATTGCAGCGTGACGAATGTGCTCTGTCGATTAGGAACGCTAGTTTTACCTGACCGAACGCTTCCGTCAGAGAATTTCTTCTGAGCATGCGTGGCACTTTGTCCGTCGGACTAGGCTACACACGATCGGAATTTGCGTGATCGGACTTTGTTGTTGGAAAATTTGAGATCCAGCTTTCAAACTTTTTCCGTCGTAAATTCTGACGGAAAAAGTCCGATAAAGCCCACACACAGCCAGATTTTCCGACAACATGGTCCGATAGGACATTTTCCGTCGGAGATTCCGGCCTTGTGTACGGGGCATTATTCTAGTCCAGTCGTACGTCATCACGTTCAAATCCATTGGACTTTAGTGTGATTGTGTGTGGCCAAGTCCGTTCATTCGGAAAGTTTGTCGGAACTCTGTCGAAAGTCTGTCGGAAAGACCATCGGACCTAGTCCGTCGAAAAATGTCTGCTCGTGTGTACGCGGCATAAAGGTCCTACAAAAGGTGTCAGAACTTTTTAAACCTAATTCAAGTATGAGTATGATTTGCCATCTCTCCATGAACCAATCTTCAGACAACTGATGTCATATATTAAGCGATGTTTCAACTTAAAAAAGAAACTCTATTCTAAAAAGCTGGCAAAAGGATTTTGCGGATGAAAATGTTCGCCATCTTATAATCAACGAAACTTGGAGGGAAGCCCAATTCAAACTTATACATAAAGCTTTCATTCTTCTTATTCAACAAACATGATCCCTCTGTTGCCACATGTACATGGTGTAGATTGCTTTTGGGAATTCCCAGTGATATCAACATTCTGGGACCAAATCCTCAACTCTGTCCTTGGCATCATTTCAGTACAAATAGTTAAACATCCTGATATGTCTTTTTGGCCATGATGACATCCTTAAATAGTCTATCCCTATTCATAAACCTACCATTTCCATATTGATATGGCTATGTCTGTTAACAGCTCGAAAGGTCATCCTAAAATCCTGGACAGTCTCTACTCCTCCATCACTTTTAATGGTGAGAAAAGATCTGAAAGCGCTATTATATATTGAAAAATTAGATATAACTAACCATTCATTCAATTTAACAAACCACTTTTTCAAAAGATGGCAAACTTTTATGGAAAGATCTTTATGTTATTCTGAGATAACGCAGATTATGACAACGTTTAGGTATTCTGAATGGTACAACAAAGCATCTCTCACTAACTCATTGGGCAGATTAGAACTGAGATAAAACAAATCTAACATACACTTAATTCTCTGAAAACCTTTCTGGAAACCATTACAACAGCTCACATAGCTTTTGAGATGTATTTTTTTTTCAAAATATGTGCAACAGTTTCTGTCGCTTTTTCCTTTAAAATTGATTTAATTTATTATATTTTATTTTCCATCATTCACATTTGTTTTATTTGATTTTCTCTTCCCTTTTTACTCCGATCAATGGGTATGGACAAAATTTAAAAATGTTCATCCATGCTTAACCACTTCAGCCCCGGAAGATTTGGCTGCTCAATGACCAGGTAATTTTTTGCGATACCGCACTGCGCCGCTTTAACTGACAATTGCGCTGTTTTGCGACGCTGTACCCAAACAAAATTTTTCCTACAAATAGAGCTTTTGTTTGGTGGTATTTGGTCATCTCTGCGTTTTTTATTTTTTGCGCTATCAACAAAAAAAAAAAGCGACAATTTTGAAAAGAACACAATATTTTGTACTTACTGCTATAATAAATATCCGAACGGCGCTCTAAGAGGATATTTGTGTGATTGTATTGCAGGGGCACATGCCTTTTGCATTGTGTAGTCCTGTGGTGGAAGGGATTCTGGCATTTTGCAGCCACTTTACTATGTTCACACTGGGGATTCCTGACAGGCAGGGAGGGAGAGGGGGAGAGAAGATAGCACATTGCATGGCAAGCCCTACCTCGAAAATAAGACCCAGGCTTATTTTTGGGGAAACACGGTATACAGCCGCTTGATCGTTTTTACAGGCAGCGGAATGAGTCTTCCCCACCCACTGCTGCCTCCTTATTCTGGCTCTCCCATCCCACCGGGCAGCCCAGGACCGATCCATCTGGCAGCATCAGCTTCCCTGCACATAGTGAGAGGAATTGATGTTGTTTGACATCAGAAGCAGCAAGGATTTTGGTACTTCTGGTTTTGGTTTGTTTATTTACAATCCGTTACCGGCGTGTAAAGGAGCCGATCAAACTGACCTCAGTTTGAATAGGTGCTTTGGAGGCCAGAGGAGAGATAGCTTTCCATAAAAAGGACCTGTCATGGCCCATGCTATCAAAAGGGATGTTGTTCATCTCTTGTGATAGCAATAAAGTTGATTAAAAAATAAAATAAAGGTACAGTGTAAAATAAAAAGCCCCCTTTCCTCCTGTGCTCACACACAATTTCACAAATGCAAAATGCTCATGTATGTAAACATATTCAGGTGCACCATACGTGTGAGGTATAACCATGAACATCAGAGCGAGAGCCATAATTCTAGCACCAGACCTGCTGTGTACCTCCAAACTGGTAACCTGTAAAGACTTTTAAAGCTTCGCCTATGGATAATTTAATGTACCATAGTTTGATGCTATTCCACAGGCATGCACAATTTTAAAATATGGCATGAGTGGTATCTATTTACTTGACGTAATATCATGTTTTATATTTTATTTATTATTACGTTTTTTTTTGCTAAAAACTTGTGTTTGATAAACCGGTGCACAAATATTGTGTGAAATAAGAAATTGCAACAACCGCTTTGTTCTCCAGGGCCTCTACTTAAGAAATATAATGTTTGGGGGTTCTAAGTAATGGCATATATATTCAGAGGACATGTGATCTCAGGGTCCTTCCCTGCTCAGATGGTGGAGTACACCAGCCGGGGTTGAGGCAGGCTTGCCACCCCTGGCACTTGCTGCCATGCGGCCTCAGGTGGCCGACCTGAGGGCCTGAAGCTAAAGTAAAGGAGAGACCCTGGTGCTTATGAAGAGCTGACTGAGGGGGAGCTGTGCCTGAGAGGATCTGTTTGCAACTCCAGTGAGTACAAACCAATGATCTAGGAGCCTGTTCTTTTTGGCTACCCCTGTTTGTTAATACAGTCAGCGGAGGATCCAACTAAAGGGATCACTAGCTAGTGATCTGAAGAGCTCGTCCAGCTGTTGCTACTGCATGGAACTTTGCTCAGTTCTACTACTTTTGGACTTTCAAACAGTCTGCAGTAACTGACTTGTACCTAAAGAGCTTTGTCTACCTGTCCTACACAACAAGAGACTTTGGTCATGCTTTTGATTTTGACATTGCTACACAGGAGAAGTCTGCCATCTGCTCATCAGCAAGGGACTTCACCTACCGTACTACTCAATTCTAGATCAGCTAGAGTCCTCAAGTTGTCCATAGTTTTATTTCCAGAGTATCCTACTACAAATCCCCTACCCTATCCAAGTTCTCCAAATAAATCTACAAAAACAACATCTCCTAGACTGGTTATTGACTACATCAAGCCTAAGTGTATGTGTGCCTGGCTGCAGAAAATACCTTGCGCCTGGCTGCCATTGAAGAAGTGAGGACTGTCAGTGTAAAAGCAAGCTTGCGGGGTCCCAGTGCATGCTTGGCCAATCATCAGCCAGCAATGCACTGCGATGGCGCAGTGCATTGTGGGCCATTCGTACAACACGAACATGGCGCAAACGGCCCACAAAGTTCTGGATTCGCCGAACAGGCGAACGGCCGATGTTCGAGTCTAACGTGTTCGAATCAAACACCAAGCTCATCCCTAATGATCACCAAGAGCTTGTTGGAATATTTTTGCCGCCACAGATTGGGCGGCAGTATCAGCTGGGTATTTATCTAGTTTAGGGTTCAAAACCAAATTGGAGTCACCAGCCAGCAACTAGACATGGGAACTGTCAAAAAATTTGTTTCGTTTCCTTCCGTTTCGTATATAAAAAAATTCTTAATTCGTGTACATTTTTTTACGAATCGTTACGAATCGTTAACGCGGCTAATGAATTGACGGTTCCCATAACACAGAGAACAATTCGAATCCAACCACAAATATCGAATTTCAACTAATACGAAAGAAATTATTATAGGGGATATAACGAATGCTTCGAATGAATTCGAGATTCAGTATATGTAATATCGAGAACTGTTCCTGCACAAAGTGTCATTTTTGCAGGAAAAAAAGCTATTTAAAATCACTCGCAGCTATTGAATTTTCGGCTCTGTAACACAGAGAACAGTCATTCATTGATAAAAAAAAAAATATTAAGGGAAACCCCACTTCAAATTAAAAAAAAAAATGACGTGGGCCGCCCCCTAAATATCCATACCAGACCCTTCAGGTCTGGGATGGATTTTAAGGGGAACCCCGGCCAAAAAAAAAAAATGGCGTGGGGTCCCCCTCAAAATCCATACCAGACCCTTTATCCGAGCACGCAACCTGGCAGGCCGCAGGAAAAGAGGGGGGACGAGAGCGCTCCCCCCTCCTGAACCGTACCAGGCCACATGCCCTCAACATTGGGAGGGTGCTTTGGGGTCCCCCCCCAAAGCACCTTGTCCCCATGTTGATGAGGACAAGGGCCTCTTCCCCACAACCCTGGCCATTGGTTGTGGGGGTCTGCGGGCGGGGGGCTTATCGGAATCTGGAAGCCCCCTTTAACAAAGGGGACCCCCAGATCCCAGCCCCCCCGTGTGAAATGGTAAGGGGGTACAAAAGTACCCCTACCATTTCACCAAAAAAGTGTCAAAAATGTTAAAAATGACAGGAGACGGTCTTTGACAATTCCTTTTATTAAAATCTTCTTTCTTCTGGTCTTCCTTCTTCCTTTCTTCATCCTTCGGTTTCTTCATCTTCTCCTTCCGGCATCTTCTTCCATCTTCTTCCATCTTCTTCTTCCTCCGATCCACTTCTTCTTGCTCTGGTCTTCTCGTCCTTCTCGTCCGGCATCTTCTTCCATGGCGTCGGCGTCGGTGTCTCTTCTTGGGCCGCTCCTCGCAATGAGAGGCTCTCGCTGTGTGAGGCTTCGCTGCGTCTGACAGGTCTATTATAACGGAGGGCACCTGGTGACCACGCCCCCTCTGACGCACGGGGACTTCCCTATGGCTTTCCCCATGACGGCAGAGGGGGGCGGGGTCACCAGGTGCCCTCCGTTATAAAAGACCTGTCAGACGCAGCAAAGCCTCACACAGCGGGAGCCTCCCATTGCGAGGAGCGGCCCGACAGAAGAACAGACGCCGACGCCATGGAAGAAGATGCCGGACGAGAAGACCAGAGCAAGAAGAAGCGGATCGGAAGAAGAAGATGGAAGAAGATGCCGGAAGGAGAAGATGAAGAAACCGAAGGATGAAGAAAGGAAGACCAGAAGAAAGAAGATTTTAATAAAGGAATTGTCAAAGACCGTCTCCTGTCATTTTTACCATTTTTGTAACCTTTTTTGGTGAAATGGTAGGGGTACTTTTGTACCCCCTTACCATTTCACACGGGGGGGCTGGGATCTGGGGGTCCCCTTTGTTAAAGGGGGCTTCCAGATTCCGATAAGCCCCCCGCCCGCAGACCCCCACAACCAATGGCCAGGGTTGTGGGGAAGAGGCCCTTGTCCTCATCAACATGGGGACAAGGTGCTTTGGGGGGGGACCCCAAAGCACCCTCCCAATGTTGAGGGCATGTGGCCTGGTATGGTTCAGGAGGGGGGGGCGCTCTCGTTCCCCCCTCTTTTCCTGCGGCCTGCCAGGTTGCGTGCTCGGATAAAGGGTCTGGTATGGATTTTGAGGGGGGCCCCATGCCATTTTTTTTGGCCGGGGTTCCCCTTAAAATCCATCCCAGACCTGAAGGGTCTGGTATGGATATTTAAGGGGACCCCTATGTCATTTTTTTTTTAATTTGAAGCGGGGGTTCCCCTTAATATACATAGCAGACCTGAAGGGCCTGGTTATTGAATTTGGGGGGACCCCCATGCTTTTTTTTTATCAATGACTTTGAATGAATGAATGAATGTTCTCTGTGTTAAGGAGCCGGCAATTCATTAGCCGAGAGTGATTTTAAATAGCTTTTTTTCCTGCAAAAATGACATTGTGCAGGAACAGTTCTGGATATTAGATATACTGAATCTTGAATTCATTCGTTACATCCGCTATAATAATTTCTTTCGTATTAGTTGAAATTAGATATTTGGTAGTAGTTGGATTCAAATTGTTCTCTGTGTTACAGAGCCGACAATTCAATAGCCGCGAGTGATTTTAAATACCGTATATACTCGAGTATAGGCCGTCCCGAATAGCCGAGGCCCCTGATTTACCACAAAAAAACTGGGAAAAGTTAAGGACCCGTGTATTAGCCGAGGGGGGGAAATGGAGAAGCTACTGTAAGTGAAAAAGAGTGTCAGCAAATGCCCATCTACATGTCCCCTGTGTCCTATACAACCCCCCGTGTCCCCAGTGCAGCCTACCTGTGCCGATCGATCCGGTGTCCCGCTGTCCCGCGTCCCTCGGGGGCCGCTGTCCGGTGTCCCGCTGTCCCGTGTCCCTCGGGGGCCGCTGTCCGGTGTCCCTCGGGGGCCGCTGTCCGGTGTGCTGTGTCCCTCGGGGGCCGCTGTCCGGTTGTCCTGCCGATCAGCGTACACGCTGAAGCGCCAGGCGCCATTGCAGGTTTGAAAGCCGCGCCTCCTCCTCCTCCTCGTCCGTGATAGGAGGAACACTCGGTTTTCCAAGCAGTCATGTGCAGTGTTCCGCCTATCACGGATATTCTCTCATCCTCATCCATGAGATGAGAAAGACAGAACATCCGTGATAGGCGGAACACTGTACTGCTGGGAAAATTAGTGTCCACCTATCACGGATGGGCGGGAGGAGGCGGCGCGGCTTTTGAACAGTGCCGTCTGTCTACATGACAAGCTGTTCATGTAGGCAGACCGCACTGACTCGAGTATAAGCCGAGAAGGGGACTTTCAGCCCTAAAAAAAGGGCTGAAAATCTCGGCTTATACTCGAGTATATACGGTAGCTTTTTTCCTGCAAAAATGACACTTTGTGCAGGAACAGTTCTAAGCACAGGAAACATGCGCCCCTTCACAGACATACTATAAAGTTCGGATCGGAGGAAGAAGAAGATGGAAGAAGATGGAAGAAGATGCCGAAAGGAGAAGATGAAGAAACCGAAGGATGAAGAAAAGAAGGAGGAAGACCAGAAGAAAGAAGATTTTAATAAAGGAATTGTCAAAAGACCGTCTCCTGTCATTTTTACCATTTTTGACACTTTTTTGGTGAAATGGTAGGGGTACAAGTACCCCCTTACCATTTCAAACAGGGGGGGCGGGATCTGGGGGTCCCCTTTGTTAAAGGGGGCTTCCAGATTCCGATAAGCCCCCCACCCGCAGACCCCCACAACCAATGGCCAGGGTTGTGGGGATGAGGCCCTTGTCCTCATCAACATGGGGACAAGGTGCTTTGGGGGGACCCCAAAGCACCCTCCCAATGTTGAGGGCATGTGGCCTGGTACGGTTCAGGAGGGGGGGGTGCTCTTTTTTGCTCTTTTCCTGCGGCCTGCCAGGTTACGTGCTCGGATAAAGGGTCTGGTATGGATTTTGAGGGGGACCCCATGCCATTTTTTTTTTGGCCAGGGTTCCCCGTAAAATCCATCCCAGACCTGAAGGGTCTGGTATGGATATTTAGGGGGGACCCCACATCATTTTTTTTTTAATTTGAAGTGAGGTTCCCCTTAATATCCATAGCAGACCTGAAGGGCCTGGTTATTGAATTTGGGGGGACCCCCACGCTTTTTTTTTTTATCAATGAATGACTGTTCTCAGTGTTACGGAGCCAACAATTCATTAGCCGGCAATAGCCGCGAGTGATTTTAAATAGCTTTTATTCCTGCAAAAATGACACTTTGTTTTACAAATCATTCGAATCATTCGTTATATCCGCTATAATAATTTCTTTCGAATTAGTTGAAATTCGATATTGGTAGTTTGATTCAAATAATTTGGAGCTGAAATTCGTAAACTGAATTTTTCCTGCAAAAATGACACTTTGTTTTACGAATCATTCGAATCATTCGTTATATCCGCTATAATAATTTCTTTCGAATTAGTTGAAATTCGATATTGGTAGTTTGATTCAAATAATTTGGAGCTGAAATTCGTAAACTGAATTTTTCCTGCAAAAATTACACTTTGTTTTACGAATCATTCGAATCATTCGTTATATCCGCTATAATAATTTCCTTCATATTAGTTGAAATTCGATATTTGGTAGTCGGATTCTAATAATTTGGCGACGAAATTCGTAAATGGAATTTCGTATTCCGTACGGAATTCGTATTCGAAAAAATTCGTACTACGGATTCGTAAATTCGTTCGAATTCATACGAAACTAATCGCACATGTCTACCAGCAACAACGTACCAGCCTGGTGGGCCAGCAAGAGCAAGCAAACATAGGTGAGGAAAGGGCCCGGGTTTACATTAGGTGCATAATATGTCAAAATTGTGACTTCAGTATCTTGAAGTAGACCTTGAAGCGTTTGGGGTGGTTTTGTGAAAGGCAATCAGGACCTCTTATTGTTTGGTAGGGCCATTAGCCTGATACACAAGAGGGTAGCTAGCATCAAAGTATTTGGGATGAGAAGTAGCTAATAGGTGAGTTTCCTGCAAGCAGGCAACGTGAACCTTGCATTTCCTAAGATAGCGAAATACTTTGACTCGCTTCTGCGTCGAGTCCAGGCCATGGACATTAAGAGATAACCAGTTGAGCGCCATCATAAGTGGTAAGGATTAGCTATACTTACATTACCCTCTGAGACCAGGAAAAAAAGGGGAGGTAAGGTGAATAGAGAAAAGAAGAGAAGAGGTGAGAATGATGTAGAAATGACAACATTTTGGTTTATAGCACAAACAGAACACTTAAGTGCAACAACTTTAAGCCCACAAAAGGGCTGGCTAGTGGGAAGGACAAAAATTAACCAGATGGTGGAGCACAAGTGTCCACCCGAACTATGCAGAAACATTAGTATTGAATAAATGGTAGACTGGAACATTAACTTGGGGATGTTTTTTTTTTCCTCTTGCTTCCCTTTCCCAAACTTTTATAGTAACTGAGCATATACAGAGCGTCCGATACAAGGACTGTTCCAGGTGCCAGGTACAAAGGGGCAAATGAATAAGTATACATATTTATATAAATGATCTCTCTAAAGATATGAATCTGGGGTGTTCCAGCTGTAGCGGCCCTGTGTAATGGCACCTGGAAGTAGGGAGGGTCTGCTGATCTGAGTGGGTTAAAATCAGGAAGCATTACATAAATACCCCATGTCTGGTATGAACATTTCGGCTGGGGAAATGCGGTGTTTGAAGCAGCCGAACATGTTCCCTGAAGCTCTGAGAGGATGTAAGTCCCAGATTGCCATTGAGTAGTGCGGAAGTGGCCTGTATTCCAGCAAGCACAGCAGAAAGTAACAGTCATGGCCTATTGAATAGATATATTGTCAGAAGCCATGAAATCAGACCGAGACAGAAGTACAGTTAGATCACACTTGTTTAATAATAAAAGTAAAAAGAACAAACGTAGTCAAAACATAGCCAAAATTCAGTAACTGGGACAGATAGTAGCCAAGCCAGAATTCAGGGATCAGTGTAGTGGAACAGCAAGCAGGATCTGGAGCCAGAAGGGATGTCAGCAAAGCAAGTCTTCAAACAGGAAAGCAGGAGAATGTCTCTGTGATGTTGACCAAGGCGAAGGCAGAGATCCACTGGACTGAAGTAGGCAGGACTGATGAGCAGGATATCATCAACAGCTGGGTAACTGTGGAGAGATAGGAGCTGGCAATTATCCGACAGCTGAGCAGCCATCCCTGAGAAGGAAGGGCTGAGCTCAGCCCCGACATATATATATTGTGGAGATGCGCCCCATCTCACAGGTGCATATAAGCAGCACATGCCTGATTTTGGCAGGGATGCTAATTGCACACCTGTGGGCTGGGTTCAAAAACATCCCAGGAAATGCAGTCAGTGCTCAGACCTGGAGACGGCTCCGCCCAGCAGACAGGAAGTCTGGCCAGGAGGTTGGGAGAGTTCCAGGAGATAGAGACAGGAGCCTAAGACTGGAGGTGGCAGTCTGAAGCAGGCAGGTGTAGCCTGCGACTAAAGCAGCACGAAGCTGACAATGAGTAAGCCAGGAGGCTATTGCTTTGGTTATGCAGTGATGGTCGAACCCCCTGCGAGGGAAGATTTCTGTTGATTTGAACTTTTTTCATTTCCTTTAAATAAAAGTGGGCTGCCATGCCCTAAAACACAAGTCTGGAGTGGCACGTTTCTGAAAAATCGCATGCACCACTTGTATCTAATCACCCCGGATCGTCACAATTGGTGGAGAAATTGGCGTTGGGCACGGATGGCTTTGGTCCAGATCCTCGCATGCCTGAAACCGTGAGTGTCAGAGACTGTGTGTATTGCTGTTGCTGTGTGAAGCAAAGTGATGGGTGCTGTGTCTCAGCTGTAAGGAGACAGTATGCAAAAACATTTTTTTGAAGGAACTCTGCATCTGTTGCTGCAAAGATGCATGTTGTTGCCCGTAGCAACAAAGGCAAGGTCAGGCGTGAGACCTATGGCCAATGGTGGAATGATCCTGATGAGAGTCCTGGCTGGTGGGCTCAAGAGGATTGTTACAGTTACTGGAGAAGCTCTGCAGGGAGAAGGCAGTCTCCCATAGCAACCAGTGAAGTGTCGTCTGGATGGTGGGGCTCCTATGAAGAGGTGGCTCACTGTTCCCACAAAGAGGGCTGGGAAGCCCGAGAGTCTTTCATTTCACCCGGTAACCGCATGGGGAAATGCAGCAGGAGAAAGCAACAGGCTGACTGGACATTCAAGAGGAGAGCGGTTGCCCGTAGCAACGCCTGTGATTCCAAGTCTACAGACTGGGTGAGAAAGACTGACTATGTGACTGTGCACACGGGAGTGGAAGTGACCCCAAATGGGAGATCCCCTGTTTGTGCTAAAAAGGACTTGCCTTGCTGCAGTGACCTGTTCAGTGGGGAGGCAAGTGTTAAAGTTAAAAAGCTTGATGTCTGCAATGAAACTCCATCTGCTCATGCTGATGAGGGTGGGGAACAGCAACATGGTGTGGTTAAAAATGTGTTGCCACAATGCAGGGTAAAACAAAGTCATGTGTTTAATGTTGAGGAGTGTAAAACTGACAAAAGCAGTGTTTCAGATGCTATTGAGCCTCTTGGTCTGTCCAGGTCTCATTGGGATGATGTAGTCCAACAGAGCAATACCTACTGGGATGATTTGGCCAAGAGACTAATAGCAATGCTGGAAGACGCTTTTGCTGCTAAAAGAGTAGTGGATGCTATGGCTGCTGTGCCAGGAGAGGTGTCTGCAGAACAACCTATAGGCCAAGATGCACGGGTTGTTGCAGAGACTAATCCTCTCATGACTGAAGGTCCCAGCGAGTGTAAACGCACAGCGAAAATTGTGTCCACAATGATAAAAAGAGAAAATTTGTATTTTGTGACAGACATGCTTAATGAAATGTTAGCATCATGGAGTATACAGCCAGTATATATCTTGCCGTCCTCTCCTGTGTTTGGAGAACTGGTACCACGGGGTACGGCTGATTGGCGCTGGATATTGCAGGCTGTACTGTGCAGAAATCGCAAATGCTTGAATCGCTTAATGCAATGTTTTGTATTGATGTGGAAAGTTGTCTCACAGTGTGCTGGATTGCGTCATACAAAGCTTGTGTATGACAAGCACTCTGGAGCGCTGTTAGACAAGGCAGAGGTATCGGAAATACCAGCGGTAACAGAAATGGTGAAAACTGGTGTGGAAAAAAGTGTTGTGCAAGAACAGTCACTGGTGGAGTGTTGGACAACAGGGGGCGATGTGAAACTTTGGGAAGGTCCCATAAAGAGTAACTGCTCCCCTGTGTGTGGTCCCTCCTCAGACACTGTCCTAGCAAGCGATGGGACCAGAGTTCCTGGTAGTGTTGAACTGGGTAATTTTGAGAAAGCGGTTGCCAGGGGTAACTATGCAGGTATCAGCGAACCTGAAACCCAACAAGTGCTGGGTAAAGTTGAGACCGATGTCAAAGTACCCCTACAGTTTTGGCAGAGTAGATCTGGGGGAGGTGTAAGCTCCCAAAAGTTAGGAAGAAGTCCGCATGGAAGTATACCCGGAAAAAGAGGTGGGTGGAGTGCCCCTTTAGGAAAAAAGGGTTTTGTATTTCTCCCTCTGGTGCGAAACAGTGGCGGAGGATATGTGGAGATGCGCCCCATCTCACAGGTGCATATAAGCAGCACATGCCTGATTTTGGCAGGGATGCTAATTGCACACCTGTGGGCTGGGTTCAAAAACATCCCAGGAAATGCAGTCAGTGCTCAGACCTGGAGACGGCTCCGCCCAGCAGACAGGAAGTCTGGCCAGGAGGTTGGGAGAGTTCCAGGAGATAGAGACAGGAGCCTAAGACTGGAGGTGGCAGTCTGAAGCAGGCAGGTGTAGCCTGCGACTAAAGCAGCACGAAGCTGACAATGAGTAAGCCAGGAGGCTATTGCTTTGGTTATGCAGTGATGGTCGAACCCCCTGCGAGGGAAGATTTCTGTTGATTTGAACTTTTTTCGTTTCTTTTAAATAAAAGTGGGCTGCCATGCCCTAAAACACAAGTCTGGAGTGGCACGTTTCTGAAAAATCGCATGCACCACTTGAAAGGCCTGGATACTTTCCTAAATGTACATAATATAACTGGGTACTGACATTTATAGGTAAAGTTGATCCAGGGAAAATCCGATTGCCTCTCGGGGGATCAGGAAGGAATTTTTTTCCCCTGCTTTAGCAAATTGGAGAATGCTCTGCTGGGGTTTTTTTTGCCTTCCTCTGGATCATAGATAGGTATAGAATGGGGTATATGGGATTGTATGATATATATATATATATATTTTTTTTTTTGTTTAATTTGTGGTTGAACTAGATGGACTTGTGTCTTTTTTCATAGCTAACTATGTAACTATGTAACTATCTAATCACCCCGGATTGTCACAATATATATCCATTCAATTGCATATACTGTAAAAAAAAAAATATATATATATATATATATATATAGTAAGGGGGAGATGGCTTAATGCGAGACTGGGTTTCCAATCAATTCAATGGGGGCCAACATGAAGACCACAGATGGGGGAACAAAAGAGGAGCTTTAGTAGGCACAAATTCAGCCAGGAGTAACTTCATGGAAGCGTTAAGCTTTCAGTGAGCGTAGAGCTTGAGAGCCTCGGAGAAATGATTGAGATGATTTGTGGGATGGAGCAGCTCGGTGTGGCCAAGGTTGTAAGGAGCAAGGCAGCTGGACCGGAGAAGATGAAGAGCCTTGTGATGGTGGGAGATCAAAGTTCAGGCCTTGGAAGCGGCGACGTAGCTCTGTAGTGTTTACTGCATGGAACTGCTGTTGCTTATAAGAGAAGGATAGCTTAAAAGGAAATCCCCATCTGTACTTTATTATACCACGGGTTTGTAGGGTTTGCAGGTAGGGTTTTAAATTCCATTGTTTGGAAATAGAGATCAGTGATATGTCAGCAAACAGCTGAAGCCGATTGCCCTGAAAGGAGAGTACTTGCTTTTCAAGTGCTGCCTGTAGTAGCTTTTCTTTTGTAAGGAAATAATGAAATGTCATGATGACATCTTGTGGGGGACCGTCAGGTTGTTTAGTGGATAGTGCACGGTGTATGCCGTCTATTTCCATGCGTTCCAAGGCGATTTCAGGTGCCAATTTTTGCCAGTAGCTGTGCCCTGCAGGTCTGTGATCACCTCTAGGAGACCATGAAGATGGAGGTTGTCTCTCCGGGCACGGTTTTCTGCATCTTCCAACTTATCCCGGACTTGATCTAATGCATCCTGAATGCTGTCTACCTCCTGCTCATGTCCCTCCAACAATGTGGTCGCAAGGTCCTTGTGGTTCTCCAGCTGGTTAGTGCAGTGCCCATGCTCCTTTAAGCCTTTGGTGAAGTCTGAGGAGAGTTTGCAGGAAGCTGCTGTAATTTCCTCCCTGATAATGGAGCAGATTTTCTGGAGCAGGGCATCTGCAGAGGGCTCAGGAGGGCTTTGCGAGTCTGAGGGAAATTGCGGCAAACTCTCATCCTGGTATGCTAGATCAGCAGAGGAGGACAGCCGTGTTGTTTCGTCAGAAGCTGGAGGCTCTGGCACCAGCCTGGTTGTCTTCACAGAGGGAGGAGACTTGTGCTGTGCCGCTGTTTATTTTTTGTTTTGTGGCTCTTGTACATGCCCGGTTGTAACACAGGCGATTGGGGAACTCCGGTTGTCGGAATAGGTCGCAGTTGTGAGGAGAGGGAGCCGCTGTATGTGTTCGGGGGGCATGGAGCAGGAGCCCACTTAAATGTCATTTTTTTTAAATGCAAGCAGTTTAAAGTGGTTCTGAAGGCTGAAAGTTTTTTTACCTTCATGCATTGTATGCATGAAGATAAAAAGCCTTCTGTGTGCTTCCCTAGGCCCCCCTCAAATAATCACCTGAGTCCCTTCTTAATCCAGAGATGTACACGGAAGCCTCAGCTGTCCCTGGTGTCTCTCTCCTCATTGGCTGGGACACAGCAGCAGGAGCCATTGGCTCCTATTGCTGTCAATCACAACCAGTGAGCCAATCATGAGACAGCAGGGCAGAGCCACTGCTCTGTGTGTCATACGGACAGATAGAGCAGGGCTTGGGAGCTAGTATGCACAAGTGCCCCCACAGCAAGTGGCTTGCTTTTGGGGGCACTGGTCAAGGGGGAGGAGCCAGGAGCACCTGTGGGGGATACAAGAAGAAGAGATTCGGGCTGCTCTGTACAAAACCATTACACAAAGCAGGAAAGTATAACGTGTTTGTTATTTAAAAAAAAAATACTTTTATATCACTTTACGTAACTGTATTTTACTTATTATCCTCCTGCAGTCTCTGTACAGCAGATCTCAGTCTGTGTGGGAGAAGCTGCATAATGTGTAAGTCCATAGTGCTACAGTGCAAGGAGCATGCTGATAGATGGAAAACTCAGAATGGCAGAGAGAGGAGCCCATCATTCTGTTGCTTCTTCTTTCACTGGTGAGGCACAGTGCGGGGGAGAACTGCAGCAAGAAAAAAAAAAGAAGCAGGTCTTCTCCTCTCCCAGAACGGGCTCTGTAAATCTTAGAACTGGAAGCACAGAGATACAAATCCTTTGACAGATAAAAACGGGTCCTTTTTTGTATTTTATCTTTGTCTAAGCTGTTTCCCTGGAGTTCCGCTGTAAATCAAAGGCTACAAAACAATGTAATACTGTATATTGCAGCTTACAACTTCTTGAAGTGATGGTTGCTTTAGTGTTTTTTTTTCCTGGAGATCCTGTCAGTAACACACTTCCTGTCCTAAGGTGATGACCTTCATTGTTGGGTTTTAAAAGTTACACTATTTAACCGCTTCCCGACCGGCGCACGACGATGTACGTCAGCAGAATGGCACAAACAGGCATATGTGCGTACAGGTATGTCCCTTTAAATTTGCCACCATGCCATCGCGTGCGCGCTGGTCGGGACCTCCGTGAGTCTGATTGCGAGTCCCGCAGACTCGTCTCACGGGAGGAAGAACGGGGAGATGCTAAAGTAAACAAGCATCTGCCCATTCTGCCTAGCAGCAGTGACACTGATCTCTGCTCCATGTGATTGGAGCAGAGATCAGTGATGTGTAAAACACAGCTACGCCCTCCACAGTTAGCAACACGCCCGTAGGACACACTTAACCCCTACACTGCCACCTCCTGGTTAACCTCTTCACTGCCAGTGTCATTTACACAGGAATCAGTGCATTTGTATAGCACTGATTGCTGTATAATTGACAATGGTCCCAAAAATGTGTCAAAAATTTCCGATGTGTTCGCCATAATGTCGCAGTCACAATAAAAATCGCTGATCGCTGCCATTACTAGTAAAAAATGCCATAAAACTATCCCCTATTTTGTAAAAGCTATAACTTTTGTGCAAACCAATCAATAATCGCTTATTGCATTTTTTTTTTACCAAAAATACGTATCGGCCTAAACTGAGGAAAAAAAATCTTTTTTTTTATACATTTTTGGGGGATATTTATTATAGCAAAAAGTAAAAAATAATGTGTTTTTTCAAAATTGCCGCTCTTTTTTTGTTTATAGCGCAAAAAATAAAAAATGCAGGGGTGATCAATACCACCAAAAGAAAGCTCTATTTGTGGGAAAAAAAGGACGTCAATTTGGTTTGGGAGCCACGTCGCACGAGCAAACAATTGTCAGTTAAAGCGACGCAGTACCGAATCGCAAAAAGTGGTCTGGTCTATGGCCAGCAAAATGGTTCGGTCCGAAAGTGGTTAAATAACCGTTTTTCTTCTCATATTGAATACAGTCTGTGGTACTTTTTTACATTTGCATTAACAGTTACATTTTTAACCACTTGCCTACCGGGCACTTACACCCCCTTCCTGCCCAAGCCATTTTTCAGCTTTCAGCGCTGTCGCAATTTGAATGACAATTGCACGGTCATGCTACACTATACCCAAACAATTTTTTTATAATTTTCTTCACACAAATAGAGATTTCTTTTGGTGGTATTTAATAATTACTGCTGGGTTTTTTATTTTTTACAAAAAAGAAAGAAAAAAGACCAAAATTTTGGAAAAAATATGTTTTTTTACTTTTTTTGTCAGTAAATTTTGTAACTAAGTCATTTTTCGCCTTCACTTATGTGTGCTGATGAGGCGGCTCTGATGGGCACTGATAGGCTGAACTGGTGGGCATTGATGAGGTGGCACTTATGGGCACTGATTAGGTGGCACTGATGAGGAGGCACTAATATGCCACACTTATGGGCACTGATATGTGGCACTGATGGGCACTGTTAGGCGGCACTGGTGGGCACTGGTAGGTGGCACGGATAGGCGGTATTGATGGGCACTGATGGGCATTGATGGGTGGCACTGATGGGTAACACTGATGGGCATTACTGATGGGCATTGATTGACAGCAGTGATGGGCAGCACTGATAGGTGGCTCTGATTGGCATCGATAATGGGCACTGATCGGTGGCACTTGTGGGCATTGGTGGGCACTGATTTGTGACACTGTTTTGCAATATTGTAATCAGGGCACTTATGATCAGTGCCCTGATTACATTGCTAGATGTCCCCCTGCATGGAGATGCCGCTGATCGGCTCTCCTCGCCATACACTCTGTCAATGTGAGGCGAGGAGCGCCGCTTACCGGCACTTCCTTGTTTACATGTGACTGGCTGTGATTGGACACAGCCGATCACATGGTTAAAGAGCCGTGGACACGGCTCTTTCCACAGATCAGGGTCGCGTCGTGTCCTAGAAACATGGCGCTGCCCCCGTGGGTGCGCAAAAGCGGCCGTTCTGGGACGCCGTCTTATGATGTCGTCCCAGAACGAAAGCCGCACCGCCCCGGGCGGCAAGCAGTTAAAGGAAAAGCTTTAGGAGCCTACTACCTTTTTCTTAAGTTCAATACTGATATACAAAGATTTTATACCACATTTGTGAGACAACAATAATAAAGAAAAAAAATCACATTGTCAACTTTGTTGTTGCAAGTGCACTAATATGGCTACAATCACTTTAAAGAGGAAGTAAAGCCTCTTAAAAAAAAAAAAAAAAAAGACACCCTGCAAGGCAAAGGCATAATGCATAGCATACTAGCTCATTATGAATGACTTACCTGAAAACGAAGCCCCCGAAGCGGTCCTCATCCACGGTCTTCTGCGTCGCCATCAAACCCAGAGTGACTTCCGGGTCTCACCGCTCCATCGCTGTCATTCGCTGGAGCGGCGATGACGTCACTCCCGCGCATGCGCAGGAAAGCGGCATATCGCCGTGAATCCAGCAAGCGCAGTGCGCCTGCGCGCCGCGGTCTACGGCGCATGCACCGTAGACATCAATGCCTTTTCATTTCTAAATATCTCCTAAACCATGTAGGTTTAGGAGATATTTATTGGACCTACAGGCAAGCCTTAATCTAGGCTTACCTGTAGGTCAAAGTGGTTTGTAAGGGTTTACAACCACTTTAAAGTAACACTAAATGATATCCCTGTTTTCCAAAACAATACACATACAGTACACTACCAGCAATCTATTTATTATGAAATCATTTTTTTTTTTTTGTTTTTTATATTCTTTATTTTCAAATTTTTTCAAATGTTCCAAACATTTTATCTTTTACACTCATAACTAACACATTTTTATACATTTGTTTTCATTTAAACCCTGACCCGCCCTCTTCCCTCCCCCCCCCCCTCTAAAAAAAAAAAAAAAAACGGGCCTCTCGCTCACTCCTTCCCATTTCCAACAGCACTCCCTTCCATCATCTTCAAGTATCTCTCCGTTTTCCTGAACTCCACCCATTGTCGCCATGTCCTTTGATGTTTCCCCTCTAGGTCCTCTGTCCTGTGGATCGACTCTTCTATAGTTCTTATCCTCTCTACCTTCTTGATCCACTCTTTCATGGTGGGTGTCTCCTGAGATTTCCATAAACAGGGTATTAGAGCCTTCGCTGAATTTAATAAATAAGGGATTAAGCTGCGTCCGTATTGTCTCCCCCCCTTCTCTGTGTCGTGGAACAGGCACATCCATGGTTGTTTTTTAATCCTTTCTCCCGTTATGTTAAAAATTACTTCTATTATTTGCTCACAACATTTTTGTATTTTGGGGCACTCCCACCACAAGTGTGAAAATGTCCCCATTACAGAACAACCGCGCCAACAATTTGGGGATTTGTCTCCGCTGTAGGCATTTGCTCTTTGTGGGGTTACATACCACCTTGCTAAGAGCTTGTATGACATTTCCACTGTTTACATGTCTTGCCACAGAGTAGCCAAACCTTATTATCTTGTTTCTCTGTTCGTCGCTACTTAAGGGGCCATGAAATCATTTGTTACTGTGTTTATTTACCTCCTTGTAACATCCTTGTGGGATACTAAACCTCTCATGTTTACCCTCACTTGTTTGAAACAGGCAGTGTATGTTCTATGCTCTATGCACAGTACACATCCCATAGCTCATAGGCTCTAGTCCTTAATCTATGTAGAAAATGAGCAAGAGAGGGCTACATTCCTACATGAGTATGAGACCATGGAAAATAAACGTATCCACCTTATAACAGAAATGCTACGTACACATGATCGGAATTTTCGACAACAAATGTTCGATGGTAGCTTGTTGTCGGAAATTCCAACCGTATGTAGGCTCCATCGGACATTTTTGGTCGGAATTTCCGACAACAAAAATTTGAGAGCTGGTTCTCAAATTTTCCGACAACAAAATCCGTTGTCGGAAATTCCGATCATGTGTACACAATTCCAACGCCTAATTCCAACGCACAAAATTCCACGCATGTTCAGAATCAAGCAGAAGAGCCGCACTGGCTATTGAACTTAATTTTTCTCGGCTTGTTGTACGTCACCGCGTTCTTGACTTTCGGAATTTCCGACAACATTTGTGTGACCGTGTGTATGCAAGACAAGTTTTTTAGCCAACATCCGTCGGAAATAAATCCCAGGATTTCTCAGGAATGTTCGATCGTGTGTACACAGTTTAAGTCAGATCACAGCAGCAAACAAAAAAATTAATTAGGAGATTTGGAGGAGGCTGACTGCAACAGAATATATTTTTAAAGTTAAGAATACATACTTGAATAGAATAATTTCTTTCTAATACAGAATTTAGGGGCCCCTTAAGTTATACTCTTGTTCAATCCTAACAGTTTCACACTTTATACTAGTTATGCCTAGTTACACCTTTTTCTCAGATAGAAGACCTAAACTTTCCACTCAAAGCACATTTGCATAGCAACAATTAAAAAAAAAAGCTTTGCCCTATGGGCTACTGGATGGTGTAAGATAGAGGTGCACCATAAACTTTATTATGAATCTTTATAATAATATTTATTCATGTGGCATGCATATTTAGGCTACTAATGTACCTACTGAGTCAGAAATGTTCAGTTTTTGTCAGTATCTTAAGACACAGTTGTGTCTATGGAATACTGTTTTTGAGGCTCTGAACACTGACATGTCTGCATTCCATAGATGCAGCTACATGACAGCATCCAAGTATTAAAAATATATACATAGCATAAAAGCATAAAAGAACAATATGTGATTTTCAGAGTAATGCCGCATACACACGGTCGGAATTTCCGATGGAGACAGTCCGATGGGAGCTTTTCATCGGATTTTCCGACCGTGTGTATGCCCATTGGTCTTTTTCTGTCGGAATTTCCGATGGACTTTGGATTGAGAACCTGTTCTTAATTTTTCCGACTGAAAACCTTTCTATCAGATTTTTTTTTTCCGCAAAATTCCGACGCATGCTCGGAAACAATTCAACGCATGCTCAGAAGCATTAAACTTACCTTTTATAGTGCAGTCGAACGTTTTTTAAGGCGTGGTGTTATTGATCGTCGGAATTTGGTGTGACCGTGTGTAGGCAAGACAGTTTGAGCGAAATTCCGTTAGAATTCCGACGGGAAAACCATCAGAGCTTTTTCCGACGAGAATTCCGACCGTGTGTACATGGCATTAGATATTTTACTGCCCTATCAACCTTACAGTCACACGTTTTTCAAAAAAGATGGCATTTAAAAACTCAAAGACCCTAAATTTTGTGTTTAAGATTTTTATTTATAGTTTTTGTTCAGTATAATAAAACAAAATTGTGCCTATAAAACTTCCAAAAAAAGGGAAAAGAAAGTGCATGCCCTCAAGAAAATTACAGACATTCAAATGTTACTAGGGCTGGCCATACATGGTTGAATTTTGAAAGAATTTTCTTTTGAAAATCAGAAATTTCATGCATTTTGTGATCCGATGGTGCAACCATCAATTTCAAAATTTGACCAACCAAGCCTTCAATTTCACCTCATGTTGCTACAGAAAATAATTTTCATGGCTGGGAATCTTCTCTTCTTTCTGGGAATTTTCTTTTCTTGCACATTTCTTTTGCGATTAAATTTTTTGCAGGATTCTCCCATCATTGATTAGAAAATCGTCAGTTTTTCAGAAAATTTCCAACATGCCCGATTACTCAAATTCGATGGCAGCATGAAAATCAGCTGTTGCTGCAGCTCACGAATGGTGCGTAATGCAAACAAAAATTCTTAGATACGATTTTTGAAAGAAAATTCGAATTTGACCCATGTACCAACTGCCGCATGTCAAAAAATATGCAGAGAAAGTAAATATTATGTATTCGTTTTTAAAGTGATGTTTCCAACAGTCATGCCTCTGAAAGAACAGTGTGAATGCTTATTTTTCCTACTGCCTGCACTCAGTGGCGGCTGGTGAAGTTTTAGGATGGGGGGGATCAGACCCCGCCCTTCCTTTTTGGCCCCTCCCACTTGGTGAATTTGGGCTTGGTTTCAGCAAAATAGTGGGCGTGGCTCTAAAGGTGGTGTGGTTAGTGTCTGGGATGAATGAGGGATGGAGGGACAGCAGGCCCAGATCCTACACAACAATAGAAATATGTGTATTCTAGAAAGTTTCACAATCAGCAGATTGTTTCAAAGATATTCCAAACACTGGTGTTAACACTTGAATCATCCCGGCACCATGGCTGTTATGGTGTCAGGATGATTGAAGCACATTATTTATATTATTACATTGTAATATAAAATGAAATCATTCAACTCACCATAATGCAGAATCAGTGGGAGCCCTGAGCATGTTACTAGCCATGTCGCCTGCCACCAGATGCTTTCAGGTGTCCCCAGCAGAGTCTGTCCTTACATCAGGTGCGCCCAGCGAAGTCCCTCCTTACATGCAGCCTGTGTCACATAAAATGCAGCCTGTGTCCCACCAAATGCAGCAGCCTGTATCACCACCAAATGCAGCAGCCTGTGTCACCACCAAATGCAGCAGCCTGTGTCACCACCAATTGCAGAAGCCTGTGTCACCACCAAATACAGCAGCCTGTGTGTCAGAGGTACTCACCCGGGCCGATATGCTGAGAGCTGCTCCCCTTGCGACTAAGCGCACGATGCCTCTAGAGTGGGTACAGAGGACACCGGGCTCAAAGATGCACGGGTTGCCAGCAGGAGTGTAGCAGGTGGTGTGCAGTAGCGACGTTGACCAGGAGAGGCTGAAGCTGCACTGGGAGTAGACACCTGGCAGAGCTGTGATCAGGTAGAGGTTGCAGAGGTACCAAAGCATATACTGAAGGAGGACCCTCGGGAGCATGAGAGAACTGCAAGTCCAGAACACCGAGCAGGAGGTCAAGCACAAGGAGCAGGAGATAGTCCAACAAGCAGGCCGAGGGTCAAACACAGGCAACCAGGCAGTAGAAGTATCCAAGAGGCAAGCCAGGGGTCAAACACAGGTAAGTAACTCAGAGAATGTCCAGGAGGCAGGCCGGGGGTCAAGCACAGGTAATCAGGCAGTAGAGGTATCCAAGAAGCAAGCCAGGGGTCAAACACAGGTAAGTAACTCAGAGAATGTCCAGTAGGCAGGCCAGGGGTCAAGCACAGGTAATCAGGCAGTAGAGGTATCCAAGAAGCAAGCCAGGGGTCAAACACAGGTAAGTAACTCAGAGAATGTCCAGTAGGCAGGCCGAGGGTCAAGCACAGGTAAACAGGCAGTAGAAGTATCCAGGAAGCAAGCCAGAGGTCAAACACAGGTAAGTAACTCACAGAAGGTCCAGTAGACAGGCCGAGGGTCAAGCACAGGTAGTCAGGCAGTAGAAGTATCCAGGAAGCAAGCCAGGGGTTCAAACACAGGTAAGTAGCGGCAGCGGCAGTCAGACGGATTCCGGGTCGGCACGGGTAGTCAGGTAGATGCAGGGTACAGGGTACCGGGTACAGGATACAGGATACAGGATACAGGATACTGGACTGGAGACAGGACTCAGAAGAGACAACAAACCAACAATTTGAAAGCGAACAGGGAAGGCCTTTTATAGGCCAGGTAAATGGTCAGGTGGGATACCCGGACGAGTGCGCATGCGCACTCGTCTTCTGTCAGCGCCGCGCACAGCAGTGAGGCGTACTGGCTGGGTTGTGTCAGATACCCGAGTGCCGCGGACCCGCGCATGCGCACCCGTTACCCGGCGTACCTGTAACATTCGTTGCGCCGCTCTACCGCGCGTGCGCAACCCTGGAACCCGGCGAAGAGGCCTGGTATTTCCCTGACAGTGCCCCCCTCCTAAGGGCAGCCTCCGGATGCCCACTTCAGGATGTCTTTGATGATATTCTCGGATTAAGCGAGGGGCATGAATGTTTTCAGATGGCTCCCAGGAGCAGTCTTCTGGGGGATACCCCTTCCATTTAACAAGATATTGAACCTGACCTCTTCTTCTTCGGAGATCCAGAATTTTTTCCACCTCGAATTCTTCCTCTCCTTGGATGGTGATGGGAGGAGGAAGTGGCGTCTGCCTATCAGGGAAAGAATTGGCAATTACGGGCTTCAGCAAAGAGGCATGAAAAACTGGATGAATCCTATAGGAACTGGGGAGATCTAGTTCAAAGGCTACTGGGTTGATCACTCTCTTGACCTCAAAGGGGCCGATGAACCTGGGACCCAATTTCCGAGAAGGACAAGGGAGTTTTAAATTAGCGGTTGATAACCAAACTTTCTCACCAATCTGGAAAGGCGGGCATTCCTTCCTGCCCCAGTTGTACTGTACCTCATAACCCTTCTGTGCTTCCTTCATGGCCTGTTGGATCCGGAGGAAGTTGTCTTGGATATTTTTGACTAGGTCCTGTGCAGCTGGAGTAGGGACGTCTAGTATGGAATCTGGAAGAAAAGAAGGGTGATAACCGTAGTTTGCCCAGAAGGGCGTTTGATTAATGGCAGAATGCAAAGAATTATTATAGGCAAACTCCGCGTAGGGTAGTAGGCCTGACCAGTCATCTTGGGAGTAAGAACAAAAACACCTCAGGTATTGCTCGAGGGTCTGATTAGTGCGTTCAGTTTGACCGTTGGATTGTGGGTGATATGCTGAAGACATGGAAGTCCTGATTTCAAGGGATTTGCAGAGGTCTCTCCAGAATCTGGAGGTGAACTGTACCCCCCGGTCTGAGGTGATGTTAGCTGGAACTCCGTGTAACCTTATAATTTCTCTGATGAAGATGTCAGTGGTAGCAGAAGCCGAGGGGGTACCTTTCATGGGCAGGAAGTGAGCCATCTTTGAGAGGCGGTCAATGACAACCAGAATTGTGGTAAAGGAATCTGAGGAGGGTAAGTCCACGATGAAGTCCATGGAAATCTCCTTCCATGGACGTTCCGGGACAGATAGTGGACGTAACAGACCCCAGGACTTAGTGTTGGACCCCTTGTTCCTCTGACAAGTGTTGCAAGAAAGAACGTATTCCTGACAGTCCTTTCTCCAGCCCGGCCACCAGTAAGATCGACCTACCAAGTCCACTGTCTTCTGTACTCCAAAGTGGCCGGACATCTTGTGATCATGGAGAGTCTGCAGGACTTGGAGTCTGACAGGAGGAGGAACAAAGATTCGGGCATGGGCCCAGAGCAAATCCTGCTTCCTTTCAAGAAAGGGTAATGTGGGAGATGAGAACTGGTTGGAAGCCTGTTTAAGGGCTGTGGTCAAGTCAGGCTGAATGGCATGGAGGAAATTGTGGGCGGACAGGATGGTAGCAGGTTCTTTAGAGGATTCAGTGTCCAAAAACATATGGGATAAAGCATCCGCCTTGCCATTCTTGGAGCCAGGACGGTAAGTGATGTGGAAATTAAATTGGGAGAAGAACAAGGCCCAGCGGGCCTGTCTGGGTCTAAGGCGTTTTGCAGCCCTGAGGTACTCCAAGTTGCGGTGGTCTGTGAAGATGAGAATGGGTTGGGAAGCTCCTTCTAGCAGGTATCTCCATTCCTCGAGAGCGAATTTAATCGCAAGTAATTCCCGGTCGCCTACATCGTAATTCTTTTCAGGGGGACTTAATTTTCGGGAGGCAAAGGCGACCGGGTGGAGTAGGGCCTTTGGGCCACTTCTCTGCGATAGGATCGCTCCCATAGCAGAGTCCGAAGCGTCCACTTCTAGGACGTAAGGGAGTTCAGGGTCAGGGTGCTGCAAGATGGGTGCAGAGGAAAAAAGTTCCTTGAGCTTCTCAAAAGCGTCTTGCGCTTGGGGAGTCCACTGGAACTTGACTTGCTGATGGGTCAGTTGGGTGATTGGGGACACAATGGCAGAAAACCCCTGAATGAACCGTCTATAAAAGTTGGCAAAGCCGATAAAACGTTGGACTGACCTTTTGTCTGTGGGGGCAGGCCAATCCTGGATGGCCTTCACCTTTTGGGGATCCATCAGTACTCCTCCGGTGGTTATGATAAAGCCCAGGAACTGGATGGTATCAGTCTCGAACTCGCATTTCTCTCCTTTGACGTAGAGCCCGTGTTTACGGAGAATGAGAAGAACTTTCCGGACATGTTGACGGTGGGCTTCTAGAGAATCGGAGAAAATCAAGATATCATCAAGATATACAATGAGGAAGTTATCCAGATACTCACGGAAAATGTCATTGACAAGGTGCTGGAAGGTAGCTGGGGCATTACAAAGTCCAAACGGCATGACCAGGTACTCGAAATGGCCGAATCTGGACCTAAAAGCCGTCTTCCACTCATCCCCAGAGCGTATTCTAACTAGGTTGTAGGCCCCACGGAGATCCAGCTTGGTAAACACCTTGGCAGTCCTGAGCCGCTGAAAAAGTTCGGGAATGAGTGGGAGTGGGTACCTGTTCTTGATAGTAATTTTATTGAGTTCCCTGTAATCCACACAGGGTCTGAGGGAACCGTCTTTTTTTTCAACAAAGAAAATCCCAGCCCCTGCTGGCGAAGAAGATGGTTGGATGAACCCTTTAGCAAGATTTTCGTCAATATATACCCGTAGGGCTTCAAGCTCAGTTTCGGACAAGGGGAAAATCCTTCCGAAGGGGATCTCGGCCCCTGGTAGGAGATCAATCGGACAATCATATGAGCGATGAGGGGGAAGAGCTTCGGCCTTTCTTTCATCAAAAATGTCCATGAAGTCTCGGTAGGGTATTGGGACGTGTTGCAGGTCCTTGATACTGGGTTGCATGGCAAGATGAGTAAGAGGTACTGCGGGTTGATCCGGAAGGCAGTGCTGCAGGCAGTAAGGAGAGGAGAACTCCACTTCCCTGTTGACCCAGTCGATCCGAGGATTGTGAGCCAGTAGCCAGGGGTACCCCAGGATGATGGGGAACATAGGAGAGTGGATAATGTCAAAACGTAAAAGTTCCTGATGACCTGATTTGGTGCAGGTCAGGATGGGAGCGGTTTCCTGGGTAACCGGTCCTGAGCAGGGTGGAGAGCCATCAGCCAGCTGGATTTGAAGAGGTTGTTTCTTGGTAGTTAAAGGGAGGTTCAGGTGCCGTGCCAAGGTCAGGTCCATGAAGCAACTGCAGGCTCCGGAGTCAAGGATGGCTCCCAACTGGAAAGACTCTCCCGCTACCTGTAGGGAGAGTGGAACAGTCAGATGAAAATACGGAATTCCAACAGAGTGCGAACTCGAGAGGGACCCAGAAGGGCACTTACTGGGTCTTATGGGGCATTTCTGTAGGTAGTGCCCCGTGCCCCCGCAGTAGAGGCAGAGGTTGGCTTGACGACGACGGAGCCTTTCTTCAGCAGATAGGGGGGACCGTGCCAGGCCCAGCTGCATAGGTTCCCCATGAGGAGGAGAGCGAGAGTTCCAAGAAGGAGCAGGTGCCGGAGGGACCCGGGGCATCGTCCAGGTGGGACGAGGGCTCTGCAGTCTCTCTGCCCGTCGTTCCCGTAATCGACGGTCAAGTTTAATAACAAGTTGGCAGAGATCTGTGAAAGTGCTTGGGATCTCTCCTCGAGCCAGTTCATCCTTCAATACCTCGGATAGCCCCAAGCGGAATTGGTATTTTAGGGCTGACTCGTTCCAGTCAGTATCTGCTGCCCATTTGCGGAAATCCACTACATAGTCCTCTACAGGTCTTCTCCCCTGGGATATGGTATGCAGGGTAGATTCTGCCGTACCTGTGCGTTGGGAGTCCTCGTAGAGTGCTGCCATAGCGGAAAAGAAAGTCTCTACAGAATTCAACTGTGGGCTCTTTTGTTCCATCAAATGGTGTGCCCAGGATTGAGGGTCATCTGAAAGTAGAGAGATAATGAAACCCACTTTGGTGGATTCCAACTGGAAGGTCCTGGGTTGTAGAGCTAGGTGTAGCAAACAAGAATTTTTAAAGGAGCGAAATTTCCTTCGGTCCCCGGAAAAACGTTCTGGTGTGGGGACCCTGGGATCAGGATGGGACACGTCATAGGCAGGGAGAGCACCTCCAGGTGTTGATAGAAGAGTGGAGGTGCTGGCTGCAGGGGGTGACTGGTCCGCTTGGTTTGGAGACAAGGTCAGGTGCTGAAGACACCCTTCGATCTGAAAGTATCCATCTTGGAGGCGTTGTACAGCCTGCGTAAGGGTTGTCACCTGCTGGCATAAGGCCTCAAGGGGTGAACCAGCTCTGTCGGCCTCGGACATTGGCTGGTTTGTACTGTCAGAGGTACTCACCCAGGCCGATATGCTGAGAGCTGCTCCCCTTGCGACTAAGCGCACGATGCCTCTGGAGTGGGTACAGAGGACACCGGGCTCAAAGATGCACGGGTTGCCAGCAGGAGTGTAGCAGGTGGTGTGCAGTAGCGACGTTGACCAGGAGAGGCTGAAGCTGCACTGGGAGTAGACACCTGGCAGAGCTGTGATCAGGTAGAGGTTGCAGAGGTACCAAAGCATATACTGAAGGAGGACCCTCGGGAGCATGAGAGAACTGCAAGTCCAGAACACCGAGCAGGAGGTCAAGCACAAGGAGCAGGAGATAGTCCAGCAAGCAGGCCGAGGGTCAAACACAGGCAACCAGGCAGTAGAAGTATCCAAGAGGCAAGCCAGGGGTCAAACACAGGTAAGTAACTCAGAGAATGTCAAGGAGGCAGGCCGGGGGACAAGCACAGGTAATCAGGCAGTAGAGGTATCCAAGAAGCAAGCCAGGGGTCAAACACAGGTAAGTAACTCAGAGAATGTCCAGTAGGCAGGCCAAGGGTCAAGCACAGGTAATCAGGCAGTAGAGGTATCCAAGAAGCAAGCCAGGGGTCAAACACAGGTAAGTAACTCAGAGAATGTCCAGTAGGCAGGCCGAGGGTCAAGCACAGGTAAACAGGCAGTAGAAGTATCCAGGAAGCAAGCCAGAGGTCAAACACAGGTAAGTAACTCACAGAAGGTCCAGTAGACAGGCCGAGGGTCAAGCACAGGTAGTCAGGCAGTAGAAGTATCCAGGAAGCAAGCCAGGGGTTCAAACACAGGTAAGTAGCGGCAGCGGCAGTCAGACGGATTCCGGGTCGGCACGGGTAGTCAGGTAGATGCAGGGTACAGGGTACCGGGTACAGGATACAGGATACAGGATACAGGATACTGGACTGGAGACAGGACTCAGAAGAGACAACAAACCAGCAATTTGAAAGCGAACAGGGAAGGCCTTTTATAGGCCAGGTAAATGGTCAGGTGGGATACCCGGACGAGTGCGCATGCGCACTCGTCTTCTGTCAGCGCCGCGCACAGCGGTGAGGCGTACTGGCTGGGTTGTGTCAGATACCCGAGTGCCGCGGACCCGCGCATGCGCACCCGTTACCCGGCGTACCTGTAACATTCGTTGCGCCACTCTACCGCGCGTGCGCAATCCTGGAACCCGGCGAAGAGGCCTGGTATTTCCCTGACACTGTGTCACCACCAAATACAGCAGCCTGTGTCACCACCAAATTGCAGCAGCCTGTGTCACCACCAAATTGCAGCAGCCTGTGTCACCACCAAATTGCAGCAGCATGTATCACCACCAAATGCAGCAGCATGTGTCACCACCAAATGCAGCAACATGTGTCACCACCAAATGCAGCAACATGTGTCACCACCAATTGCAGCAGCCTGTGTCACCACCAATTGCAGCAGCCTGTGTCACCACCAAATTGAAGCAGCATGTGTCACCACCAAATTGCAGCAGCATGTGTCACCACCAAATGCAGCAACCTGTGTCACCACCAATTGCAGCAGCCTGTGTCACCACTAACTGCAGCAGCCTGTGTCACCACCAGATGCAGCAGCATGTGTCACCATCAAATGCAACAACATGTGTCACCACCAAATGCAGCAGCATGTGTCACCACCAAATGCAGCAGCATGTGTCACCACCAAATTGCAGCAGCCTGTGTCACCACCAATTGCAGCAGCATGTGTCACCACCAAAGGCAGCAGCATGTGTCACCAATTGCAGCAGCCTGTGTCACCACCAAATTGCAGTGGCCTGTGTCACCACCAAATTGCAGCAGCATGTGTCACCACCAAATTGCAGCAGCATGTGTCACCACCAAATTGCAGAAGCATGTGTCACCACCAATTGCAGCAGCATGTGTCACCACCAATTGCAGCAGCCTGTGTCACCAAATGCAGCAGCATGTGTCACCACCAATTGCAGCAGCCTGTCTCATCATCCAATGCAGCAGCATGTGTCACCACCAAATGCAGCAGCCTGCCTGTGTCACAGAAACCCCCCCTCCCCGTTACTTACCTTGCTGTGTGTTGTCCTTTCCAGCGGTGTCTCCTTCCACAGCGACGATGGAGAGGTCCGCTCCTCTCATACTTCCTGTTTCCTCTCTCCTGGGCGCAATTGGAGAGAGAAAACAGAAAGTGACATCAAACTCAGATGTCAATCAAACCACCCGGCTGTAGTAATACATACTACGAGCGCTGGGCGGAAGCTACTCTGCGCTTCAGAAAGCGCTGCAAGGTGGGCTAAATGCCCACAAAGAAAGCGTAACGTCTGCAATCTCATGATTGCATAGACGTGGCCCTACCCATAAGTGCACTGTGTCTGGTGTCCGACACCGCACTTAAGGACCTTTATTTATTTATTTATTTATTTTTTACTTTTTTTTGTGACTGCCTGGAGGGGTGCGGCGCCCAGGCGCCCCCTATGGATGGGCCGGCACTGCCTGCACTGCTGAACACTGCTCTAAAGAGTAGCAATCTTCTGCCAAAGTCCACCGAAAAACCAACACCTCCAGCAGTGTTATTCTCCTTTTTTCTCTGCAGCTCTTAATGCTTCCTCCCTTTGACCTTCACTCATTACTCTCATGAGAGAGTAGTGACATGGAGGTCATTGGAAGAAACCAGTGAGAACTCTGCAGGAGAACACCTTTTCAAGAAATGTCAGTTTTGCTGCAAATTTTGGAAGCACTGTTCTTTTGCAGCTATGAATTTGGGAAGATTTCAGTTTAATGACAAGATTTAGGTTGGTGGTGGTAAATGTTATAAACATAGTGACCATATTTTGTTAAAGTGGGGTGCCCCTTAAAAAAAAAATGTAAAAGTCAGCAGCTACATATACTGCAGCTGTTGACTTTTAATAATCGGACACTTACCTGTCCCAGAGTCCAGCGATGTGGGGGATTGAAGCCCTGCTCGTTCTCCGCTCCGCTCGGCAGCACCAGCATTCTTACTGTGGGCACCCGGCTGTGGCTTCACAGCCGGGCACCCACTGCGCATGCACCTGTCATGTGTCCCAGATGACTGACTGCGTCAAGGGGAAGTGATGTCACCAGCCCGGGCACTGAAGGAGGCAGACTACGAGAGACCCCCTAGCAACAGACATTTAGAGGTGAGTAAAAATTATTATTTTTGCCAATTATTTTATTTTTTAGGTATTTTAAGATATTTTTAATTTTTTTGGTGGAAACACCATTTTAAACAACACTTTACTGGTGCCTAATTCAGACAAGCATTTGTGCCAGTTTCGGTAACATTACAGAGATGAGCGACAAATTCAGGACCTTATCACACATAACAGTCCATGAAGTACAATATATCAATGATAATGAAAAATGCAAAGGATATAAAAGTCCCAGAGTTCTGTAAATAAAGTGAATCAAACGTGATATCTTGAAAGTGCACCCAAAAAAGGGAAAAACTGTGCTCCACCACCATATAATATGGAAGCTCACCTCAGCATTAGGCACATAAATCATATAGGTCAGATGCACTTGAAGATATCTATACAATTACTCCTCCATATGGACAGTATAATGATCCCAGAGAATCAAAATGCAGGTCACTTTAAGAGGTCTTAAACAACATGGCCATATACACCGTATCTCAAAAGCAGGAAAAAAAAATCCAAGATAGTGCAGTATTTCTTTTATTAAAATTCAAATAAAAGTAGGAAAACATTTACAAGCACAGAGAGTCATACAGACTCAAGCAAAGCACCTAAAACAATGTAATACTGTGACTTCCAGTTTCGATCTCCAACCAAGTGACATCACCTGGCTTGGCCTGACACATTGCATCACTGGATACGCAACTTATTCTTACCCTGAAGTGTTTCACCATTATCATGGATATGATACACTGTAATTAATGGAGCAGCTTTATATTGTTCTTTATCTTTTTACATATTAAGCGTAGCGCTGCACTGATTCACATTCATCTTAATTTGTGTTTGATGTGGGAACATATCTTGGAGTAAATGCAGAAGTTCTTGTTTTATTTAGATATTTATGTGGTGATATAGGTAGCACGTGAGTGATTTTTTTTTCTTTTTTAGCTTATTTTCAGAACCTGTCGCTAGGCAGTGACAGATTTTTAAAGAATTGCCACAAGTTTGTAGATTATGAAACTGGCTGTAATTAAGCTCTGAGCTGGCGTACAAAGTTACAAAAGGTACGGCAATGCTTAGATTTGGGCACGTCTGCCTTGGGAAGCTGTTATGAATGTGACAGCTTCCCACACATGGCTGTATCCCTGGCCCCATTCAGCTGTTGGCTGGGAGATTCCCTGGTTGAGAGCAGCATGTAAAGAAAAGGGCTGGAGATACTGATTTTATTAACCAAATATGGCAAATATGGCAAATGACTTGAGTCACTGTGTGGACGAGGCCTGGTGGGAAACTGAGAGACTAGTTTCCCATGAGGTCCATTTTACTTTTGATTGACACTGCATGGCAGTAGGTGGATCCACAGCTGCTATTCATTCCATAAGCTGCTTTCGAATCCATGCACTGCCATCCACTGTCAATGAACATCAAGGTGGATCTGATTCATAGCTACTTTCTCAGTTCCCCATCAGGCACCCCCCACTCTACTACCAAAACTTCCTTGCCATACACCTCTCAGTGTTATGGGGGCAGGAGTAATGGAGGGAATGTATTGAGGGAGGAGTGTCCAAGTTTTGACAGACTCATGTACCGGTCTCTGTTGGAATGAATGGCATTTTCAGTGTTTTTTCAAGTTGAGGCTTGATGAAATTATAAGAGGTATCTACAAAACCCTTCATGAATTCCTCCCACTATCATACAACAGCATCATTTTCTAAAAGAGAGAGACACTGAACAAATATGACTCGCTTTGAGCATTCACTTTATGTGTAAGGTGATGTAGTTTTCTGCACCAGACACCAACACCTCCAGCACCTAGCTGCTGTAAAGGACCTCTGGAGTGGTACTGACATGAATGACATGTCAAGACACTTAAGGGTCTATTTATAAAGCAGAGAATGTGACTTTTACAAACATTCACTGGTGAGGAATTAGTCACTCCCATTCATTAAAATGAGCCTGGAAGGTTCTCCTTCATGGAAAGTTTGTGAACGTCACCTCTGCTTTATAAATAGACCCTTAAAGCGGTGGTCCCGCGACCATTCAATTTTTTTTTTTTTTTTGTAGTCACTCAGACACTTTTCCAATCATAAAGTAATACTCACTGTTTGGGTGTTTTAAATCTGCTGCTGTCCGTTTTCCCTTTTAAGAAGTAGTTATAAAAAGTGATCCTGTCCGTTCCCATCTTGCTTGTGGGCATGTGAAGCCCACAAGCATTGGTTTCTGGGATCCGGTGAATGCTGAGCTCCCATATACACCGCTCGTTCCCGCGCATGCTCAGTGTTTATGGCGAGCAGCGCTGTAAACTTCCGGGTTGCCATCACAACGGGTGGCATTGTCGGAAGTTTCCGCCCCGTTGTGATGGCAACCAAACCAATACAAAAAAAATTGCGTCACTTCCTCTTTTGAAATCCCACGTGAACTCACGGCAGGTCTCCGCAATGACTCCTGGGAACAATGACACGAGCTCCCAGGAGACAGGGTGGCACACAGGAAATGACGGAATACCCGCGAAATATCCACCCGTATCCGCAGTGGACACATACAGGAAAAAGATGAACATGAGAAAAACACAGGTACACTAGAAAAAAAAAATTCTGTTTAAAACTGAATACATTGCTGTAATGTGATTGAGCAAAAGTGGTAAAATATGGTGGACCTCTGCTTTAAGTGTCTGTGGCTACAGCAGCCCTGTATATTGAAAGTTTGCTTTAGGAGACCTGACAGGCTTTATGTCTGTTGCACATTTGGGTAATACATGTCATAGCTGTTCACAAAAAAAACTGTTCCTCGTCTAGGCTATGGTTCATATTGTTTTGCTTTGGGTTTTGCTTTATTTTTTTGTGCATGTTCTGGTTTCTCCCTCTCTTAGAAACAAAAACAACAGCAACGGCTTGTTTACATCACTCATCGCTCGTTATTGCACACATAACGCATGTGTGCTAGTGTGTGTTGTGCATGTGTGCTGCCATGTTCTGCATCCAACATGTCCTATCCCCCCCCCCCCCCCCAAGAAAACTGAAGTAATAGGCCAAGATAGATTTAAAAAACTGAAGTAATAGGCCATAAGGCAAATTGTCTTGTTACTGCATTGGGCAATGATGTCCAACACAGCCCATTGCTGTTGTTTAAAATAAACTGGTATGAAAATCGTTCGCCCTCCTACTATTCCACACCACCACTGCGCACAAAGAAAACATTTGTTAAGACACCTATGTGTATAAAAATAAACTAAGCAGCTACTTAAATAGATAAATAATGTAAAGTGGTTTTAAATGAATAAAAACAGCAGCGCTAATAATCACAGTGTCTGTGAATAAACTAAATATTTAACCTGTGTAAACAATACTGAAAAATAATCACCCTGTATAAATAGTGCTAAAAAAACAACACAATTAATCACCTATATACATAAAGTTAATACCAATATGTCTCACCCTCCACGCTGTACCAACCCCAATGATTAAGCCACTTCGGTGAAACATGTCTGGGTATGGTTACATGGCAACTGTGAGGAGCATTTAACATTCAACGTTCCAGTTACTGGGTGTGCTGTGCCGTGTGAAGTGAAAGAGAAAGGAGACAGCGTGGAGGGTGAGACATATTGGTATTAACGCCGGGTCCGCCGAGACCATAAGATATCGGGTCACCACTGCTGGGTCCTTGTTTTCCTGTTGAAAAGATTATGCTGAAGTGCCTTATTTTTATATGAAGGATGTGAGTACAATGGTTGAGGAATTTTGTGTGCTGTTAAATAAATGGTTTACTCTACTTCACTATTGGAAGCATCTCTTTTTTTCCTTATATGTGGAGTGCAATTATCTAACATTCTGTCTGGATCCATCTGTGACCCATGTAGAGCTATTAAGCGAGTTGGCCGAGCATGAGAGTGCAAGGCATATACTGCTGGTGCGTTTCCTTAGGGTGCGGTAGCACTGAACACAGGTGGTGTGGTGAAGATATTTTTTCAAGTCACTTCAAGAATTTTGTTTAAAGACACTTCAAAACTTTATTTGCTTCAGGATTTTTCATTCACTTTTCTGTCACTTTTTGAAACATTATCACTACAAGTAACAGTTTATGGACTTTTGTTTGGATTTGTTTTCCTTTTTTGGACACCTGCAAAAAATATATAATCACACTTCACTTTAATTTTTCACTTTATGTATATAGGTGATTAATTGTGTTGTTTTTTAGCACTATTTATACAGGGTGATTATTTTTCAGTATTGTTTACACAGGTTAAATATTTAGTTTATTCACAGACACTGTGATTATTAGCGCTGCTGTTTTTATTCATTTAAAACCACTTTACATTGCTGTTGTTATTAACAAGACCTAAAAACGGAAAATTTATAGCAAATACTTACCGTAATTTTCCTTTCCTGATGGACTCCATGGCAGCCTACGTATGGGTTAATCCCGCCTCTCATACCTCATAGGACCCCACTCCCATAAATCTTTGCTCCTGGCCAGATACCGTGTTCCATAACTTAGCCTACTCCAGAAAAGGGGAGGGAGACTCCTGCTGCCATGGAGTCCATCAGGAAAGGAAAATTACGGTAAGTATTTGATATAAATTTTCCGTTTTCCTGACTGACTCCATGGCAGCCTACGTATGGGAACTAGCTAGCCATACAAACTCGGGTGGGCACAATTTGCTGGCTCAAAAAAAGGTTTAATTGGCACCGTTCAAACAGATAAAACATTTAAACCAAAATTAACAGAGGAAAGAGCCGCTGGCTCAACACAATAATGCCTCATGAAAGTGTTTATTGACGACCAAGAGGCTGCCTTGCATATCACCTCCGCCGATACGTGTCGGGAGGCCGCCCATGACGTTGACATACTCCTGGTAGAATGAGCAGTCACTGTTTCAGGAGGAACCAGTCCTTTAGCCGCATATGCCCTTTGGATAGCCTGGACAATCCAACTTGCAATAGTTCTAGAGGAAGCACGCAAGCCCCTGTTCTTTCCATAGAAGTAGACGAACAGATGGTCCGATCTTCTGAAGGGTGCAGTAGCTTCTAAGTAGCTTTTTAGGACCTCACCAACATCCAAAGGATGGTTAGCTGACGAATCCTCTGACTGAAAAGTTGGGAGAACAATTTCTTGGTTCTCATGAAATACTGATGAGACTTTCGGATTTGATCCTAGCATTGGAACCAGAACTACCCGATCGGGGAAGAAGGTAAGAAAAGGCTCCTTAGAACCTAGAGAACTGATCTCTGACACTCTTTTAGCCGATGTAATGGCCACTAGAAAGGCTGTCTTAAGGTAAATGTCCTTCATGGATAGTTCATCCAACTGCTGGAAAGAATCTTCTGAGAAGAAATCTAGCACCAGAGGAAGATCCCATTTAGAGAACCTTGGCTTTCTCTGAGGCCTAAGCCTTGCCGCTCACCTGAAAAATTGTCTAGTAAGTGGATTCCTTGCTCAGGGAATGCCCGTGAAAGCAGATATTGCTGAAACTTGGACTCGTAGGGAGCTCACAGATAACGGAAGATCCAATCCTGTCTGGAGAAATCCTAGAACATCTTTTATTTCTGGATTACTGCAGGAACCCCCGGAAGAGGAGATATAGTCCATGAATTTAGACCAAATTCTCTGATAAACTTTATTTGTACCTTGCCTTCTGGCATTCAGCAGGGTAGCTATTGCTGAACTTGGGCAACCTAATGCTTCCAGCCTCTTCCTCAACCACCAGACCATCAGATGAAGATGGGACGGACATGGATGGAGCAATGTTCCCTGTAGGAGAAGATCTGACCTGGAGGGAAGTGGAACTGGGTCCCGGTAACTCAACTGTAGCAGGAGCGGAAACCATGGCCTGTTGGGCCAGTATGGGATGATTGCCACTATCTCCACCATCTCCTGTCTGAGTCTCGAAAGGAACCGGAGAATTACCGGAACTGGTGGAAAGGCATAGGCCCTGGGGAAAATCCACTGATCCTTGAGAGCATCCACTCCCATGGCTTGGGGACAGCGATACCTGGTATAATAATTCTTCATCTTGGCATTGCAGGGGGATGCAAATAGGTCCACTTCCGGAATCATTCCCAATGTCAGGATCCAATCGAAGACTTCCGAGTGGAGAGACCACTCGTTGTTGTCCAAGGAGGTTCTGGACAGAAAGTCCGCTTGAACGTTTTGCACTCCAGGGAGATACACTGCCGTCAGATCCACCAAGTTCTCCTGAGCCCAGGACATAATTGGACTCACTTCCTTCAAAAGGGAGAGACTGCGAGTGCCCCCCTGCCTTTTGATGTACGACACTGCCGTCGTATTGTCCAATCTCATGAGGACTGAGGCTCCCGATGTCAGATGGAGGAAAGCCTGAAGGGCCTGGAAGGCAGCTCGAATCTCCAATATGTTCGAGACCACCCCTTGGGCAGGAAAATCCCACCTGCCCTGGGCTACCTCCGACCGACACAGAGCACCCCAGCCTCTTCTGCTGGCATCTGTTGTTACCGTTATCCAGGAAACTGGAGCTATTGAATGGCAGTTGAGAAGATTCCTTCGCTGTAGCCACCAAGGGAGACTCTCCCGCATGGGAGGGAGTTATCCGAATCCAGTGATCCTGTAGACTTGGATTCCATTGTTGGAGGAATCCTTTTTGAAAGGGTCGCATTCTCCATTGCGCCCACTTTACCATGGGGGCTGTTGCCACCATGGTGCCAATTATCCTGAGGCACTGGGAAGACCTGAGAAGAGGAGCTGACATCGCTAGATGGATCCTGTCCCGGACTACTGGGATCTTCTCTAGAGGAAGAAGAGAGATTGTGCTCTTCACTGTGTTGAACTGTGCCCCTAGGAAAACTAGGGACTGGGTTGGCTCTAGATGACTTTTTTCTTGATTCAGAAGCCAGCCGAATTCTGTCAGGGTTGATATGACTTGCTCCCGATGTGACAGCAGTTGTTCCCTGTCCTGAGACAGTAGGAGTAGGTCGTCGAGGTAATGGTGTAATCGAATACCTCGGACTCTGATCAAGGCGACCACCGCCAGTAAGAGCTTGGAAAACACCCGCGGCGATGTCGTAAGCCCAAACGGGAGACATATGAATTGGAGGTGTTTTTGACCCACCGATAACCGAAGATATTTTTGGAAGTCCTTCGCTATTGGTACATGGAAGTACGCGTCCTTTAGATCTATTGACACTAGCCAATCGCCTGGTTGGATTGTCTGGCGAATAGTCAACAACGTTTCCATTTTGAATTTCTCCTTTTTTATAAAAGAGTTCAAGTAAGTCAGGTCGATAACCGGCCTCCAAGAGCCGCTCTTTTTGAGGACCATAAAGAGGGGTGAGTATATCCCCTGAAACTTTTCTTCCGACGGGATTGGAATAGCAGCACCTTGGGTGATAAGTGAGTCCGTGTAGGTCAGCAGAACCTCTCTTTTTTCTTCCGACAAAGGAAGGCTTGTGGGAACGAATTGATGTATGGGTGGATTGTTGAACACCCAAGTGTGTCCCATAGAAACTGTCTTTATGACCCAGTAGTCTTGTATCGAGGCTGCCCAGACGTGGCAGAAGCATAGTAAACGTGCCCCTACTCGTTCCGCCTGGACAGGCGATATATCAAAAAGACTTTGCCGCTTCGCGGCCCCCAGAAGCTGTGGATTTTGAAGGCTTCTGACCAGAAGGCTGGTTTCTCCTCTAGTTCTTTCTGAACTCCCGACCTGGTCTGTAGCGACATGCATCTCTAGCGCATTCTGGGTCTGACCTGGACTGGACCTTCTGGGCAAACAGACGGCGATCCTGGGGTAGGAACCCCGACTTCCCACCGGTAGCACGAGAAATGGCCGAATCGAGCTTATTCCCAAAAAGAGAAGACCCCTCAAAGGGAATTTTGCACCAGGCCTGTTTAGAGGCCGGATCCGCCACCCAAGGGCGTAGCCACAAAGCTCGTTTGGCTGTAACGGAAGACAGCATAACACGTGCCACCAGGCGGATTATATGTAGGGAAGCCTCACCCAGAAAAGGCGATGCCATTTTTATCTCACATATTGGAGAGCTCTTGAAGGCTTCTTCGGACATACCTCTCAGGGCTGTCCCCAAATCATCCGTCCAACATTCCATTGCCTTGGATAATGCTGCCAAGGCCAGCGCTGGCTTGCAGGCCATTCCAGCTGTGATGTAGATACGTTTCAAGTCTGTATCGATCTTTCTTTCAAGACCGTCTTTAAACGATACGGTATCCTCTAGTGGAAGAGTGACGTGTCTCACCAGCCTCATTAAGGCTGCATCAATGAGGGGAGCAGACTCCAGATGCTTAACTTCCTCATCTTTGAAAGGGTACATTCTGGACACTTTAGAGATAAGGGAATTCTTCCTCTCTACTTTGCTCCATTCGTCCGAGATAATTTCTCCCAGTTCACCCAGGAAGGGGAAATTTGAGCGCTCATTTTTAAGGTGCTTAAAGTACTTCCTCTGTTTAGAGGGTGCTTCTACTGGCTCCTCCCACCTCAGTGCATCTTTCACTGCCCTTACCAGATGAGGGACCTGGGAAAAATCAAATCCCGCACTGGACTCCTACTTCAGCTTCGCTGTCCAAAGATCCACTAAAAGAAAAGTCACGGGAGGGCCCTGGGGCCTCAAGGTCTTCCACCTCAACCACTGAGATTGGATCAGAGGGAGGAATAGCTGCATGAGCGGACTCTGGTTTGTTCAAAGATTCCCGAACAACCTTCCTGACCTATGCCTCCACTTGCTGGTCACTAACATCCCTTTCTTTTGCAGCTCGGGAAAAACATATATCGCAGAGCGATTTGTCTTCTGGCACTTTTGCGCTACAACCCCAACATAATCTTCCTTCCGAACGACCAGACTGGTGGTGGGAAGAGTGCCGAGACCCCGACCTTGACTTGTCAGAGCGGTGTCTGGAGGAGGACTTAGGGCGTCCAGAACTGGACCTAGAATGGTCATGTCTTGACCCAGAATTTGAATTATCTTTGTGTGCTGAAGGCCGAAGATCCGGTATAGAAAGGCTAAAAAATAGATAATAAGGAGAAAAAAATTCCCCTAAAAATACACCCTATACCAACCAACACAGGTAGAAGGAAAAACAAAATTCTTCCCTACCTGCGGCGTAAAGGCTGGCCACAAGGGGGCGACGAAACATCCATAGTCACAATTCAGACAGGCTGCAACAATATTCCTAGTAAAGATATTTACTTAAAATCCACTTTTCCCCATTTTTTTTTTTTTTTTAAATAAATAAATTCAATTTGCCAAACATATTTTACCAATACATATACATCTAATAAACCAGCAGAGAATAAGGCCTCAAGCCTCTTACCTCAGTAAAGCAGAGAAAAGCAGCGTCACAGCATTTGTTTGGATGCAGCAGCAAGCCTGTCTAAATCTGACAGGCATTTAAATCTGCCGCCTGAATGACGTCACAACGCCGTCAGCGTCACCCCCACGGCGCTCGTGCGCATGCGCGAGCGCCGCTACTCGTCCGTACTGTGCATGCGCCACCCAAGCCTCGTTCTCATCCGAGACTATGCGGCTGCGCAGTACAGGAAAGCGGCGGTCTGGGACGCAGATGCGCTCCAGCCGCCATACCCCGGAAATGGCACATACAAACACATACAACAGGCTGCCATACATTACCTCTCCAGCATGCAGACCACCCGACCTGGCTCCCGACCACAGGCACGTCACTTGGGGGATTACTTCAGGGAAAAGGCCTCCTGCTAGTAGCTAGGACGAATGGCCATACTGCCGCTTTCCAGCCAGTGGCTAGATAGTAAGCTCTTCATGGCAACGCTCTTCATCCCCATGTCCACCCTGCTAGTAGCCGGGCTAATGGACTCCAGACACCAAATCTTCATCATGCGTGCAGCAGCCACAGGAACCAGACCCGGATTCACGACTCCTTTAAGGTAAGAACTACTACTTTAGTCCTTAAGGAGGAGGACAAAAAAGGAACACGGTATCTGGCCAGGAGCAAAGATTTATGGGAGTGGGGTCCTATGAGGTATGAGAGGCGGGATTAACCCATACGTAGGCTGCCATGGAGTCAGTCAGGAAAATGTTTTTTAACACAACTGTATATTTGATTTGCAATTATTACATTGTTTCAGGGATCCCTGCAACAGTGAATCATTTTTCAAGAGAGGATATTTATTTGACCTCAGAAGTCACATCTCAGTGACAAATGTGCTTTGCTTTTTGTCTCCATGAGAATGGTTGAGCTCAGTCTTTTACATGATACTCAATACATTTAATATTTATCTACTCAGGATTAGAGTTTTCTCTGCAATTGATACCCCTCTTTTCATCAGCTTGGAAAAGCAAATGTATTTTCCTTTCAATAAAATATAAAAGAGCTGTAGTGAAAGCCGAGGACATATTTTTAGAACTTGCTGACCCTAAAGTAAGAATGAGGACAAGTCTGGAAGTTTGTTGGTGCTGAATATACTTTATTTTTATCATACATGTTTTTTCAAGATGAAAACTTTGCACAGGTGACAAATTATTTTTACCGGTGTTTTACGTAACCCATTGTTACTTGATTATCTTTAAAGTGCTAGCAGTTTCTGACCTTAAGGATACAGATTTAGTGAATATTATTCCTGTGATAGAGCCTAAAGAACAAAGAGACACATTTTACAATGTCTGTTTTTAACTGTATATATCAAAGCTCCACAAGAATCAATAACAGCTCATCCTGGGTGCATAATGTTGCTATGCTGCGTTATGTCACTTTATTAGGCATTGCATCAATACAAAAATAATAGAGCGTTTTTTCTAATTCGTTAGTAAAGCAAGTTGGAAAGCTACCCTGCCTAGAACTTTGTTTAGATCACTTAGACATTGCAGTCTCATCCTTAGAAGAATAATGTTATTAACTAGAGGTGGGTAGACACATACAGGAACATGATTAAATTGTAGTTAACTATGCTCCAATTTGTAGACTGGCCTGAATTAAGCAATCCCTTTTTGACTCACTGGTTCACCTTTTCTTAGTTCGTAAAAGGAAAATTTTAAATACATTAACATTAAACAAATTAAAATGAAATTACTTTTTTTTATTGATATAATTAAAAAAAAAAATAATTATGTAAACATGATTATGAAATAAAAAAAAAAGTTCTGCCACATAAAATATTTCAAACTTGAAATCACAGTTTATGTCTGTTTGTTCATTTCTGTCTTTGGCTACTAGCTTCTCAGGAAATTGCAGCATGGGGTTAGTTTACCAATATATTTTAGCATGTTCCATCATTTGCACCATATAAGCATACACATGCTATTAATTTTCATTAGAATGGAATATAATTGCATTAATACGATGTACAGAAGAGGCTGAACATGTGTTGTCAAAGTAGTCAGGAAGCCAACTAGTCTGAGAATATCACAGAGTAAAGCTGATGCGTTTTTGAACTGTGGAGCAATTTGGGCAAATTTAACATGAACGTGCATTCACCACATTTATAACAGTACATGAATTGGTAAATGTGTGTTCAATATTTGAATAAACTGTAGTTATAGATTTTTGTGACTATTGATAAACTGTGTAATATACTGTCTGTCCTGAAATGTTCTATTACATAACAATGTTTATCATAAATTTGTTTTGTACGTTAGTGTAAATTCCTAATTAGAAATGTATATACAAATATCATGGGCTTTGCAACATGTAAAAACACCTATTGGTTTATATTAGGTTATATATCTATCTTTTCAGCAAATTTCCACAATTTTTTTCACTTATTTCACTTGCCAACATTCTGCATTTTAGATATATTTTAGATGCATGATATTAGTCGCTTTAGTGTACGAGTAAAATTAATTTTAAATCAAACATATTTGTCAACATCTCAAACATTTACTTACATACATTTTTCATTATTATTAATAGTAACATTCCTTGCAGAAACTAGAGAAGGGTGACATAACTTCAGAGTTCCTAAAGGGCACCTTTTCCATAGTTTTACACTTACAGATCTGTAGAACACCTTTTTAAAACACACATTCACCACTTCAGAATCAGGATGTGAACATGTTAAATAAAGGAATGTCATTCTCTAGGTTATGTAGCATGAATAATACAGAAAGCTCCAGTTCCCAAGTGAAGAACAGACATTGGTAAATGCCAGAAGTTGCTTGATCTGATGAAGATACAGATGACTTTTCTAAGCAAATATTTTATAAATATCCCAGTCATTAACTTGTGAATGCTACAAATCGTTTTATAAATATGCCACCAATATGCCTTTAGGTCAAGGTCCTCAGCATATTGTAGAAACTTCCAAGTATAAATCCCCTTGAGCCCATTACTAGGGGAAGTCTTGGCTGGTCTTCCTATTCTTGTAGGTACAAAGATAAATAAAAGTGAAATAAAAATAATGAATTTACAGCAGAATTGGATGAATTGCAGGAAGTTGTTCAGTGGTATCAATAATCACTAGAAAAGTTATGCAAAATAGGACTATTTCTCATCTATTCCTCATGCTGTAAAGCACTGCACAAACTGTTGGCGCTATATAAATCCTGTATAATAATACATTTTATTACACTCTTCCCTTAAAAATGTTAAAAATGTCAGGTTTTCGTAACAATAATGTACTCCTCCATTTCCGTAGCAGATTTTAACCTTGCACAAAACCTATGAGCAGGGCCGGGACAAGGGGTGGACTGCCCTGAGCGCAATGATTTACTGTAGGGATGGGGGTACATTCCTTCTGGTGTAGGTACAGCGGCAGTGATTTTGACAAGCAAGAGACTGCTGGGTGTAGAATCCCCTAAGCTTGCACATCATGAATGGGGGGAGAGGCACAGTTTGGTATCTTTGCCCTGGGCACTGGATGACCTTGTCCCAGCACTGCCTATGAGCAATAATTACAATTAATGCAATTACAAAGAAAGATAATATCACATTTATTCTGCTGGGTTTTATGACCTCATCATACACAGCATTATACAACTAAGTGGGGGGTTCACTATAGCTGCAGCAGACAGAATCCGGAGCTGTTGTTCAGTCAAAGCGGAACTTTTGTCTCCATTTCATAAACTGTGAGCATGCAGGCTCTTTACTGTAGTAGAGACATGCAATGTCTCTTCTGCAATAAAACAATCTTACTTGTCTGCTCACAGTCCTGCTCACAGTCTTCTTTAGAATGTACGCTTAGCTGCGCAAGGACAGCTTAGTATACATTCTGACACTTATCCTGTGTGCCAGGATGACTAAACTCCCGTGCATGCACAGGAGTGTCAATATCCCTCACAGTCAATGAAGATAGCTGCAGTCCAGAACCTGGAAGAAGCTGGATAGCTGGATAATGTATTCTATGCATTAAGGTGAAAAACCTCCTGTGGTGCTGCAACCCCCCCGAGCCCCCGTTTTACTTACCTGACCCCGATCCTTCGCTGGCCGGGAATGAGCACACCAGCTCTAGCTGGTGTCTCATGTTCTGATTGGATAGATTGATAGCAGCGCAGCCATTGGCTCCTGCTGCTGTCAATCAAATCCAATGACGCGGCATCGGGGATGGACACAGATGCAGGACTCCGGAGCACTCCCGCACGGGTGTCCACCGCTGGAGAGAGCTTCTTCAACATGGACACTCGATGCGGGGAGGAGCAACCAGCGCTGCTGAGGGACCCCAGAAGAGGATATGCAAAACGAACTGCACAGTGGAGGCAAGTATGACATGCTTGTTATTTAAAAAAAAAAAAACGAAGCTTTACAATCCCTTTAATACTAATGACAGAAAGCATCATATATATTTTTTTACTTTTTCCAATAGTTCTATTTTAAGCCAATATATATATATATATATATATATATATATATATATATATATATATATATATATATATACTTTCAAAAGCACTGCAACTATTATGTTTTTACAATAAAGCCCTAGTTCTCTGTGTATATTAGTGACTGAACATGAACTACTGGCATGCCCTCATAGTAAGAAAGTCTATCAATTTTTAACACATGTCCTGATCATGCTGTATTGCTATACTATGACTAAATATATTGCTGTAGATGTTGCTGTATTAGGAACACAACTTTACATTGTGGTTTTCTGAACATAAGCATGCTACGTGTATGTTTTTCTGACTACAAAAACAGTGAAATGAACATCATTTCTAATGATATATTATTTTTGATACATCAGGGACACTGTGCTCTATAATGGTTACTTTCTCACTATGTTGCCGCCATAGGAATATGTATATTTGACTCCTCAACGTTTCCTCCTACTTACACATATTTCATAAAATAGAGAAACCATAGGTACTATATTAATAAACATGATCCAGCTGGTTTTGTTTCAGCTACAAAAGTAGATTGTGTTACACTGGTTTGTAATCACTACTAAGATTATTTTTCCTTTCTAAACCTCAGTGCTCGCTATCTTACCATTTTAAAAGATTGTATGAATACACATTTTCTGTCAAACATCAAGCACATCACCAAAGGCATTGGCAGTTGTTGAAATTGTTTGCTACATATATTAGTAAGGTACTTGTTTGATTTGGTTTGAATATAAAATAATTTTTTTCCCGAATAGTCCAATAGTGCAAAACACTTTGGTGGAAGGTTAAAGATTAGTATTACTTTAACTCAAATCATTATTCCATAAAGTAAAATTTTTTAGCCTTTCATGCTATGAGGTTTTAAGATCCCATGTCTCAATGGCATATGATGCTTTCTTGATTCCCTTACATAAAGGGAAGGATACAGTTATATCCTTTGTTGCTAGATTCCAGTAATGCATTTCACTGCAGTTCTTTCTATCACAAAGATGAAGCTACAAAAAAAAAAAAAAAAAAAGACGAGATCCTATATGAAGATTGATGATTGAGGGGAAAGTATATGTCCCTTACACCGATGTCTCCTGTTCAGCTTGCGGCTTGTCTTTCTTAGGTTTCATATTGCAGAACCCATGAAGGCCACAGAAACATGCAAATGTAAACTGCGGCATGGACTGAAATGTTGGGATGGAGATGTCCAAAAGCACCTGCAGTGGAAAAAAAATGTAAGAATGAATTAAACAATTTGCACAAAAAATAAATAGTAACACAAAAAGGCAAATAATATCATAATATATAGGCTTTCTATACTATGTACATATGCCTCTCCCCCTAATTTTAACTGCAGTGTCAACTTTGGCTGCAAAATCTCTCCTCGAAAAAGCCGCTACTTCCATCCTACTTTTTCTTTTTTTTTAATGCGAGAATGCAGAGATGGCTTCAACATTTGGCCAAAAAGCTGATACAGTGAAGTTCATATAACAATGCAATATCAATAGTCGTTTAGTGATGTGGGAGCTCAGATTACTCATTGAGCCTTTGGTTGGCGGGGGCCAGTCTTAAGCTGGCCATACATGGATCGAAATTTCACTGGTTCAGCAGGTACTGGCCGAATTTCATTTCATGTATGGGCAGACTGATCTATTAATCAACTTGGGCACAACCAGCCTGTCGGATTTTTCTACATACGATTACTACCAGATATCTATCCATCCCATCTTTTATGCTGTGCAAACTTTTTAGGCAGGTTTTTTTTTTTAGAATTTTTCCCCATAATTCAGCACTGAAGGCAGCAGGTGTGAAGGAGCTATAAGCAAACTCTGAAAACAAGGAAAAAAGGACACAGCGCCTCTAAGTGCAGCATGTGTAGATTATTGTATTATTAGTACAAGGTAAAACACAGAAGAGAATTAGGTAACAGCGCATGGTATGAGCATGATGGTCCTTCTCTGTAGTGTCCAGGGGGGAGAGATTCCTCTTAACCTATGTCCCTGGTGTTCCAGCCACCAGCTTGCACAGGTGGTTTCCTGTACTGACAGCTAGGTCTGGACAAAGTAGATCACTGGAGGCTCGGGGATGACGTCATTTCTGGGTACGGAGCGGGGGAGGCGGCTTCGCGTTTGGAGCATGCATGCTCCTTTTCAGTCCATCTGGAACAGCTGCCAGTACATGAAACCACCGTACGAGCTGCTGGCTGGAACACCAGGGACATAGGCTAAGAGGGATCTCTCCCCCCGGACACTACAGAGCGGGACCATCATGCTCATACCCATATCACGCAGTTACCCAATTCTGTCGTGAGTGTTTTACCTTATACTACCAATACAGCGTTCTATACATACTGCACTTATGCTGCGTACACACAAGCGGTTTTGCAGTCGGAATAAACTCTGAAGGTTTCTCCGACGGAATTCCGCTCAAGCGGTCTTGCTTACACACGGTCACACTAAAGTCCGACCATCTAAAATGCAGTGACGTACAACACGTACAATGGGACTAGTCCGTTTCGTACTTGCTTCAGAGCATGCGTCGTTTTTGGTACGTAGGAACAGCATACAGACGAGCGGTTTTCCCGATAGGAATTGGTTCTGTTGGAAAAATTTAGAACATGTTCTCTTTCTAGGTCAAGACACAAGGTCTTGACCTTATACTGCATCAGCAAGGTCTCTCCCAGGCAAAGATTTCAAAGCAGAGTGGGATTTCAAGATGTGCCGTTCAAGCTTTTTTGAAGAAGCACAAAGAAAAGGGCAACATTGGAGGACCGTATGCGCAGTGGTCGGCCAAAGAAACTTAATGCGGCAGTTAAAAGACACATCATGCTTACTTCCCTTCAACATTGAAAGATGTCCAGCTGTGCCATCAGCACAGAACTGGGAGAGACCGGTTGGACACAGGTACACCCATCTACTGTCCGGAAAGGTCTTGCCAGAAGTTGTATGATATTTGGGAAAACAGTCAAGGACCAGCATTGCTGGAGCAGAGTGACGCCCCTAACTGCCAGGGGTAAAATTCCTCTAGTGAGGGCGGAAGAGAGGCTAAGGGTAGAGAAAGAGATTCTGGTGGTAGGGGATTCAATTAGAAAATTGAATTAAAAAAAAAATCCTGGGTGGCTAAGCTCCAATGCAAAAATGCATATAAAAGCAGAAGAAAAGGCCTTCAAAAAATAGAAGCCTGAGGGGTCATTGTCAGCATTTCAACTTTACAAAGAAGGCAATAAGAAATGTAAGAGTGTAATCAGAGCAGCTAAGCTAAAACACACAAGACAATAGCAGAGGACACCAAGTAAAAAAAATATATATAAATATATATAAAAGCAGAAGAAAAGGTCTTTGGAAAAATAGAAGGCTGAGGGGTCATTGTCAGCATTCCAACTTTAGAAAGAAGGCAATAAGAAATATAAGAGTGTAATCAGGGCAGCTAAGCTAGAACACGAAAGACAATAGCAAGGGACAGCAAGTAAAAAAAAATAAAAAAATCAAGAAGTTCTTTAACCACTTCACATCCGGCCGTAGCCGAATGACGGCCACAGCGCGGATGTGAAATCCCGGGAGGCTGTCATATGACGGCCTCTCCTTTCCTCGTTCCCTGTGCGCGCTCACGAGCGCGCAGCAGGGAAATTCTGTGTTGGCCGTGTCCCTCGGACACGGCCAATTACAGATCGCTGTAAACGGCCAATCACATCGGCCGTTTACAGAGCGATCGCCCTGGCCAATGAGAGATGATCTCATATGTAAACATATGAGATCATCTGTCAGCACCGCTCCCCCTCCTCACACAGAGACAGCGTGTGAGGAGGGGGAGATGAACGGCTGCAGCGCCGTAAGTTTAAAAAAAAATAAAAATAAAAATGAAATGCCATCTGTGCCCACTGCCACCACTGCAATCTGTCCCCAATGCCATCTGTGCCCAGTGACATCGCCATCTGCCAGTGCCATCCCCAGTGCCATCTGCCAGTGCCATCCCCAGTGCCATCTGCCAGTGCCATCCCCAGTGCCATCTGCCAGTGCCATCCCCAGTGCCATCTGCCAGTGCCATCTGTAGTCAGTGCCATCTGTCATCAGTGCCACCTGTCATCAGTGCCATCTGTCATCAGTGCCACATAGTGCCATCTGTCATCAGTGCCACATATTAGTGCCATCTGTCATCAGTGTCACGTATTAGTGCCATCTGTCATCAGTGCCACCTGTCAGTGGCACGTGCCATCTGTTATCAGTGTCACCTGTCATCAATGCCACGTATCAGTGCCATCTGTCATCAGTGTCATGTGTCATCAGTGCCACGTATTAGTGCCGTCTGTCATCAGTGCCACGTATTAGTGCCATCTCTCATCAGTGCCACATATTAGTGCCACGTGATATCAGTGCCATGTATGAGTGCCATCTCTCATCAGTGCCACATATTAGTGCCATCTGTCATCATTGTTACGTGTCATCAGTGCCACGTGTCATCAGTGCCACGTCAGTGTCACGTGTCATCAGTGCCACGTCAGTGTCACGTGTCATTGTCCTGGTGCTCCAGGGCCTTCAAAAGTGTAATAGGTAGTCAACAATTTAGATGTGTAATTTATGCTCCCAGAACACGTGATGGCGCTCCCTGCATGTTGGGTCTATCTATGTGGCCAGGCTGTGTAAAAGTCCCACATATGTGGTATCGTAATAATCAGGAGGAGTAGCAGAATTTATTTTGGGGTGTCATTCGTGGTATACACATGCCATGTGAGAGAAATAACCTATTACAATGACAATTTTGTAGAAAAAAAATAAAAAATAAAAAAATAATTAATTTTGCAAAGAATTGTGGGAAAAATGACAACATCAAAAAGCTCACCATGCCTCTTACTAAATACCTTGAAATGTCTACTTTCAAAAAAGGGGTCATTTGGGGGGTATTTGTACTTTCCTGGCTTGTTCGGGTCACAAGAAATGAGATAGGCCACCAGTGCATCAGATGTGATCAATTTTGTATAATTCGCACCACAGATTGTAGAGTCTGTAACTTTCACAAAGACCAAATCATTTCCACTAATTTGGGTTATTTTTACCAAAGATATGTGGCAGTATAAATTGTGGCCAAAATTTATGAAGAAAAATTAATAATTTCCTAAATTGTATCACAGAAACAAAGAAAAATGCGTTTTTTTTTCAAAATTTTCGGTCTTTTTTCAATTATAGCGCAAAAAATAAAAAACCCAGAGGTGATCAAATACCACCAAAAGAAAGCTCTATTTGTGGGAAAAAAAGGACAAAAAATTAATTTGGGTACAGTGTTGCATGACTGAGTAATTGTCAGTCAAAGCATGAGAGCCCCGAAAGCTGAAAATTGGTCTGGATGGGAGGGGGGTTTAAGTGCCTGGTAGGCAAGTGGTTAAGTATTTAAAAAGTATAAAAGTGAGGCCAGAACATATTGGCCCCATGAAGGATGATGAACGGAATTTGACTACAAAAGGACAGAGAAGGCAAAGGTTTTGAATAAATTCTTCTTATGCCGCGTACACACGTGCGGACTTTTCCCGGCGGACCTAGTCCAGCGGACAATCCGCCGGACTTTCCAGCTGGCTTCGCCGGACTTTCCCACACACGCGCGGACTTCTCCGGCGGACAATCCGCCGGCCAAAGTCCGCGGGACTTTTGAAAATGAACGGACTTGCCCACACACGGAGCAGTCCGTTCAATTAGAACGTAACTTCAGGTTACGTAGCTAGCGTAGGCAGTAAATGCCGCCACGCTAGCTCCGTAACCTGGCATGGATTTAAAGGGACTCCCTATGCCGAAAACCGGCGTGGGGGTTCCCCCCAAATCCATGTCAGACCCTTATCCGAGCATGCAGCCTGGCCGGCCAGGAAAGGGGTGGGGACGAACGAGCGCCCCCCCCTCCTGAGCCGTACCAGGCCGCGTGCCCTCAACATGGGGGGTGCCCTGGGGAAAGGGGGGCCGTGCGGTCCCCCACCCCAAAGCACCTTGTCCCCATGTTGATGAGGACAAGGGCCTCTTCCCGACAACCCTGGCCGTTGGTTGTCGGGGTCTGCGGGCGGAGGCTTATCGGAATTCTTGGAGCCCCCTTTTATAAGGGGGCCCTCAGATCCCGGCCCCCCACCCTATGTGAATGAGTATGGGGTACGATGTACCCCTACCCATTCACCTAAGGTGTAAAATGTAAAGTAAAAAAACACCCACACTTTTGAAAAAATCGTTTATTGCACTAAAAAAACAATAGAAATAAACAACAACAACAAAGAGACCGACAAAAACAAACAGACAAAAAAAAAAAACAGACCAAACAAAAAAATCCACAACAACACCTCAAACCTAAACAACCAGAAAACCCAACAAAAAAACAAAAAAAAACCCATACCGAATTACTCCCTACTCGAGAAACCACCCCGAAAACCCAACACCACTCCATGAAAAACCGACCCCAAACCATCCTTAAACAGCAGCAAAATCCAAACCATACACATACACAACAAAAAAAAACCACCACCACCCATAAAAAAAAAAACATGAACCTAAACCACATAACCCAACAACCCAATCCCACCAAACCAAAAACTCCAAACCATAAAACATAACCACCACAACCAACAAAATAAAAACAACACAAAACCACCAAAATCCAACCCAACACAAAAAACCTAACAAAACCAAAAAGAACATCACTAATGAAAAATCACCACGCATCAAACAAGCACAAAAAAGACATAAAAAACAATCCTCCCACAAACCAAATCACAAACCTCAAACAACCAACCCATAAACCAACTACCAAAACCAAACCAACCATAACAAACTCAAAACCAAACACCCTTACAAAAACCCCATAAAGTACCCAATATAATAACGAAACACAACACCCACAGCGAATACCATAAACCCACTCAAAATAACCAACCACAACATAAAACACCCCGAACCACCCCACCACACCCAACCTCTCCCAAACCAACCCCCTATCCACCCATACCACCTTACCTACAGCCTGAATACCACCCACACACGACCTAAAACACCTTTCCACAACCACACACCATCATACCTTTCCACCACAACACAAAAAACCACCGAAAAAAAACAAAGAAAAATAAATTCCACAAAAAAAAATAAAAAACTACACCAAACCAATAACCACTAAATCACACGACCAATAAAACACACACCCCTTAAGAGAACCTCCCAACAATAACTTCCAAAAACTGCAATATAAACCAAACCAAACAACCTAAAAAAACCAATCCAAACAACCAACACAAACCAACCACAAAACAAAACAACTAAACCCAAAGAAACACAACAAAATAAACCTGTAAACCACACAGAAAACACCAAAAAACAGACACATCACTCAACATAATGCCCGCTGGCCTCGTCCACCAAAAATAATCCATCTACCGGACTCCTTCTGGACTCTTATACATTACTCTTGATTATTTAATCTTTTTTACACAACTTCCTATTTAGCCTTTACTATACTAACTTTCTTACTACTGTTCTAATTACTCTTTCTTTTGATTTATCCTTACTTTTTTTACCTCTTTCTGACTTTTTTCTTTTTGTCTTTTTAACTTTGTTTTTTTTACTATTCTTATTTCTTTTTTTTACTACTTTAACTTCTGTTTTTAGCTTCTTTTCCTTCTCTTTCTTTTTACTTTTACTCTTATCTTTTCATTTTTTATTTCCCTTCTTGATTTTTCTTTTCTGGTACATTCCTAACTTTAGTTTCCTTATATCGACTGTTTTTACTTTCTCTAACCTTTTTCTGATTACTTTATAATTTTGCTACTCTTCACTCTTTCTTCTCACTTTTTATTAATCTATTTTACCTTATTCTATACTTATTCTCTTCTGTCTACTGTTTACTTATTTTACTATATTTTTCTTTACTAGGTCATTTTCTCTACTTTTTTTTACTTAATATTTTTTGTTTTTACTTTAATTTTCTTGTTTTTAACTACTTTTCTTTTCTTTTTTAATTTTTCTACTTTTTTACTTTTTTGTACTTTCTCGTTACTTTTTGTACTTTAACAGGACTAACATACTATTTTATTCCTCATTCTTAGCTTTTACTACCACCACTCCTATTCAATTTGGGCACTATCACGTACTATATTGTTCTCTACTTTCTTACTTTTTTTTTACTTTTGATTTTTATTTCTTCGTGACTTTATTTTTTTATTTTTTTTATTACTCGAATACTTCGACTTAACTTTTCATTTTACTTTTTTCTGTTTTTTTTTCTTTTATCAACTTTACTTCATGGACTTTTTTTTATTTTACTTCTCCTCGGACTTGACTTTTTACTTTTCCCTTTACGTTCTTTCACTATTTCTCTTTATTTTTTTATCTTTTCTCTTCTTCTTGGGGGTCTTCTCGTGTCTCCTTTACAACTTTATACAATGCTCCTCTTTTACTCTTGAATTTCATGGCCATTATTTTATGTCCTGTATTAATCATATAATAATCTAACATATCCTTAAACATCTAAACTTTTTCACTCTCATGACTTTTTTCTTTAACCCATACTATTACAATCTTCTTCTGTGTAGGGGTGATGGGGGGAGCGTGCGGGGTGTTGGACGGATCTAGGCGGGCGGCGGGGAGGGGGCTGGGTGGGAGGGGGTGTATAAGTGGTGGTCTGGCATGGGGAGGGGTGGGGAGGGGTGAATGGTGTAGTGATGGGGGGGGGGGGTCTTCTTCTGGTGGTGTTGTCATATGTGGGGTGGGGGGATGTCGAGCTGGGAGCTTTTTATGAGGGACCGGGAGAGACCTACTAGTGAGGGTTTGGACTAAATTATGGGGATTTCATATGGGTGGGATAGGTTCTCCGATACTAAGTGTTTGGGGGGGTGTGGGTTGAGTACGGGGTGAATCCAGAAAAGCGAGTGTGGAGGTACTAGTTTCTTGGCCAGGGGCGATAACAATTAGCCACGCCGCGCGTCGTGTTGTGTGGGGGGGGGGTGAGAGGGGGAGGGGGGGGGGAACAGGGGGGGGGTGGGGTGTGGTTTTGTACTCTTTTTCTGATTTTTCCTATTCTATCTCTTTTTTTTTTTCATTTTCATATTTTATTTTTATATTATTTTTCTAAGGTTGACATTATTTTCATATTTGGGATTCAGATATTATAAATATTTGATAAAACAGGTGGGTACGCGAGTGACAAGGTAGGTAGACGATGTGGGGGGGAGAGTCAGGTACCAAGATGTTCAACCACAAGTGAAGAGACGTTCTTCCAGTGCTAGGCATGCTCGGATACATGGTTCTGAAATTTGGGGGGTACAACCCCCAAGTTCTCTCCTCGCATAGGGAGTCTTATAAATCCAGGCCAGGTTTCGGAGCTATGCGGGCGGCATTTACTGCTCTACGTTTGGCAAGTCCGTCATTTCTAAAGTCCGCGGACTTTGCCGCGATGTCCCCGAGAAGTCCGCGAGTGTGTGGGAAAAGTCCGGTCGAAGCCAGCGGAAGTCCGGCGGATTGTCCCACCTGACCCCTAGGACGAAATTCTCATCATCCATTCATGAGGCTCACAAATTTTATGTTCGAGGGCTTAACACTTGCCTACCAGGGTAAACCCCCTCCCATCCAACCAATTTTCAGCTTTCGGGCTCTCATCTTGACGACATTTATCTCAGCATGCAACACTGTACCAATTAATTTTTGGTCCTTTTTTTTCCCACAATATAGAGCTTTCGTCTTTTGGTGGTATTTGATCACCTCTGGTTTTTTTATTTTTATCGCTATAATTGAAAAAAGGACCTCCTACTAGTAGCGAACATTGATCACATCTCGCACTCCGCCTACTGCTGTGCGCCTAGTCTCCATCTCAGCTTGTCGCGTCCCCCAGAACACATGGGCAGGAACCCTGGGAGATAGAGCGCGGGCACCGTAGAGCGAGTCGCCCCACAACATGACCAAGCACCTGTTAGTTCTCTCCTGAAGTAGAGACAATTGCGTCAAGTGTATATGTCCTTTAGTGTAGACAGGCGCGAAGCCTGCGTGAGTCCGTCTGAACTAACGATGTCTGTGATCCAAGTTGGTTGTCGGGGTCTGCGGGCCGGGGGCTTATCGGAATCTGGGAGCCCCTTTTATAAGGGGGCCCTCAGATCCGGCCCCCCACCCTATGTGAATGAGTATGGGTACGATGTACCCCTACCCATTCACCTAAGGTGTAAAATGTAAAGTAAAAAAACACCACACTTTTGAAAAAATCGTTTATTGCACTGCTCCGGGGGTCTTCTTCCGTCTTGGGGGTCTTCTCGTGGGACTCCTCCGCCATTTACCAAGCTCTTTTACCGAGCGGAGAAGTCTGGCTACCTTATTCGTCGTCGCCGCCGTCGTCTGGGGGTCTCGATCCGCCTTCGGGGGTCTTCCGGGGTCTTCCGGGGGTCTCTTCTGTTCTTGCGGCGGTCGTTGTTTTCCGCGCCGCCGGCGCCGCTTTCTTCTTCTTGTTCTTCTTCTTCTTCCGATGTTGACACGTCGCTCTCTCTGGCTAATTTTTTTGGACAGTCTACTGACAGGAATGATTGGAGTAAAGCCAACTTGGCACCAATATTTAAAAGGGGCCAAGACATAGCCCTGGGAACTACAGGCCAGTGGAATTCTCTTTCACAAGCAGTGGTATCAGCAGGGAGTGTCAAAAGTTTCAAAAAACTATTAGCTTGGCATGCAACTACGTTTCAAAAAATATATGGAACTGGGTGGGACTTTAATTGTGCCTCTGAGAAGTGTAAACAAATGAAGTCCAATAACAAACTTATGAAAAAATAGACAATTTTGTTTACTATAAAAACAGTTGAAAAAGTACATTACAGTTTGTACGATTAGGTTTGAATTCAGGGTGTGCAGATCCCCAACAATTAATAGAAATATGGCCTTGAAGGTAGCACAGTATGACGTTGTGTGAATTCTACAGATGAAACATCAATTAGTACTCTATAGATTATATAATTGCATAGATAAGAATTGAATACACACTGTATACAGACGTTAATGCATGAATCCTTACATAGGTATATATTAACCACTTCACAACCGGCCCATAGCCGAAAAACGGCTACAGGGCGGTTGCTTAACTCTGGGAGGGCGTACTATGACGTCCTCCCAGAATTCCCCTCTTGCGCGCGCCCCGGCGGATCACGGATCACGGTAAATGGCCGCTCATCGTGAATAGAAATATTCCTTGTAACAGGAATGAAAGCGCCCCTGTCCCCGCGGGCTCGCATGCAGAACCGAACGCATACGTAAGTCCCGCCCACATATGAAAACGTTGTTCAAACCACACATGTGAGGTATCGCTGCGAACGTTGGAGTGAGAACAATAATTTTGGCCTTAGACCTCCTCTGTAACTCAAAACATGTAACCAGTAAAAAATTTTTTTTAAGTAGCGAAGTTTGGCGCCATTCCACGAGCGTCTGCAATTTTGAAGGGTGACATGTTAGGTATCTATTTACTCGGCGTAACTTCATCTTTCACATTATGCAAAAACATTGGGCTAAATTTACAGTTTTGTTTTTTGTAAAGCACAAAACTTTTTTTTCCCCAAAAAACGCGTTCGAAAAATTGCTGCGCAAGTACCATGCTAGATAAAAAGTTGCAACGACCGCCATTGTATTCTCTAGGGTCTTTGCTAAAAAAACATATACAATGTTTTGGGGTTCTATGTAATTTTCTAGCAAATAAATGATGATTTTTACATGTAGGAAAGAAATGTCAGAATTGTCCTGGGTGCTCCAGAACACCTGATGGTGCTCCCTGCATGTTGGGCCTCTGTATGTGGCCACGCTGTGTAAAAGTCTCACACATGTGGTATCGCCATACTCGGGAGTAATAGCAGAATGTGTTTTGGGGTGTAATTTGTGGTATGCATATGCTGTGTGTGAGAAATAACCTTGCTAATATGACAATTTTGAAAAAAAAAAAAAAAAGAAAAAAAAATCTTGATTTTGCAAAGAATTGTGGGAAAAAATTACAACTTCAAAAAACTCACCATGCCTCTTTCCAAATACCTTGGAATGTCTTTGTGACAGACCTAGCCGGGACAGAGGCTGTTGGAGGGGACTGAATGCGAGCCTATTGCCTTGTGATTACAGGCCCTGGCATTTGGGGGAACGGTGTTCTTTGTGAGCTGTATGCCTGGGGACCGCTCAGCTGTTTTTACTTGGATTTAGGTCCATGTTGCCTTGTGTAATGTAGATGAGGCTGGTCTGGCTTGTAAGGAGTATTCCACACAATGTTGTTGTGCTACTTAGCCCTGTGTTAATGTTTATGGTAATGTCTATTGAATAGTCATTCAAATGAGCTAGGAGCCTTAAAGTCCTCTCTCAGTCAACTAGTCTGGGTCAATGATTAAGATAATTAGCTCATGCTAATTAGGTTAGCTTTTAGTCATCTAGCTATATATATATGTGTGTGTGACATGTGAAATAAAGAATTCCTGATGTACTCCAAGAACTAGTGTTGTCTAATTCTTGGGGGTTCCTATAACCAGATCCATTGGACTCATGTTCCAGGACTTAGGAAGCATTTACGGCGGACACCTTGGGTACAGGATCCGTCACAGTCTTCTTTCCAAAAAGGGTTTATTTGGGGGGTATTTGTACTTTTATGGCATGTTAGGGTCTCAAGAAATGAGATAGGCCGTCAGTACTTCAGGTGTGATCAATTTTCAGATATTGGCACCATAACTTGTGGACTCTATAACTTTCACAAAGACCAAAAAATATACCCCAATTTGTACTTATTTTTACCAAGAATATGTAGCAGTATAAATTTTGGCCAAAATGTATCAAGAAAAATTACAAATTTGCTAAATTTTATGACAGAAACGAAGAAAAATTCATTTTTTTACCGAATTTTCCGTTTTTTTCTTTTATAGCGCAAAAAATAAAAAAACCCAACGGTGACTAAATACCACCAAAAGAAAGCTCTATTTGTGTGAAAAAAAGGACAAAAATTTCATATGGGTACAGTGTTGTATGACTGAGTAATTGTCATTCAAAATGTGAGAGCACCGAAATCTGAAAATTGGTCTGGTTATTAAGGGTGTTTAAGTGCCCAGTGGTCAAGTGGTTAATAGCATGTCATCATAAATATTTATCAATAAAATGAAAATATTTGTAAAGCATTGAACAAACAAACTCATTGGGGGTATATAGCGATGCTTTTTTACACAGGGAGCTAGAACAAAGGGAGTCAATTGCATGCTGTTAATTATCCAGATATGTGACGCTATACTATGGAATTATGTAAAAAAAAAATGTATATATATATATAATATATATATATATATATATATATATATATATATATATATATATATATATATATATATATATATATATACACACACATATACATACATACATACATACATACACACACACACACACACACACACACACACACACACACACACACACACACACACACACACACACACACACACACACACACACACACACACACACACACACACACACACACATGTGGGTGGGTCCCTATACATGTAGATGAAAAAGTATGATAAGCCAAATGGTCAAATGATGGCCAAAAAAAAAGGAACAGGAAAAAAGGAAGAAAGTGCCAAGAAAATTGCACAGAAAAGGAGAGGAGTAGAAAGGAAAGCAAAAGAAAATGGGGGAGGGGAAAGGGCAAGGGAAAAAGAAAAAGAATGAAAGTAGAGGAAGAGATGTGAAGGAAGATGGGTGAAAGGAAATAAAAGTGGGAAGAGGAAGGGGGGAGGAGAGGGAAAAGAAAGGGGAATGGGGGAGAGGCCGTGAAGGAAAAAGGGGGAAGAGAGGGCCTGCAAAAAAAAAAAATGAGAGTGATAAGAACACAAAATAAGAGAAATATAGGAACCCTCCAAAGTGTGTGTGTGGGGGGGGGGGGGGGAAATTGTATCCTTATAAAGTAAAAAAAATATAAAAATTATGATTGCTTACCAAGTGGTTACGTGGAGATATATATGCTAGGTTTTATTAGAGAATTAGTGTGATCCTATGGATCAAAAGATACACTATCCTTGAATTGTAGTTTTCACTTTGGTAAGAGGAAAATATACATCTTTAAACCTTGAAGAGACAGTCAAAAGAGAGAAGCATCCCAGAATGAGGAAAAAAGCTGAATTCTCAGCTTGCTGGAGATTTAATCCAAAAAGACAGATATTAGCTTAAGGGTAGAGATTCGCTAAGCACATGAGCAAACATGTGTCTGGAAAAGTGACCAAGGTAAGAGAGAGGTTTACATATCTGTAATCTTGCAAACAAAGTCTTTCCCAGCGTCCCCCACACAAGTGAGCAGATGAGCCGCTGGGAAGAGACTGCAAAAATGTACCTTATATAGGGAAATGCAGACGCCCTAATTTTTATCCCGGCAGGTGTGGGAGGAGATTCCTGGGGTCGCTCGAGTCGCCCGGATTACAGGGAACTGGAATGGATCCCATGGATCTGGAGGGACAAGGATGAGCCCATCTCTACACTGGTTGCCGTGGGGTTCGCATGCCTAAAACGCATGCAAAAAGCCCCCCGGTCCGTGTCCTCTCCTGCGCCTTCCAGGGTGTAGAGGGAGGGAAAGAAAGGGGCGGGTCTATCTCCCCCGCAGATCAGGATGGATCAGCAAGGAGGAGGGGAATGCTGCACTGTGCAAAGAGGGGGTAGGACCAAAACGGCATGGCATCAAGCCAGCGTTGGCTAAGCCTGTGTCGGCGACGCTGCGCTCCACAGGAGAAGGGGGAAGAGCCGTACACTTATCCGCCAGATGGTGGTCAAGTTTCGGTGTCCCCCGATGGAAAATCGAATGGGAACACCTCTGGGGGGACCCGATAAAACACAGGAAAACCTGATGGCCCCCGTGTCGGAAACTCCCCAGAAGAGCGGTTTATGGGTAGAGCACAGAGAGACACCTATAAGCACATGGATAAAATAAACATATGATCAGAAAAATGTGTATACTTATAATTATTAGCACATATCTAGAAAGAATTTCTAATGTGAATTCCTTGTTATCACTTCATATATTTAAAGCACTGCTGGACTTCAAAGCAATACATGCAGGTCACATATAGATATTGGCATACTGTAATAAGAAAATCCAGAAAGATGAATACATTCAACACTTAGTATATCCCACAGGGATGTCATTTTATTTTATACTTTATATTAAACAGCATGGAGATGGGTGGCATCACCAAATTAAAAATAGATGGAGGCGACAATCCGCATTATTGCATAGTTAAAGAAAAGGGGCGTAGCTAATAGCATCATTCATTCCTGGTGGTTGGAGCTCCCTTCATTTAAAGATCCATCTGGCTTCTACCTGGAGGATTTTCTGATCAAAATTACCACCCCGAATAGGGGGGTGTACCCGAGCCAGTACCTGGAATCTTAGTGATGCTGTACTATAGTCATGAAATTCCGCAAAATGCTGGGTATGGGTTTTTCGGTGACACCTATCTCTATGTCTACAGCATGTTCTTTTATCCATCTCCAAAAATGTTGTTTGGTTTTGCCAACATAATAATTTCCACATCCGTATGCGAGTAGGTATTCGATGCCGATGGTGTCACAATTAACAAAAGGTTGCATACTTAAGTTCTCGCCTGTGGGTAAAATAATATTGTTGCCTGTAAGAATATACAAACAAAAGTCACAGTTGCCACACCAGAAGGTGCCCCATTGTAAAGTCCCACAGGGGTCCCTAGATCCCTGTGGCATAAAGTGACTTGAGACTAAAGTGTCTCGTAGGGACTGATTGCGTTTGTAAATCACATGTGGCTGTGGTACAACGAATAACTTCAAAATGGGGTCGTCTCTTAGAAAATGCCAGTGGGTGTTTAAAATTCTTTTGATGGTTGCAGATTGGTTATTGAATTTGGTAAAAAGGCGAATGCCCTGAGGTTGAGATAGGGTTTCTTTCTCGCCTTGAAACAATAAGAGGTCTCACAGACTGTCATTAGCATTTTTATATGCTTTTTTGAGGGATCTCCTACTATGCCGGCGATCTAAAAAACGTTTCTGCAGCTCCGAGGCTTTGATTTTAAAATCCTCTTCATTGGTGCAATTTCGTCGGGCCCGTAAATACAGGCCCTTGGGAATGGAATTGATTAAATGAGATGGATGGGCACTTGTGGAATGCAGTAAAGAGTTACCTTCTGTGTCTTTACGATGTAAATTAGTGGGGATGGCCCTTTTTGAGTCTTTATGTATATTCAGTTTAATGAAAAGAAAGGGTTTCTCTGTGCCAGTTAAAGGTAAAAGATAAATTGTAGTTGTTATGTTTAAGCTTCTCTACAAATTCCGTTAAAAGTTCGGGGGTTCCCATCCACAAAAAAGGATGTCATCGATATATCTGCGCCACAACAAAGTGTTGCGCAGGTATATTGAGGAAACATCCAAGGCTAAGACTTCACACTCCCACCCCCCCAGGTACAAGTTTGCGTTTGACGGGGCATACATGGTACCCATTGCAATGCCCTGTACCTGGAGGTAGTGGGAGCCGTCAAAGGTAAAGGCATTGTGAGTCAAAATGAAATGTAGCATTTCAATGATTAATGCATTATAAGGGATGGTGTCGAGATCTCTTTCATTAAGGAAAATTGATTTTGTGGCAATTCCTTTGTTATGCGGAATACTGCAATATAAGGCCTCCACATCTATAGACGCAAGAATGGTGTTAGTGGGGACAAATAGGCCTGTCAATAGAACTGTCAAAACATCGATGGTATCTTTGAGATATGTGGGTAAACTTTCAACGTGGGGGAATAAGTAGTCTTCTATTAGAGAACTGGCTTGTTGGGTGAGGCACCCTATCCCTGAAATGGTGGGCCTCCTTGGGGGTTGAGAAATGGGGAGATCCGACGATACCAAGAGGAGCTCTCCAGAATCCTATAACACATGGCCATATACCCTTCCATAGTTTGGATGACAAGATTTCCTCCTTTGTCGGATAATTTAATTATTATGTCATCTCTGTTTTTGAGTTGATTCATGGCTGCTCTTTGAATGTGGGTTAAATTTAGGGCTGTTACTGATTCAAATTTTCATGTTCGACTAATCAATTTTTTTTTAAATTATAACGCACATACAGATCCAACTACTTTTAGCTGATCTCCTTGCATTGCAACTCTGCATTAGTCAGTGGTAAATGTGGTATACACTATATACAAAAACCCGACACCAGTTTAGTTTCCACAATCCATGACTTAACTTCACAGTTGACACAAATACGTTTTAAATTCAAACTGTAGCACTGACGTAAGTCATTTTATTTTCCACAGTAACGTGACAATCCCTCCACCTCTAGTCTAACTAATCACTCTCACCTTATGGCATGGACCCCTGTGCAAACAAGTGGTCATGCAAGCAGGTATCAAAAGGGTTAACACGGACCATAAACTTCTCTCACGTCTCCTTAGATCTCAGCAAGGATGCCAGGTCATGGGTAGAAAGAAAAGATCTAAGTGCTCACAGCTTAAGTATAAGATTACATTTTTGTGTTCAAACACAAACTACTCACATAAAGATGATAAAAACACAGCATGTAAAGCCGACAATCGTGTTAGTTCTATAGGGCAGCAGCGGGTGATGTCATGCGTAGCTCCTCCCCCGTGCGCGTTCAATCAGAACTTCAATGTCATCGGATCTCCGACGGAACTCCCTGAAGACCCGGAAGCCGGCAGAGAGGTGAGTACTGATCAAAAGAATTTTGATCGATCAAAAAAATTAAAGATTTCACAGCCCTAGTTAAATTAGATCTTGTTGAAGTAGCATTCATTTTGTGAACGTCTTGGGTTGTGCGATCGACAAATAGTTTAAGGTTGGGGTTGGTGAAGGTGGGGAATTTTTGAGACTTTCTTATATTCAAGTGGTGTAAGTAATGAGGATTCCGTGTCCTCAGTATCTGTCAAAATCTGATGCATTGTCTTGGGATCATTCCAAACCCCTCCTTCCCTTTCCAATTGTGTCAGAACCTTTATAATTTTATAGTCCATACGAGACCACTTGATCTCTGGATTGGATTCTAACTATTTTGATTGTCCCAAGTGAAAATAAATATAAAAATGAATAGTCCCAATTTGAAGGTCCACAGTGAGAATTCACAATGACAATATCTTCCAAAAAAAATCCAAAACAGTAACACCAGAAATAATCCAAATTTACAGGTGAAAAAATTCTGCACCACCACCTTCTGAAATCTGTGCTTACCAGAAAATAAGCCAAAATGTGCGGTTGGCTTAAACCCAGCCTGGGCCTTTTAATGCACCTGGATACAGCAAATTTTTGGGGTCTTTAGAGATAGATATTCAGTCACAACCAAAATATGGCCCCTCTGTGTGGTGTTGGGACACTTTGCAGTTTTTGCTTTTGGATCACTGGGTTTCTTTTCTGCATATCTTTTCTGTTCACTTTGTAAGTGCAAACTTATGCTTTTTCATTTTTTATTTTTGTGTAACAATATTACGCTATGTTATGATTTTCTTTTTTGGAAACTACGTATGTGGAGCCATATTTTGGTTGTGACTGAATATTTACAAAACCCCCAAAAAATTTGCTGTATCCAGGTTCATTAAAAGGCACAGGCTGGGTTTAAGCCAACCGCACATTTTGGCTTATTTTCTGGTAAGCACAAATTTCAGAAGGTGGTGGTGCAGAATTTTTTCACCTGTAAATTTGAATTCTTTCTGGTGTTACTGTTTTGGATTTTTTTTGGAAGATATTGTCATTGTGAATTCTCACTGTGGACCTTCAAATTGGGACTAATAATTTTTATATTTATTTTCACTTGGGACCTTCAATTGGGACTGTTAACATTTATTTTTCACTTGGGACTATTAACCACTTAAGGACCGCCTCACGTCGATGGCATGGCTGGGCACAATCACGTACCTGTACATGGCCCTTTAAGAGCCCAGCCGTGGGTCGCGCGCGCGCGACCCGGTCCTGAGCTCCGCGGCCGCAGGGCCAGCAGACCCGATCGCAGCTGGTGTCCCGCGATCGGGTTACAGAGCTGAAGAACGGGGAGGAGTCTATGTAAACAAACCTCTATCCGTGCTTCCTACAATGCCTGTCACTGATCGGCTGTTCCCTGTCATCGGGAAAGCCGATCAGTGACAGACGTAAAGCCACGCCCCCTACTTTAAAAAAAAACACACACACTTCACACTAACCCCTCCCCGCCCCCTAGTGGTTAACTCCTTCACTGCCAGTGTCATTTACATAGGAATCAGTGCATTTAAATAGCACTGATTTCTGTATAAATGACAATGGTCCCAAAAATGTGTAAAAAATGTGTCAAAAATGTCCGATGTGTCCGCCATAATGTCGCAGTCACAATAAAAATCGCTGATCGCCGCCATTACTAGTAAAAAAAAAATAATAAAAATGCTATAAAACTATCCCCAATTTTGTAAACGCTATAACTTTTGAGTAAACCAATCAATAATCGCTAATTGCGATTTTTTTTACCAAAAATATGTAGAAGAATACGTATCGGCCTAAACTGAGGAAAAAAATAAATTTTTTATATATTTTTTGGGGATATTTATTATAGCAAAAAGTAAAAAATGCATTTTTTTCAAAATTGTCGCTCTATTTTTGTTTATAGCACAATAAATAAAAACCGCAGGGGCGATCAAATACCACCAAAAGAAAGCTCTATTTGTGGGAAAAAAAGGACGCCATTTTGTTTGGAAGCCACGTCGCACGACCGCGCAGTTGTCAGTTAAAGTGACGCAGTGCCGAATCGCAAAAAGGGGCCTGGTCCTTTGGCTGCAAATTGGCTTAAGTGGTTAATGTTTCTATTGAATAAGATATCGTTTTTTCCACTTAATTTTTACCTAGTGCTATATATCATTAAGGTTAAAATATCTAGGTTTCACATTTAGCGCAGCTGCTCTCCTTTATATGTTTTTTGTGTATATCCCAAATTAAGCTGCAGCTTTTTTGTTTTTTTTCTATTTTTGGTTTAATTTACTATAATTTATTTTCCAAGCACAGTTTTTTCCTCTTTTTCTATACCATTTTCTGAAACATAGTTGCATATCTTCCCAGGATGGTGCCTCTGTAGAAGTATTAGTATTCCACCCCACCCCACCCCTACATATTAGCTGGGCACCTTGGCAAACATCAACATACAGGGGTATACAATGTACTATTGACATAAACACACACACACACACACACACACCAGGAGGTTGAACTGAATGGGCCGGTGTCTTTTCAACTTTACCAACTATGTAAGCGGTCTTCATGGAAGAATTGCGGCCAAAAAGCCATACCTCCAATGTGGAAACCAGGCTAAGCGACTCAACTATGCATGAAAACATAGGAACTGGGGTGCAGAAAAATGGCTGACGGTGCCCTGGACTGATGATTCAACATTGGAAATATTTGACTGTAGCAGGATACAGGATAGCAGTACAATAATGATTATCTGCAAGCAACAGTGAAGCATGGTGGAGGTCCTTGTTTGGGGCTGCATTTCTGCAAATGTAATGGAGATTTGGTCAGGATTATTGGTGTCCTCAATGTGGAGAAATATAGGCAGATCTTCAGGATAAGGTATAACAAGGAGTCCTGATGGTTTATCCACCACAGAGCCCTGATCTCATCATCAAGTCTGTGTGGGATTACATGAATAAAAAGAAGGATTTGAGGCAGCCTACATCCACAGAAGATCTGTGGTTAGTTCTCCAAGATGTTTGGAACATTCTTCAAAAACTATGTGCAAGTGTACCTAGAAGAATTAATACCACTTTGAAAGCAAAAGGGTGGTAACACACACAGAGGGTTATTTACGAAAGGCAAATTCACTTTGCACTGCAAGTTCACTTGGAAGTAAAGTCGCTATAGATCCGAGGGGGACATGCAAGGAAAATAAAAAACAGCATTTTAGCTTCCACATGATTAGATAATCAGCAGAGCTTCCATTCATTTCAGATCTACCCCTTAGATTTAGAGCGACTGCACTTCCAAGTGCACTTGCAGTGCAAAGTGGATTTGCCTTTCGTAAATAACCCTGATTATATTGATTTGATTTGTATTTATCTTCTGCTCATTTACTTTACATTTTGTTAATTGATAAACCATTAAAACTTCTATTTCTGAAAAAATAGAAAAAAGCTGCGCCAGTAGAAATAGTTAAAATGTCATTAGCAGAAAAATATATAAAATAGTCCATAATAATCAATCCTCCAATGACACCATGGTGACTTCACACAATATGAAAGTGCCCGACCACCGTATTTGAACCTGCTTACCAGATGGCAAAGCATAAAGAGCGTTTGGCTATAACCCAGCCGCGGCCTTTAGCTTTCACAGAAGACACCTGGAACTCACAGGAACCGGACCATTATCAGGGAAAACCACCTACGTATCTCACAAGATCGTAGCCGTACTTGGATGGTGTTGCAAATGTGCTCAAAGACGAAAGAAACTGACCATAGTGTGATACAGTTCAAGCTTTAATAAAAAATTAAGTAATGCACTTACATATAAAACGAGAAATGTTCACATAAAAAAAAAAAAACACAGGAGCCTGTCCTCCTCTCAAATAGTGTGGTGACGTCACTGCGTGACCTCCCAGATGCATTTTGTCATAGGTGACATTTTCAATAGGGATCGGGCAACGCAATGACACACCACCATATATAGAACCAGACCTCGTTCTGAGACGCGAGCGTCAAGCCAAAAGCGTCATTTTGGTTATGGGCATAAGATACCTTTTACTTGTTACAGACAGCACAGGTGAATAGCCCGGCCATGTAAAAGGATATGTGTTAACAGATTATACTAAAGGAGCAGCCAAAAAGACCTCAAAACCAAAAATAATTCAAAATTATTTTTTTATTAATTTAATTTTTTTTTTATTTTATTTAAAAAACATGTACCCTTAACACTATTTTATTTTATACAAATGTGTAACCACATATTCACCGCCAATCACTTAATATACTTGTTAGTAGCAAATTGGCATACTACAGGCCCACCTCATAAATGACATAGGGTTCAACTTACTGAATGGGTGGCCAAAATGTTAATCACCCTAAACTAAATATATGTGCTAGAATACAAAAGACAGAGAAGACTTGCATCTCTCTCTCTATGTCCCTTAATAATAAATGTGTATAATATCACTAACCTACATAAGAATACTAAAAATAAGTTGTATGAAATTATATGAAATTATCTACTATCTTGGCCCACCTACCATTAATAGAGGGTATCCACCTCGTGGTAGAGGGTGGGGGTTATCAACACAACCAACAAGGGAGAGATTCCCACATGGAGCAGATGGAAGGGTGGAGATAGAATACTAGTAGGGAGTTTGATCAACAATCCCCCTCCTTTGGATATTCAGGGGGTCGATCCGAATGGGAGTTTAATGTCCCAACACAGAATGCCTTTTTTCCCACTTGGGGATAAGGATGGTCCTGATGGGGAATCTTCGAATTCTCAGTATTACCATTCATTGGGTGGGACCAATTCAGGTGGATCCTATCAGGCTCTTAATTGGAATTACACATCCCGAGGTCCCCCGGGTATGGTGGGACAGAGCAGTTGGGGTTTTTCAAAACCACCTCAAGGCACCAAAAGACTGGGAGAAAGAGGAGAGGAGCCAGAGGGAGCAGGCGGGCACGAGCAGCAAAAAAGGCCAAGAATGTAGTAGGGAAAGGGATATTTAATTTAAGTTCTAATGTTTTATCTAATTTTGAACAACAAATTTTGGACAAAGGCCTTAAATTTGCACCACCAAAAAGTCTGGATAAATTCCACACTTTTATGGATGTCCATAAATTTGTTAGAAAACTTAACATCAAACGGTACATGATTAGTAACCCTGTGACTAGTACTAGTACAGTGGCTACACAATTTGTTCATTCTGGGTTGAAAAATGCCTCTCTTTTTAATTCCCCTGGAGCACTTGCACCATCACTAAGGGTGTTTAGAGATGTGTTACTAAGAGATTTGGACCTCTTAGAGGTAAAGAAGGCCAGAATGAATAAAACTTTACAGGATGGCTTGGACTCCTTATGTAACAGCAAAACAGCAAATACCTTGTCATAAGGCCGGCAAACAATGGGGGAGCCATCGCAGTGTTGGATAGAATAGACTATATTGCAGAAATGCACAGAATTGTTGGTGATCATAATACCTACACCATGTTGCCCTCTGACCCTAAAATTCAGTACTCTATGGGGGGAGTTGGAGAAAATAGCGGTGAGAGGTCGTAAAGCAGGCATTCTTAACCCCAAAGAAAGTTTGTATCTGGTACCCAGGGCTCCACGTACCCCTATCATCTACTATTTGCCTAAACTCCATAAGGATCCTGTCTGTCCCCCGGGACGTCCCATTGTCAGTGGGATTGATTCCATTATGTCCCGGGTGGGCAGATATATTGATTTTTACCTGAAGCCTCTTGTATGTAAAATGCCCTCTTTTGTTAAAGACTCTAGGCATATTATTATTTTGTTATCAGGCATTCCCGCCAAATCAGGTATATGGATGGTGACAGCAGCTATCACCTCCTTATATACCATCATTCCACACAATCTGGGGTTTTAGGCCATCAAAGGTTATCTGGACCGAGATTCGGGACTTTCTGAAGAGCAAGTGACCTTTTTGATGGTACTACTAAGATTTGTGGCCTCCCATAATTACTTTTGGTTCAATAACCAATTCTATAAACAAGATATGGGAGTCGCTATGGGGGCCAAATATGCCCCGAGCTTGGCCAACCTTTCTATGGCTAGATGGGAGGAGGATGTCATCTATACCAATGACATACCACAACTGGTCCTGTGGGCCAGGTAGATTGATGACATCCTCCTCCTATAGGATGGCCAATGCTGTGATCTCCAACCAAAGGGGCATACAACTCAATTGTGTGATGAGCCAGGTGGAGATAAACTTTTTGGACCTTAAAATCACCATTAAACATAATAGGTTTGTTACCTCCACCTTTTTTAAGGTGACGGATAGGAACTCATTTATTCCTACTTATAGCTGCCATTTCAGTCCCTGGCTCAGATCAGTTGCAAAGAGTCAATACATAAAGGAACAATCCCCCACGTTGGGGTTTTTAGGCAGCGTACAAAGAAGTCAGAGTTAACATATAAAAAAGTTTTAAAGTTTATTTATAAAAAATTTAATAACATTGGGTTAGAACATGAGCTCCAGTGGGAAAAAAATAAAAAATAATACATATATACAGGGTGGGTTAAAAAGCTCCAGCCAAAAAATTAATAACATTGGAGAACATTGGCAAGGGTTCACCCCTGTAACAACATGAGCTGTCCCAACCAGTGTTAGGGAAACATGGACTGGTGAAAAAAAAAATAATAGTCGGATGTTTGTAAGTCGGGGACCCCCTGTAATTATATATAAAAAAATATATATAAAAGAACATGAATATACATTAAGCAGACTGACATTCACATAACAACAGTAAGTGCAGAGTCTGTCGTGTAAATGAGAAACTATCCCTGACGCGTTTCAACCCAATACGAGGGTCTTCCTCAGAGGGAAAAAAGGTCTGCTAAACAAAGAAGGAATACAATGTCAATGTTAGTAGTAACAATATAATTTACAGGGTGAAAAGGCTCCAAGATGAGGAGCAAAGGATATCAGAACACCGTGAGGTTTATATTTACCACAGTAATGTATATCCTGGGGATAAAAGATGTATGATAGTCCCACGTGGAGAGTTTGGTAAGGAAGACACCATCCACTAATGGTAGGGTGTGCCAGATGGGTTCCGCTGAGGGCCACCCGGGTTTCAGGGCGACACGAAGCCTTGCGAGAGGTCACACGTTTGGGGGTTCCTCTCCTTCTCCCTCTGCCTAGGCAGGGGTGTCCGGAGGGGAGGAAAACAACCTGGAGAGGACCAAAGGACGCGCAGGCACCACCTGTAGCAGAGTCCAGAGGGTAAGGATTGTATTAGAGGTTGGTCTAAAGAGCAGAATGGTACATTGCAGCCTGAAGGAGGCAAATAATTGGGCATCTATCTGTGGTCATAGGTGCCCCAGGTGGCCAAAGCACGTAGTGAATGAAATGTGTGAGTGGAGGAAAAACCAAACCAAACCACGCCGCAAGAGGGAGAAACTTGTATCACAAAAGTGCAGTGAGAAAGGACATGAACACGTGAAGGATGTGTGTGTGAGGGAGTGAAGGGGAAGGTACCTGGGGGGGGGGGGGGGGGAGGGGGAAAAAGGGATCCGGGACTGGAGTGGGGGTAAGGTGGGAAGGGAATGGGGGATAGAGGGAAAAGGGGGGGAGAGAAGGGGGGGGGAAGGGTTGGGGGACGGAGGGTGAGGAGAAAGAAGGGGTGAGTAAGGGGGGGAAAAAGGAGGAAGGGGGAAGAAAGTGGGGGTGGGGGAAGGGGGGAGGAAAGGGGGAGAGTGGGGGGGGGGGGGGAAAGGAGGGGGGGGAGGGGAAGGGTGGGGGAGGATTGTGGAGGGTAAGGGCAGTGTTGGGTATGGCTAATTGAAGTGAGAAAATGGGGGTGAGGTAGTGTGTGTCTGTGTTAAGCAAATGAAAAGCTGAGGTCCTACCTGAGGTTATAGAGCACAGGAATAGTGCCACAGGCTACTAATGCTGAGACTATGCCGCAATAACTGATCGTGTGCTGGGAGCGAAGTCCCAGTCTTGGTCACAGGCGTAGTGCTTAATTGGGGGGGGGAAGCCCTTGGATCAATAAAGGTCACCCAATCTAAAAGCACAAAATAATAGTATTCGTTGGAATAAACAAGAAGTTATTCATTAAGAGGACAGCATTGTCCCATTGGAACAATGCGGTGATATGCGGGGCTGAGGGTAATAGATATAACCTTCGGACTGTTGTCCAGACTTACCGCATGGAAGTCTTAGTGAGATGTGGTCCTGTTTAGATGGCGGCAGTAGTGTTTACTGACTGCCGATCCTTTTTATGAGTGAGTAATCAGCGGTGATTCCCGGAGGTGGGTCACCGGAAATGGTCAGCGGAGAGCTGACCCTATTGGTCGATGGTTGCCCGCGCGTGTCTAGTCTTCATCCTGGTGGAAAAGCCCGCCAAATGGGAAGGCCACGTGTGGCGTCCCCGGCGTTCCTGTCGGCCATGGAGTGGCCCGTCATTACGTCATCCCTGACGCAAATCGCGTGACGTACGTTCGTCATGCGCACCAGCGGCGTCCCGCAAGTGCGCACTGAGGAGCGTCGTCCAGGAATGCCGCCGACGAGAGTTGCTACCACCGACTGATCGCACGGGACCAGCCCAGGTGCGTCAATCGTGGAAAGAGGGGAGGCACGCAAGGTGGAAGGGGGCGTGACTCCTTACCCTCGTCGGGAAGGCATAGTGGCGTCACCTAGTGGCCCGGATGGTACAGCGTGATCAGGCAGACCCCAGAAGTGGATAGATGTCTTCCTTAAATGAACTTGGTCAACCTGCGGCAAGAAGAGATGACAAAAAAAGAGATGTTGAACTGGGGATAAAAGTAAATTTAATAAATGGTGAGCAAATAAATAATTGAAAATAAAATTGAAAGTGAAAAAACTGGTGACCGTGAAAAAAAAAAAAAAAAAAAAAAAAACCATATCGACATGGCCGCAGGTAGGTCAGTAGGAAACAACTCAATTCTAACATGGATAACAAAAAACTCTGACTAATTCTGGTATGGAAATATGAGATCCAGATATTTTTGAAAAATCATATCGATAAAGTACATACTACAGTTTGTACAAAATTATACATAGGAGCCCTCTTCATCTTCCTTAATTACCTTCCCCCCTTTCCCTCCTTTCTTCTCTTTCCCCCTTTCATCTTCCTCCTCTACCCCTTCCCCTCCTCCCTACTTCTCCACTCTTCCCCTTACCCCTCTCTCTCCACCCTCTTCTCTCCTTACCTCTTCCTCTTTCTCCCCTCCCTCCGTTCCCTTCCCCTCCCCCCCATCGTTCTCTTTACTCCCTCCTTTCTCCCCTTCCTTCTTCTCTACCTCCCTCCTTCCCCTTCCCTTCCCCTCTTTCTTTCCATCTCCCCTCTACCTCCCTCTTCTTCCTCCCCTCCCTGCGGTGCCCTCCCCCCCCTTCACCTTAACTCCCCCCTCCTCTCTTTCTTAAAAAACCCCCTCTCTTCTTCCTCCCTCTAAACTTTTTCTCTTACCTTCTTCCTCTTTTCTCTCCTCCTCCCTCCTCCCTTCCCTTCCTACCCCCCTTAAATTATACATAGGAGACATTAGTTGTATGTGCATCACATGTATACAGGAACTCTGGTTGAAGACTGTCGTTTAACTGTATGTAACTTGGTATAGTTTACTTGTATGGCATCATAGGATGGAAGGCATAATATCAACAAAGTACTGTATTGTATTGGGTATCACAGGGGAAGGGGAACATAAACAACATTTCTGCTAACAGAACAACCCAGAAGTTGTTGGGCTGTCCCAGAGGGAGGGGAATGGGGAGAGGAAAGACAAACTGTAGTATGTACTTTATCGATATGATTTTTCAAAAATATCTGGATCTCATATTTTCATACCAGAATTAGTCAGAGTTTTTTGTTATCCATGTTAGAATTGAGTTGTTTCCTACTGACCTACCTGCGGCCATGTCGATATGGGTTTTTTTTTTTTTTTTTCACGGTCACCAGTTTTTTCACTTTCAATTTTATTTTCAATTATTTATTTGCTCACCATTTATTAAATTTACTTTTATCCCCAGTTCAACATCTCTTTTTTTGTCATCTCTTCTTGCCGCAGGTTGACCAAGTTCATTTAAGGAAGACATCTATCCACTTCTGGGGTCTGCCTGATCACGCTGTACCATCCGGGCCACTAGGTGACGCCACTATGCCTTCCCGACGAGGGTAAGGAGTCACGCCCCCCTTCCACCTTGCGTGCCTCCCCTCTTTCCACGATTGACGCACCTGGGCTGGTCCCGTGCGATCAGTCGGTGGTAGCAACTCTCGTCGGCGGCATTCCTGGACATCCCTGGACGACGCTCCTCATTGCGCACGCGCGGGACGCCGCTGGTGCGCATGACGAACGTACGTCACGCGATTTGCGTCAGGGATGACGTAATGACGGGCCACTCCATGGCCGACAGGAACGCCGGGGACGCCACACGTGGCCTGCCCATTTGGCGGGCTTTTCCACCAGGATGAAGACTAGACACGCGCGGGCAACCATCGACCAATAGGGTCAGCTCTCCGCTGACCATTTCCGGTGACCCACCTCCGGGAATCACCGCTGATTACTCACTCATAAAAAGGATCGGCAGTCAGTAAACACTACTGCCGCCATCTAAACAGGACCACATCTCACTAAGACTTCCATGCGGTAAGTCTGGACAACAGTCCGAAGGTTATATCTATTACCCTCAGCCCCGCATATCACCGCATTGTTCCAATGGGACAATGCTGTCCTCTTAATGAATAACTTCTTGTTTATTCCAACGAATACTATTATTTTGTGCTTTTAGATTGGGTGACCTTTATTGATCAAAGGGCTTCCCCCCCCCAATTAAGCACTACGCCTGTGACCAAGACTGGGACTTCGCTCCCAGCACACGATCAGTTATTGCGGCATAGTCTCAGCATTAGCAGCCTGTGGCACTATTCCTGTGCTCTATAACCTCAGGTAGGACCTCAGCTTTTCATTTGCTTAACACAGACACACACTACCTCACCCCCATTTTCTCACTTCAATTAGCCATACCCAACATTGCCCTTACCCTCCACAATCCTCCCCCACCCTTCCCCTTCCGTCCCTTCCCCCCCCCCCCTCTCCCCCCCCCTTCCCCCACCCCCACTTTCTTCCCCCTTCCTCCTTTTTCCCCCCCTTACTCACCCCTTCTTTCTCCTCACCCTCCGTCCCCCAACCCTTCCCCCCCCTTCTCTCCCCCCCTTTTCCCTCTATCCCCCATTCCCTTCCCACCTTACCCCCACTCCAGTCCCGGATCCCTTTTTCCCCCCCCCCCCCCCCCCCAGGTACCTTCCCCTTCACTCCCTCACACACACATCCTTCACGTGTTCATGTCCTTTCTCACTGCACTTTTGTGATACAAGTTTCTCCATCTTGCGGCGTGGTTTGGTTTGCTTTTTCCTCCACTCACACATTTCATTCACTACGTGCTTTGGCCACCTGGGGCATCTATGACCACAGATAGATGCCCAATTATTTGCCTCCTTCAGGCTGCAATGTACCATTCTGCTCTTTAGACCAACCTCTAATACAATCCTTACCCTCTGGACTCTGCTACAGGTGGTGCCTGCGCGTCCTTTGGTCCTCTCCAGGTTGTTTTCCTCCCCTCCGGACACCCCTGCCTAGGCAGAGGGAGAAGAAGGAGAGGAACCCCCAAATGTGTGACCTCTCGCAAGGCTTCGTGGCGCCCTAAAACCCGGGTGGCCCTCAGCGGAACCCATCTGGCACACCCTACCCTTAGTGGATGGTGTCTTCCTTACCAAAAACTCTCCACGTGGGACTATCATACATCTTTTATCCCCAGGATATACATTACTGTGGTAAATATAAACCTCACGGTGTTCTGATATCCTTTGCTCCTCATCTTGGAGCCTTTTCACCCTGTAAATTATATTGTTACTACTAACATTGACATTGTATTCCTTCTTTGTTTAGCAGACCTTTTTTCCCTCTGAGGAAGACCCTCGTATTGGGTTGAAACGCGTCAGGGATAGTTTCTCATTTACACGACAGACTCTGCACTTACTGTTGTTATGTGAATGTCAGTCTGCTTAATGTATATTCATGTTCTTTTATATATATTTTTTTATATATAATTATATATGTATTATTTTTATTTTTTTCCCACTGGAGCTCATGTTCTAACCCAATGTTATTAAATTTTTTATAAATAAACTTTTAAACTTTTTTATATGTTAACTCTGACTTCTTTGTACGCTGCCTAAAAACCCCAACGTGGGGGATTGTTCCTTTTTGCTATCCTTTAGGGGTGAGCAGCACTCTTTTGACCCTCGGGTCTGTGTCTTCCCGTTTGCCAAGAGTCAATACATGAGACTCAGGCGGAAGTGTTCTGACCCAGGTGAGTTCCTTACACAAGCTGAGGTCCTTACTGCTAGGTTCCTGGAGAAGGGATATCAGTGAGACTTTTTGGTTGACACCTTGGACACCATTAAAACTAAGAATAGAGCAAATTTGTTGGTTGAGAGAGAACCACGGGGTGATGTCGGTTTCAATGGGGGAGTCCCCTCTGTGACCCCCTATTCCCTACAGCATAGAAGCATCAAACAATTGGTCAGTAAATATTGGCACATTGTTAACAATGATGCTATGCTAGGGGGTGTGTTACCTGACAAACGGCAAGTGGTGTTCAGGGGTGTTCCTTCCTTGAGGAATCAATTGGCACCTAATATTCTGGACCCACCAACTATTAGCAGAGGTTTCTTTGACCAGATGTCAGGTTTTTATAAATGTGGGAGTTGTAGGGTGTGTTCTCTTAGTTCATGTTCTCAGAGACGGACCACCATCTACATCTCCACCGCCACACAAAAACGCCACATAATTAAGCCATGTATCATGTGTTCTACAGCTGGAGTGGTATACATGTTGCAGTGCCTTTGTGGGCTTCAATATGTAGGGCGGACCAAACGTCCACTTCAGGTTCGTTTAATTGAGCACATCACAAATATTAAGACTGGGTTCCAGAAACATTCTGTGTCTAAGCATTATTTGCTGGTACATAATAAGGATCCATCTAAGACCCTCTTTCTTGACATTGACAAGTTTAAACCTTATTGGAGAGGGAGCTCATTGGTAAGGGAGATATCCAAATTTGAAATGTCATGGATTTAATGGGCTTAATATTGATACGGACTTTAACGCGTTCATCGATAATTCACTTTTGTAAACTTGGTCTGAGACGTGAGGGTGAGCGTATCACCTTTTTTTCTTTACTTTTTTTCTTTTTTCTTTTTATTCACATATATGCGTACTTTTTAATTTGATTCACTTATCCACTTTTTAAATTTTTCTCAAATTTTTTATAATTGGGAATAAATGATAACTGGTATGTGCGTATGAATTCACCCCCTTTGTTATGAAGCCCAAAAAAAGCTCTGGTGCAACCAATTACCTTCAGAAGTCACATGGTTAGTGAAATGATGTCCACCTGTGTGTAATCTAAGTGCAACATGATCTGTCATTACATATAACCACCTTTTTGAAAGGCCCCAGAGGCTGCAACACCTAAGCAAGAGGCACCACTAACCAAAATACTGCCATGAAGACCAAGGAACTCTCCAAACAAGGGACAATGTTGTTGAGAAGTACAATTCAGGGTTAGTTTATAAAAAAATATCCAAATCTTTGAGGATCCCTAGCAGTACAATAAAATCTATCATAACCAAATGGAAAGAACATGGCACAACAGCAAACCTGCCAAGAGACGGCCGCACACCAAAACTTACAGACCGGGCAAGGAGGGCATTAATCAGAGAGGCAGCACAGAGACTAAGGTAACACAAGAGGAGCTGCAGAGTTCCACAGCAGAGACTGAAGTATCTCTACATAGGACGACAATAAGCCGTACGCTCCATAGAGTTGGGCTTTATGGCAGAGTGGCCAGAGGAAGCCATTTCTTTCAGCAAAAAACAAAATGGCACTTTTTGAGTTTGCAAAAAGGCATGTGGGAGTAGTCTGATGAGACTAAAATTTAACTTTTTGGCCATCAAAGAAAACGCTATGGCGCAAACCCAACACATCACCCAAAGAACACCACATTGAAACATGGTGGTGGCAGCATTATGCTGTGGGGATGTTTTTCAGCAGTCGAGACTGGGAAACTGGTCAGAGTTCAGGGAGAGATGGATGGTGCTAAATACAGGGATATTATTGAGAAAAACCTGTACCGCTCTGTGTGTGATTTGAGGCTAGGACAGAGGTTCGCCTTCCAGCAGGAAAATGACCCCAAACACACTGCTAAAGCAACACTTGAGTGCTTTAAGGGGAGACATGTAAATGTGTTGGAATGGCCTAGTCAAAGCCCAGACCTCAATCCAATAGAAAATCTGTGGTCAGACTTAAAGATTTCTGTTCACAAGTGCAAACCATCCAACTTGAAGGAGCTGGAGCAGTTTTGCAAGGAGGAGTGGGCAAAAATCCCAGTGGTAAAATGTAGCAAGCTCATGTGACTGAGCTGTGATAGCCACAAAAGGTGGCTCTACAGAGTATTTAGCTTTAGGGGGGTGAATAGTTATGCACATTGACTTTTTCTGTTATTTTGTCCTATTTGGTGTTTGCTTCACAATAAAAACATAAAAATAAACTTCAAAGTTGTGGGCATGTTCTATAAATTAAACAATGCAAATCCTCATACAATCCATGTTAATTCCAAGTTGTGAGGCAATAAAATGCGAAAAATGCCAAGGGGGTGAATTCTTTTGCAGGGCACTGTAAACCCCTTCCCAGCCAAGTGTCATTTATACAGTTTTATGGGCACAATTAACACCAGGACCAATTTTTCCACACCTGTTTGACAGGTGCCCATCCTTAAAATTTTTGATAGCAAAGTCAATTCTTGCTTTCATCAAGAGTACCTCTATAGGGTTATGGTGTGAAGGCACCACCGACACCAAAAGCCCAATTTTTCTGCATCTGTTACTTCTATCCAAAGTCTGCCAAAGAGACACAAGAATGTATCCAAAAAATTTCTAATCTTGTTCTGAGTGCTGTAAATTGTGGCCTCTACATACAAACTGTCTCCCCAAGCCGTTGTTTACAAAATAAAGAAAGCTTCCAGGGAAAATGTAAACATTTTAATCTTTTTGGGCTTTTTAAATGTCATTATTTCTGCAGATGTACCACTTTACAGGCAGACTAAGGGGAGGGGTCTATATTTAAAGACACTATAATATATAATATAGGCACTATAGTTAAAGGAATTTTTCATTTTTATTGCTATTTCTCATTTTTATGGTTTTAAAGTGGTTGTAAACCCTAGCAAAAAAAAAAATAAAAACCTGCAAGACAAAGGCATAATGAGCTAGTATGCATAGCATGTCCCCCATAACCTTTGTATGCCCAATTACATATTGATTTTTCCAGTTCGGGTCCCCTAGACTTCAATGAAGTTCGTTATTCGGTTCCAAACTTTTGTAATGTTCGAAAGTCCTGCAATGAACGTAACCAGGGGTGGTTTGGCTCATGTCGAGTCTCTCCCTCTCCCTCCCTGCCAGTTCCAAAGCCTGTGTGAGAGCCAATTTCCTCCTCGCACCTCCCCTCCTGCAGCTCTTCTCTGTTGCTCGAAAATAACAACCATTTATAAATAACTGCCATTCCCTCTGTTTTATCAAGATATAAAGTGCTGTGTGTCTGTTTTGTAAAAACTCTAATCCTAAATATCTTTTCTCACAGCACCGGTGTGGTCACATGACCTTCCTCTGCTGGCCAGCTGACATCAGAGGGGTATCTCAGCCCCTCCCTCCGCATTCCTTAGATCTGGGAAGGAGAGAGGAGGAGAGAGGAGGAGGGATATGACAGCATTGAGGTGCTGGGAGAAAAGGTATTTAGGATTAGAATTAAAAAAAAAAAACAGACCCACAGCACTTTATCTCTTGATAAAACAGAGGGGATGCCAGTTGTTGAGTATACTGACTTTACAACCACGTTAATGCATACTCATCTTATTGTTAAACACATCGGTGTATTTTTTGTTTAACCCCCTGGTTGAACAAAAAAAAAACAATTAATGTGTATACCCAGCTTTACATGTGATCTCTGTCTGACTGCAGCCTGCTCTGGTTCACAGGACTGGGAGATATAGACGTGTCCAAATTCCACCTGATTGATATAGCAGCTACTTGGTCAGTCCCTGTTCAGCCTTTCAACCTACCTCACTAATTAGCTGTGCTTTTAGAATACCGGTAGTCTGAGCAACAAGTTCATTTCCTAGCTCAAAGCTACAGTCTATGTCTAGCTGTAGCCCTAGTCTAGCTCCTGCAGTCAAGCATTCCTAATTCCCTGGTTACCAACCTCAGCTTGTATTTGACTAGCTTGTTCCACTGTCTGTTCTTACCTTTGGTTTGCTTTAGTTTCTGAATCCTCCTGTCGATTTTGTACAATGTACTATGCTCTGGTTCTTCTATTCCATATGAACAACTGTGCCTAAGGGCTGCAAACTGTTAAGTCCAACACCCCTTGCATTAGTGCTCTGCAGGCTCTGCGCCTCTGGCCTTTTTAAAGCAGTATTAAACCCAAAAGCAAACATTGTTATTATAGTGCAGCTAACCAATTCTTAGATGTGATTTTCTGTATTAGTTTCCTTTTTTAGGCCTTTTTTTTTCCAATTTCATCTGATGATCTGGCCAGCAAGTCTGTTTTTCACAAGCTCTTTTACCACTGGCAGGGGTAATTAAAATGATCGGCTTTTATTTATTTATGCAAAACTTTTATTCCAAATTATTTGCTGTAACTTATAAAGTTTGGGTTCAATTTTTATTGTATCTGAGGCTCGGTTCACACTAGATGCGTCAAAAATTCACAGCGAATTCGCTGCAAATTCACACTGCATATAAATCACAAACCTGTTCATGCAAACTGATTGCAGAGTGTTAAAGCGGACCTTTAGTCATTTTTTCAACTTTCCAGCTATTAAATCTTCTGCCCTTGTTGTTTTAACTTTGGATAGGAAAACATTTTTTTTCTGCCAATAAATACCTTATACAGCCCATTTCCTATGTGTCTGGTCATTATCCTAGGCTTATGACATCATGCACAGCTCTCTCTCTCTCACTCTTGTGAGAGTTTGCTAGGAAGGGAGGGAGGATAAGTCATACGAGAGCCAATGAAAGCTGCAGGGCCGCAGAGCTGGAGGTGTGCCTCTGTGTGTCTGTGTAAATCCAGGAAGTGAACAGGCAGCAGCTTCAGCTGCCCACAGTTAAAATGACTGCAGCCAGATTTAGTGGAGGGAGATTTATGCAGCATATTTGGGAAGTACAGAATCACAGTATAGATAAAATATGCAAAGTGGTTGGAGGGAAGCTTTAGAATGGCAATTATGTTTTTATTACAAAATTATGTGAGTGAGCAGACTGCAGTTCCTCTAAGTTAAAGACACACATCAATCAGTTTGCAAAATGCAGCACAATGTTCACACCCATGCAATCCGATTCTGGTGCGGACCAAAAAAAAAAAAAAAGGGTCCTGCACAAGTTTGGTCCAAATGCAATGCGAATTCAGACAGTTTGTATGGCTGAAACATGCATCACACAGGCATCGTATGTGATCTGCACAGCAATGCGGTGCAAATCACATGCAATATCTGGCATTGCACTAGTGTGAACCAGCCCTAAATCTGCTAATGCATTTAACACTACCCCTACCCCAGACTGACAATGCTGCTGTCCCTCCTGTTCTCACTCCTCCAGAGTTGTGCCTTACTAATACAGGTAGGTGTGTCACTGATCAGATTACCAGGTGAAGACAGAGGAAAAAAAAGCCTCTCTAACTTGTATATACTGTATTGGAGGTCCGCTATCAATTATTAGTGATGACAGCTGTAATATGCAAAGACTGTCATATTAACGCATCTAACATCTCAGGTGTGTAAATGCATTGACTAATTTGAAGATAATTTCTCAGCAGCATCTGTACAAATGTCAATACGATGAAGGCAAATCCAGCAATATTGCTTGCAGCCTCCTGGCTCTGGGCACATCTTGCATTACTCTGGATAATCTTCTCCTGGGAGACAGATTGATTATCCCGTTCAATGCTGAGCATCATGTGGTGGCCAACAACAGCTCATTTACAGCAAAGATTGATGCAAACACAGAGCCAGGATATGCTGCTTGAACTGGCTTTATTTTCAGAAAAGGTAACCCATTATATTGACATTTTTGTAGGCTCCTTCATAATGTTTACAGAAGGAGAAGTTGAACAGCTGCACTTTAAACTAACATTATAAGGGAGTATTTATATATTTTGTAGCAAACCATATGGCTAATAACTTTGTCATCATATGACAAACATACATCATTGTGTGGCAAATATTCTGGCATTACATTTATAAGGTGTTAAATTTCATCTTGTCTCATTCAATGTGAAGAGGCCTAATACTCCTGAATAATGCTCTAGCGTATTAAAATCAGATATAAAATGACTGAAAGCTCATCTGTTTCCTTCTGAAACTCTTTTCAGAGTGGATAAGATCCCGAAATTCTATAATTCTACTAGCCAATATCATATTATGGCTGCTCTCATGACTCAAAGTCTAAGGGACCCAGTATTATGATTCACAATTCTGTTCCATGGACCTTCTGGGACTCATGGCGTGACAGAGAAGGCAGGGCCCTGTTCCTGAAAGGAGCTGTAGGCCAATCAGTCTATACACTGGTGAAGCTCTTGCAGACTTTTCAGAAAGCTCTGTGATCATAGGTCAATCTGACATTGGACTCGCTCCTTAATGCATCCTGTGTCTTCTCGCCTCTGTTGTACTTTGCTCTTAAACTCTTAAAGGGAAATATACCGTCCCTTTTACTAGATTCATGGTGGATTCTCTATCCGAAACTGGAGGTATTACATGTTCAACTCTCACCTGCATGACTCTCACATGAGAACATGAGTATTTGATCCACCAATCTCTACTGCCCAGAGTTCAGAAAGCCTGTAAAGGCACTATAGCCACTTTAGACCATGCTCTGGTCTCCATTTGACATATTTACTGGCAAGAGATTGGGGTTTATTTACTAAAGGCAAATCCTCTGTGCACTACAAGGGCACTTGGAAGTTCAGTCGCTGTAGATCTGAGGGGAACATCTGAAATGAGGGGAAGCTCTGCTGATTTCTATCATCCAATAATGTGCAAGCAAAAATGCTGTTTATTTTTCTTGCATGTCCCCGTCAGATCTACAGCGACTGCACTTCCAAGTGCACTTGTAGTGCACAGTGGATTTTCATTTAGTAAAGAAAACCATAGGCTCTGGAAGCTCAATGCTATCTTCGGTGTCTGAAGAGGTTGCTCTACGAATATTACTCCAGACTGCTATCCCATGATTGTCTGGGAAACCCACATTAGGAGGTGTCCTGATCAAGCTGGGAAGCCTAAAAAGGAAAAAAAAAGGTAATCAAGTAGACACCCTCCTTTGTGATTTACAAAATCTGGAAACTGTTCACTTGCAGAACATATGACCCTATGGAGTTCCCGTCCACATTCTTAAAGTGAGTTTTAGTGGTTAATTCCTGATCTTTGTGTTATTTCTAGGTCTAAGAAGGATATGGTTGTTTCACCGATTTCCCAAGATAATGCAATATTCCTATTGTCAATATTCAATTTGTGTAGAAACTCTTCTAGTCGGTTGCGATCTCCTTTGCACAAGATAAATGTTGTCAATGTATCTTCTGTATACAGTGAGTTCCATAGGTTCATCAGTGAACAGATTCTTCCTCCCATTGAGCCATGAAGAGTGTCACATACCTTGTAACAGAGCCCGATGTGTAGAAGGAGACCTCTTACAGCCCTGGCTCAGGGGCCACTGGAGTTACCACAGTGGCCACAAGAGCAAAGTGAGGTAGGAGTGCCTGTGGAATTCCTTGTTGATGGTAGAGATGTGCAGCTGATGAGTCACTAGACCAGGCTGGGTGGTGAGAAGCAGGTGGCAGCAAAAGCAGCAGGTGTGAATGCACCAGGTACTGGATGGATCAAGACTGGAGAGGGTCAGACAAGCTGGGTCAATCACAGATAATCAGATATGGCATAGGTGGTAAGCAGAGATTGGTCAGTAGACAGACAGAGGTTGGAAGCAGGATATCAGGCAGAATAGCAGGTATAGCAAGGTTAAGGCAAGCCGGGATCAGGACTGGAGATAAGCAAGCGTAGTCAAGGAAGAAACACAAAACACAAGTAATTAGATGCAGATACAGGATCAGACTTAGGCAAAGCTACAGATCAGACATCACTGCACTAGTGCAGCTGCTGTCTTTATATAGGCCATTTGGTGCCAGCATTAATGGCTAACGTCCACATGTATTTTCGTGCATGCGCATATGCGTTTGCCTATTAGCGCTAATGTTGCCACACATGTGCATAGGCATTAGCCTATGCCCGGCTACACTGGGTGCAAATTTTTCTCCCATCGCTACTCCCGTGTTCTGCTGGTAATATTTATGGTGGTACCAAAAATAAATTATTTCTGAGACAGAAGTCTAGGCATTAATAAGATACTTCCTTTGTATACAGGGTAACTTAGTGTAATGTCCTAAGTCCCCATTTGCTGGCTTCACATGCCTGATGATGAATAATGGTATATAAACGAAGAGATGTCTCCTGTAGCCATAATCCAGAGTCCCGACCTCAACCTCAATCGCCTCTATTAGTTGAAGCATCTGTTTTGTGTCTCTTCGATAAGCCTTGGTGTTCTGGACCACTGGTTGAAGATATCTGTCAATATACTGACCCATTCTGACTGTAATTGAGTCTATGCTGTTAATTAGGGGTCTGGGAGGTGGATTGATGTTATCTTTATGTAGTTTGGGTAGGGAATATGATCGGTGTCTGACATGATTCTGGTACTAGAAATTTTGCTTCTTTTTTATTGAGAATATTCCTCTTATGACCTAGATGTATGACTTTTTCAAGCTCCTTTCTACATTTGCACATGGGGTTGAGGAGTAATATAGGAGCAGGTTTCCTTGTCCTTCAATAATTTAAACATACTAGCATGATATTTTCTCCTTGTTAGTTTCCGGATGCCGCTTTTAATATGGTTTGGTTCTTTTTTCTTTATATTCAATTGTTGAACATCCTGTATTACCCAACTTTTTGAACACCTCAATATGTTTTTTGTTTATTGCTAGTGGGATTGAAGATGAATTTATTCTGTAGATTGCTATGTATTATTCCATCATCTTCCAACTGGGATCTAGATTTAATAGGATTACCAAGCATGTACTTTTTAATATTAAATTTCCTTATATATTTTTGAACTCTTATGTATGGCTGAAATTTATCAAGATTCTTAATAAGTTCATATTTCAACCACTTGTCCAACCCCCCTTTTCCTACTTAAGTGAGAGGTTGGTCACGGAGGTTGAAAATCCCCTCTCCCTTTATTCTCTTTTTCATTTGTTTTCTCTGGCCTGCTCTATATCCTCTTTTCTTTCTGCACTTCCTCTTGTACCCCTTTGCTCTTCGGTTCTTCTTGGTGGATGATTTCACTGCTCCTCTTCTAAAAAAGACCTATTGTAGCCAGATGCAGGGCAATTCTCATAGTGGTATCTGGGCATAATAGTCGGTGGGTATATATAGGGCTTCTATCATAAGGGTGATATGATTCATCCATTGTCATGGGCAGGTGCCCGGCTCCTTTAATAGTATCTATCGGGTTCCTGCAGTGGTCGCGTCATGTCTCTGATCATAATGTGGTCTGTTCCAGTTATTAGTCTCCTATTGTTATTGTTATTAGTCTCCTATTGTTTTTCCATTGTTGAGGTTTCTTCCATGTATTCTGAGGAGTCTGGTCCCAATGTGGCAGTCTTCTCCATGTATTATAGGGAGTATGATTATTCTGGTTTCTGTATCCTTCGTCTGCCTAATAGGTGTCCTGTACCCGGCCTGTCTAGTGGAGCATTCTTCTGGATGTGGTCTAGTATATTTATTGTATACTGGTGATCGATTTTCACGGTGTGATTGAACTCTTTTTTTGTCCGGTGTGGAATATGAAGCAATAGGATCATTCTGTCCTACTTGGCTCTGCCACTTAAAAACTTGGTCCATCTTATAGTCATTAGTGTCCCTAGAATATTTCTTGCGCTCTCTTTGTTGAACTTATTTGTCTTTTTTATTGAGGTCCTTATTTAGTTGAGATGTGAGAGCTGTAAACTGCTGTCTCTTGATGCGTTTCCAGTTCTTTGCGTTCTCCTATAATTAGATCAAATTTTCCTTATTTTTTTTTGATTTCCCTTAAGGAGAAACCTTAATAGATCCAATCCGCTGTCATTGAAGACTACCACTCATCCACAGATTCTTGGTCTATCAAACCATTATTGAATGGGACATCCCACCTCAAACGTCTTGGTACTAAATTCTCTCTCAAATATCTCTCAAAAGTGGTAACATCCCACCATAGGTGGACCTTCATTTCTATATTGTGACCCAGTTTCCTCATAAGACTTTCTAAGTATTATCAGTATTAAACACTTCCTCTAAATAAATTTTCCTTTGTTCGACAAAAGTAAATATGTCCATGATTGCTGCAAGAGTGAGGAGGAAGAATAGAATGTGAAAATAAAGGGATACTGCCACGCTATTGGATCGATGCCAACAACTTCTCTGCCCAATTTAAAAGTGAATAGACATCTCTTCACCACATTTCCTATTATGAATGGGACTCAGCAGGGATGCTCCTTCTCCCCTTTAATAATTACAGTGTACTCACATTAGAACCTTTTCTTTGTAAAATTCAGTTGGAATGCAGTCCCATCCAGTCTCAAGTCTCATGCTACTATAGAAAAACTATAGTGTTTTCAGGGAAGCACAATTTTACCTTTTCCTTCTCTGCTTTTTCCCATTATAGGGAATCCCTCTTTTAGACCAGGTCTCTCCCTGCCAGACTTTCAGGCCATGAGGGGCAGAGGGCTGTTTCATGCAAGACATTTTGAAAATGCAGGGGCCTGGCCCTCTAGAATACATTTTTGTTCCCAAATCCAGCCTTTTCTAACCTTTCCTTTTGGAACAAACTACACTTTCTAGATTCTCTACCTAAGCCCCTTTGGGTGCTTGGAGCGGCGCTCTGAAAAGTTTAATTGGTTAACACTGCTTTTTTATTGTATCTTTTAATAGGCTCTTCATTTTTTTTCTTTGGCTGTAAGTCTGTTTTGATGAAGCAGTTTTGATGAAGCATAATTTTTTAATTTTGTTTAAATCTTAAAACCTACTAATGTTTAGCCACTTCCTGCCTAGCATATTGTGGAAAAATGGCCAGGTGGGAGTATTGTTATCCTGAGTGGATGTCCTATGTTGTCCTCCAGGTACGCACCTCCTGCATGCTCTGTTGGCTGGGCTGTGCCTTAATTGGTCACCTGCTGTGTCCCTGATCACCACCACACCAGTCATGTGATGATGCTGTACTGCTCTGGTGTGACAGTGGGTAAAAAAAAAAAAAACAGGGCCAGAATTGTGGGGAAGAGATCCTTAACAAGGGAAAAATGTGCTTTGTCAGAAAAAAAAAACTGAGACTTCCTAGGTCCCTACTTATTAGATCCTAAAGAGAAGGTGGCCTAGCACTACCGGACTTCAGACTGTATTTTCGTTCAATAATATTGGCCAGGCTCTCCGACTGGAAATATTGTAAGGACACCAAACTATGGGTTGCGTTGGAAACGGAACTCAGTGGAACTGACCTTCCAACACAAATGTGGATACCAAAGAAATACAGAAGCCTATCAACTGACACATCTTCACTTACTTACTCATCTCTTATGGCTTGGTACCCTTTGTGTAAGGCCCACGGCTGGCCATATAATTTGCCCTTGATGTCCTTGACGGGGCATAATTATTTTCCACCAGGAAACATGGACTCCAGGACTCACCCTTGGCACTTGGGGTCAAAAACTCTTTATGAATGAATGAATATAGCGCTACAATGCGAACCGAATCGCCTCAAGGCGCTTTACATTAGGTCATTGGCCCAGCGGGTATACTTCCATTAACAACCATATTCAATGACTCCATCTTTCTCTTCCACTCATTCTTCTCTAAATTTCTCTCTTTGCTTTTTTATTGTTATAATAAAAAAGAGGCATTCTTTACTTGGGAACATCCGTAGAGGCGGTATCCATATGTTTATCCCTAAAGGTTTGACCATATAACGGGTCCTGTTTTACATAATGCCTCCCTGATTTCCTTAAGGGAGCTATGAATTTCCAACATTGGAGACTGTACTCTTCCTATATGTATGTAACTTTCATGTACTCTATATCGGATGCTGTCTATTCTATAATGCTGTATGTATCCCTTTTTTCTAATAAATATTGATTAAAAAAAAAAAAAAAAAAAAAAAAAAGTTTATTACCATTTTTTACATTTCAGCTTCTATTTACTTTCAAGCTACAGTAAAGTTTGATAAACCCACCATGGACCAAACCCAGATACATTTGGTTCATCCCCACTAATCGAGGTTACTTACCTACTGCTAGAAAAGTTGTCTTACTTGTTCACTGCCAGGGAGCAGGACAGCAGATTTTCTATATACTACCAGGAGTAGGTGACACTTATGATACAGCTCCCACTGCATTAAAAGAACTTTTGTGCCTAAAGTAAATGTGGTTGCAAAACGATATAAAATTCCAACAGCAAGGACAGCTTAATGGCAAAGCCACAGTACAATTTATAGCAGCTTTGAGAGAGTTGCTTGTTACCTATGAATTTAGTGCACCAACACATGAAATTATAAGAAACCAACTAAGTCCTCCTCAAAGAAAGATTGCTCTTTGGACACAATTTTGTTACAAAGGCTATTACGATTTCAAGGAAAATGAAAACTGCTGTGGCAGAGGTAAAAACCCATAGTCAGGGGATTACTGGCACCATACAAACTGCAAATCCCAAACCTGCCTCTTATAAAAAAGGCACACAATCAGGCCTAATAATAATAATAAGGTCCAACAAGCGATTTTTTTAATCTGCAATGCAGAGCTGCACATACAGAAAAAATACTAGTTCAGGCTTGGTTCAACACAGGACATTACAAACTATGCTGTGTGCATTGCAAAAGATGCATGGTGCCATAAATGTAAGAAAATGGGACACTGTTGTACTTCTAATAGACAGGTTTGTGAAGTTACTGAGGTTATGGTTTTAAATGTAGATAGATGAGATTTTACCATTCCAGATAAACTTGTGTATATTCTGCTAACAAGGGCTACACCTTTATCCTAACGCTTGATACAGGATCTGCTGTCTCTATACTGCCTCAGAAAATCTACCAGGGGTACTTTGCAAATGAACCACTTACTACACCTACTATGAAATATTTTTTTTTAAGAAACCTTATTCCTGCTAGTTACTGTAAAATGTCAAACATCTAGTGTGCATGCTGAATTATGCACTGCAAGGAAAGGCATCTTTTTGTGCCACTAAATTACACCATCTCTAGATGAAAATAAAAAAGCAGAAAGAGCGCACTGGATAGCGCAGCTACAATCACTTAAATAGTGAGAAATTAAAATTGCACTTAAGTGACTTAAGCCGAGTACACACGATCAGATTTTCCGACGGGAATTGTGTGATGACAGGCTGTTGGCGAAAAATCTGACTGTTTGTATGCTCCATCGGACAATTGTTGTCGAATTTTTCCACGGACAAATGTTGGATGGCATTTAAAATTTTCCGCAAACAAATGCCTGTTGTTGGATTTTCTGAGCGTGTGTACACAAGTCCGTCGGACAAAGGTCCAAAGTACAAACACGCATGCTCGGAAGCAAGGACGACGGTCTTGTAAACTAGCATTCGTAATGGAGAATTGACATTCGTGACACAGCAAATTATGAAATCTCGAAATGCAGCGCGCATTCTCTTCTTTAATGGGATAATAATGAAGCTGCTTTGCTGGCGATACTGATGGAGTTCTGCCAAATGCAATTTAAAAGGCTTTTATTTTCTAGAGATATCAAGAATAATATGTTTTTCTTTATGGGCAAGTTACCACATGTATCGCTTGCGTCTATCTAGCAAGGTTACTCTGTGGTATAACAAGGAAGCTGAGACTTCTGCAGTGTATAGATGTGCGTTTTTACTAACAAAAACTGCTGTACAAAACTATTACAATCTTAGGAATACAATACAAGACTGACAGATATCTATAACAAGCAAAATGCCTAGAAAATAGAACAGCCTAAAGTCTAACAGTACAAATACATTTAAAAAGGTTACTTAACTTCTGTTACTGAATGTTCATGATCTCCAATTGGCAATATTTCTTCTTAGAGACCAGGTTCTGTTCTTGTATCATGAGCGGCTTCTTCTGATCTTCAAAGCATGATGATGTGTGTCCGGATGTTACAGCATGATGTTCCATCTCCTCTCTGTGTCTCTACCCATCCATTTTATACCCCTGTTTGTTGACCAAAGCTAACAACCCACTAACAATCATTCTTTTCAGGTTGAGAGACTCTACAAACCTGTTTACTGTAGCTGATGAGACAATGGGCTAACTACCCATTGTCTACTCAAACGAAATCATGTCATCAATATAACAGTCATTGTTTTTCAGGTTGAGAGACCCTCCAAACCTGTTTACTGTAGCTGACGAGACAATGGACTGTTGCTAGCTATCTAACACCATTGTATGAAAACAGCATTTGTTTGAGAATTCTACTCAAACCAGAGAATCTGATCAACTAAACTTGTAATTTCTCCCATGTAATGTTAGGTCTGATGTATAAAAAAAATCATATTTTAACAAACGCAACACATTCCGCCCTAGATTTTTTTTTTTTCTTTCAGACTCCATATCATTACTAATAAAACTCATTCTAAACATTAATTTTCCTTGAATGCAACCCCTCCAATTTCTGTCATTGAGAAGATGTTTCAGTCTTTTAACTTTGAAAAAAGTTCATTAGAAAGTCCATCCTAGGGACTGTACTATGTCTGCAGTCCATAAAGTTCTGTAGAAACAAGTTCAGGTATGTAATACATCAAAGGCCTTGCTCTCCACAGCTCTTGCGATCTTTCTTCATTCTTTCCATCTTGTAATCACTTTTCTCTGGTCTTCCTATGGATCAAATCGGAGACAGCCTGTGGAGTGGAAAACAAAGCGGATTATCTGTTCCCTCTAATAATACATAAACAGTAGATCCAGGCCCTTCAGCTACGATCTCTCCTCTAAATGGCTTCTTGCCTGGATATCTGACTAACACTTTGCCCCCTGCCTGTACCCACTTCTGACCCTCCCAAAGAACATCAATAGGGAGGAGAGGAAATATACTGATATTTCCCAGAAGATCACTGCTGTTTATTTTGGAAGGTTTTATGTTATGTAGCCTCACTTTCCACTCTTGCTGAGAAGTATCCACTAACCAGTCAGAGTCCCAGCCACTGTCTTGAAGCTCATCTGCCAATGCAAATATAACTTCAAACCTTCCTGCCAGATTCCCTCTCATTCCTAGATAGGCTTCAGCTTCAGATACGTCACTCTTGGTTTCTATGTCATGGGAAGCAGTAACATGGTATCTGTTAAGCCCTGTTTTTTCGGGAACCTTACATAAATACTGAACTCTGCACTCCAGCTGTGGAATCTGTGCCCCAGCCCCTACCATCCTCTCATATGGTGTGCTTTTGGCTATTGGCCTAGAATTTAACAACATGACTGCGTGTGTGAGGACCCGATCCCACCCCCTTAGTGTATGTGTGGGTGTAAGTTTGCGTATCTGGTCCTTCAATAGCCCGTTGTATCTTTCAATCAAACCAGCTGCCTGTGGATGGTATGGGATGTGGCACAACCAGTACACTCCAGAATCTTTGGCCCACTGCTGTACTGTTGATCCGGTGAAGTGTGAGCCGTTATCACTTTGGACTTGCTTGGGACAACCATAAGCAACGACAAGTTTCTGTAGCAGTTGAAGCGTTGCGGCTTGATCTGCACGTTTGCAAGGATGAACAAGCATAAGTCCTGAATAGGTGTCAACATGCCCCACTTTTATGGTGCGCGAGTGAGCTTCCTTCCAGATGTAGTCCCAAACTTCCTTGCCTCCCCACACCACCTTTCCATGAATCATCCATTCATTGGACTTCCACGTGGGCATCCAAGTTGTCAGTCCTTTAAAAACCGCCCAGCTGTCAGTGTAGATAGTGACATGGGAAGAAGGATCCTCCTGAAGAGTCATCACTACAGCTTTCAACTCTGCATACTGGCTGGACCCTCCAATTCCGGTCTCCTGCAGGACTGTGTCTGTACTTGGGTTGTAGGCTGCTGCTGTCCATTTACGCCCAGACGAAGCGACTATGGCTGAACCATCAGTGAACCATGCTGACTGCTTCATGTCTTCTGACAGAGACTCAAAGGGTGGAGCCTCTTGAATGGGGGATGACTGCAGCACAGGAATTTCTTCTTCTGGCTGGGTGCTGGTAAAAGTAACAAGCCCTGCCAACTGTTTTGAAATGTCTCTAACATCCCCAGCTGCAATACCCCCTCTTTCTTGAAGGTACCACTTCCATTTCATCAGTGTCTGGTTCTGGGCTACAGCTGCTCTAGTGATCAGTCCATTATCTCTCACCCATCCTGCTATTGGCAGTGCAGTATGGATGGTGACTGTGTCCTTTCCTGTAATGGTCTCTACATGTTGAAGTGCTGTGTAGGCCCCAAACAGGTACTTCTCTAGGGGCGTGTATCTCTTCTGTGCCCCTGTCAGTTGTTTGGACCAAAATCCAATGGGTATTGCTCTTAGTCCTTTCTTTTCATTTGGCTGCCACAGACTCCAAGATATGGTACCATTCTGCTCCACTACATCCAGCTGAAATGGTACTCCTTGTCTCACGGGTCCTAATCCCTGATGCTGCAAAATAGCTTCTTTAGCAGCCAGGAATGCAGTCCGCTGCTCTGAACCCCATGAGAACTCAGTCTTTTTCCGGGTGACATTATATATAGGCCTCAGAATCAGTCCAAGATGTGGGATGAACGATCTCCAGAACCCCACAACTCCAATGAACTTCTGTGCCTCCTTTTTGGTAGTAGGGGGCGACAGCGCCTGGATAGTTTGCACAACTGTCTCTGGAATTTTCCTCTGTTGCCCAGTCCACATCATTCCTAGGAACTTCACCTCTGTGGTAGGTCCTTGGACTTTGTCTCTGTTGATAGCCCACCCTCTGTTCTCCATGTGATGTATCAGCAGGTGCAGTGCTTCAGTTACATTTTCTTTTGTTCCAGAGATCATGATGTCATCAATGTAGTGAAACACAGCGACTTTCAAATTCAGGGTGCTTAAATCTCGGGCAATCAGTCCATGACAAATCGTTGGAGAATGAAGATAGCCCTGCGGAAGGACAGTGAAAGTGTACTGGCGGCCGTCCCACACCATGGCAAACTGGTCTTGACACTCTGGGTCTATTAAAATCGAAAAGAAAGCATTAGCCAGGTCTATCACAGCATGATATTCTCCTGCATCTTTAGCAATTTTTTCAACAATTGAGATCATATCTGGTACAGCTGACTTCAATGGAGGTGCCACTTTGTTTAGACCTCTGTAATCCACAGTCATTCTATATGTCCCATCAGGCTTTTTTACTGGGAACACCGGAGACGAGAAAGGACTTACAGCAGGTCTAAGGATCCCTACTCTCAATAGTTCTTGAATAGTCTCCCCAATTTCTTTGTGGCCTCCAGGAAGTCTGTACTGCTTGAGACAGACTGGCTTCTCTGGTGGAGGAATGTAGACAGGGGTCCATTTTGCATGACCTCTGACCACAGCCTTCACCGCCCTTACCAGATACGCTTTATCAGGATACCCGAATGTGAATGTACCTCTTTCAGTCTGAATTGACTGACCTTGAAGTACATCCATCCCCAGAATATTTTCGGGTAACTCTGATACCAAAACATTTGTCATAAATCCTGATCCCTTGCCAATAGCCAATTTCACTCGTATCCTAACTGCTGGTGTAGTTTGCCCTCCCAAACCTTCTACATAAATCAATTTTCCTTTGTGATGGGAAGGATTTCCTTGCAAAAGTGTAACTTCGGCTCCGCTATCAACTAAAGCCATTACATGTGTAGGAGAAGATGACTTCCCCCACCATACAGTGACAGGTGCATATGGGCGTCGGCCTCCTGCTGTCACTGTCCTCACGGCTATTACAGGAGACTCACCTTCCCTTCATAAAGGATAAGGAACCTCCCAATCCCCTTTTCTGATTCTCTCTAACTCCTCCCCAGGATAAAGGGATTTGGGTTTGTGTTCACGTTCAGTTTTGGGAATTGGTTTGGGGCTAACAGGAGGGGTCTGTTCTGTTTCCTCTAAGTCTAGGCTGATGTTATCTTCACTAGGAGTAGTGTTTCTAACCCTGACAGTTTTACCTACTAAATCTTTCCACCTCTTCAGCATTTCTGCAGTAGAAATGCCATCTATCTCATCTTTAGGTACTCCTGCCTTTAATAGGTCCACCCACATTTCTTTCCTAGAAATAACTAGCCTGGTTTTCTCTTTACCTCCTGTCTTCACTACCCCATTCCCTTTCTTCTCTATTCTTTTCTGCTTGTATTCTTCCTGTCTGGCCTTGACCTTATCTACTGCCCTGACAGGTTTTGTTCTAGTCTCCTCTAGCTCCCCCAACTGGCTTAAAAGGGTTGTAGCTTCATGAATCTTGCTGTTTAATCCCAGGCCTCCCAACAAGGACAATAAGGGAGCCCTGAGATTAAATGGCGCAGACTTCATCAGCTTAGAGCGCAGAGCAGACGTAAAGGGTTCCATATCTGGACCCATCCATTCTGGAAACGTATTTAATCTGGTTATACAACCCATCTCACGTAACCTGGAAATACCCTCTGCTATTGATCTCCAGGAGTAGGTATTTTCCAGGTCAGTAGGACTAGAGTATACTCGGACTATTCCATCTCTCACGAGGTCTAACAGTGAAAAATTCACGCTAAACTCTCTGGCTTTTCGCATTGCCTGACGCAATTGTGGATCATGGGTTAACACTCCCATAGTCACTGCTTCCTTACCTGACAAAACAACACTGTCTGCTCCTTCATCCCATAAGCGTAGGAGCCAACTCACTAGAGGCTCCCCAGACCTTTGTTTGTATTGTTTTGCCAGCTCATGGAGTTCAGTTTGTGTAAACTCCCGTACTTCTTCAAATTCAACATCTCTGGGGTTGCGATAATGCACCTCCCCATCTGCCATATCCTCTCTATCATGTTGCCGTTTCCTATGCTTAGTAATGAGAGGTCTGGCATACTTTTTCTTTCGCACTAGCAGATCATCATGCGAAACATCAAACTCTATCTCCTCATCCTCACTATCATTTGAGGAGAGCACATCCTCACAGTCCCAATTTTGGGATGTGACAATGGCACGCACCCTGGCTTTACTAACAGGTTTACGGCCCTTCCTTTTCCTTAAGGCATTAATTGATTTGGTCATGAGGGCTGCACACCGCTCTTGCAAATCATCAGCCCGACTAGCAGTTGAACGTACACACTCTGAAGCAACTGCTAGCTGGTCTTTTAATACCTTAACTTCTGCCTCTGCCTTCTCCCTTCTATGTGATTCGATGTAAAATGCGTGAAGAAAATACCATCCGAATTTGGACACCGTTCTCTTCTCTTTTTTACTTAAATCCAACCCCTTAAGGCTAAAATCTACAAAATGATCTGAGACTTTATCACCCCAAGTCAGCTTCAAGGGAGAAGCATACTTCACAATTTCTTTAGCAAGAGGCTCCCACTCATTGTCTCTGGCCCAGATAGGTAAGCTGCACACCTCCTTCTGGTCACCAGGACTCTCTGCAGCCTTTCCTTTCCTAAACAGTTTACGCAGCATTTTACCTAGCACAAGCTACACACTACAGAAAAAACAGCTCTGCTTCAATTGAACTATAGCACAGTCACGGCGAGTCCCCAAATGTATCGCTTGCGTCTATCTAGCAAGGTTACTCTGTGGTATAACAAGGAAGCTGAGACTTCTGCAGTGTATAGATGTGCGTTTTACTAACAAAAACTGCTGTACAAAACTATTACAATCTTAGGAATACAATACAAGACTGACAGATATCTATAACAAGCAAAATGCCTAGAAAATAGAACAGCCTAAAGTCTAACAGTACAAATACATTTAAAAAGGTTACTTAACTTCTGTTACTGAATGTTCATGATCTCCAATTGGCAATATTTCTTCTTAGAGACCAGGTTCTGTTCTTGTATCATGAGCGGCTTCTTCTGATCTTCAAAGCATGATGATGTGTGTCCGGATGTTACAGCATGATGTTCCATCTCCTCTCTGTGTCTCTACCCATCCATTTTATACCCCTGTTTGTTGACCAAAGCTAACAACCCACTAACAATCATTCTTTTCAGGTTGAGAGACTCTACAAACCTGTTTACTGTAGCTGATGAGACAATGGGCTAACTACCCATTGTCTACTCAAACGAAATCATGTCATCAATATAACAGTCATTGTTTTTCAGGTTGAGAGACCCTCCAAACCTGTTTACTGTAGCTGACGAGACAATGGACTGTTGCTAGCTATCTAACACCATTGTATGAAAACAGCATTTGTTTGAGAATTCTACTCAAACCAGAGAATCTGATCAACTAAACTTGTAATTTCTCCCATGTAATGTTAGGTCTGATGTATAAAAAAAATCATATTTTAACAAACGCAACACACCACAACACCATTATCCGGTAGTTTTTAAGATCAAAAGATACAACTATGTTGGTGTTCCTTGTCAATTTTACAATGTATTTTTTTTAAATGTAACTGCCTACTCCCAAACTGTCATTTTAAGTAAAACACATAGCCAAGTATTAGTCTTCACAATTTTTTTATTGGGCATTAAAAAAAGAAGACAACTGATAAAATTAGACATGCTATCTGCCAATAGAACTTAACCAAAAAGTGCATTCTATGCATCCAAAAATATAGAAAATATACCAAATCAAATCATTATTCAACCAAAAAATAAAATAAAAGCCTCATGCATGTGTCCTGCTTCCTAATATAGGGGGTCACCAATGCCAAGAGTTGGTGAAAGCAGGGGTCCATCATCCGGAGATAATTCCGAAAATCATCCGGATTATTCTCATGTAGCTCCCGCAGCAAAGGCATATGACATAAATGGTCACGATTAATAAAGCAACCAATTTTTGGTCCAAGAAATCCTCCTCCTCCTGTTCCTGGACTGGACTTGGGTCAAAGCAATAACTCCAAGGCCAATAATAAATAACACATTATCTCCTCCGATTTGTCAACAGATGTGTCTGGTTGACGAAGGGCCGTTCAGAAACTAACTGAAAAGCATGAAATGAAAAGCGAATACGCAAAAGCGCTAAATGAAAAGCGTGAATCAACACTCAAACTTCTACTAACATGAAATTAGCAGAAGGAGCCCAAAGGGTGTCTCTAAAGAGCTGAAAAACCACGTAGTACGTCACTACGTTTGTGTTTGTTGGCTGACAATTGTGTAACGTTTGCATGCAAGACAAAATCCAGAGACACGCCTTCTGACAAAAGTCTGAGGTTTTGTCTGGTCTGTGGAGAATCAGATCGTGTGAAAATCCGATCGTCAATTGGCATCACGAAACACAGCTCATCCGGATGAATACCAAATCCGGCCAACAGATGCAATAACACTCATGTAAAGACCAGCAGTGGGAGAGACCGCAATCAAAAGTAAAAAAAAAAAAAGTTGGTCTCTCCCACTCCCAGCTTCTACATGGAAGTACAATTGCAGCTTTTGGTGGGACTTGGTATTCCTCTGGATGAGCTGGTTTTGGGGATATGCCCTGACCCAAGTCACTTATATACAAGAGCAATTTACATTTCTCCTCATTAAAGTGGTTTTATCTGCACTGTCCAATGACCTCTATTTCTGTTTTCATCTTTACCTGTATAGTCTGTCCTTGGAGATATATACAGAGCCAGCAAGGATTTACATTATTTGCTTGGAACCAGTGTAGCACAATACATTAATACCTCAAGTGGCAGCTAAGCTACCAGTGTCCAAAGTTTCATCACTCAGCAACACCCCACTAGGCTGAGGAAAGAACTTTGTACACAAAATGAAAGTGTCAGATATGAACCAGTGATTCAGAAATCGAAAAGGCCTACCCTTTTATGTAAGAGAATCATTTTTTTCCCCCCCAAGAATTACTTGAGTAAGCTTGTCTTGCATGCCCAGTACAAGTACAGCTACAGGACAGTCTCCAAAGCAAGTGACCAAAACAAAATGACTGTGCCCTATGACAAGGCCCGGACTGGGACAAAAAATAGGCCCGGGCATTTTAGACTGAGCAGCCAACTTTTCCAGGGACTGGGGGGGGGGGGGGGAGTTGCGCTTGGTAGACATTCGCGGGGGTGGCTGGTGTCGGTCCTCCACACTGTAATGTGCAGGGACACGGTGATATAAAGGGAACTGCACTATAAAGGGGCACTGCAATGATTACAGTGCCCCTGTACAGTGCAGTCCCCTTTATATTACAGTGTCCCATTCCTATTGTGGCTCTCTGGTGGTGCGGTACAGCGTGGCGATTGAGAGGCTTCACCTGCCTGTGAAATGTAAACACAGGCAGGAGGAAGTGATGTCATACTCCTCGTGGCGGTCTGACACCAGGTACACATAGGCACACTTTTCACCCCCCTGCCCCCCCAGTCACAGTGTCACTGATTGCAGTGGTCATTTATTTACTGATCACTGCATTTAGTGTCATTTGTGACTGTAAAAAGTGTCAGGGCAGTTAGCTTTAGGCCCCTTTAGGTCCAAGGTAGCCCCCTACCCCCCCAATAAAGGTTTAACCCCTTGATTGCCCCCCCCAGGTAACCCTTTCACCCCCTTTTGCCAGTGTCACTAAGCGATCGTTTTTCTGATCGCTGCATTAGTGTCACTGGTGCCGCTAGGTAGCCAGTTATTTTTTTAGGTTAATCGCCAGGTTTATAAATAGGTTTATAGGTCAGGTACCCCCATATACAACCTAAATAAAGGTTTTAACCCCCTGATTGCCCCTAGAGTTAACTCTTTCACCAGCGATCACTGCATAAGTGTCACTGGTGACGCTGGTTAGCCAGTTAGTTATTTAGGTTCCCCGTCAGGTTTTTATATAGCGTCAAGTACCCCCATATATTACCTAATAAAGTTTTTAACCCCCTGATTGCCCCTAGTTAACCCTTTCACCAGTGATCACCGTATAACTGTTACGGGTGATGCTGGTTAGTTAGTTTGTTTTTTATAGTGTCAGGGTACCCGCCATTTATTACCCAATAAAGGCTTAACCCCCTGATCGCCCGGCGGGTGATATCAATTAGGTTTTAGGGTCAGATAAGGTCTGCGTCGCCCCAGGTTAGTGCCAGTACCACAAACACCCACGCGCAAAGCATACACCACCCTTAGTGGTATAGTATCTGAACAGATCAATATCTGATCTGATCAGATCTATACTAGCGTCCCCAGCAGTTTAGGGTTCCAAAAAACGCATTGTTAGCGGGATTAGCCCAGATATCTGCTAGCACCTACGTTTTCCCCCTCCGCCCAGCCCAGCCCACCCAAGTGCAGTATCGATCGATCACTGTCACTTACAAAACACTTAACACATAACTGCAGCGTTCGCAGAGTCAGGCCTGATCCCTGCGATCGCTAACAGTTTTTTTGGTAGCGTTTTGATACAGTCGCTAACAGCCTAGGAGCTTTTTTACGTGTGAGTCTCACTAGTGTACCACTAAATTTAGAGCCCAAAATGGCAAATCAAAAGTACACTAGTGAAGAGGCCTACACGTTTCTGAGCATGACAGATAGTGAAGAGGAGGTCAATCATCTGTCAGATTCAGGCTCAGAATACGATCCTGTAGAGGACAGCAGCTCCATGACAGATAGCACTGACGACGAAGGTTAGGTCCCTGCTAAGGTCAGGCGTACCCGATCCCGATCTTCTGCTGTTGTTGAGGTGCAAGAATGCAGGTAACTCGTATGGAGCAGAGAACTAGCGCCGCTATTCCTTCTGGTGAACTGGCAAGCACCAGTGGCCTAGTACACCCTGGACGTACATCCAGCACTGCAGTAACACTTGGTGACGTGGAGAGTCCCATAAGTGCAGTTCAAGCTGGCGAGGTGGCAAACACAAGTAGTGTCCTGCTGCCACCAAGAATAAGACAAAGACAGGCCCATCGTGCCCATAGTGTCCTTCCTGCAGAATTCGCCAATCCTGATTGGGTGCCCACCACTTCTGCAGAACCCGTACTTCCCCTAGTCACTGGCCAACCCGGTATTCAGGTGGAAACAGCTGATTTTAAGCCACTTGATTTTTATTCGCTGTTTTTCACGGAAGATCTCTATAGATCTATTGTGGACCAAAGTAATTTATATGCTGGTCAACACATCGCCACTAATCCCCAGTTACCTTCCCTTGCCAGAGATTGGAAACCAATTACGGTTTCCGAATTTAAGACCTTTCTGACCCTTTCCCTCAACATGGGCATACATAAATTCATGATGCTGCAGACTTATTGGTCCACCCGCCCAATCGACCATATGCCCATGTTCTCTGCCTCCATGTCCAGGAAACGATACGAGCAGATCTTGCGGTTCATGCACTTTAACGACAATGAACTTTGTCGTTCTCGTGGAGACCCTTAATACGATCGGCTCTACAAAATTCGGCCCCTCAAACCATTTCAACCAACGTTTTGCTGCCTTGTTTACTCCCAATCAAGTTGTCTGCGTTGATGAGTCCCTGACAGGGTTGAGCGAACCCGAACTGTAAAGTTCGGGTCCGTACCGGACTTTTGGGTGTCCGGGTCCCAGACCCGAACCTGAACAATTCACTGTATGTTCGGGTTCGGGTCCGGTGTTCGGCGATGTTTTGGCGCCTTTTACAAGCTGCAGGGCAGCCAATCCACGCTAGTTTCATTAGTGTGCCCTTAGAAGCCATCACAGCCATGCCTACTAATGGCATGGCTGTGATTGGCCAGTGCAGCATGTGACCCAGCCTCTATATAAGGTACAGGCACACAGCACAGAGCGTCACTCTGCTATAGACAGGTTCCTGGCTGCTAAGAGGATTTCCTTAGGAGTTAGTCTGATACAGTCAGTCCACATTCCTTAAATTTTCTTAAAATTAGTAATATCAGTGAGCGATCTACATAGCTAGAGTAGAGACTAGAGAGTGTCTTTATTGCGGGAAAGAGGCAGAGAGAATTATTCAAGAGATTCCTAAATCAATTGTACCCTGGCTGGGGTGCAGTGCACAGTCTTTTAACAGTGCCATGAGGCCAGTGCCAGACAAAATATAAAACTTTTATCTGCAAGCTCAGTGCACCATCACTGCACTGCATATTTTACTAAGAGATACACCATACTCTGTGTGTATTCTGCTATTGCAAAAACATTGCAAAAAAATTTAATTTTGCTGTGTTTTTTCCCAATAGCATTTTCTGCATGTTCATACACGCCTTACACACTGTGGGGGTATTCTGCTATTTGAAAAAAATAAAATCTTTCAGTGTTTTGTGCATGTGTGCAGGAGTGTGACATACAATCGATCGATATTTCTTCTATTGTGCTATCCCAAAAAAAGAAATTGTAGTGACATTTTTTTTTTCCCCATAAGCATTTTCTGCAGTTTAGCAGTTTTTGAGATACACGCTTTACATACTGTGGGTGTATTCTGCTATTGCAAAAACACCCATTTAGGGCGAGATCATAAATTTTGAAAATATGAGGAGATCGTCAAAAAAGGGACGTGGCCCCGGTTGTGGTGCTGCTGGTGGAGCTCCTGTTGCAGGGAGAGGACGTGGTCGATCTGTGCCAGCTACACGCACTAGTGAAACACCTTCCTCAGGTGCGAGTAGGCGACAGAGCCTGCAGCGGTATTTTGGTGCGCCTAATGAGGCTGTACGAATGTTGAGGCCAGGACAAGTACAGGCGATAGTAGATTGGGTTGCTGACAGTGCCTCCGGTTCCTTCACATTGTCTCCCACTCAGTCTCCTGATGAAAGTTCAGAGTTTGCACCTGCAGCCGATGTCCATCAGTCTTTCACCTCACCCCCTTGCAAATCAGCCAATCAGTCTGAGCCCCAAATCATGCAGCAGTCTCTTCTGCTTTTTGATGACTCTGTTAGCAGGGTTTCCCAGGGCCATCCACCTAGCCTTGCCCCAGAAGTGGAAGAGATTGTGTGCAGCAATGCCCAACCACTTATGTTTCATGATAAGTACATCGCAGCACGTCTCGGATGATGACGAAACATAGGTGCCAACTGCTGCTGCTTTCGCCATTGTGCAGACCGACAAGGAGGGCAGGGGTGAAGACTGGGTGGAAGATGATGTGGAGGACGATGAGGTCCTTGACCCCACATGGAATCAACGTCATGCAGGTGACCAGTGTAGTTCGGAGGAAGAGGCGGTGGTCGCACAGAGCCACCAGCACAGCAGAAGAGGGAGCAGGGTGCAAAAGCGGAGCGTCCGTCCCCTAGACAGTACGCCTGCTACTGCCCAACGCAGCAAGGGACCGAGCACACCAAAGCCAGGTCCAAGGAGTTCCCTAGCATGGCAGTTCTTCAGACAATGTGCTGATGACAAGACACGAGTGGTTTGCACGCTGTGCAATCAGAGCCTGAAGCGAGGCATAAACGTTCTCAACCTGAGCACAACCTGCATGACCAGGCATCTAAGTGCAAAGCACGAGATGCAGTGGAGTAGACACCTCAAAAAACAAAAAAGGTCTCTGGCTCCTCCTGCTACCTCTTCTGCTGCAGTCTCGGCCTCTTCATCCACCTCTGTAGTGACAGTGGCACCTGCCAACCCACAAACAGAGGATCTACCAGCAACACTACCATCTGGGTCACCAACCATCTCCACAATGTCCCATGGAAGCGTTCAGCTCTCTATCTCCCAAACACTGGAGCGAAAGAGGAAGTTCCCCCCTAGCCACCCGCAATTCCTGGCCCTGAATGCCAGCATTTCAAAATTCCTCGCCTTTGAAATGCTGTCATTCCGTCTGGTGGAGACGCAGAGTTTTAAAAGGCTAATGTCATTGGCTGTTCCACAGTACGTCGTGCCCAGCCGCCACTACTTTTCCAGACGAGCTATCCCTTACCTGCACAACCAAGTGGGGGACAAAATCAGGTGTGCACTGCGCAACGCCATCTGTGGCAAGGTCCACCTAACTACGGATGCGTGGACCAGTAAGCACGGTCAGGGACGTTATATCTCCCTAACAGCACATGTAGTGGCGGCTGGGTCTGAGGCGGATAGCAGTTTGGCGCATGTCCTTCCACCACCGAGGATTGCAGGCGCTTCAGTTTGCCTCCTGTTGCTAACTCCTCCTACTCTGCCTCCTCATCCTCTACCGCCTCCTCATCCGGTCAGCGTAACACCTTCACCACCAACTTCAGCACAGCCAGGGCTAAACGACAGCAGGCAGTTTTAAAACTTTCCTGTTTGGGGGAAAAACCCCACACCGCGCGGGAGTTGTGGAGGGACATGGAACAACAGACCGATAAGTGGTTGGTGGCAGTGAGCCTCAAGCCCGGCCTGGTGGTGTGCGATAATGGGCGAAATCTCGTAGCAGCTCTGGGCCTAGCCGGTTTGACGCACATCCCTTGCCTGGCGCATGTGCTGAACCTGGTGGTCCAGAGGTTCCTTAAGAATAACCCCGATATGCCAGAGCTGCTGCAAAAAGTGCGGGCCGTCTGTGCGCACTTTCGGCGTTCTCACCCTGCTGCTGCTCGCCTGTCAGCGCTGCAGCGTAACTTCGGCCTTCCCGCTCACCGTCTCATATGCGACGTGCCCACAAGGTGGAACTCCACCTTGCACATGCTTGCCAGACTGTGTGTCAGACTCACGTACCTGGCTGATGAGCCCGATATAGCAGGGGAAGGCCTCCCTTACGTGCCTGGTTCGCGGCCCCTGGTAGTATAGACAGGAGGCACGGGAGCGCAGGCTGGTATGAGAGCCTGACGGGTAAGTGCAGATGGAGAGGCCCAACGGTTCCGGTGCTGGTGGAGTGGCTCCCACTGGGCAGCTGGTTACTGGCAGCGGATGCAGGGCAGGAGCTGAGCAACAAGTCCACACACAGGCACTATACTGAGGAGCAGGCAAGTTCACAGTCCGGGTCACAAGCAGGGTTGGCAGCAGGTGGGCAACGTGGTACAAAGGAGCAGGCAGATGCAGAGTCCGGGTCACAAGCAGGGTTGGCAGCAGGCGGGCAATGTGGTACAAAGGAGCAGGCGGGTTCAGGGTCAAAGACAAGCCGAGGTCGGGTGCAGGCAGAAGACAGGGTGATCCAAAGGCAAGCTGGGTAGTCAGGAGGGGTAATCAGGAGTCTCAGATAAGGCAGCGGGTGCAGGGGTACTGGGAGCTGAAGATCGGACAGCACTGAGCACAGTGCATGAGGATGCTAAGTAGGCCGGTTGGAGCCAAGCGCCGTGCGCGCGCGCCGACGCGCATAGGCGCACGCGCAACCGAGCGCACAGGCACATGCGCACCAACGCGAGCCCACGCACAGGCGCGTGCCCGCGAGCACCAGCGCGTGCCCGCGAGCACCAGCGCGCGCCGGCGCACCCCCGCACACCCCAGGGCGCCCATCACTGGGTCCATTCTGGGAATCTCCCTGACAGTGCCTCCTCCTCAAGGGCGGCCTCCGGATGCCCATCTGGGCCAGTCTATTGGCGTGAGCACTTTTAAAAGCCTTCAACAGCTCTTTGGCATGCAAATTGCCTTCCGGCTCCCAAGAATTATCCTCCGGTCCGTATCCCCTCCATTTAATCAGGTATTGGGTCTGGTTGTGCCTTTTCCTGCAATCCAGGATTGCTTCCACTTCAAATTCTTCTACATTGTCGATGATTACAGGTTCAGGAGGGCCAGTGTTTCGGCCAGTAAAGGGATTGGGAGTAACAGGCTTCAACAGGGATACATGGAAAACTGGGTGGATTTTCAGCGTACCGGGCAAATTGAGCTCATAAGTCACCTCGTTAATTATTTTTTTGACCGAGAAGGGACCCGTGAATAGGTATAGGTATAGGTACCCGGGGCTCGGGTGGTAGCATTACCACTGAGGGACCGCAGCAAATTCCGATGTGCCTGCGAACTTTACTTCGCTTTGCAGCTCCGCACATTTTCTTTGGAAGCAACTAAGGTGGGCTTTGTGATCTCCCTCTTGTCCGGCGAACCACAGACCTGGGCCCACCACCTTATGAGGCAGAAGTCCGCTTTCCTCAACAATCTAGACACCTTCTTTGCTGCCATGTCCCAGCTGTATGAGGATCCCCAGTTAAAAGCGACCGCTGAGGCCGCCTTGCATGCCCTACAACCGGGGCGTAGGGCAGTGGAGGATTATGTGGCAGAGTTCAGAAGGTGGAGTACCGACACGGAATGGAACGACGCTGCCCTACGTTACCAATTCCGTATGGGACTATCTGATCCACTTAAGGACGAGCAGGCACGGGTCGGAATACCTCAATCCCTGGAGGAGCTTATCAATCTGTCAATCCAAATTGACCGACGCCTTAGGGAATGCCGCTCAGAGAGGTCCACCAGTCAGTTTCGCCCCACCTGGATGCTTCCCAAGGTCCCTAGTGCCACCAGCTCTCTCGGACAGACCCCCCATGCACCTCCTTCTCCGGTCCTTGACCCCTCTGAACCTATGCAGCTTGGTCTCCTTCGTCCATCCCTTGGCTCGGTTCACACTACCGCGACTTGGGATCCGACTTGTCAGACCTCAAGTCGCCCCAAGTCGCTTGACATTAGGAATTACATTATAATCAATGAGAGCCATCTTAATGTATACTACTGAAGTCACTCCGACTTCAGAAAAGGTTCCTGTACTACTTCAAGGCGACTTCTAGGTGACTTGTACCCATAGAATTCAATGGAAGTCGCCTCCAAGTCGGATCTCCATCTATATTGAAGCGACTTTACAGGAAAAGAAATGTGTTTACTCAGGCAAACCCCACCCTCCCAGAGAGCTGATTATTCTGGGATTGGCCACAGCCAAAGTCGCCTGGCCTGGGGGCGACTTGAAGTTGTGTTGTAAATAACTCAAAGTTGAAGTTGCTTCCAAGTTGCCTTGCTAAGTCGCTGTGTAAGTCGTGTTGCCCCAGTGTGAACCGGCACTTACTCTGGAAGAACGGCAACGCCGAAGAACCAATAACCTGTGTATGTATTGTGGGGAACTCGGCCACTATGTGAGATCTTGTCCCAACAAGACACGTAAGTCTCTCTCAACATTTCCACAGCTTGCATCTGCTTTACCTAAACCTGCTTCTCATCTTGCTCTCTCTGTCGTCCTACAGCTTCCCGAAAAGGATATACAAGTCCCAGTTATAATTGATTCCGGAGCATGCAGTTGCTTTATTGATCTCACGTTTGCTGCCAACCACCGCATTCCCCTTCGACCAAAACTACAGGAACTTGCTGTACATCTTGCTGACGGCTCTACTCTCAGTTCCGGACCTGTCAAGCAGGAGACCATCCCTTTGCTAGCCACCTTAGGCACTCATCACCAAGAACTTTTACGTTTTGGATGCCATCTCCTCTCCCCTTTTCCCTATCATCCTGGGAATACCATGGCTGCAGGCACATAACCCCAGTATCAATTGATCGACAGGGGAAGTCAAGTTCCTTTCTGGATATTGTCGGCAGCACTGCCTTCATGGAACACCTGTAAAATTGTCTCAGCTCCTCTGTCTGGACGTTGACTCTGAATTACAGCAGGCAATCCCGGCACCCTACTGGGACTTTCAGGATGTGTTCAGTAAGAAGGGGGCAGAGGTTCTCCCTCCTCACAGACCCTACGACTGCCCGATAGAGCTTCTGCCGGGAACTGAGGTCCCCTTCGGAAGAATTTTCCCACTAACAGGGCAGGAGCTTGAAACCCTAAAGACCTACATTGATGAGAATCTACAGAAAGGTTTCATTCGCCCATCCACCTCCCCAGCCGGGGCTGGAATTTTCTTTGTCGAGAAAAAGGACCACTCCCTACGGCCCTGTATTGATTATAGGGAGTTAAATAAAATAACTATCAAGAACCGCTACCCTTTGCCCCTTGTGCCCGAACTCTTCCAAAGGTTGGGATCTGCAGTAATCTTTACCAAATTGGATCTTCGTGGGGCCTACAACTTGATCCGTATCCGAGAGGGCGATGAATGGAAAACGGCGTTTCGTACCCGCTTTAGGCACTTTGAATATCTGGTCATGACCTTCGGTCTGTGCAACGCACCTGCAACATTTCAACACTTCGTGAATGATATTTTACGTGACCTCCTGGATTTGTACGTTATAGTATACCTGGACGACATCTTAATCTTTTCCTCCTCAGACACCGATCACCGCAGGCACGTCCAAAACGTTTTAACCCGGCTCAGGCAACATGGGCTCTACGCCAAGTTGGAAAAATGTGAATTCGAACTTCAGTGCATACAATTCCTCGGCCTAATCATTTCCGTTGACGGCATTAAAATGGACCCCCAAAAGGTGTCCGCCATCCTGGATTGGCCCGCTCCCTCCGATAAGAAGGGAGTCCAATGCTTTATTGGCTTCGCCAATTTTTATCGAAAATTCATTAGGGGCTTCTCTGCTATAGTTGCCCCCATCACCAAGCTGACCAGGCAGGGAAACCGATTCTGCTGGTCCCCCAAGGCACAATCCGCCTTTGAAAAACTCAAGGGACTCTTTACCTTGGCCACTATGCTGAAACACCCGGATCCTGCCCTGCCCTTCGTCCTTGAGGTGGACGCTTCAGAAATCGCAGTAGGAGCCGTGCTCTCCCAGCGGCAGGGCCCCAAGTCCCTTCTCTTTCCGGTGGCCTTTTTCTCACGCAAACTCTCCACGGCGGAGAAAAATTATGATGTTGGAGATCGGGAACTTCTGGCCATCTAGGCCGCCTTAGAAGAGTGGCGTTATTTGCCGGAGGGTGTTGTACATCCCATCCTGGTTTACACCGACCACAAAAATCTGGAGTATTTGAGGACGACAAAAAGATTGAAACCACGGCAGGCAAGGTGGGCCCTGTTCTCCAGATTTCAGTTTCATATCACCAATAGACCTGGTTCTAAAAACAGAAGGTAAAAGTGAAAAGCTAACCTGTGTGGCTAGTATTCGTCTCTTCTGTGTATGTGCAACAGAAGTTCTATCAGAACAGCCTCTATTGGTATGACTGAAAAAATATTTTGAATAAACACCCAGGTAGGGCTGTTCAGATTAATTGGAAATATATCACGAAAGATTCTATGAGAGGCAACCTGTATTCATGTGATTTTCTAACAAAAAGTGCTATATATGCAAAAGGTATGTAGAGACAAAAGTTTTTTTTTTTTATATATAAATTTAGTAAACACCCTACAGAGCATTTACTGACATGTAGTTGTGTATTATGTGGTGTGGGTGAAAAAACTTTGTGAGAGTTGGTGAACACCCTAATGAACGCCCGGCAGGGCTGTTCAGCTATTGCGAAAAAAATAAACTTATATTATAAGGGGCTCTTTAAAAGCAGCCTCTGTGTGACTATTTTTGAAAAAAGGTAGTATGTAGAAAATAGGTGTGAACAAATTAGTGAGATTAGATAAACACCCTATAAAACATTTAGTGACATACTGTCATATACTCCGCGATATCGGTGTAAAAAGAAAAAAAGAAAAAACTTTTCATAAAAAATTAGTAAACACCCTACAGAGCATGTAATATCGTGAAATATAAACCTGAAAGTGGATACAAACTATATGCTGTGGGGCACAAAGTGAGTGCAAACTGTAAAATTAATAAACGCCTTACAGAACATGTAATAACATGAAATGTAATTTGAACCTAAAAGTAAATGCAAACTATATGCCGTGAGACACAAAGTTGGTGCAAACTGTATACCAGGGGATATAGTCAGTGAACCTAAGTGACACAATATTGAAATTAAAAAAAAGGAACGATAAAAAAATGGTTTACGTTCTAATAGTAAACACCCTGCTGAGCTACCAGTGTATTACACAAATAACTAAATACAGGTATAGTCCTCAGAGTACAAATTAACACAATCTCTATTTGTATCGTGACTGTTTCACCAAAAGTGCATAAATGGTTGCAAATGAGATTTTGCTAAAAGGGTTGGTGCGTCTTGAAAAGCACAATAAAACAAAAATGGATTCCGTGCATTAAACAGTCTCTATAACAGCTCCAGATGTGATTGGATAAAAGTGACTTGCATATCACCAAGAAGAAAAGTGAAGACCTCCACCATAGGGCAAACTTGTCTCCTTACCGGAACTAAATGGTCCCTTTTTTAGGGGGACCGTTTAGGCAGGTGGCTCTCAACCCTAGCCAGGGGTGGACTGTAGAGAACGTCTGTTATCCTGCCGATCGGGATGATCCGTCCTAAATGGCTCCCAGCCCAGGATCCTTCTCTATTACCAGCTAGGGATCGATCTCAGTAACCAGTTTCAATTTGGAACCCAGGGGAATCAGAGAGAACTTGCATAGTATAAAATCCAGGGGTATTTTATTATATAAAAAAAGTAAACACTTACAGTGTAGCAATCAATGAAAGGCATGAAGCGAGCCGGCCGGTCTCGCAGATACAGCCCGTAGCAATGGGATCTCGTCTTACTGCGGTAGCGTCAGGACGTAGCTCCTCCTCCCTACGCGTTTCGTCATCAACGGACGTCGTCACGGGGCACGTGCCCCGTGACGACGTCCGTTGATGACGAAACGCGTAGGGAGGAGGAGCTACGTCCTGACGCTACCGCAGTAAGACGAGATCCCATTGCTACGGGCTGTATCTGCGAGACCGGCCGGCTCGCTTCATGCCTTTCATTGATTGCTACACTGTAAGTGTTTACTTTTTTTATATAATAAAATACCCCTGGATTTTATACTATGCGAGTTCTCTCTGATTCCCCTGGGTTCCAAATTGAAACTGGTTACTGAGATCGATCCCTAGCTGGTAATAGAGAAGGATCCTGGGCTGGGAGCCATTTAGGACGGATCATCCCGATCGGCAGGATAACAGACGTTCTCTACAGTCCACCCCTGGCTAGGGTTGAGAGCCACCTGCCTAAACGGTCCCCCTAAAAAAGGGACCATTTAGTTCCGGTAAGGAGACAAGTTTGCCCTATGGTGGAGGTCTTCACTTTTCTTCTTGGTGATATGCAAGTCACTTTTATCCAATCACATCTGGAGCTGTTATAGAGACTGTTTAATGCACGGAATCCATTTTTGTTTTATTGTGCTTTTCAAGACGCACCAACCCTTTTAGCAAAATCTCATTTGCAACCATTTATGCACTTTTGGTGAAACAGTCACGATACAAATAGAGATTGTGTTAATTTGTACTCTGAGGACTATACCTGTATTTAGTTATTTGTGTAATACACTGGTAGCTCAGCAGGGTGTTTACTATTAGAACGTAAACCATTTTTTTATCGTTCCTTTTTTTTAATTTCAATATTGTGTCACTTAGGTTCACTGACTATATCCCCTGGTATACAGTTTGCACCAACTTTGTGTCTCACGGCATATAGTTTGCATTTACTTTTAGGTTCAAATTACATTTCATGTTATTACATGTTCTGTAAGGCGTTTATTAATTTTACAGTTTGCACTCACTTTGTGCCCCACGGCATATAGTTTGTATCCACTTTCAGGTTTATATTTCACGATATTACATGCTCTGTAGGGTGTTTACTAATTTTTTATGAAAAGTTTTTTCTTTTTTTCTTTTTACACCGATATCGCGGAGTATATGACAGTATGTCACTAAATGTTTTATAGGGTGTTTATCTAATCTCACTAATTTGTTCACACCTATTTTCTACATACTACCTTTTTTCAAAAATAGTCACACAGAGGCTGCTTTTAACCACTTCAGCCCCGGACCATTTGGCAGCCAAAGGACCAGAGGTCTTTTTTCAATTTCGCACTGCACTACTTTAACTGGTAATTGCGCGGTCATGCAATTTTGTAACCAAACGAAATTTGCGTCCTTTTCTTCCCACAAATAGAGCTTTCTTTTGATGGTATTTGATTGCCTCTGTGATTTTTATTTTTTGAGATATAAACGGAAAAAGAGCGAAAATTTTGAAAAAAAAAGAGATTTTCTACTTTTTGTTATAAAAAAAATCTAATAAACTCAATTTTAGTCAAACATTTGGGCCAAAATGTATTCAGCCACATGTCTTTAGTAAAAAAAATGCCAATAAGCGTATATTTATTGGTTTGCGCAAAAGTTATAGCGTCTACAAACTAGAGTACATTTTCTGGAATTTACACCGCTTTTAATTTATGACTGCCTATTTCATTTCTTGAGGTGCTAAAATGGCAGAGAAGTACAAAACCCCCCCAAATGACCCCATTTTGGAAAGTAGACACCCCAAGCTATTTGCTGAGAGGCATGTTGAGCCCATTGAATATTTTTTTTTTTAGTCCCAAGTGATTGAATAAAGACAAAAATAAAAAAGATTTTTTTTTTTTCAAAAAGTTGTCACTAAATGATATATTGCTCACACATGCCATAGTTATATGTGGAATTGCACCCCAAAATACATTTTGCTGCTTCTCCTGAGTATGGGGATACCACATGTGTGGGACTTTTTGGGAGCCTAGCCGCGTACGGGGCCCCGAAACCCAAGCACCGCCTTCAGGATTTCTAAGGGTGCAAATTTTTGATTTCACTCCTCACTACCTATCACCGTTTCGAAGGCCATAAAATGCCAAAATAGCACAAAACCCCCCCCAAATGACCCCATTTTGGAAAGTAGACACCCCAAGCTATTTGTTGAGAGGCATGGTGAGTATTTTACAGCTCTCATTTGTTTTTGAAAATGAAGAAAGTAAAGAAAAAAAAATTTTTTTTTTTCTTTTTTCAATTTTCAAAACTTTGTGACAAAAAGCGACATCTGCAAAATACTCACAATACCTCTCAGCAAATAGCTTGGGGTGTCTACTTTCCAAAATGGGGTCATTTTGGGGGGTTTTATGCCATCTGGGCATTCCATGGCCTCCGAAACTGTGATTGGCAGTGAGAAGTGAAATAAAAAAATTACACCCTTAGAAAGCCTGAAGGCGGTGATTGGTTTTTGGGGTTCCGTACGCAGCTAGGCTCCCAAAAAGTCCCTCACATGTGGTATCCCCGTACTCAGGAGAAGCAACAGAATGTATTTTGGGGTGTATTTCCACATATGCCCATGACATGTTTGAGCAATATATCATTTAGTGACAACTTTTTGTAAAAAAAATATATATATTTTTTTTTTTTCATTATTCAATCTCTTGGGACAAAAAAAAAAAATATTTAATGGGCTCAACATTGCTCTCATCAAATAGCTTGGGGTGTCTACTTTCCAAAATGGGGTCATTTGGGGGGGGTTTGAACTGTCCTGGCATTTTATGCACAACATTTAGAAGCCTATGTCACACGTCACCCACTCTTCTAACCACTTGTAGACAAAGCCCTTTCTGACACTTTTTGTTTACATGAAAACATATTTTTTTTTTGCAAGAAAATTACGTTGAACCCCCAAACACTATATATAATGTTAAAGCAAAGGCCCTACAGATTAAAATGGTGGGTGTTGCATTTTTTTTTTCCACACAGTATTTGCGCAGCGATTTTTTCAAACGCATTTTTTGTGGAAAAAATACACTTTTTTTTATTTTAATGCACTAAAACACACTATATTGCTCAAATTTTTGATGAAATAAAAAATATGATCTTAGGCCGAGTACATGGATACCAAACACGACATGCTTTAAAATTGCGCACAAACACGCAGTGGCGACAAACTACATACATTTTTAAAAGCCTTTAAAAGCCTTTACATGATACCACATTAGATTCACGGAGGAGGTCTACTGCTAAAATTACTGCCCTCGATCTGACCTTCGCGGTGATACCTCACATGCATGGTGCAATTGCTGTTTACATATGACGCCAGACCAACGCTTGTGTACGCCTTTGCGCAAGAGAAGGGGGGGCAGGGGTGCTTTTTTTTTTTTTTTTTTGTTTTTTTTTTTATTTATTTAGCTTTTTTTATTTTATTTTTAAACTGTTCCTTCCATTTTTTTTCTTTGTTATGATTTTTATTGTTATCTCAGGGAATGTAAATATCCCCTATGATAGCAATAGGCAGTGACAGGTACTCTTTTTTTGAAAAAATTGGGGTCTATTAGACCCTAGATCTTTCCTCTGCCCTCAAAGCATCTGACCACACCAAGATTGGTGTGATAAAATGCTTTCCCAATTTCCCAATGGCGCGGTTTATATCCGGGAGGGGGGACATTCCCTCCCACTGCTTGTAAAAGCAGTCTAGAGGCTAATTACCCGCTAGAATTGCTTTTACATGAAAGCCGATCACTGGCTGAAAAGAATGATACCAAGATGATACCTAAACCTGCAGGCATCATTCTGGTATAACCATTCAAAGTCCAGCAACATACTGGACATATATTGTAATCTTTTTTTTTTCATGCAGCCTCTTGGCTGAACGAAAAAAAGAGATTGATTGGTGGGTATGCCCACCATTATAATACCTCCCTTCATCCACCCACTTCTAATGATGGGCATACATGCACCATTTATATATGCCGATGCATGGGGGCATCCTCCCGCAAAAGTTATGCCGTGTACACACGGTCGGAATTTCGACCGTATGTACGTGGCATTAGGAGCCAATCGCTCCTCCCCCCCCCCTGCTGCCCCCATGCTTCGGCATATATGCTCTTTTTTATACCTGTGGTGGTGAAATCACCTCCTACAGCGTTGGAGTCGCGGCTTTATGTATCGTGGGAGCAAACGCTGTTGCTGTCAAGATAAATAAATCCGCGTTGCAACTGAATGGCGCACCTGAAAACAAAAAAATGCTCAACACTAAAACACAGTAAACAAAATTACATACCTGAAAAGCAAGCATGATAAAACATGATAAAACATAATAAAACATTGCAGAATAGAATGGAGTAAAAAAAGAGCAACAATAGAGAGAGAATAGAGTGAGAGAGAGAACAATAAAACGACAACTATTTTATTTTTTTTTATTTTTCTGAGATTCACAGGTAAAAAAGCTCCTGACTGAAGCGACTGAATCAAAACGCTACCACAAAAAAACTGTTAGCGATCGCAGGGATCAGGCCTGACTCTGCGAACGCTGCAGTTATGTGTGCTTAGTGTTTTGTAAGTGACAGTGATCGATCGATACTGCACTTGGGTGGGCTGGGCTGGGCGGAGGGGGAAAACGCAGGTGCTAGCAGGTATCTGGGCTGATCCCGCTAACAATGCGGTTTTTTTTGGAACCCTAAACTGCTGGGACGCTAGTATAGATCTGATCAGATCAGATATTGATCTGTTCAGATACTGTGCCACTAAGGGAGGTGTATGCTTTGTGCGTGGGTGTTTGCGGTACTGGCACTAACCTGGGGCGACGCAGACCTTATTTGACCCTAAAACCTAATTGATATCACCCGCCGGGCGATCAGGGGGTTAAACCGTTATTGGGTAATAAATGGCGGGTGCCCTGACAGTATAAAAAACAAGCTAACTAACCAGCGTCACCCGTAACAGTAATACAAAAAAAAAACTGGTTACCTAGCGACACTAATGCAGCGATCAGAAAAACGATCGCTTAGTGACACTGGCAAAAGGGGGTGAAAGGGTTAACTAGGGGCAATCAGGGGGTTAAACCTTTATTAGGTAATATATGGGGGTACCTGACGCTATATAAAAACCTGACGGGGAACCTAAATAACGAAATAACTAACTGGCTAACCAGCGTCACCAGTGACAGTTATACAGTGATCACTGGTGAAAGGGTTAACTCTAGGGGCAATCAGGGGGTTAAAACCTTTATTTAGGTTGTAATATGGGGGTACCTGACCTATAAACCTATTTATGAACCTATATAAACATGGCGGTTACCTAAAAAAAAAAAAATGGTTACCTAGCGACACTAATGCAGCGATCAGAAAAACGATCGCTTAGTGACACTGGCAAAAGGGGGTGAAAGGGTTAACTAGGGGCAATCAGGGGGTTAAAACCTTTATTAGGTAATATATGGGGGTACCTGACGCTATATAAAAACCTGACGGGGAACCTAAATAACGAAATAACTAACTGGCTAACCAGCGTCACCAGTGACAGTTATACAGTGATCACTGGTGAAAGGGTTAACTCTAGGGGCAATCAGGGGGTTAAAACCTTTATTTAGGTTGTAATATGGGGGTACCTGACCTATAAACCTATTTATGAACCTATATAAACATGGCGGTTACCTAAAAAAAAAAAATGGTTACCTAGCGACAGCAGTGACACTAATACAGCGATCAGAAAAACGATCGCTTAGTGACACTGGCAAAAGGGGGTGAAAGGGTTACCTGGGGGGCAATCAAGGGGTTAAACCTTTATTAGGGGGGGGTAGGGGGCTACCTTGGACCTAAAACTAACTGCCCTGACAGTTATTACAGTCACACTGACACTAAATGCAGTGATCAGTAAATAAATGATCACTGCAATTAGTGACACTGTGACTGGGGGGGGAGGGGGTGATCTGGGGGTGATCTGGGGGTGACAGGGGGGTGGAATATGTGCCTAACTGTACTGGTGTCAGTGTAGTGTTGTGCACTAACCTGTACATGTTCGCCGCTCGGCGTCTCCGGTCACATAGACCGGCGCACCGAGCGTGACATCACTTCCGCCTTCCTGTCTATACAATAGACAGGAAGGGGAAGTTTCTCATTGGCCAGGAGCGATCGCGAGGGGGTGGCCAGAAACCACTGGCCGTCCCCTCGTCCCGGATCGCTCCTGAAGCGATCCCGACCGTCCCCGCCGGCGGAGGGGGGTCCGATCGGACCCCCCAACCGCCGGAAGAATGTCACGTACAGGTACGTGATTCTGCCTGTACGTGCCATTCTGCCGACGTAAATATACAGGGGGCGGTCGGGAAGTGGTTAAAGAGCCCCTTATAATATAAGTTTATTTTTTTCGCAATAGCTGAACAGCCCTGCCGGGCGTTCATTAGGGTGTTCACCAACTCTCACAAAGTTTTTTCACCCACACCACATAATACACAACTACATGTCAGTAAATGCTCTGTAGGGTGTTTACTAAATTTATATATAAAAAAAACCTTTTGTCTCTACATACCTTTTGCATATATAGCACTTTTTGTTAGAAAATCACATGAATACAGGTTGCCTCTCATAGAATCTTTCGTGATATATTTCCAATTAATCTGAACAGCCCTACCTGGGTGTTTATTCAAAATATTTTTTCAGTCATACCAATAGAGGCTGTTCTGATAGAACTTCTGTTGCACATACACAGAAGAGACGAATACTAGCCACACAGGTTAGCTTTTCACTTTTACCTTCTGTTTGTGTGTAAAATAGCACATACACCTTCGCAGGTGTTTTTCATTATATAGCGCGGCTCCTTTCCACACACAATTTTGACCTATGTAGTATAACATTTTAGAGCAGCAGCTTTATATATTTGGATAGCGCAACTTTTTCTCTATACATACTGGTTCTAAAAACACCAAAGCGGATGCCCTTTCCCACATGTTTCTTGATTCTGAGAGATCCTTACCACCAGACACCATTCTCCCTGCTGGCAATTTCCTGTTACTCCAAGGGGATCTCCTATCCCGATTAAGGCAAACTTCTGTAGGGTGGTCCCCATCCACTGAAAACGAGGTGAGGGCACAAGATGGCCTGTTCTGGCACAAGGGCAGAATTGTGGTCCCTGAAAGTCTGAGGGTGGCAGTATTGGAGATTTGCCATGACCGTTAGCCGGACATTTCGGCACTCTAAAGACGGCAGAATTGGTTCAGCGCACTTTCTGGTGGCCCCGACTGGCAAACGATTGCAAGAGTTATGTGGAGTCTTGCACCACCTGTGCCCGGAGCAAGAATAGCCGGGCGAGAGCTTGGGGTCTACTGAAACCCTTACCTGTCCCAGAAAGACCCTGGAAGATGATATCGATGGACTTCATCGTGTAGCTCCCTCAGGCGGAAGGATTCTCGTCTATCTTCGTTGTGGTGGACAGGCTGTCCAAGATGGCCCACTTTTTACCTATGAAAGGTACACCTTCGGCCAAAGAAACAGCACAGGTCTTCGTCCTGGAGATAGTGAGGTTGCATGGGGTCCCATCAAGTATAGTTTCTGATCGAGATGTTCAATTCACCTCCAGGTTCTGGAAGGCTCTCTGCGGTTCCCTGGAAATCGAGTTGGCATTCTCGTCTGCCTACCATCCCCAGACAAATGGGCAGACGGAGAGAACTAATTAAACCTTGGAGCAATACCTCCGCTGCTTTTCAACTTTCTCACAGGATGACTGGGTCTGGGTCTACCCATGCTGAGTTTACCTATAACAACTCCTTGCACTCCGCCATTAAGCAAACACCATTCTTTGCCAACTATGGCTTCCACCTGTCCTTTTTGCCCGGTTCCTTACCTGAATGTGCCATTCCTGCAGTTTCTGAGACTATGGACTTCTTCATCACAAACAACAAACTGCTACAGGAAACCATGGCTAAAACCCAAGAGTACAACAAAAGGATGTTTGACAGGAAGAAACGGGGAGAACTTGTCCTAGAACCTGGCAACCAGGTTTGGCTGTCTACGGCTAACCTGAAATTGGCGTGCGGAAGGGGGTCCGGTAGCGGAGGCACCTTGAGGGTGTGCAGGAGAGGACAGAATCTGGACTTGTCCTTCCAACCTTGTATAGCCTTCTTGAAGGTTCTTCACAGCTTGGGTGAGACCCGCCAGGTGTCTACACAGCTCCTCCATGGGGGAGGCTCCCTGCTCGGGCTCGGACATGGCTGTCCAATACTGTCAGACTCACGTACCTGACTGATGAGCCCGATATAGCAGGTGAAGGCCTCCCTTACGTGCCTGGTTCGCGGCCCCTGGTAGTATAGACAGGAGGCACGGGAGCGCAGGCTGGTATGAGAGCCTCACATGCCTGACGAAGGGGCCCTGCGTGGCTCCGAAATGTTGCACTATCCCCGTGTTGTGATCATGCAATAAATCACCCTTTTGGACGTTATTTGTGTCGCTCCATGGTGTGCTGGCAAATATCTTCATTGTGACTTGAAACAGTATCCAGCTGGTTGTTGCTGCAGCACCCAAAACTGAGAGCATTTCCAGGAACGTGTGCGATGGGAAAAGGAAGTACTACTGGTATGAGAGCCTGACGGGTAAGTGCAGATGGAGAGGCCCAACGGTTCCGGTGCTGATGGAGTGGCTCCCACTGTGCAGCTGGTTACTGGCAGCGGATGCAGGGAAGGAGCTGAGCAACAAGTCCACACACAGGCACTATACTGAGGAGCAGGCAAGTTCACAGTCCGGGTCACTAGCAGGGTTGGCAGCAGGTGGGCAACGTGGTACAAAGGAGCAGGCAGATGCAGAGTCCGGGTCACAAGCAGGGTTGGCAGCAGGCGGGCAACGTGGTACAAAGGAGCAGGTGGGTTCAGGGTCAAAGACAAGCCGAGGTCGGGTGCAGGCAGAAGACAGGGTGATCCAAAGGCAAGCCGTGTAGTCAGGGGGGTAATCAGGAGTCTCAGATAAGGCAACGGGTGCAGGGGTACTGGGAGCTGAAGATCTGACAGCACTGAGCACAGTGCATGAGGATGCTAAGTAGGCCGGTTGGCGCCAAGCGCCGTGCGCGCGCACCGATGTGCACAGGCGCACGCAAACCTGCGCACCCCGGCACATGCGCACCAACGCGAGCCCGCACACCGGCGTGCACAGGCCCACGCCCGCGAGCGCCAGCGCACCCTGGCGCACCCCAGGGCGCCCATCACTGGGTCCATTCCGGGAATCTCCCTGACACTGTGCGAGCAGCAGCAGGCGATAGTGGAGTTTCAGCTGCAGCACGCATGCGTGAGTCGCTCTGCGGAACAGCACCACTTCACCACCAATAACTGGGCCTCCATGCGAGACCTGTGTGCCTTGTTGCGCTGTTTCGAGTACTCCACCAACATGGCCAGTGCCGATGACGCCGTTCTCAGTGTTACTATCCCAGTTCTATGCCTCCTTGAAAAAACGCTTCAGGCGATGATGGAAGCGGATGTGGCACAGGAGAAGGAAGAGGGATCATTTCCAAGGCTTTCAGGGCAGTCATTTACAAGTGGCTACGAGGGTGGGTTCCTGCACCAACAAGCGCCAGGTACACAATTGTCCGGCAGCAAGGGCACAGTTCTGGAGGATGACAAGGTGGATGATGAGGAGGAGATGGAGGAGGAGGAACCATGTTCACAGCAGGGTGGCACCCAGACCAGCTCATGTCCATCACTGGTGCGTGGCTTGGGGGATACAGAGGACACAGACGATTCACCTCCCACAGAGGACAGCTTTTCCTTGCCTCTGGGCAGCCTGGCACACATGAGCGATTACATGCTGCAGTGTCTCCGCAACGACCGCCGAGTTTCCCACATTTAAACTGGTGCTGATTACTGGGTGGCCACCCTGCTGGATCCCCAATACAAGGACAACGTGCCGTCCTTAATTACCTCACTGGAGCGTGATCGTAAGATGCGTGAGTACAATCGCACGCTGGTAGATGCGCTGCTGGTGGCATTCCCACTTGGCAGCGGGGGTACGGTGTAAGCACAAGGCAAATGCAGAGGAAGAGGTCGCCAACGCAGCCGGGGCACCGCCAGCACCTCGGAAGGAGGGGTTAGCATGGCTGAAATGTGGAAAAGCTTTGTCAGCACGCCACAACAACCAGCACCACCAGCTGAGATGGAACGTCTTAGCAGGAGGCAGCATTTCACCAACATGGTGGAGCAGTATGTGTGCACACGCCTACACGTATTGAATGACGGGTCTGCCCCCTTCAACTTCTGGGTCTCCAAATTGGGCACATGGCCTGAGCTTGCCCTTTACGCCTTGGAGGTGCTGGCCTGCCCTGCAGCCAGTGTATTATCTGAACGTGTATTTAGCAAGGCAGGGGGCGTTTTCACAGACAAGCGCAGCCACCTGTCCAGAGCCAATGTGGACAAGCTTACGTTCATTAAAATGAACCAGGCATGGATCCCACAGGACTTGTCCGTACCTTGTGCAGAATAGACACATATACCGGTTGTGACGGATACTGTACTCAAGGTGTCCGCCGTAAATGCTTCCCAAGTCCTGGAACATGAGTCCAATGGATCTGGCTATAGGAACCCCCAAGAACTAGACAACACCAGTCTTGGAGTACATCAGGAATAGCTTTTTTTTGAGATGTCACACACATATATACAGCCGGATGACTAAAAACCTAACCTAATTAGCATGAGCTAATTATCTAAATCAACACTGGACTCCTTCATTCAATTGCAGGGTTAATTAGCAAACACAACAATAGGTGAAATACTCCTCAGAATTCGTGTCAAGCCAGACCAGCCTCATCTACATTACACAAGACAACAGACAGGCTGGCTGGAGTTGATGACATTAGCATCTGACAGTGTGTGTCCAAACAGCATGGGACAACACACATTATATATACATATATACAGCATATACATATCCAGAGTCTATGTGTCTTGGGGTCGGGGAGCATGAACCTGAATCCAAGTAAAACCAGCTCATAAACTGCACCGTTCCCCCAAATGCCAGGGCCCATAATCCCAAGGCAAGAGGCTTGCATTACGTCCCCTCCAACAGCCTCTGTCCCGGCTAGGTCTGTCACACCGGTGTTCTGACAAAAACTGTCTGGCCATCGGATAGTGTCCGACCACTTACTGCGCAGGCGCAGTGCTTGCGCAGTACGGAGGACAAGGAGATTCACAAAATCTCCAAAGATGAACGTCGCCTGCGCAGTGAGTGCAGGTTCAAGCCCCACCATCCAAGTGGACATACGGTAGCACATAGTAACAGGGCCCCTCATGGGCTCGCTTGGCTAGGCTTCAACCTCGGATGATGTGGCTTGAACCTGGAGTCACCGCGCATCGTCTTCGGAGAGTTTTGAAATCCCCTTGTCCTACGTACTGAGCAAGCGCAGTACAGGGCGGACACTATGCGACGGGGGACAGAATTCGACACATCATTCACCACTAGCCTTACCCAGCCATTGTTGTATTTTTGAACCAGTGTTGGCTACCTCGTCCTCCTCCACCGCCGCTTTCACCTACACCGCCACATCCACCGCCACCTCAACCTCCTACTCCATATGGACCTCGTCCTCCTAGGTCAAGATTATAATTTTTTCATTTTTTTAAATTCCAAGTATTTTATTTTCCCACTATCTTATCCATTAAATTGAATAATTTTTTCCAGAAAGTGCGTATTCTGGGGCATTCCCACCATATGTGCGGCATCGTGCCGTTGAGTTTCTGAGGTTCTTAATGACTTCCTGTACCTCTTCTGCTGAGAAGGGGGCCTCCAGCATTTTATTTTTTTATTTTTTTTATGTTATTTTAAGTTATTTCCCTATCCACATTTGTTTGCAGAGCACTTGCCATGCTCTTAACAACATGTTGTTGCCATTTGCAGCCCTCTAGCCCTTTCCATGACTTTTTTACAGCCATTTTAGTCTTGAAAAGTTTGGGTCCCCATTGACTTCAATGGGGTTCGGAGTTCGGGGTCAAGTTCGGTCCCGAACCCGGACTTTTTTGCGCAGTTCGGCCGAACCCGAACATCCAGGTGTCCGCTCAACTCTAGTCACAACCATAAATGATACATTCGGAGAGGAGTCAACAAGGCCTATGATGAAAAGTACAGAGGTGGAGCGCTGATGTTTTGGGGATGTGTGAGCTACAAAGGCACAGGAAATTTGGTCAAAATTGTTGGCAAGATGAATGCAGTACGTTATCAAAAATTACTGGAGGAACGTTTTCATGCATCAGCCAGGAAGCTACGCATGGGGCTTACTTGGACATTCCAACATCACAATGATCCAAAACACAAGGCCAAGTCGATGTGTCATTGGCTACAGCAGAATAAATTGAAGGTTCTGGAGTGGCCATCTCAGTCTCCTGACATCAATATCATTGAGCCACTCTGGGGAGATCTCAAAGGTGCAGTTCATGCAAGACAGCCCAAGAATTTACGTGAACTGAAGGCTTTTTGCCAAGAGAAATGGGCAGCTTTACCACCTGAGTAGATAAAGAGACTCATCCACAAATACCACAAAATACTTCAAGCTGTTATTGATGTTAAAGGGGGCAATACACGGTATTAAGAACTGGGGTATGTAAACTTGTGATAAGGGTCATTTGGGTAGATTCTGTTGTCAATATGATTTAAAAAGTAAACACAGTTGATTGATAATAAATGGCATCAGCCAAACACTAACCATGGGTGAAAGAAAAGTTTGTGTTTATCATTCATATTCTCTGAAAAATGGCCAAGAAATCATAAATTCCATGTAAACTTATGAGCACAACGGTATAGTTATATATATATATATATATATATATATACACATACACACATACATATACACATATATACACACACACATTACACACACAACAGCACTTTACCATTGAGTGCATATCCATCTTCAGTGTTGGTCATCTTACTTTAAAAAAGTAATTAGTTAAGTTACAAATTACTTCTCCCAAAAAAGTAATTGCGTTAGTAACTCGGTTACTACATTGGAAAAGTAATTACAGGGGGTCCCCGGGTTACAAACAAGATAGGGACTGTAGATTTGTTCTTAAGTTGAATCTGTTTGTAAGTCTGAACATGCACATTTTTTAAGTGTAGCTCCAGCCAAAAAAAAAACTATTTTTACATTTTTTAGATAACAGAGAAGGGTTATCACCCCTGTAACATTTGTTTCCTGTCTGTGCCCCTGTTCAGAAGATTTCACCTCACCTTCTGTCCCAATGACAAATGGATTTTGAAAATTTTGGGTTGTTAGGAAACATGGACTGGTGATAAAGCATCAGTGGAGACACCTTTTTCCCATATTAACTCTTACAGGAGTGAATTTCCCTTCCTAGGGGTGGATTTCCTCTCACTTCCTGTTTTCTCCCTCGTTTGTAAATAGGAGTCGTTTGTAAGTCGGATGTTTGTAAGTAGGGGACCCCCTGTAGTTACTCAGCAAAGTAACTGTGACAGGGGTGGCAGCGGTGGTACTTGAGGGGGTGGCAGCGGTGGTACTTGGGGGGGGGGGGGGGGGTGGCAGTGGTGGTGGTGTATTTTGGGGGGTGGCAGTGGTGGTGGTGTACAGTACTTGGAGGGGTGGCAGCGGTGGTACTTGGGGGGGGTGGCAGCGGTGATGTACTTGGGGGGGTGGCATCCTCTCCCACCACCACATCTGCCTCTTACTGATCCCATCCCCCACCACCACTGATCTCATCCCTACCCTATCCCCCCCATCACCTCTGTTGTAGAAGTGATGGTGGGTGGGTAGGAATGGGATCAGTAAGAAGCAGAGGTGGTGGAGGACTTAGGATGGATCGATTGCACTGCAATTCGAATCGTCAGACAGTCACTTACTTGAATGCCTCCAGGGATGCCTTTCCTCATGGGGAGAGAGAGAGACCCACCCCTTCACTCGATTGGTGTCAGCTGGTCAGCTGACTTCATTTTTCAGTGTCCGCCCCGCCTCCCTACATTCTCTCTCTCTGGATAGGCGGGGTAGGATGGGGCAGTCCAGACAGTCTCTCTGAGTCTCAGCCTCTTCTCAGCTCACCACGGCGGGCCTCCCGGGTGGTAGATGTAATTGCGGTAACGCCGCCCAAGTAATGGGAACTGCGTTACCATGAGAGGAAGAGTAATCAGTTAGATTACTCGTTACCCTCTAAAGTAACTGCATTAAGTAACTCTGTTTATTTTAACTGAGTTACTTACATCACTGCCCATCTTTGACAAACAGTTTTATTATGAAAAACAACAATGCTTGGGTGGCACAGTGGTGTAGTGGTTAGCACTCTCACCTAGCAGTAAGAAGGGTTGCTGGTTCGAATCCCAACCACGACACTTCCTGCCTGGAGTTTGCATGTTCTCCCTGTGCTTGCGTGGGTTTCCTCCGGGTACTCCGGTTTCCTCCCACAATCCAAAGACATGCAGGTAGGTTAATTGGCTTCTGTCCAAAAATTGGCCCTAGTATATGAATGGGGACCTTGGATTGTGGGCTCCTTGAGGGTAGGGAGTGATGTGAGTGTGCAATGTATAGGGATGGGGACAGTTGAAGACACACACTCAGGTTGAACTGGATGGACTGATGTCTTTATTCAACCTTACTAACTATGAAACTATGAAACTATGAAATGCCTTGCAGTAAAATTCTGTCTTGCAATCTCTCTCCCTTCTAGGCACATACCAACTGTGTCCAAGCCTGTGTGACATAGCTCAGAAGTCAGGACTAGGTGCTGTCAGAATACCCAAACAGTGCCTACATCTGATTGGATGCAGTCATGCAGTCGCTGTTCAGCTGACAATTTTAGCCAGCTCTTTTGACAAAAATATAAAAACCGTCTTGTGCTGATCTGGGTGATACCAACATGGTCACCCATGGGGACAAGTTTCAGAGAGAAAGTTCATGTACTATGCAAGATCGCTTCACAATGCAAAAAACATTTAAAACATGTTCTGTATCCAGGTAGAGGGTTACTTCAGGCAGCAATCAGTAGAACAGTCTGTATCCAGGCAAGGGGTCACACAACAACAGCTATCCAAAACAAGACTAGGAAAGACACAGGTACAGAAGTCATGAATCAGAATGCTATTAAAAACTCCTGAGTCCTGAGCTTGTGATGTTTTAATAAAAAGTGCCACAGTGCTGCCAGCCAATCAGGAGAGAAGAGGCTAGGATGATGGAGTTAACCTGCTGCCTAGCAATGAGGATGCTTTACCATTTAAAGGTGGAGGAGGAACTGCCCAGCAACCAAAGATCAGATGGAGACTTAAGGAGAGAGAGCGAAATGCGTTGTAAGCTGGCCTGGCAGGAGTCCGGCCTGAGGCTGCCATTCAGCTGACTTCATGCACATGGGTCTGCAGCTTATGGATCTTTTATTTTGACATTGCTGCGGCGTGCTTTAAAAGTCTACAGCAAATTGTTACGATGGACAACATCCAATAGGTTTTAGAAAAGAAAATGTCTTTCTGTCTCAGTACCGTATGCTATATATCTGTTTTGTATATATCTTGTACCATGACAATCTTTAGAAATGAATGATAATCAAACTGAAGGGCGATTGTCCCATGTGCGGTTCGTGGCTTTCAGCCCTATGCGAGGTAGAAATTCAATCACATAGGAATAAAAAGCCATATACCACAGCATGGGGATCTCAGAGTGATAAAGAGTGATTAGGAAGCAAGTGCTTAGCAAACTGCAACTGACAATTGTGATTAGTAATATTAAGAGTGCTTTTGGGTTCCCTGACCCTGTCCTCTTTTTGGGACATTTTAAATATTCTGTGCTTGGCAAGGCAAGCAATTAATGTTGTACATTGTCCCTTACCAGCCTAAAATGCATTTTTCTGAGTTTCCCCTTGCAGGTCTTTTCAAAATTCAAGCTGCTGTTTGTGAATAAAATGTGCTATAATGTAAAATAAAATAAAAAGGATACACTTTCAGCAGGAGTACATTTACTCACCTTCTCAAGCAGATTTGGTCATATGTATTCAGAAAAGTTTGACAACATTTGTGTGGCACAACTTAAAGTATGTGCAAATTCTTACCTTGTTAAACAACACATTCAGCATAAAATAGAAATGGAAGGCAAAATGTTTTTAGGTATACAGTATATTTACACACACACACACACACACACACACACACACACTCTATTGTACAATCGTTTTAGCCAAGTGTGAAAAAAAAAAAAGAATGCTCTTCTCTGTACTATTTCTAAGATGTATGCCTTGTTAAAAGCCCCTTGGGACGATTTTTTGATGCCAAGTCTTTGTAAATGGGAAATAGAACCTTTACATCTGCCCAGTGTCAGAACATCATCCACCATTCCTTGAAATCATCTATTTGTACGCGTATTCAGGAATCTAATTCTAAAACTATTAACCTTTTGGTACTATACCCCCTCGGATCATTGCTTTGCGATGCCAGGAGGGACAGGGAACCCTACTTCACATTTTCTGGTCTTGTCGGAGGTGCAGAAGATTTCTCAAAAATTCATAGATTTCCCAATACCACAAGATCCCACATTTTTCATGCTCCACTGCTCAAATTCCACTTCAGACATACAGAAAAATAAAATTAAATAAAAATTAAATCAGTGCTTCGTCACTTGGTTAATGCTGCCAAAGCCTGGATTACTTTGTGTTGGAAGGACCCTAATCGTCCTTCAGTTGCTATGTGGCTTAACAAGGTCAGAAGTATCAGTGCCATGGAAGACCTAGTCCTTACCACTCAAGATAGCAGAGAAGAATATACTAACTAAAACATGGTCATATTGGGAAGCTACTGCCAGAGCTGTTCTGAGGATTGAGCTCTCCCTGCCTTTCTTACCAATGCTCACATGCAATACAACCCCTTTGGTCTCCTCCCCATTTTTTTTCCTCCCTCAAATAAAAGAAAAAGAAAAAGAAGAAGAAGAGTCTGCCCGATCAAATACTGGTACATTATCTTTAGTTATCTCTTTTAGTTTAAGTTGTGGAAGAAAATAAAAAAAATGGGTTTTATTGATGTTAGATTATTATGCATTTTTGTATCTTGTTATAGAATGTCATGGTACATTAAAATGTCTCAGTATTATGAGATATTGTACTTATTTTGTGGAATATTGTCTTATTGGATGCTCAAAAAATAAAAATAATGCTTTTAGAAATACAGTAAGGGGGGGGGGGGGGCGTGGCATTGACTGGCAAGTGAGAAGAAGTGTTTCTCACAGCTCTGCACTAAGACCCCCTCCCTCCCTACTGACACTAATGCCGAGGAACCAGAACAACCGACCCTAGCAGAAATCCTTAGGGCTGTGCATGTATGCACAGCTTCTGTGAACACCCTTAAAGAACAATCATCTGGAGGGCTGAGGGAACATGTCTCCCTGTTAAGGCAAGATCTGCAAAAGATCAGAGAGCGCACGACTGCAGTAGAAAGCAGAGTTAGCGACGAGGGAAGACAGGCTCCCACCATTTGCTCGAGAGGCCCATGCCACCTATCAGCTCGCCAAAGATACCAACAATAGGGCAGAAGATATGGAAAATCGCCTGCGATTCAATAATATCCGTATAGTAGGCTTGTCACCTTTGTGGAGACCTGGCTGATCGAGCTATTTGGGAAGGAGGCCTTTTCCCCTTTCTTATGTACAGTGGAACGGGCACACCGCACACCGGGCCGCCCGCCGCAACCAGGGGCTCCCCCCAGACCCATTTTGTCCCGGCTTCTGCACTATAGAGATAGAGAATCGATACTGAGAAATGCCCAGGAAGAGGCCAATGTCCAGGTAAATGGGGTTAGAGTGTCGTTCTACCCTGACTTCTCTGCGGAGGTGCAGAGATCCAGAGCCAAATTCTCGGATGTGAAGAGGCGCTTGAGAGCTTTGCAACTGCCCTGTGCCATGCTATACCCGCCAAACTCAGAGTCACAGCTAATAGACAGTCACACTTCTTAGAATCGGCCCAGGAGGCGGCCATGTGGCTGGATGGGAACAAACAGGCTCTAAGTCACCGTGCCAGGGATGAAGAAGGAGATCGACCCATTTGAACTGATCATCGTTGAGAGCACCCGGAGACCCTCACAGGTGCATTACTGTTAATGTGTTTGTTGCTCACCTATTCCCCCTGGATGACGCTGGGGTTCCCCTCTAACCATTGGTCTACATGTTCATTTTCCCCATTTATACAATTCTGAGATACATGGATCTCTTGTTGTTTTTTGTTTTTATCTACCTCTGCCCAATCCCCCTGGAACTCACCACTATGGCAGATAATTTACACTTATGGGAACCACCCCTGCTTTATGCTGCTGGGAGACATTATACTATTATGCAAACCATGAGCTATCTTGTGAAGTAGGCAAGAAGAAATGCTTTTCCCCCATGTGAGGGGTAAACTACGATCACCATGTTTGTTTTTGTTCTCAGTTCACACTCAGGAACTCCTGTTGACAGCCTAGGTCCTTGTTTTTTTTACACTTATCTTGCTTACACCGCAAGTTGCACCTGCACAACTCTGCATCCCTGTTCTGCAGCCTTGCAATTACTGACACCACCGACATGATTGACGTCTGCCTTGATCTTACACCCCATAACTGGGGTCTATATTTGCAACCATTATTTTTATGGCACTCCCAGGAAGGGAGACCCCGGAGTGAATCCGACCTCGGGGACCCAGACCTAACATGCTTATCTTTAGACACTGCTTTGATGCTGCACCCCTTATTGAGATTATGCTTGCCTCTTCGCAATGGCTGAACTACCAGTAGTGTCTTGGAACGTGAGGAGTTTAGGCTCCCCACTTAAGCGCATGATGGTATCTTCCTGTCTAAAGAAATACCACCCTTTGATCCTATGCATGCAGGAAACGCACTTAACTAAAGAAACGCAATGTTGCCTTAAATATGCATGGGTGGGTAACGCGTATCATTCCACTCATACCTCCTATTCCAGGGGTGCGAGTGTAATGATTCATAGCTCAATAGACTTCCAGGGAATAGATGTCTGTGTTGATGCTGAGGGCAGGTTTATTACCCTGCCATGCTCCCATCCATCTCAGAGGTGCTATACAGTATAAGCCCTGCAGTGTATCGGATCATTCTCATTCAGCGATCAACTTGATTACGTCCCCTCCATCCACACTCCCAAGACCACTGTGGAAATTTAATGCCTTATGGCTGAAACTATTCTTGGCCCATGATGAGATGGAGCAGAGCATGGTGGACTTTCTGGGGAGCCGGGACTTTGTTGACTCATCCAGCTACGCAGTGGGATGCCTTCAAGGCTTTTTTTGAGGGGACTGCTCGTCTCTGAAATTAATAAGGTAAAGAAGAACTCCTCAGGACTCAGAGAGGACCTTGAAAAACAGGTAACTGCTCTGGAGGAGACATATGCACGTACCCCAAAAGATTTGGCCAGGGAGGCGTGGCAGTCAGCTCAATCAGCCTATGAGCGGCTGCTATCCTCCACGGCTGAGAAAAAACATTTCTTTTCCAAGCTGGCCTTTTATGAGGAAGGAGAGAGCACAGGGCGCATGTTAGCTAGGATAGCTAATTCCCAGCAACGTTCACCCACTATCAGAGCTATCAAAACGACAGAGGGCAGGATAGTGAACTCTCCTGACTTAATATTAGCGGAACTGGCCAAATTCTATGAAACCCTATATCTCCCGACCGGACAATACACTCGACCGGAGCTTATGGAATATCTACAGGGCATTGACTTCCCACAACTCACAACTGATCAGCGGAGGGCCCTGGATGCCCCTTTTACTCTGGAGGAGTTACAGACATCGCTAGCAGAGTTCCCCAACTGCAAGGCACCCGGGGCAGATGGGATACCCATGGAGGTGTATAAACACTATGCTGATATACTCCTGCCCAGGCTTTTGGCAGTGTTTAATGAGGCCAGGGAGCAGCAAGCTCTGCCTTCTTCCATGGCCACGGCTAACATTGTCCTCATTGACACACGGAAAGGACCCTTTAGACCCAGGCTCATACAGGCCCATATCCCTGCTACAGAGCAATATTAAGCTCCTAGCCAAGATTCTGGCGATTAGACTGAACAGGGCCATCGCGAGCATCGTACATCCAGACCAGGCTGGTTTTATGCCTAATAAGTCGACGGCTGTCAACTTACGGAAGCTTTACCTTAACATGCAATCCCCGGGGGACAACGTGGGGCAGAGGGCCTTGCTCTCACTGGACGCTATGGAGGCCTTCGATAGCGTTGAGTGGGAGTATTTATGGGAAATTCTTAGGCACTTTGGCTTTGGTGACTTGTATATTTCCTGGGTGCGCCTACTGTACCATAACCCACGAACAGCCATTCAAACTTCAGGGGCTATGTCAAAAACGTTCACTCTAGGAAGGGGCACGCGCCAGGGGTGCCCATTATCACCACTACTTTTTGCATTAGCCATTGAACCCCTAGTGATAAAGGTAAGGGCCAACCCAGATATAGTGGGATTTAAATATGGAGACAAACAGGAGAAATTAATGCTATATGCAGACGATACTATGATCTTACTTGGGGATGTGGAGGGCTCTCTCGCAGAAGCCATGGCCACCGTAGGGGAATTTGGTAGATACTCCGGTCTTCGGATAAATTGGTCTAAGTCCTCTCTGATGCTAATTGATGAAGGGGGTATTCTCCCAACATCTAATACAGTTCCCATAACTACTACACTCAGGCTCTTGGGCATCCAGGTGACGCCCAAAATCGTCGATTATGGTAAACTAAATATCTCCCTACTGCTGAAAAAGTTTAGAGACCGAATTAAAACGTGGAATTCACTCTGCCTGTCGGTAGCAGGCAGGGTGAACTTGATAAAAATGATCCTCATGCCCCAATTACTCTATGTACTTCACAACGCCCCGACGGTAGTAACTCTAAAGGTGTTTAGAATTGTCAATTCCCTGTTCCGTACCCTTATATGGAAAAATCGAACACTAAGAATCAAACTTGAACACCTCCAACGCCCGAAAGATGAGGGAGGGCTTGCTCTTCCAAATCCCTGGTTATACTATATTGCCGCACAATTACAGCAACTGATAGGCACATTTCACACGAGTATAGACAGAGAGGGGGGGACCTATGGCTCTTCCGAAATAGTGATCTTACACACAGTAAAAAGGGACTCGGTACAGACAGCCCTGGAGTCACTGGCATTTGGGAAACCTAATAAACTTTACCCGACCTATAACCTCATCCAAAACATTTGGAACAAATCTAGATATCTACAAGGTGTGACAGGATACACAGACTTTAGTCCTATCTGGTCTAATGACTCATACCCAGAACTGGCTAAACTACAACACGGTACACTATGGAAAAGATATGGTCTACCTTAGTCAAATATTCCACAATGGGAAAATGCACACGCTCGAAACCCTGCAAGGTTTTTTTTGGTTTACCACAATCCATGAGATTTTACTATGTACAACTAAAGCATGCTATAACGGCCCAAAGCAGGTCCGCGGAGTGGGTTTCATATCCAACTCCATTATTCAATCTGATTGCAAGCGCTACCAACACTAAAGGGTTTATATCAACATGCTACAACATGCTACTACGAAATTTTCTGAATAAACTCCCTCTAGGGATGCTGGCCAAATGGGAGGGGGAGGTGGGCCTGATTGACGGAGATCAGTGGGAAGAGGCCCTGCAGGCGGTACCCACATGCTCCCTAAATATATCACACAGAGTGACACAACTATATTTACTGTTTAGAGTGTACTATACCCCCCACAGACTGTTTGTAATGGGTCTGCGATCTACCCCACTGTGTACTAGGTGTAAGAGGTATCATGGAGACTTGATCCACCTTCTGTGGAGGTGCCCGAAACTCCACCCCTATTGGATGGGGGTGGTGGACACCATAAACAGGGTATTTCTTGCTACCCGCAGACCCAGAACACTGCCTACTCAATGTGCTAGAGGAATTGGAATGGGAAGAATGCACACGGTGGCTGTAATTAGATCTTTATTTCTAGCACGCAAGCTAATAATGACACACTGGATATCGGAGGATCCCCCTACTCTTAAATAATGGATCAATACAATGGGAGATATGCTCCGGAAGGAAAAGACAATTTTCCAGCATAGGGGCTGCGCTCAGAAATTCGAGAAGCTATGGGGACCGTGGATGGATGTACCGGGGCTCACCCCGGTGGATCTAGTCATGGGCAGATTGTTGGGCATTGGTACCTGAACAGGAGGTTTGTTGAGATCAGGGCTTTGTGGGAGCCAAACCATAACTTACAAAACTTTTGTTCTTCTTTACACTGAAGATATTTCTTAAAGAGGAGATCCAGCCTCCTTCAGAAATAATTAAGGCATCAGCTACAATTGTTGTAGCTGCTGACTTTTAATATTGTTAATTGCTAATAGTTAAATTTTAACACCTCTACCCCTTGTGACGACCTCTCAATCCACAAACTGTGAAGGAGGAGCGCTTCGCGAATGCGCGCTCGTTAGTATACGACGACAATACTGGGGGGGAGAAGGGGGTGAGTACACTAATGGCTGGATTCCCCCCCCCCCCTTTTTCCCCCTACGAGTAGCTGCTGACAGGAGCCTAGGAAACAGACCCCTCCACAGGTACTGCTTGACACAGCTATCCATAGGGACTAGCATGAGGTTTTTAACACTACATATGTCAATAACGCCCTCTAGTGGTTGAAAAATATAAATACAGGCAAGACAACATCTACTTAAAGCGGAGCTACACTGCCCCTGACGTTTTTTTTTTCAATGGGGATTGATTAATAAATTGATTTGTAAATCATTAGCTCACCTGTCCTGTCTGTCTCACTTTTGCCGTTCGGATTTTATGTCTTAAAAACACTTTATATAAATTTCCAGGTTCATCCCCATCTTGCGTGTGGGCATTTAAATACTCCAGGGCATTGTCTTCCTGGATTTCATTCACGCCTCTCTTTCTAATCTCGCGCATGCGCAGTACAACGTTCATAGGAGCGCCGTCAGCAGCGTCGTGATGACGTCACGTTCGGTTCGAAGTCTCGCGCGATCTCGGGCCAGGCAGCCGCACTAACACCTGGGAGCTATGACACAAGCTCCCAGGAGACAGTGCGGGCTAGGGGATATTACGTAATAGCCGTAATTTCCCCGCCCATATCCGAGGGACCAAGAACCAGGAAGCGATGGATGCAAAGAAGAACAACTAAAGGTAAGTAAAAAAAAAAAAAAAAAAACTGCCGTTTCGGATCGAGGAAGGTGAGTTTTTTTTTTTTTTAATTATAGGTTTTAAAAACGGGTGTCGCTCCGCTTTAAAGAGGAAGTAAAGCCTCCTGAAAAAAAAAAAAAAAAAAACGGAACCTGCAAGGCAAAGGCATAATGAGCTAGTATGCATAGCATACTAGCTCATTATGAATAACTTACCTGAGAACGAAGCCCCCGAAGCGACCCTCGTCCACGTCCTCCACTGCCGCCATCAATCCCGGAGTGAATTCCGAGTCTCGCTGGTCTGGCCCGCGCATGCGCATGAGAGCGGCATATCACCGTGATCTCTGGCATGCTCAGTGCGCCTGCGCGCCGCTGTCTACGGCGCATGCGCCGTAGACAGCGGTGCCTGTTTTTTTCTAAATATCTCCTAAACCATGTAGGTTTAGGAGATATTTATTGAACCTACACGTAAGCCCTAATCTAGGCTTACCTGTAGGTCAAAGTGGTTTGTAAGGGTTTACAACCACTTTAAAAGAAGCCCAAATCCCAGGATCTTCTTAACTTACCATTCCCGCCGCAAGGTACAAACTGGAACACTCACAGTGGCCCAATCTTCACCCATCACTGCGGGTTGGAGTCATGCCAGACCTTCAAGGACGGGGTCCCCTTTTAATATAGGGTCCACTGCCTTGGACCCGTACAGCGCCCTGCCAGAACAAAACCTGCAGTATGAGAATATGACTGTCACGTACCTGGTGGTTGAGCCCACGAATGCAGGGAGCGGCGTCTCGTATACCTCCGGCTCGGGAACCCCTGGTAGAATAGACAGGGGCTCGGAAGCACAAAGGGGCACAAGTGCCTGGCGGGTTACAGGTGTAGGGCTGGTCCCGACGTCTGGAGTACTGTAGGACGACCAGTAGAGGACTAGGGCAGGAACCCAGTCGTAGTAGACAGGCAGGTGGAACTTGCGGATAGCCGGGAGAGACTGGAGTCCGGAGCTGAAGCAGGTCACAGACAGGCCGGGTCAAACACGGGCAGGCAGGTGCGGTACCAAATCAGCAGGCAAGGCGTAGTCGTGAAGCAGGCCGGGTCGTTTAACAGGCGGACAGCAGAGTACCAAGGAGCAGGCAGAAGAGATGTCAGGACAAGCCGGGATCGAGGACAGGCAGCAGGTACGGGGTATCAGGAACAAGCCGGGTAGTCAGGTATCAGAAGTCAGGTAATTCACAGGTAGCTGGTAGCTGGGGGTCACGGGAACGCTGTAGACCGGACAGCAAGACAGCATGGACAGGCACTTCCTTAAATAGCGCTTCTGGCGCCAAAACGGGCTCAAACAGCGTGCGTGCGTGCGCGCTCCCGTGCACGCGCGCGCGCTCCCGTGCGCCCGCGTGCGCGCTGAGCGGCTCTTTTGCTGGACATACCATAGCCGATTCTCCTGCTGGCAGAAAAAGGTACTGAACGCTTTTCTTGACATTGCCCCCCCCTAAGGGGCAGCCTCCGGATGCCCAACTGAACCATCTTACTTGCGTGTGCATTATTAAATGCCCGAATCAGCCTCTTTGCATGAATGTTGGATTCTGGTTCCCACGAATTTTCCTCCGGGCCGTACCCCTTCCATTTCACCAGATACTGCACACGCCCGCCTCTTCTCCTACAATCCAGGATCGACTCCACCTCGAATTCCATTTCCCCATCAATGAGTACCGGTTCAGGAGGCCCCGTATTTCGGCCAACAAAAGGATCTGGGACAGTAGGTTTGAGCAGAGCTACATGGAAGACTGGGTGGATCCGGAATGATTCGGGTAGTTTTAATTTAAAAGTTACACTATTGATTTTTTTTTCCACAGGGAAAGGACCCACAAACTTAGGGCCAAGCTTCTTGGAGGGGCATGCCAATTTCAAGTTTAATGTAGACAGCCAGACTTGATCTCCTGGTTCTAAATTGAGTTCTCCCCTTCTCTTCCTGTCAAAGACCTCCTTGTAATATTCCTGAGTTCTTGTCATTGTCTCCTGGAGTAGTTTATTATTGGCACTAAAAAAATTCAGCGTTTCCTGAGCAGCAGGTACAGGACATTCCGGTATACTGTTTGATAGAAATAAAGGGTGAAAACCATAATTTGCAAAGAAAGGAGTCTGTTTTGTAGCAGAATGAATTGAATTGTTATAGGCAAATTCGGCCAGCGGCAATAGAGGAACCCAATCATCTTGTGAGAATGATGAAAAGCAACGTAAGTACTGCTCCAATGTTTGATTCGTCCTTTCTGTCTGGCCGTTTGTTTGAGGATGGTAAGCTGAAGAAAAGGACAGATTGATCTTCAGAGAGCCACATAATGCCCTCCAGAATTTTGAGGTGAATTGTACCCCACGATCTGAGGTTATGTTTGCCGGAATGCCATGAAGTCTTACGATTTCCTTAATGAAAATTCTCGCGGTTTCGGCCGCAGAAGGAGTACCCTTCATGGGAAGGAAGTGAGCCATTTTAGAGAGTCTATCCACCACTACGAAGATGGTTGAATGATCTTCCGAGGGAGGCAGCTCAACAATAAAATCCATAGAGATCATTCTCCATGGTCTCTCTGGGACAGGTAATGGTTTCAACAGCCCCCAAGCTTTTGATTTGTTGCCTTTGTTCTGGATACAGACGGTGCATGATTCCACATAATCCCTACAGTCCTTTGTTAACTGTGGCCACCAAAACATGCGTTGGAGCAATTCAGATGTCTTGTGCACCCCAAAATGACCAGCTAACTCATGGTCATGACAGAAGTTCAGAACAGCCACTCGCACCTCTTTAGGTACGAAGATCTTTTCTCCGTACCATAACAGATCGTCTCTGGTTTGTAGAGTGGTATCAGGTGGGGAAGAAATTCCTGCGGAAGCCTGTTTTATCTGAGCCAGCAAATCTTCTTGGAGCAAAAGAAAACTTCCAGAAGACAAGATGGTGTCCGGAGGAGAAGAAGTTTCAGGTTCACTAAACATCCTAGAGAGGGCGTCTGGTTTGGTGTTCTTCGACCCGGGCCTGTAAGTTATGTGGAGAGAAAATCGCGTAAAGAAAAGTGCCCACCTGGCGTGGTCTCAGTCTCTTAGCGGTTTTTAAGTATTCGAGATTCTTGTGATCCGTATACACAAGAATCGGATGTGTCGCTCCTTCCAAAAGATATCACCATTCTTCAAGGGCCGCTTTGATGGCCAATAGTTCTCGGTCTCCCACGTCGTAATTTCGTTCCGCCTCAGATAGTTTGCGGGAGAAGAACGCAACTGGATGCAACAGAGCTTTAGGCCCTTGTCTCTGAGATAACACTGCCCCGACTGCAATTTCCGAGGCATCAACCTCAAGTATGTACGGTAACGCTGGGTCAGGATGCTTCAGAACTGATGCCGACGTGAATCGATCTTTCAAGGTTGCAAAGGCTGCCTGCGCTCCGGAAGACCAAGAAAACTTAGTGCTCTGCTTGGTTAGATTCGTGATGGGTGAAATGATAGTGGAGAATCCTTTGATGAATTTCCGGTAGAAATTTGCGAATCCCACAAAGCGTTGAACACCCTTCCTGTCGGTAGGAGCTGGCCAGTCCAGGATGGCAGAGACCTTCTGTGGGTCCATTTTGATACCTTCCACGGAAATAATCAATCCTAGGAACTGGATGCTCTGTTGCTCAAATACACATTTTTCCGGTTTTGCATACAAGCCGTGGCGTCGAAGTCTGGTTAGCACCTTTTTAACATGTTGGCGATGCTCTGTCAGGGAAGGCGAGAAGATCAGGATGTCGTCCAAATATACTATGACGAACAGGTCAAGGTAGTCTCTGAAGATATCGTTCACAAAATGCTGGAAAGTAGCAGGGGCGTTGCAGAGTCCGAATGGCATAACCAAATATTCAAAATGCCCGAATCGGGTGCGAAAGGCAGTCTTCCACTCATCACCGCTCCGGATGCGAATAAGGTTGTATGCCCCGCGAAGGTCCAGTTTTGTGAACGTCGCTGCAGATCCCAGTCTTTGAAATAATTCAGGTACCAAAGGGAGAGGGTACCGATTTTTGATGGTAACTTTGTTAAGTTCCCTGTAGTCTACGCAGGGGCGTAGGGAATGGTCTTTTTTCTCTACGAAGAAAATTCCTGCCCCTGCTGGGGAAGTGGAGGGCCGAATGAACCCCTTCTCCAGATTATCATCAATATAGGCCTTCAAAGTGCCAAGTTCAAGTTCAGTTAAGGGGAAGATTCTCCCAAATCGAACTTCTGCGCCAGGAAGGATTTCAATTGGGCAGTCATAAGGCCTGTGAGGAGGAAGAGTATCTGCGCCCTTCTTGCTGAAGACGTCTAAAAACTCATGGTAGACTTCAGGCACGGCTTGACGGGTCTCTTCATCAGCTTCCATGCAGAGTAGGGGTGAAAGTGCTTGAGCCGTCTCAGGTAGGCAATATTGGTGACAATAGGAGGAAGGAAAGCTGATCTCCCCAGTGGTCCAGTCAATGAATGGGTTATGAGCCCTCAACCAGGGCATGCCTAGAATAACTGGAAACAGAGGGGATTGGATGATGTTCAGGCATAATTGTTCTTGGTGGTTACCGGCCATAGTGGTAAATATTGGCACAGTCTCTTGTGTGACAGGTCCAGATTTAAGAGCCGAGCCGTCTGCCAGATGTATAGAGAGGCCTTTTGCTTTTGGTCGAAGAGGAACATGATGCCGGGTGGCGAAAGCTGAGTCCATGAAACCGCTGCAGGCTCCGGAGTCAATGATAGCGGTTACCCGGATATTCCCTCTGGGGAGCTGAAAAAGAACGGAGACAGCCAGGTGAGACGTATTATTCGGCAGAGTGGGAGTAAGAGCAAAAGAGGTAGTGCAGGACTTACGGAGTTTAGCAGGACAGGATCTCACATAATGTCCTGATTCGCCACAGTAGAGGCACAGATTATTGGATCGCCTGCGTTGTCGCTCTTCAGGTGTCAGAGATGGGCGCAGCAATCCTAGCTGCATAGGTTCCGGAGTATCAGAGGTATAGGCCACGGGAGTTCTGGGATTCGGTGGAGGCTGACTGGGTACACGGGGAAGCATCCAGATTGGTCTGGAGGGACCGGCGGCACGTTCAGACCTCCGTTGTCGTAGTCGCCTGTCAATCTGTATGGACAGGTTAATGAGTGCGTCTAAAGTCTCAGGTGTATCCACTCTGGCCAGTTCGTCCTTCAATGATTCAGAGAGGCCCATGCGGAACTGGTACCGCAGAGCGGAGTCATTCCAGTTAGTATCGGAACTCCAGCGCCTGAATTCGGACGCATAATCTTCCGCTGGTCTGCGACCTTGCTGTAGGGAATGCAGGGCCGTTTCTGCAGTTGCTGTTAGTTGCGGGTCCTCGTAGAGCTGGGACATAGCATGAAAGAAAGAGTTCAAATTGTCAAGGGCGGCATCCTTCTGTTCCAAAAGCCGATGGGCCCAAGCTTGTGGATCTCCTGACAGCAGGGAAATGACAAAGCCTACTTTGGTGGCGTCAAGCGAAAAAGTCCTAGGCTGCAGAGCAAAGAAAAGTTCACAAGCATTGTGGAAAGCTCGAAATTTGCTACGGTCCCCAGAAAACCGCTCAGGAGTGGGAACCTTAGGTTCAGGTGGCATCATCACTACTGAAGGAGCAGCAGGAATCGCAGGTGAAGGTGACGTAACTGTGGATAGGATCTGAACACGTTCCTCGAGCCGGGTATAGCCTTCCTGAAGACTCTTCACTGCCTGGGTTAGGCCAGCCAGGTGGCGACACAGATCATCCACTGGAGCAGCTCCCTGCGTGGGCTCGGACATGGCTGTCCGGTACTGTCACGTACCTGGTGGTTGAGCCCACGAATGCAGGGAGCGGCGTCTCGTATACCTCCGGCTCGGGAACCCCTGGTAGAATAGACAGGGGCTCGGAAGCACAAAGGGGCACAAGTGCCTGGCGGGTTACAGGTGAAGGGCTGGTCCCGACGTCTGGAGTACTGTAGGACGACCAGTAGAGGACTAGGGCAGGAACCCAGTCGTAGTAGACAGGCAGGTGGAACTTGCGGATAGCCGGGAGAGACTGGAGTCCGGAGCTGAAGCAGGTCACAGACAGGCCGGGTCAAACACGGGCAGGCAGGTGCGGTACCAAATCAGCAGGCAAGGCGTAGTCGTGAAGCAGGCCGGGTCGTTTAACAGGTGGACAGCAGAGTACCAAGGAGCAGGCAGAAGAGATGTCAGGACAAGCCGGGATCGAGGACAGGCAGCAGGTACGGGGTATCAGGAACAAGCCGGGTAGTCAGGTATCAGAAGTCAGGTAATTCACAGGTAGCTGGTAGCTGGGGGTCACGGGAACGCTGTAGACCGGACAGCAAGACAGCATGGACAGGCACTTCCTTAAATAGCGCTTCTGGCGCCAAAACGGGCTCAAACAGCGTGCGTGCGCGCTCCCGCGCGCGCGCTCCCGTGCGCGCGCGCGCGCTCCCGTGCGCCCGCGTGCGCGCTGAGCGGCTCTTTTGCTGGACATACCATAGCCGATTCTCCTGCTGGCAGAAAAAGGTACTGAACGCTTTTCTTGACAATGACCAAGGCGCTGGATCCCAGGGCCCAGCTCTCTTAAAGAGAAGCGTTACGGGCAAAACCTTGTTCTTCCGTACCGAGGTTCGGGTACCATTCATCTTCGCCTTTGATTGTGGCCTTTGAATGGATCCGATTGTGCAGCTTCTTGAGCCAGCAGACCTTTACAGGGAGCTTCTTTAGCACAGATCTTAACCGTGACCAACAACTTAGACACTGGCAAAAAAAGTATTCCCTGTGTGGGAGGGGTTATATATCCTGTCTGTAATTATGCCAGTGTCCATCACCTGAAGGTGGTGTATAACCCATACGGTTATTACTGTGGTGCTCTGTGTCTCGTGATGTATGAAAAAGAATTTATAAAATGATATACATACATACATACATACACATACATATCAAAACATTTGTAAAAACTTAATCGCAGTCCAGTTACTGAAAGTAAAATTACTAAAACAGCGCTAAAAATCAGAGATTAGTCCAATCATAATGATCATAAATAATGTCCCATACACCTTGCAATCCACATTGGATGTATAGTGAAGTGATATACAGTTAAAATGAGGAGTTGGTTTACGGCTGGCAGATTCAGGGTTAAATAACGGAAAGTGCACCTGTCACCAGATATACAGTCCACCACGTGCAGCACACTCCCCCTGGGGGGAAAACTCACTAGATAAAACTGGGTATAAAGACACTTAAACCATGCAGGTCAATAGCCACGTCTTATTTCCTCATCCTGATCACAGATAGCCAGGTGCGCGGGGGTTAAGACTTCTCTCGTTAAGCAGATATCCAGTGCAATTCACAAAAGAAAATCCTCCTATTTCCTCCTCACCATATTTTCCCAGGAATGCAGGGGTTAACATAAAAGGCAAACAGATTCGCACATAGAGTAATACCTTTTATTCAAATAAATCTTCCCCATGCATTAAAATCAACCCTTAGGTAAAAACTGCATACATCACATATAGCACTTTCGTCCTACACACTGCTGGTTAGAGCTTGGATGGCTGTGGAGCGCAGAGCGTCACCGCTGGAGTGTCGTGTAAGCCACGCCCTGACCGGTTTCGTCACACAGACTTCGACTTCCACGTGGTGGACTGTATATCTGGTGACAGGTGCACTTTCCGTTATTTAACCCTGAATCTGCCAGCCGTAAATCAACTCCTCATTTTAACTGTATATCACTTCACTATACATCCAATGTGGATTGCAAGGTGTATGGGACATTATTTATGATCATTATGATTGGACTAATCTCTGATTTTTAGCGCTGTTTTAGTAATTTTACTTTCAGTAACTGAACTGCGATTACGTTTTTACAAATTTTTTGAGATTTTACACATTTTCACGTTTTAAACAGCAGCTCTGCATCACCTTTTTATATTATTTTACTAAAAGGTTTTATATCATTATTTATCTGGTCTGCTGCTGACATGTTTTGAGATTAGAATTGGCGCCGAGGTGGTGTTTTTGTCAGGCCTATTATACATCCCTTTTTTTTTGATACATATTATATATATATATATATATATATATATATATATATATATATATATATATATATATATATATATATATATATATATGTGTGTAAAATATTGTTACAGAATCAGTACGAACACTGTTAGCTTTGTGGTACCTTTTTTTGAATGGCAGTGATCAACTTGGGACTGAAACACAGGAGGATTGATTTACTAATGGCAAATAGGGCTGCTCACTTTGCAAGAGAGTTTTCCCCTAGCTTAGTGAATGTAGTCAATGTCCACTTTGCAAACAGCACATAGTCACATGTAAGGATGTTTTTTATTTTTTATTTTTTTTTTATGTATTTTTGCCTGCATGTATTTGTATGATAAACCAGCAGAGCTTCACCTCATTTTCTAAGCTAAGGGAAAACTCCCCTTGTAAAGTGAGAAGCCCTATTTGCCTTTAGTAAACCAATCCTTGTGTGTTTCAGTCCCAACACATGCAAGTAGAGATGTGCTCGGGCGCGTTCGGGATCCTAGTTCCAACCCACCTGCCCGATCCTGCCAGGAAGCCGACAATACACACTGCTGATCACAGCCAGTGAAACATTTCCCAGTCTGTGCAGCTGCAGACCAGGAAATGTCTCACTGCCTGAGATTAGCGGTGTGCAGTGTCGGCTTCAGGGCCGTCTTTAATGCGGGGCGAACAGGGCATCTGCCCAGGGCCCAGCCATTTTGGTGGGGCCCCAAAGCAGCTGAGATGCCCCTGGGTCCGCGCTGCCTGCCGGGTTTTTTCTCAGCCGGAGTTCCGCTCTGGCGCATGTCACTTTGCTAGCTCAGCTGCTCGCTACTGTCACTTGTTAATACAGAAACGCTACTACCCTATTTACGAGTGTACTTGGGGGGGGGACTTGGATGTATGCAACACACCCTGTCAACCCCGCACTCTGTATGCAACGCACCCGTCAACCCCGCACTCTGTATGCAACGCACCCGTCAACCCCGCACTCTGTATGCAACGCACCCGTCAACCCCGCACTCTGTATGCAACGTACTTGCCAACCATGTACTCTGTACGTAGCTCACCTGTCAACCCTGCATTCTGTACATAGCGTATCACTCAACCTTGCACTCCATACAAAGCACACTCCTCAATCCTGCACGCTGTACATAGCTCACCCCTCAACACTGCTCCACTGCAGGTAGCTTGACTAGTCATTTATTTCTGGGAGCCTGTCCTTAGGGATATTGCTCACATTGGACTCTGTGCCTACCTGCACTCAGTTAACCTTCATAGTTGTGTTCTCTGCTCATTGCCAATAGCAAGTTCTAGGCATTTTCTGTCTATTGGTGGGTCCCCTCACCTCCCCAGTCCATGGTGTGAAGGCAGTGGGGAGATGTGCTGTAACCTCTAGCAACCAATACGTGGTAATGATGCACAGTAACCTCCAGCAACCAATGAGTGAGCAGTAAACATGTAACCTCTAGCAACCAATCGATTAACAGTAATGATGTGCAGTACCTGCTAGCAACCAATCAGCAAGCAGAAATGATGTGCTGTAACCTAGCAACCTTTCAGTGAGTCGTAATGTGTGCTGTAACCTCTAGCATCCAGTCAGTGAGCGGTAATGATATGCTGTAGCCTCTGGCAACCAATCACAATCACCTCCTGATCTGCTACAGTAAACTGATTTTAAGTGTGGAGGGGGGGCCCAAAGAAAATGTTTGCCCAGGGTCCAATCAATATTAAATACGGTCCTGGTCGGCTTCCTGGTGGGATCGGGCAGGTGGGTTGGAACTAGAATCCCGAACACGCTTATCTCTACAGCTGTGGCCAAAAGTTTTGAGAATGACACAAATATTCATTTTCAAAGTCTGCTGCCTCAGTTTTTATGACGGCAATTTGCATATATTCCAGAATGTTATGATGAGTGATCAGATGAATTGCAATTGATTGCAAAGTCCCTCTTAATTTGTGGAGAAGGCTCCAGGGTGCCCAAGAAGGTCCAGCAAGCACCAGGACCGTCTCCAACAGTTGATTCAGCTATGGAATCGGGGCCCCACCAGTGCAGAGCTTGCTTGGGAATGGTAGCAGGCTGGTGTGATTGCATCTGCACAGACAGCAAACAAAAGACTTTGAGGATGGTCTGGTGTCAAGAAGGGCAGCAAAGAAGCCACTTCTCTCCAGGTAAAACCTCAGGGACAGACCGATATTCTGCAAAAGGTACAGGGACTGGACTGCTGAGGACTGGGGTAAAGTCATTTTCTCTGACGACTCCCCTTTCTGATTGTTTGGGGCATCCAGAAAAAAACCTTGTCAGGAGAAGAAAAGGTGAGACCTACCATCAGTCCTGTGTCAGGCCAACAGCAAAGCATCCTGAGACCATTCATGTTTGGGGTTGCTTCTCGGCCCAGGGAGTTCTCTCCTTCACTGATGGGCACTGATGAGGCTGCACTGACGGGCACTGATAAGGCGGGACCAATTGGCACCTTTATTGGGCACTGATTGGCATCCCTGGTGGTCAAAAGTGGGCATACCTGGGGGGGCTGCACTGATAATCAGCGCAGACCCCCCGTCAGGAGAGCAGCTGATCGTCTCTCCTCTACTCGCGTCTGTCATTGGGAGTGGAGGAAAACCAATAAACAGCTCTTCCTGTTTACACTGTGATTGGACACAGCTGATCACATGGTAAAGAGCCTATGTCAGAGGCTCTTTACCTAGATCGGAGATGTGGTGTGTCAGACTGCATAAACTTAGGGCTCTTTCACACGGGGCGGATCAGTGCAGATCCGCCCCGTGGATAGCCGCTTGCTCAGCGGGGATCGCCGGAGCGATCTCCGCTGAGCAGGAAGATGACAGGTCCGTCTCTGCACTCCGTGCAGGGACGGACCTGTCAGAGCGCTGCTCTCCCCTATGGGAGATCGGGTGACGACGGACCGTAGAGTCCGTCGTCATCCGATCCGCTCTGCAGACGGATGAAAAAAATTGGGTTTTCCTCCGTCTGCAGAAACGGAGCATAGCGGACACGGACGAGAGCGGGTGTCAGCGGATGCTCATCCGCTGACACCCGCTATCCCATAGGGATACATGCATGTCCGTTTTTTCATCCGAAAACGGATGGATGAAAAACAGACATACGGTCCGTCCGTGTGAAAGAGCCCTATATGTAATTGCGAAAATAAAAGCCTTTGACATTTATGAAATGCTTGTAATTACACTTCAGTATACCATAGTAACATCTGACAAAAAGGATCTAAAAACACTGAAGCAGCAGACTTTGTGAAAATTAATATTTGTGTCATTCTCAAAACTGTTGGCCACAGCTATACATGTGAGAAGCCCATTGCGAGGGTTGCAGCTGGAGCATTTATTAAATAAATCCATTGGGCCTGATTTACTAATCAGGCCCAATGGATTAATCAGGCCCAATGCACAAGACAAAGAGAAATCACTATTAAGGTTATTTGGAATGCATCTGTTGCAATTTTACATGAGTTTGCAAATTTTAAGCATGAGCATTTTTACATGGAGCATGAAACTGGCATTGTCTTAACTTAGCAATTTGGTTACTGAAGTGTACAAAGATGTTACATGCATGCATTGCACTCCTCATAACTGTTGTATGGATTACACACTAAAATGTTAGAAGCATTAGGATTACTTACAAAAAAGGTATGAGAAGTGTGTGTATGAAATAAAGCTGAACACAAAAAAAAAAACAACCCACACACACCACACAACTACTGTCTTTTTGTAATAATTACTATTAATATTTAAGATGAGGCTAAAAAGACTGCCGATATCCCAGTTCTTCCTTTACAGCCTAGATGAGACATTCCTTAGCCTGATTGTGTAAGAAAGCAATAGTGCCACCTGTGCAGCGAGTCCCTTTTACCAATGTTGACAACGCTGTTATAGAGGACTTTGTTTAGATTATCCAAGTTGTCAGTACAACAGCAAAAACAACAAAAAGACTGCCTGTGTTAACAACTCTTAGATTGTGTACTAGCTGCAAAAAGACAAAGTAATAGAGAATGTTTTAGCTGGGAACGGACATTCTGTTTCAAACAGTAAAGAAAGAACCCAATAATAATGGCAGCAAAATAAGAAAGAGTAACTCCTCTATCTTCCTCTCTGCTTACCTCTCACATGATACAACCCAATATACTGAAACATAGTGTTTCTAAAAACAGGATACAACTAGAAACATCTGCTGATCTGCAAAACCTGTTCTCTGGCTGTATCAGAGGCCTCAGAACTTCTTGAAAACTCAAGCTTATGAGTAGACTCCAGTGGCTATACCAAAGAAAAGTGTCCATCAACAGCATTACCTGTTTCAGTGCATCCTTCATCACTCATCGAGCCAAGCAGAAAAGTGTTCGTTCTTGCATATCTGTGCACACTTTAATACCGTAAAGATCCTATTTTTATTCTATGTCTCTTTTCTTATTGCTTTTTGTTCCTTATTCCAATGCATGCTCTTCTTGTCTTCCCAGAAAGTAAATCACCAAGACTAGAATGACTCTTGTGAACATGAGATGCATGAAAGGGATGGATGAAGAGATTGAGATTGAAAGAGGAGTGGAGGGTTGGGGAGGCAGAGCTATTAGTAAGGGGGGTCAGGTATTTCGCCTTCTCTATTCCTGAAGGAGCCAGTTAACAAAGGCCCTATTCAGCTGTTTCTCATCTGTGAAACAGAAAATGCAACAGGCTATTATGTGAGCCCTGTCTATACACCTCCCAATCAGACCATGTAGCAGCTACAAAACTCTGCACCTGCTACACGTGTTGTACTCCCCCCTCCGATCTGCATATGCCTGCTATTTGTTTTTTCAAAGTCTTCTTTGAAAGATACACACATTGTAACAAATCAACCATAACTCCCAACTGTCCCCGATTTCGAGGAACTGTCCCTGATTTGGAGCAATGCCCCTCTTTTCCCCCCTCATTTGTCCCTCATTTTGGTCTGATCTATATAGTTATATATAAATTGCACTTTTTATCTTTCAAAAAGTGTTTCCCAGTGCTAAACCTTTCAAGCTAATTCTAAATTGCTGCATTTGTACATGTAAAAGCATGGAATAGTAGTGGTAAAAAAAAAACCCTTGTGGATTTAATTAACCTTTTTTTTGGGTGAATTCTCCTTTAAGGGGTGGGGCAGGGGGAGTGTCCTATGCCTACATACATTTGCTTGTAGGTGTCCTTCATTCCCATCTCAAAATTATAAACATTATAAACATTCAGGACAAAACAATTACTGAATAGAAAACTTTAGTGTTCTTTAAATAGCTGTCCAATTACTACTATGGTACATTGGTTTAACTAAAGAAAAGATAGATGAAACATGAACAAGAATCTTACTGTAATGAGATATAAGTAAGTTGACTGCAAATAGTTATTTCTGAGTTAATTTCTTTCTTCAGAGTTAATGAATCAGGAAAATATGCACTTAATGTAATTTATATTTTAAACATATGACTGATTTGGATCAGTTTCCTTGTCTGACAAAAATGCAATGGAATATTTATAATGAAAACCTGTCAAAGTGTATAAATCAGGGGTAGGCAACCTTAAATAGGTGGAAATCTACCTGAACAACATGGGAGAAGTTAAAGATCACCGGGCATAGTGTCGCCCAGTGTCGCCTACTCACGCCTGATTTAAACCTCAATTGCCGTATTACCGTGTCACAATCACGTGCATTGCATGGCAATCATTGGTTTAATGGGCAACATATAGGGTCACCACCTCATCCCTTTAAACCCGAACACATGAATTACACAGGTTCTGAGAATAATTTAATGCAGATAAGGCAGCAAGTGAGTTTAGTTACCAACTTAATCAGCCACAGAACCAGCAGCCAAAAGTGTACACATGCCGCAGCAGGAATTAAACCCCCTGTTGTTTTTGCTGGGTGCTTCTGTATGGTCCAAGGGATTAAAGCAGGTGTTGAGAAAGCAACACAACGCTGCCTGCTTTAATCCCTTGTTTGCTGTACTGCACAAGGTTGCAGGGCATTTGCAGAGTGGCCTCATTCACTCGAATGGGTCATGCTTGGCAGGTGCTACACCCACCAACTATTACAGGGCGTATAACTCTTGCAGCAGCTGTGACATGTGTACACCCCTGGCCACTGTAGCTAAAGGGTTGGGGTGGTGGTGGTAAAAACACATATTAAATATGGGATTTTACCACCCTCCAAACTGCAAATGTAAACAAACCCTTATGCCTCGTACACACCATCGGACTTTGTCCGCCGGACCTAGTCCAGCGGACGAACCGCCGGACTTTCCAGCGGGGCTTCGCCGGACTTTCCGAGCGTGTGACTTGCCCACACACGCCCGGACTTCTCCGGCAGACAATCCGCAGGAAAAAGTCCGCAGGACTTTTGAAAATGAACGGACTTGCCCACACGCGGAGCAGTCCATTCATTTAGAACGTAACTGCAGGTAGACGGGGCTAGTGAATGCCGCCGCGCTAGCCCCGTCACCTGGTATGGATTTAAAGGGAATACCCATGCCTAAAAAACTGTGTGGGGGTCCCCCCCAAATCCATCTCAGACCCTTATCCGAGCACGCAGCCCGGCCGGCCAGGAAAGGGGTGGGGACGAGCGAGCGTCCACCCCCCCTCCTGAGCCGTACCAAGCCGCGTGCCCTCAACATGGGGGGTGCCCTGGGGAAAGGGGGGCCGTGCAGCCCCCCACCCCAAAGCACCTTGTCCCCATGTTGATGAGGACAAGGGCCTCTTCCCGACAACCCTGGCCGTTGGTTGTCGGGGTCTGCGGGCGGGGGCTTATCGGAATCCGGGAGCCCACTTTAATAAGGGGGCCCCCAGATCCCAGCCCCCCATCCTATGTAAATGAGTATGGGGTACGATGTACCCCTACCTATTCACCTAAGGTGTAAAGTGTAAATAAAAAAAACAACACAATTTTTAAAAAATATTTTATTGCACTGCTCCGGGGGTCTTCTTCCGTCTTGGGGGGTCTTCTCGCTGGACTCCTCCGCTATTTACCTAGCTCTTTTACCGAGCAGAGGAGGCCGGCTACCTTCTTCGTCGTCGCCGCTGTCGTCTGGGGGTCTCGATCCGCCTTCGGGGGTCTTCCAGGGTCTTCTGGGGTCTCTTCTGTTCTTGCCGCTGTCGTCGCTTTCTGCGCCGCCGCCGCCTTCTTCTTCTTCCTCCTCTTCTTCTTCTTCTTCTTCCATGTTGACTCGTTGCTGTCTCTGGCCGGAATGGCAGAGCCGCGCTGTGCTGGAACTTATATAGGGACAAGGGGGCAGGGTCACATGCTCATGTCACATGGTGACCCCGCTCCCCTATGATGTCACAGTCCCAGCATCCTCCGGGACTGTGACATAATAGGGGGGCGGGGTCACCATGTGACATGAGCATGTGACCCTGCCCCCTTGTCCCTATATAAGTCCCAGCACAGCGCGGCTCTGCCATTCCGGCCAGAGACAGCGACGAGTCAACATCGGAAGAAGAAGAAGAAGAGGAAGAAGAAGAAGAAGGCGGCGGCGGCGCAGAAAGCGACAACAGCGGCAAGAACAGAAGAGACCCTGGAAGACCCCGGAAGACCCCCGAAGGCGGATCGAGACCCCCAGACGATGGCAGCGAAGACGAAGAAGGTAGCTGGCCTCCTCTGCTCGGTAAAAGAGCTAGGTAAATAGCGGAGGAGTCCGGCGAGAAGACCCCCTAAGACGGAAGAAGACCCCCGGAGCAGTGCAATAAAATATTTTTAAAAAATTGTGTCGTTTTTTTTATTTACACTTAACACCTTAGGTGAATGGGTAGGGGTACATCGTACCCCATACTCATTCACATAGGGTGGGGGGCCGGGATCTGGGGGCCCCCTTATTAAAGGGGGCTCCCGGATTCCGATAATCCCCCCGCCCGCAGACCCTGACAACCAATGGCCAGGGTTGTCGGGAAGAGGCCCTTGTCCTCATCAACATGGGGACAAGGTGCTTTGGGGGGGGGGGCCGCACGGCCCCCCTTTCCCCAGGGCACCCCCCATGTTGAGGGCACGTGGCATGGTACGACTCAGGAGGGGGGGGGGGCACTTGCTCGTCCCCACCCCTTTCCTGGCCGGCCGGGCTGCGTGCTCGGATAAGGGTCTGAGATGGATTTGGGGGGACCACCACGCCGTTTTTTCGGCGTGGGGATTCCCTTTAAATCCATACCAGGTGACGGGGCTAGAGCGGCGGCATTCACTGCCTTCGTTAGTCCCGTATACCTGCAGTCACGTTCTAAATGAACAGACTTTCCGATGATCGGCAAGTCCGTTCATTTCCAAAAGTCCGGCGGACTAGCGTACTAACCGCGGGATTGTCCGCCGGACTGCCAAGTCCAGCGGACAATTTTAAAACAAAACTTAAAACCTAGTCCGCCGGACTTTTGGCGCCCACACACGGGAGGATTGTCCGGCGGACTTCAGTCCGGCGGACAATCCCGCTGGAAAGTCCACTCGTGTGTACGCTGCATTACTGTTCTGAGCCCCCTATAAGGCTGCTTCCCCACTGATGTGCTGTGGTTTACCTGCACCGCGGGTGAAACGCAATGCATCTGTGACTTTCCTGGGTTAGCTGCGCTTTGCCATAAACCTCTATTATATCCTGCAGGTGTGGTGCACTTTCTTAAAGCGCAACAAAACTCCTGCATTCAGGAAGTGCACCAAACCTGCAGGATATAATTGAAGGTACACTGCACTGCACCTGGGGTGTGGGTAAACCGCAGGGAATAAGTGGGAAAGCAGCCCTATACTATTATGCCCAGTGTATTGCTTCACACTGACCAGAAGATCTCTTCTTTCCTGTTGCTGGCACCACTCTGGGGACCACTAGCCAGGATAAGAGGTGGAGTGCAGTTGGTATCACTTTGCATGGGACAGGATTCAGCACTACAGAGGAGGCATTGGCTTATTCACATTTCTGCCTAACTCCATAATAGTTTGGGACGCTGCTTTCACACTGATGCGCTGCAGTTTACCTATAGTGACATACAGTCCCTGACAAAAGTCTTGTCGCTTCTCTATTTTGTAGAAACTCCTGCTATTAACCTGACTTTTAATTAATCAATTGGTGTTAGAAATAGCTCATATGAAAAGCTAAAGCCCTCCCAAATGATGTTTAATGCACTGAAATAAATTAGTTTCACGGAAAAAAGATTTATCATTTAATCAAGACAGACAGGTCAAATTTTGGCAAGACAAAAGTTTTGTCGCCTATACAGAAATTGAACAACTTTACTGAAAATCCAAAATATGTCAGCAAATTAAGTAGTGGTACTATGAGAAATTTAAATCTTGTATGACTTCCATGAGCTTGAAGGACAGCATCCATGCGGTTTGGCAAGGATTCATACAATTTATTGATGAAGTCTTCAGGAATAGCAAAGAAAACAGTCTTGCATGCCTCCCAGAGTTCATCAATATTCTTTGGTTTCGTCTTCCATGCTTCATCTTTCATCCTACACCACAATATGCTCAATGATGTTCATGTCTGGTGACTGGGCTGGCCAATCCTGGAGCATCTTGATCTTCTTTGCCTTAAGGAACTTTAATGTGGAGATGGAAGTATGCGATGGAGCACCATCCTGCTGCAAAATTTGGCCTTTTTTATGGTTGGGAATATAAGAGGTAGCTAAGATTTCTTGGTATTTTAGACTATTGATGTTGCCTTCCACCCTGCAGATCCCTCGCACACCCCCATACTGGATGTAACCCCAGACCATGATTTTGCCTCCACCAAACTTCACTGTTTTCTGGGTAAATCTCGGCTCCATGCGGGTTCCAGTAGGTCTTCTGCAATATTTGCGGCGACTGTGGTGTATTTCAACAGAAGATTCATCTGAAAAATCCACCTTCTGCCACTTTTCCATCCTTTTAGCAGGCTGTGGCCCTTGGCAAATGCCACAAGGTTTTTCAATGGTCTTTTGTTTAGTACTGGCTTATGGACACTGATTCGACCATGGAGGCCATTTCGAGACAGAATCTGATAAACTGTTCTGGCTGACACAGGGACTTCAGGTGACCAGGTCTCGTGGAGCTCTGCTGCAGTGGAAAATGGGCTGGCCTTGGATTTTCGAGCCAACAAACGGTCCTCTCGAGCAGTTGTCTTGCGGGGTCGACCTGACCTGGCCTTGTCCAAAACGTCTCCAGTCTCTTCAAATCTTTTTTTTATCCTCTGAACTTGACGCTGAGACACATTGAAGGTGTCTGCCACATCAGCAGTGGATCTGGTCTTCAGCCTATTGATAATCAACACTTTAGTCTCCGGGTGAATCTTAGGCATGTTTGCAGAGGTCTAGTTGCAGTTGAGAAGGTCTAGTTTACTGGTGTTCTTTTTATACACACCTGAGACCTAATTGATGCATTATTAGTCACAGGTGAAGCTCATATAACAAGGCAACAACACTTATGTCTTGGCAAAAATTGACTCGGGCTTTACCAAGCTGTGAATATTAGAATACTTTTTGTAAGTTTCGTTTTGCACTGAAACATTATTACAAAAGCTGTTGGGATTAAAATGACCCATTTCTTGTGACAAAATCTTGATTAGAAATATATTTTAGTGGCACTTCAGGTCAATTTGTACACAAGCAACAAGACTTTTGTCAGGGGCTGTAGTTAATCTGGTTTAAAAAAAGAGAGAAAGTCCATCCAGATCAGCAGAGAAAAAACAAGAAACAACAACACACATAGCTAGAAAACCCCCATATACACTATCCAATTGATACCCACAGTTGATCCAAAGGAAGGAAAAAAAAACAATAAAGCATGATCAAATTTGCTCCAGCGGGGGAAAAGAAATCCTTCCTCATCCCGCAAGAAGCAATTGGATATTCCCTGGATCAACTTACCTTCAAATATTAGTATCCAGTTATATTAAGTGCAATTAGGAAAGAATACAGGCCTTTCCTAAACAATCTACTGAGCTGGCCAGAACCAGAGTCTATTCCACATTTTCACAGATCTTACTGTGAAGAAGCCTTTCCGTATATGCAGATTAAATCTCTTTTTCTCCAGACATAAAGTGGGGCACGTTGTCCTGTGTAATGACTGTGAAAGACTCACCCGGGACAGGGGCTTTTGGATGGGACTGAATGCTAGCCTCTTGCCAACTGACTATGGGCCCTGGCATTTAAGGGAGCTACAAGTGTTTAGGAAGATGTCCTGTTATCAGTGTTGCCACTGAAAAAACATTGAAATTTACTGGCACGACACCCAAAATTTACTTGCAAAGCCAAATTTTTACTGGCACTTTGCAAAAGTTACAAAATTACAGTATTAAGTGCAAATTTCATTACTTAGACTACAAACAAGTACACTATCTGAATAGCAATGCAATTTAAGATATTAACCGCTTCCCGACCGCCTCCTGCACATATACGTCGGCAGAATGGCACGGCTAGGCAAAAGCACGTATATATACGTCCCCTTTAATTGCCTAGCTGTGGGGTCGCGCGCGCCGTGACCGCGGCCGCAGGACCAGCGGACCCGACCGCCGCTGGTGTCCCGCGATCGGGTCACAGAGCTGAAGAACGGGGAGAGGTCTGTGTAAACAAACCTCTCCCCGCGCTTCCTACACTGCCTGTCACTGATCGGCTGTTCCCTGTCATCGGGATCGCCGATCAGTGACGTCAGACGTCAGCCACGCCCCCTACTGTAAAAAAAAAAAACACACACATACGTCACACTAACTCCTCCCCGCCCCCTAGTGGTTAACTCCTTCACTGCCACTGTCATTTACATAGGAATCAGTGCATTTAAATAGCACTGATTTCTGTATAAATGACAATGGTCCCAAAAATGTGTCAAAAATGTCCGATGTGTCCGCCATAATGTCGCGCAGTCACAATAAAAATCACTGATCGCCGCCATTACTAGTAAAAAAAAAATATTAATAAAAATGCTATAAAACTATCCCCTATTTTGTAAACGCTATAACTTTTGCGCAAACCAATCAATAATCGCTAATTGCGATTTTTTTTTACCAAAAATATGTAGAAGAATACGTATCGGCCTAAACTGAGGAAAAAAAACTTTTTTATATATTTTTTGGGGATATTTATTATAGCAAAAAGTAAAAAATATTGAATTTTTTTCAAAATTGTCGCTCTATTTTTGTTTATAGCGCAAAAAATAAGAACCGCAGGGGCGATCAAATACCACCAAAAGAAAGCTCTATTTGTGGGAAAAAAGGACGCCAATTTTGTTTGGGAGCCACATCGCACGACCACACGCACGCAATTGTCAGTTAAAGCGATGCAGTGCCGAATTGCAAAAAGGGGCCCGGTCCTGCAAATTGGTCCGGCGCTGAAGTGGTTTAAAGGTAAAACATATTTCTGTATATTTTCAATAAAAAAATAGTCCATCAGATTTTGTTCACCAACTCCTGCCACCTCCTGCCCCCATCACTATCACCCCCTCCTGCCCCCTCACCTCCTACCACCATCACCACCTCCTGCCACCATCACCACCAGCTCCTCCAGTCACCTCCTGCCCCAACCAGCTCCTGCCCCAACCGTCACCTCCTGCCACCACCAGCTCCTCCTGCCACCGTCACCTGCTGCCCCAACCAGCTCCTGCCATCACCAGCCCCCTCTGGCTCCTACCACCATCACCAGCTCCTGCCACCATCAGCGCCTCCTGCCACCACCAGCTCCAGCCACAAGCTCCTCCTGCCCCCACCAGCTCCTGCCACCATCACCAGCTCCTCCTGCCACCGCCTGCCCCCACCAGCTCCTGCCACCCCCTGCCCCCACCAGCTCCTGCCATCATCACCAGCTCCTGCCACAAGCTCCTTCTGCCCCCACCAGCTCCTGCCACCTCCTGCCCCCACCAGCTCTGGCCCCCTTCTGCCCCCACCAGCTCCGGCCACCTTCTGCCCCCACGAGCTCCTGCCATCTTCTGCCCCCACCAGCTCCTGCCATCTTCTGCCCCCACCAGCCCCTGCCACCATCACCAGCTCCTAACACAAGCTTCTCCTGCCACCTCCTACCCCCACCAACTCCTGCCACCTCCTACCCCCACCAACTCCTGCTACCTCCTGCCCCCACCAACTCCTGCCACCAGCTCCTCCTGTCACCGCCAGCTCCTCCTGTCACCTCCTGTTCCCACTACCATCATCAGCTCCTGTCACCGCCAGCTCCTCCTGTCACCTCCTGCCCCCACCACCATCACCTGTCACCGCCAGCTCCTCCTGTCACCGCCAGCTTCTCCTGTCAACGCCGGCTCCTTCTGTCACCGCCGGCTTCTCCTGTCCCCGCCGGCTCCTCCTGTCACCGCCAGCTCTTGCCCCCACCACCATCACCAGCTCCTGTCACCGCCAACTCCTCCTGTCACCTTCTGCCCCCACCACCATCACCAGCTCCTGTCACCGCCAGCTTCTCCTGTCACCGCCAGCTCCTGCCCCCACCACCATCACCAGCTCCTGTCACCGCCAGCTCCTCCTGCCCCCACCACCAGCTTCTGCCCCCACTAACTCCTGCCACCTCCTGCCCCCACCACCAGCTGTTGCCCCCACCAACTCCTGCCACCTCCTGCCCCCATCACTATCACCTGTCACCGCCTGCTCCTCCTGTCACCGCCAGCTTCTCCTGTCACCGCCAGCTCCTGCCCCCACCACCATCGAAGGCAAGACTCCTCCATTCCACCTGCTCAGGGTCTGTATTTTTAAAGGCTGGCGTGCCTGGTGGGATGCGCCATTACATCACTCGCATCGCCGCCAGTAGCGCGCCACACAGCTTCTGTCAAATCTGCCACCCCTGAGCCCAGGCGGAATCGGCAGCTCGCCGGAACTGCGCACCGGAACTGCGCATGCGCACTTCAAAGTCGACCTGATTACTGCTATTTTTACGGGCGCGTTTTTCCTATCACGGACATTTACGGACAGGGAGAAAGTGCCTTGTTTTTATGGACTGCCCGTAAAAATACGGGTGGTTGGCAACACTGCCTGTTATGTGCTGCAAAATGACATTACTAAAGAGGCCATGATGGTCTCTGCCAGTTTGGGACTCAGTGGACAGATGTTACATAGTTACATAGTAAGTGAGGTTGAAAAAAGACACAAGTCTAACCTATGTGTGTGATTATATGTCAGTATTATATTATATATCCCTGTATGTTGCAGTCGTTCAGGTGCTTATCTAATAGTTTTTTTTAAACTATTGATGCCCCCCCCCTGCTGAGACCACCGCCTGTGAAAGGGAATTCCACATCCTTGCCACTCTTACAGTAAAGAACCCTCTATGTAGTTTAAGGTTAAACCTCCTTTCTTCTAATTTTAATGAGCGGCCACGTGTCTTGTGAAATTCCCTTCCGCGAAAAAGTTTTATCCCTATTGTGGGGTCACCAGTACGGTATTTATAAATTTAAATCATATCCCCTCTCAAGTTCAGTGCTTGCAACCTTTCCTCATAACTAATATCCTCCAGACCCTTTATTAGCTTAGTTGCCCTTCTTTGTACTCGCTCCATTTCCAGTACATCCTTCCTGAGGACTGGTGCCCAGAACTGGACAGCATAATCTAGGTGCAGTTGGACCAGAGTCTTAGAGCGGGAGAATTATTGTTTTATCTCTGGAGTTAATCCCCTTTGTAATGCATGCCAATATTCAGTTTGCTTTGTTAGCAGCAGCTTGGCATTGCCTGCCATTGCTGAGCCTATCATATACTAGGACCCCCAGGTCCTTTTCCATCCAAGATTCCCCCAGAGGTTCTCCCCCCAGTGTATAGATTGCATTCATATTTTTGCCACCCAAATGCATTATTTTAAAATGTTCTACATTAAACCTCATTTGGCATGTAGTTGCCCACCCCATTAATTTGTTCAGATCTTTTTGCAAGGTTTCCACATCCTGCGGAGAAGTTATTTCCCTGCTTAGCTTAGAATTATCTGCAAATACAGAGATTGAACTGTTTACCTCATCCTCCAGGTCGTTTATGAACAAAATAAATAGGATTGGTCCCAGCACAGAATCCTGGGGGACCCTACTACCCACCTCTGACCATTCCGAGTACTCCCTATTTATCACGACCCTCTGAACTCGCCCTTGTAGCCAGTTTTCAATCCATGTACTCACCCTATGGTCCATGCCAACGGACCTTATTTTGTACAGTAAACGTTTATGGGGAACTGTGTCAAATGCTTTTGCAAAATCCAGATACACCACGTCTACGGGCCTTCCTTTATCTAGATGGCAACTCACCTCTTCATAGAAGGTTAATAGATTGGTTTGGCAAGAACGATTCTTCGTGAATCCATGCGGATTACTGCTGATACCGTTCTCGTTACTAAAATCTTGTATATAGTCCCTTATCATCCCCTCCAAGAGCTTGCATACTATTGATGTTAGGCTAACTGGTCTGTAATTCCCAGGGATGCATTTTGGGCCCTTTTTAACTATTGGTGCTACATTGGCTTTTCTCTAATCACCTGGTACCATTCCAGTCAGTAGACTATCAGTAAAAATTAGGAACAATGGTCTGGCAATTACTTGACTGAGTTCCCTAAGTACCCTCGGATACAAGCAATCTGGTCCCGGTGATTGATTAATGTTAAGTTTCCCAAGTCTAATTTTAATCCTGTCCTCTGTTAACCATGGAGGTGCTTCCTGTGATGTGTCAAAAGGATAAATACTGCAGTTTTGGTTACTGATGTATGTGAACAGAAAGCTGGTAATGAGATCTGGAAAGCCCTGGGTCTCCTGTTGTCTACTAAGTAGACTAAAGAGGGGGGAAATCACTGTTAGTATTGCTAATTGTTCTAATTAACACACCTATATTCTGCTAGCAAACTATTGAGGGATGTGTTTATTAGAGATGAGCCAAACACCCCCTGGTTCGGTTCGCACCAGAACATACCAAACAGGCAAAAAATTTGGCAGAACACATGAACACCGTTAAAGTCTATGGGACACGAACATGAATAATCAAAAGTTCTCATCTTAAAGGCTTATATGCAAGTTATTGTCATAAAAAGTGTTTAGGGACCAGGGCCCTGCCACAGGGGACATGCATCAATGCAATTTTTTTTTGTAAAACTGCCGTTTTTTCGGGAGCAGTAATTTTTTAATGCTTAAAGTGAAACAATAAAAATAAAATATTCCTTTAAATGTCGTACCTGATAGCGGCTGTAATGAATTGTCAGGTCTTGGCAATATAGATAAAACTCATTGAAAAAAAGAGCATGGGATCCCCCCAGTCCCCCCCAGTCCATTTCCAGGCCCTTTGGGTCTGGTATGAATATTAAGGCGAACCCTGAACCAAAATTAAAAATTGTGTGGGGGTCCCCCTAAAATCCATACCAGGCCCTTATCCGAGCAAGCAACCTGGCAGGCCGCAGGAAAAGTGGGAGGGATGAGAGAGTGCCCCCCCCCTCCTAAACCGTACCAGGCCACATGCTCTCAACATGGGGAGGGTGCTTTGGGGTAGCCCCCAAAAGCACCTTGTCCCCATGTTGATGGGGACAAGGGCCTCATCCCCACAACCCTTGCCTGGTGGTTGTGGGGGTCTGCGGGTGGTGGGCTTATCACTTATCAGTTTGGTTGCCCTTCTCTGCTCCTTCTCCAGTTCCACAATATTCCCCAAAATCCTTTTTGTGAACTAAACTAGTGCTCAAAATTAAACTAAACTGCATATTCCAGATGAGGTCTTACTAATGATTTATACAGGGGCAAAATTCTCTCTCTCTCTCTGCAGTCAATACCTCTTTTAATACAAGAAAGGACTTTGCTCAGTTTGGAAATCGCAACTTTGCATTGCATGCTATTATTAAGCTTATAATCTACCAGAACACCTTGATCGTTCGCCACCATTGATTCCCCCAGTTGTACTCCCCCTAGTATGTATGATGCATGCATATGTTTAGCCCTCGAGTGCAAATAGTTACATAAACAATGATCCAAAAAGGGGTTCGCACAAAAACTTGTTTGGCATTCAGGGAGCTAACCTTATCAGCAGAACGTAGAGACCAGCAGCTTAAACTGGGCATATATGTAACCCAGAACCATGTCATACTCTGTGCTAAATCTCAGACCTTAGGCCTCGTACACATGGTTTGATTGTTGGACGACTGATCGTCTGATTTTTGTCAAAAGCGTGTGTGCAGGATTGTGTCTAGCATACTATCTGTGAATTGTCGTGTGACAAACACAAGCGTAGTGACGTACTATGAGAGTATAAAGAGGAAGTTAATTTCTCAAGCGCCACCCTTTGGGCCCCTTCTGCTAATTTTGTGTTAGTAGAAGTTTGGTGAGCGTTGATTCGCGACTTTCAGATCGTACAAAACAAATGCCTTTTAAAATACATTTGGCATAACTACATCAGTATCACCAGTAAAGCAGCTTCATTATTATCCCATTAAAGTAGATGAGAATTTTGACATTTCATCAATTTCCACGTCACGAATGTTAATTCTAGATTACGAACAGTAGTTTACAAGACCAAACTCTTCCCAGTCCTTCCTTGATTCCGATCATGCCTGTTTATACTTTCGACTTTTGTGTGACGGATTTCTGTACTGACCATCCGAAAATCAGACGCTAAGTTCACATCAGACAAAAATTCTATAGCCTGCACATCCAGCTTTTGTCTGATGTAAAAGTCAAATCGTCTGTCGAATGCACCGTACTAACGATTCTAAAATCCACAGACAGTTCGTCTTATGACTTTTCCCTTCTAATTTTTGTACCGTGTGAACGAGGAGACCTAAATCCATTAATCTTAAATATCACTAGTCCAGTGTTAAACCAGATGCCTTTATATACTAGTCCCAATTTTACAAAATATGTGCCACATGTAAGAGAGTCACGCCCAATGTAACAAATTCTTATGAGGAAATGGCATAAATGGATACACATATCAAGCCACAAACATTAGGGGCCATTCACATGATTGCGGTATGTTAATGCATCACAATAGTGTGAATTGGCCCTCATGGTTGTAAATAGTCTTTTAATGCACCCCACTTTATAAACAACCTTCCCTATAGGATAGTTCACTAGGTATATGGTTCTTCACAAGTATATGACCCACATATTTCTTTGAGAGAAATGTTGACATTGTGTAATTTTTCACCCAGTTGACTTTGAACTCTCAATGGAGTGGAGTGCATCTCACAGTACTCAACCTACTGCAGTCTCCCACTAGAGCGCTGATCGCCAGAATGCTTTGAATCCTAGAAAAACAGGGAACAAAATAACCAAACTATTGCTGCCTTTCATGTTCTCAGTAGCCCACTTTCTGGAGGTCCCGCTTTCTGGTGCAGAAAAACTAGGTCCTAATCTTATTCACATTTTGTAGGTTTGCTAAATTGTACTTGAGAAACCTTCTTTTCCTCTTACTTCCAAACCAGTTACTTCATGGTGTAATCAGTCTGACAAACGCTGTTTGCTTCGTTAGCTCCTCGTTCCACTCTAAGCTGTTGAGAATCTATTTTGTATAGTATATTTTATTAGCATTTTTTGCTTTTTTTTATTATAATCAAGTATAAAATATATTGATGAACTTACATGTCACAATATTTTGTTAATGACACTTATACTTTGATAATGTATTTTGATCTGACATGTTATCAGTGATCATCAGAGGCCTTGCAAGGATTAGGAAAGTCCGAGGGCACAACGATGAAGCAGTTTTGCAGCCTGCATAACATGCCACAGATAAATTGAATAGATATGGATAGATTGTGACTATGTTTAACAATAAGAGTGGCTTACATAAACATAGTTAAAAGAGGTCTGAGCCTATTCGTTATATACACTAAACACATATGCACAGGGGCGTAACTAGAAATCACAGGGCCCCATAGCAAAATGTTGTATGCCCCCCCCCCCCCCCACAAAAAAATGGCGGGGCTTAAATTAAATAGTGGGCGTGGTTTAAAGGGCGTGGCTCAAAGGGTGTGTGGTTCGAGCCTGAGACGAAAGAAAGAAAGAAAGAGCCCAGATCCTACAACACAATAGCAATATATGTATTCCAGAAAGTTTAATCAACAGATAAATATACTCCAAACACCTGGTGTTAGCGCTTCAATAATCCTCACCTGTGCCCAATGCAGCGTGGTCTGCCCGTGCCCAATACTGCCTCACCTTTGCCCACTTGTGCCCAATGCAGCGTGGCCTGTGCCCAATGCAGCGTGTCCAGTGCCCAATGCAGCCTCACCTGTGCCCAATGCAGCGTGGCCAGTGCCCAATGCAGCATAGCCAGTGCCCAATACTGCCTCACCTGTGCCCAATACTGCCTCACCTGTGCCCAATACTGCCCAATGCAGCGTGTCCAGTGCCCAATGCAGCCTCACCTGTGCCCAATGCTATGTGGCCTGTGCCCAATGCAGCCTCACCTGCCTGTGCCCAATGCAGCATGTTCAGTGCCCAATGCAGCCTCACCTTTGCCCAATGCAGCCTCACCTGTGCCCAATGCAGCGTGGCCTGCCCATGCCCAATGCAGCGTGACCCGTGCCCAATGCAGCGTGACCAATGCAGCCTCACCCGTGCCCAATGCAGCCTCATCTGTGCCCAATGCAGCCTCACCTGTGCCCAATACAGCCTCACCTGTGCCCAATGCAGCGTGGCCAGTGCCCAATGCAGCGTGGCCAGTGCCCAATACTGCCTCACCTGTGCCCACTTTTGCCCAATGCAGCGTGTCCAGTGCCCAATGCAGCCTCACCTGTGCCCAATGCAGTGTGGCCTGTGCCATATGCAGCCTCACCTGCCTGTGCCCAATGCAGCATGTTCAGTGCTCAATGCAGCCTCACCTTTGCCCAACGCAGCCCCACCTGTGCCTAATGCAGCGTGGCCTGCCCGTGCCCAATGCAGCCTCACCTGTGCCCAATGCAGCCTCACTCGTGCCCAATGCAGCCTCACCTGTGTCCAATGCAGCCTCACCTGTGCCCAATGCAGCGTGACCCATGCCCAATGCAGCCTCACCCATGCCCAATGCAGCCTCACCCGTGCCCAATGCAGCCTCACCCCTGCCCAATGCAGCCTCACCTGTGCTTAATGCAGCGTGACCCATGCCCAATGCAGCCTCACCTGTGCCCAATGCAGCATGACCCATGCACAATGCAGCCTCACCTGTGCAGTGGAAGAGGTGAGCCAGTGGCGGAACTACCTGGGAGGATGAGGAATGCATACTGCAGCAGCCCTCGAATGGCTACTGGCGAGCGTGGGGCTGTCTCAGAGTGGGGGGGGCGAGCACTGCCCGCACGGTCCCCCAGCCAGGGGAAGTGAGGAGAGGAAGAGGCGAGCTGTCCGTACAAGCAGAGAGCTGTAATAGCTTTCATTTGAATGTCCTGTGTTCCCGGGGCTCACCGTCACATAGCCCCACCTCCTGGCCTGGCGCTATTGATGACGTCACATGTCCCGCATTGGACCGGCGTTCTGTCTATCAAAAGCGCCGGGCCAAGAGGTCCAAGAGGCTGGGGGACCGTGCGGGCGGTGCTCGCCCCCGGCAGTATGCATTCCTCCTCCTCCCACGGGCCCCTCTCGGCTGCGTGCCCCATAGCGGCCGCGTGTGTCGCTATGGCGGTAGTTCCGCCACTGTCCTTGTACTAACAAAACAGTCCTCAATTACTGAACAACAAGTTAGAATTTCACAGACACACATGGGTTGGATTTTCTAAAGACTGTGCACTTTGCAGGTGCAGTTGAACTAATTTTCCCCCAGAGCATACTGAATGTGGCGAAGCTTCACTGTAAAGAATACCCAATCAGGTGCAAGGAAAATAAATAAAAAAACAGCATTTTGGCTTTCACGTGATTGGATGATGGGAATCAGCAGATATTTACCACATACACTAAGCTCTGGGGATAATGAGTGAAACTGCACTCCAAAGTGCACAGTCTGATTGCGTTTAGTAAATCCACCTCTCAATGTCATTTGCCTAGACTAACTTAGAAGAGCTTCATCAAAATGGTTGGAAACTGCTTACCAACCAGGTACTGTTCCAACAATGAACACGTTGGTCAGGACCAGTGATGTAAGTAACTGAGTTAAAATAAACTGAGTTACCTAACGCAGTTACTTTAGAGGGTAACTAGTAATCTAACTGATTACTTTTCCCCTCATGGTAACTCAGTTCCCATTACTTTGGCTTAGTTAACCCAATTACATCTACCGCCACTAGATGGCAGTAGTGTAATTCCGGTGTCCTGCCGAAAAAGTTCCCCCGCCGGATAAGGACCCCCTGTACTGCGCAAGCGCAGGGCTTGCACAGTACGAAGGACTACGGAGCTTACGAAAATTGCCGAACCTAAACAGCTCTGAGTGAACTCTACACCGCGCAGGTGCAGTTAACATGTAATTGTACGAGGCGATGCCGCACGCTCCCAATGCTCGTGCTACTCTGCAAGGGGTGTCTATCGTGTAAGTAAGGGGCGGGTCTAGTATTACTGTAACCAAGGAGCGCATTTATTATTATTGTTATATATCGAGCTCTGCCCATTCATTTAACATTCGCCCTCTTCTGTAGCCATCCGCCCCTTACACGATATAATAATAATAGACCCGCCACTTGCTTACACGCTATAACAGATCTGCCCCTTGGTTAGAGTAATAATAGAGCAGCCCCTTGGTTACATGATATATAACCATAATAATAAATGCGCCCCTTGGTTACAGTAATACTAGACCCGCCCCTTAGTTACACGTATAGAATATTTTAAAAAAAAGTCAGTTACTTTGCTGAGTAACTAATTACTTTTCCAATGTAGTAACTGAGTTACTAACGCAATTGCTTTTTGGGAGAAGTAATTTGTAACTTAACTAATTACTTTTTTAAAGTAAGATGACCAACACTGGTCAGGACTATGTAACACACAACATAATATGTTGCAGACGATCCTAACCACTCCTCTCCAAGCCTCCCGTCACCGCTCCAACAACACTGAAGGATGCAGGCTCTGGGCGGTCCTTGACCCACTGAGAATTATAGCACAAAAGCATATAACATAGCACATGGAGTGCAGGGGTCAGGAAACAGTTGCTTAAACAATGCAGCATTCAGGACACTGTGGTGTATAGAGTGTAGCAGTCAGGGTACTGTAATGGATTGTGTGCAGAGGTCAGGATACTATAGTGTATGGGGGGAGCAGAGGGGACACTGTAATGTAGAGTGAAGTGATGAAGACTATGTGGTGTATACGGTGCAGCTGTTTTGGCTATATACTGTATTATGTACAACATATAAATTGCAATCTTCCTCCAATCTAGAAAAAGGACACTGCTTGTTTGGTGGAAAAGCAGTTCTGCTGAGGCAGTCAGAGAGAAATTATATGTTATCTGGAGCTGTGAAACAGCTAGGCATCGCCATGTAACGAAGAAGTGAGTTCCCTTTCATGGGGGAACATAGACTGGGGAACGTGTTGAGTCTGAAGTATCTGAGAGATGAGATTATCAAAGACTCTGATAAGAAGATGCAATGTATACATGAATTAGAGACTTCCAAGAGACCCATGAAGCAATCATATTCAAACTTTGTCTTACTATGTTCAAGCATGTGCCTTATCTTTCCAGTAGTCACAAACTTATTTAGCAAAAACCAGGGGGATTTTTTCTTGCTCTAGCTGCATTATAAAATGACTTGTGTACAATGTGAGAATTATCTTTAGTCCTTCCCAAGGTCTTAAAAATGTCCTAAACTTCAGGTACCACCAGATGCAGCAGAAGAACTTTGTTTTGTGCATCACTAGACCTGCTGCAACATAAACATGAAAGACTGTATTCCACTTGTCCCAACAATTTGAAAGACTACTGCAGATACCCAAATCAAAGGTGCCCCTGCAGGTAGATTTAAAAACGCTGGACCATAATTTGCCATAAACGGGGACAATCGGGAAGCAGAATTCAAGGCAATGTTGTGAGTAAACTCTGCCCACGGTAATAGGTCTGACCAGTTGTTATGATGGTCAGAAATATAGCAACGTAGGAATTGCTGCAAGGACTGATTGGCTCGTTCTGTGGCCCCATTAGACTGCGGCTGATACGTAGAGGAGAAAGCAAGCTGAATTCCCAACTGTGCACAAAAGGCTCGCCAGAACCGGGTTGCAAACTGACTACCCCTGTCTGAAACATTCACCTTGGGTAGCCCATGTAAGCGAAAGATCTCCTGAGCAAAAATGGAAGCCAGTTCCTTAGAAATTGGCAACTTCTTAAGTGGAATACAATGACACATCTTTGAGAACCGGTCAACCACCATAAGGATAACTGTGTTGCCCTGGGAGTTGGGTAACTCCACAATGAAATCCATAGACAGGTGGGTCCAGGGCCTCTCTCCATTGGGTATGGTTTGTAGGAGGCCCACAGGAAGGTGTCGTGGAGTCTTACTCTGAGCACACAAGGAGCATGGACCTGAGCAGCAAGAATTTTGGCTCCCAAAGGAGAAGTGAGACTGGTGCGAACTGTAGCCAGAATACGATCAGGAGGAATCACAGGAACCGGAACCGACTCCAATTTGGAAGTGGAGGAAAATTGTCGTGACTAGGCATTAGCCCTTACATTCTTAGTAAGAATGAGACAGACAAGCCTCAGACAAATATGTGAGATTCTTATGATCTGTAAGAATGAGAACCGGTACAGTGGTACCTTCGAGGAGATGTCTCCATTCTTTCAGGGCTAAAATGATCGCCAACAGCTCTCTGTCTCTTTCTTTTCTTTTTTCTATTCAGCACTCTGTCACCAATCTCGTAATTGCACTCCGCAGGTGACAATTTTTTGGAAAAGAAGCCACAAGGATGCATAGCGCTCTCAGAGGTAGGACATTGAGTCAGGGGCTTGACCAGAGACGAGAAGTTACGAATAAACTTCCAATAATAGTTGGCAAAGCCCAGGAAACATTGCAGAGGATGTAAACCCAAGGGTCAGGACCACTGTAGGACTGACGAAAGTTTCTCTGGGTCCATCGAAAAACCAGCAGTGGAAATGACATTTTTGACGTTTACAATACAGATTGCTCTCTCTTAGTTTCTGAAGCACAGGACAGACATCTGTGTGGTGGCTCTCCAGGGACTTGGAAAATATGAGGATATCATCAAGGTAAACCACCACACATAACTGCAACAAATCTCGGAGGACATCATTAATAAATTCCTGGAAAACTGCTGCGGCGTTACAAAGGCCAAAAGGCATTACAAAGTACTCATAATGGCCTGGTATTAAATGCAGTTTTCCACTCGTCGCTCTCCTTAATTCTCACGAGATTGTATGCCCCTCTCAAATCAAGCTTCGTGAAAACTGTTGCTCCCTTGAGGCAGTCACATAACTCTGTAATCAATGGAATCGGATAGGCATTCTTAATCGTGAAACGATTGAGACCCCTATAATCAATACAAGGTTTCAGTTCACCACTCTTCTTGTTCACAAAGAAGAAACCAGCAACAGCAGGACATGAAGATGTGCGGATAAAACCTTGAGAAAGTGCGTCTACTACATACTCCTCTATGGCCTTATCCTCCAAGACCGACAAAGGGTAAACCCTTGCCATGAGGGGGTATGGCCCCAGGTTAAAGGTCAATTGCGTAATCATATTGCCGGTGTGGAGGCAAACTATCGGCTTGAACTTTGTCAAAGACATCGCTACAATTGTGGTACTCCTCTGGCAGGGAGGAGAGTGAAGAGGTGCACAGAACCTTGGCTACCTTCTGGAAGCATGTCTCACTGCATTGTGGTGACCAGGAGAGAACCTCAGCATGGAGTCAGGCAAAAGAGGGGTTGTGCCTCTGTAACCAAGGATAACCAATAACCAGCGGAAACTTGTGTGAGGAAATAACTTGGAATTGGATTATCTCATGATGAAGAGCCCCTATGGCCATGGACAATGGTCTCATGAGTCACATGGGCAGGCTGTAGAGGTCTCCCGTCAAGGCAAGTGGAGTGTCATGCAGCTGCAGCGAAATTGAGTGCTTCGATACAAAGGCAGCATCAATGAACAGGCCTGCAGCCCCAGAGTCGATTAGAGCCTGTATCTCGATGGACGGAAGGGTAACTGAAACCAGGGGCTTATCCTTCTGGATAACTGGGGATGAAACAACACCACCTAAGGTCTGTCCATGACAGGACCTCAAGGTTCAGGTGTTCACTGGAAGGGTAGGACAAGACTTCAAAAAGTGATCTGCCTGGCCACAATAAAGGCACAATCTCTCCCTTCTCCTAAAGGTTCGCTTATCCGCAGAGAGACACGTGAAACCCAAGTGCATGGGTTCACCTTCACTGACCGACTCGGTACCAGGAGGCATGGGAGGTGAGGGAGGCATGGGTGGGACTGCAAAGCTCAGAGACAAACGTACAGGAGGCTTCCACAAGCGATACTTAAAAGAGAGTCTTTCTTTGAGTCTGGAGTTAATGAGGATGGCAAACGTGATCAACTTCTCCAGCTCAGTGGGTATATCTCGGACGGCTATCTCAACCTTGAGGGTATCCAAGAGACCATGAGAAAAAGCAGCCACCAGGGCCTTATTATTCCACACAACCTCTGCTGCCAGAGTACGAAATTCAATGACGTAGTCGTCAACAGTTCTCGTACTCGATGTTCTCGTACTTGTGTTCGATGGACATGAGGCACTTGGCAGCAGAAGCGGAGCGTGCGGGAACATCAAATACCCTTTTAAACAAAGCCACAAACTCAGGGTAGCTCAAGACTACAGGTTTCTCCGTCTCCCATAGAGGGTTTGCCCAGGCCAAGGCTCTCTCAAAAAGCAAAGATATCACAAAACCTACTTTGCTTCTGTCCGTGGGAAACGCCTGGGGCAGCATCTCAAAGTATATCTCAACCTGATTGAGAAACCCTCTGCATTGGACTGGTTCACCCCCAATCGCTGGGAAAGCGGAGCAGAACCAGACATACGTCTTATAGAGGTAACACTTGAGGAGGGTGCCTGCAGAGAGACTGGTGCAGAAGCAGGGTCGGCCTGCAACATAGGTTGTACCGGGGCGGCCACAGTGGGAGATTCCAGGTAAGCCGTGCGACTCAGAAGCGTTTGTAACGCCATGGTGAACTGATCCGTGTGGTGATCCAATTCATTCAATCTGGAAAAAATATTACCAACAAGTGGATTGACTGTATCTTCTGATATCATTGCCTTTGTCTACTGTCTGACTATTAAACTCCCTTTCGCAGAACAATGTAATCCCTATTGTGGGATCACCAGTATGGTATTTGTAAATTTAAATTATATCCCCTCTCAAGCATCTCTTTGTCAGAAACCATGAGGCGATCCTAATGGAGCACGCTCCGAACGTGCACTCCTCCCCACTCTCTCACCATCCGAAAATGACGTGTCCTGCCGCCCCTAAGCCGAATCTGAGAACCAGGAAGTGTTGGGAGCCACCAGCACAGCTGGGAACATCAGCTGCCTCTCCACCTGCGAGCCGACCGCCTTCCCCTAGGAGTGGATATACTTCCTATACCATTTCACATGCGCTGTAATCACTGCAATCTTGTGAGTTTAAAATAGTCTGTCCTATATTAAAATGTTTTAATCACGCTGCACTTAGATGGCACTGCTCTCTTCTTTGTGTTTTATACTAAGCAACTAAACTTTATCAAAGTGTCTAAGAAGAAAATAAGACACAGCAGACTTTAGGTGGCAGAAGCAAAGTACAGTCAAGCTGCTTTGATTTCAATTTGGTTTTAGTCTGATTTCTGTGGAGAAGAAGCAAATAAAAGCTTGTGTACTTTAGCCAACCATACAATGGTCGGCTAGCAGTGGCGATGCTAAGGGGTGGCTTTTGAGGCTATAGCCCCGAATCTGGGGCCCAAAGCCCTGAGTCTCTTGCCGCAGGGGTCCCTTCCTAACCAGTGGGCCATGGTCTCTCTACAGCTGGGCCGCAGGGGGCGGGCTGCATGAGAGAGCCGGGCAGGGGCATGAGAATAGCGAGCAGGCAGAGGAGCAGAGATGACATCATCTCTCTCTGCCTGCCCTGCATCACCGCGCATTACCGCTTTTCTGCCCTCACAGCACGGACCTCTTCAATGTCGGAGGTGCAGCGGGGAGCAGCAAGATAACATCATCTCTTACTGCCCGCCCCACATGACCACTCTCCTGTCCTCACTCAGAACCGACAACTGCACCTGCTTCTGTGCTAAATGGACCAGTGCTACCAGCCTGCCACCAATGCCGTGACAATGCACATTTGGTGGCACTGGTTGGCATTGCAAGTAAAAATCCACAAATAGTGGCAGGTGACTTGACAAGTGATTATCCACATCTGGTGGCAGATGACATGACAAGCGATCATCCACATCTGGTGGCAGGCGACGTGGCAAGTGACATGCCACATCTGGTGGCATGTGACGTGGCAAGTAACAATCCACATCTGGTGGCAGGTGACGTGACAATCCACATCTGGTGCCAGGCGACAGTGGCAAGTGACAATGCACATCTGGGGGCAGGTGATGTGGCAATTGACAATCCACATCTGGTGGCAGGTGACGTGACAAGTGACAATCCACATTATGTAGCAGGCGACGGTGGCAAGTGACAATCCACATCTGGTGGCAGGCAACAGTTGCAAGTGACAATCCAAGTCTGGTGGCAGGCGACATGGCAAGTGATAATCCACACCTGGTGCCAGGCGACGGTGGCAAATATCAAACTGCATCTGGTGACAGGCGACGGTGGCAAGTGACAAGCTGCCCCTGATGGCAGATGACGTGGCAAGTGACACACTCAGGGCTCCCACTGATTCTGCATTATGGTGAGTTGAACCACTTTATTATATATTTTATTTTATTTTTTTTTTTTTTTATTTGCCACCTCAGCGAAATATTTCGGGAGACTTTAGATCAGCTCTGATAATCATGCGTGTCCCGTCTCCATTCACATCATTGTAGCCGTATTTCCTTTTTCCCTGCTTGTGTCTTTTTTTTTTATTTTTTTATTTTTTTATTTTTTTGTTTCTTATTTCAAGCATTTATACTTTAGGCTCAGATCGGGCCCTTGGCTCATTCGCTTTAGTCGACTTCCATAAACATATTTACCCCATCCCCCTCCCCCCAACCCGTCCCCCCCCCCCCCCCCCCCCCCCCCCCCGGACCTGACCAGATTTTTGGTGGTTTTCCTTAATATAAGAAAACAAGGAAAAAAGAAAAACAGAACCGAAGATTCAAGAACAGGAAAGGTGTTCTCTCAGGCTCCATGTTTTTTTGAAAGCCCGCCATCCTACCCATTTATCTGGTTTTACCTCCACCTGCCCCTTATCGTCCAGTCTCCTATCCATAGTGTGTATCCTTTCTACCTTGTCTACCCATTCCCATATTGTTGGGCCCTCGGCTTCCTTCCATTTCTTGGGTATTGCTATTTTTGCTGCATTTAGGAGGTGTGGGACAAGTGAGCCTTGGTATTTTTTTAGGCCTTCCTTCGTCCCATGGAATAGTATTGACCATGGTTCCATTGGGAGGGTTATGTTGGTTATTTCCTTTATATGCTGTACTACTTTTTCCCAGAACCCCCTGATCCTGGGGCAACTCCACCAAATATGTGACATAGTGCCTAGTTCACTGCATCCTCTCCAACAATCCCCTTGATTATCTTGTTGGTATTTACACGTTTTATCTGGGGTAACATACCATCTTGATAATACTTTATAGTTGATTTCAGCCGATTTATTGTCGTGTGCAGACCTATGTGTAAGTTTCAATATTTTCTTAATAGTGATGCTATCGCATTGTGTTCCTAACTCATTTTCCCACTTTGAGATGAATGTAGGCGTCCCCCCCTCCTCCCCCTCAAGCAGGAGCCCACCCCACCTAGATATCGTGCCCCTGGTGCTCTTATTTAGACATATCCGTTCCAATATGGTTAGATCTGTCTCGTCCCTTAGGGGGCGTGGAAGGCTCTGCGTGAAGCAAGCAAGTTGGCGGTACCTCCATTCATCTATCTCCTCGAATCCAACTGTGTTTTTTAATTCCTGTAGTGAACGGATCTTTCCCTCTTTTACTATGTCCTTAAGCTGTGCGTGTTCGTGTTTTATCCAATTCCCTCCATTGATCTTCATCCCTGGTGCAAAAAAATTATTTTCTTTTAAACTAATTAGTGGTGAATTATAATACTTATTATGTTTTTTATATATCCCGTCCCAAATCTTTAATGTGTTTTGTGTGAGTTTACATTTACTTAACTCGGCTATCCTAAATTTAGGGGGGTTCCATATAATGTTCCCTAATTCTGCCTTGTTCAGGGAGCACTCTAAGCTCACCCATCTTTTCTCTTTGTTTTCTTTTATCCATTCTGTGATTCTAGAGAGTACAATAGCCTTATAGTATAGAGTTATATCTGGGATTGCTAGCCCTCCATTGTTTTTTCCCCGTTTCAAGGTAGAGAAAGCTATTCTAGGTTTTTTCCCTTTCCATATGAACCCCGTCAATAGGGATTTCAGTTTTACTAGGTAATATTTGGGGAGTGCAATTGGCATCATTTGTATTTTATATACAATTTTAGGAAGAATAAACATCTTCAGTGCTTGGATTCTCCCAAACCATGAGAGGGGACTATGTCCTAGTCTTTTTATGTCATTTTTAATGTCATCTAAGAGTGGGACAAAGTTGGACTTAAATTTTTTTTTTATATTGGTTGTTAATTTTATGCCTAGGTATCTCAGTTCTTCCCGCCAGGGAAATTTAAAAGCCTTTTGGAGTGTGTGCCTCTCTGTTTTTCTGGTGTTAATATTTAACACCTCAGACTTCCCCAGATTTATTTTAAAATTTGAAATCTCCCCGTATTTATGGATTATCTCCATCAGTCGGGGCAGAGAGTTACTGGGTTTCTTGATGTAGAATAATACATCGTCCGCGTATGCAGATAATTTGTGTTCCTCTTTCTCTATCCCGAATCCCGCTATTCCAGAGTCGCCTCGAATCGTGGACAGAAGGGGTTCGAGAGAGAGAACGAACAGGAGGGGGGACAATGGGCATCCCTGTCTGGTCCCGTTCCTCATTTCGAAGGGGGGTGAGTCCGTGCCATTGATCTTAATTGTCGCTGTCGGATGGTGATATAGCGTCCTTATCCATTTCAGCATGTTTGGCCCAAAGCCCATTTCTTCCAGTGTCATGAACATGAAGTCCCAGTCTACCCGGTCGAAAGCCTTCTGGGCATCAGTTGACAGGAGCAGACTGGGACCCCCACCCCCCCTCTCATGGAGCAACAGGAGCAGAGTGGCAGGTGACTTGACAAGTGATTATCCACATCTGGTGGCAGATGACATGACAAGCGATCATCCACATCTGGTGGCAGGCGACGTGGCAAGTGACATGCCACATCTGGTGGCATGTGACGTGGCAAGTAACAATCCACATCTGGTGGCAGGTGACGTGACAATCCACATCTGGTGCCAGGCGACAGTGGCAAGTGACAATGCACATCTGGGGGCAGGTGATGTGGCAATTGACAATCCACATCTGGTGGCAGGTGACGTGACAAGTGACAATCCACATTATGTAGCAGGCGACGGTGGCAAGTGACAATCCACATCTGGTGGCAGGCAACAGTTGCAAGTGACAATCCAAGTCTGGTGGCAGGCGACATGGCAAGTGATAATCCACACCTGGTGCCAGGCGACGGTGGCAAATATCAAACTGCATCTGGTGACAGGCGACGGTGGCAAGTGACAAGCTGCCCCTGATGGCAGATGACGTGGCAAGTGACACACTCAGGGCTCCCACTGATTCTGCATTATGGTGAGTTGAACCACTTTATTATATATTGCAATGTAACAATAGAAATAATGCACTTCAATCACCCTGACACCATATCAACCATGGTGCTATGAGGATTGAAGCGCCAACACCAGCCATTGCCCCATGAAAAATTGCTTACCACATGCAGCCCATCCCCCCGGGCCTGCAAAAAGGTTGGTGACCACTGCTATGGGCTCTAGCCCCAAATCTTTTGCAGACCTAGCAACGCCCCTGTCAGCTAGTTGTAAATGGGATGATTGAGAAGTATCCCATGGTTTCTCTTATGTCCTAATTGTGTCCTCGAAATAGTTGGGAAACAGCAAGCTGTGGATGACCTAATAGTTTCAGCATTAATTGTTTCAAGGCCTTTGGGCTTGTGTCAATGGGCAAATGCAGCTTCAAATGCAACTATGCACTTCTATGAACAGACGACTAAATCTCCCAAGGTCCACCAGCCAGGAGTATTTGCTGAGGTCTGAGTCTTAATGATCATTATCTGTCTGTTGCCTATCGTAAACTGTGTATCATATGTAATCATACTCTGGATCAGGGGCGTACCTAGAGCATTTGGCACCCAGGGCGGATCCTATATCTGGCACCCCCCCATTAAAATTTAAAAATACCCCACTGTGCCCCCTGCATACCTCTGCATCCTTCAATATCTCTTTGTCACTACTGTGTACCCCCTTTCCACAACTGCACCTCTGGACCCCTTTACATTACACAGCCCCCTGCGCCTCTGGACCCCTTTACATTACATAGCACCCTGCCCTTCTGGACCTCTTTACATTACATAGCACCCTGAAACTCTGGAACCCTTTACATTACACAGCACCCTGCACATCTGGACCCCTTTACATTACACAGCAACTGTACCCCTTTACATTACACAGCACCCTGCATCTCTGGAGCCCCTTTACATTACACAACACCCTGCATCTCTTGGCCCCTTTACATTACACAGCCCCCTGCGCCTCTGGGCCCCTTTACATTACACAACACCCTGCATCTCTGGGCCCCTTTACATTACACAGCCCCCTGCGCCTCTTGGCCCCTTTACATTACACAGCACCCTGCACCTCTGGACCTCTTTACATTACACAACACCCTGATTCTCTGGGCCCCTTTACATTACACAACACCCTGATCCTCTGGGCCCCTTTACATTACACAGCCCCCTGCACCTCTGGGCCCCTTTACATTACACAGCCCCTTGCAGCTCTGGACCCCCTGCATGTTACACAGACTCCCCCTTCAGTGCAGGCCCCCCTCCAGTGTAACCCCCCCCCTCTTCAGTGCAGCCCCCCTTCAGTCTAGAACCCCTCTTCAGTGCAGCCCCCCCTTCAGTGCAGCCCCCCTTCAGTGCAGCCCCCCTCTTCAGTCTAGCCCCCCTCTTCAGTGCAGCCCCCCCTTCAGTGCAGCCCCCCTTCAGTGCAGCCCCCCTTCAGTCTAGCCCCCCTCTTCAGTCTAGCCCCCCCTCTTCAGTGCAGCCCCCCTCTTCAGTCTAGCCCCCCCTTATCAGTGCAGCCCCCTCTTCAGTCTAGCCCCCCTCTTTAGTGCAGCCCCCCTCCTCCAGGCTAGCCCCCCACTCCAGTCTAGCCCCCCCTCCAGTGCAGCCCCCCTCTTCAGTCTAGCCCCCCTCTTCAGTGCAGCCCCCCTCCTTCAGTGCAGCCCCCCTTCAGTCTAGCCCCCCTCCAGTGTAGCCCCCCTCTTCAGTGCAGCCCCCCCTCTTCAGTCTAGCCCCCCACCTCCAGTGTAGCCCCCCTCTTCAGTGCAGCCCCCCCTTATCAGTGCAGCCCCCCTCCTTCAGTGCAGCCCCCCTCCAGTGTAGCCCCCCTCTTCAGTCTAGCCCCCCTCCAGTGTAGCCCCCCTCTTCAGTGCAGCCCCCCCCCTTATCAGTGCAGCCCCCCTCTTCAGTCTAGCCCCCCTCTTCAGTGCAGCCCCTCCTCTTCAGTCTAGCCCCCGTTTAGTGCAGACCCCCCCCCCCCCATTCAGTACCTCAGATCAGCGCGGCGGCACATGCTCAGCAGATCCCCTCCTTTCTGTTTACACAAACAGAGAGGAGGGGGAGGCGGTTGCTCGGCTGTGCCTGTGTGACATACGGGATCGCACACACAGACAGCACGCGGCCGCGAGAGGAGGGGATGGTAGGTGCAGCGTTGTCACCCTGCACCCCCGCACACCCCCTCCCCCCTTGCATCTACCTAATACCGCGGCGCTGCCACCGCTTCAATCGCGGAGGGGGGTGCCGGCCTGACACCCCCCCAGTGTGTGGTACCCGGGGCGGCCCACACCCCCCGCCCCCTACTTAGTACGCCTCTGCTCTGGATGATTAACCACCTCAATACCGGACACTTTCACCCTCTTCCTGCTCAGGCCAGTTTTTAGCTTCCAGTGCTCTCACACTTTGAATGACAATTACTCAGGCATGCAACACTGTACCAAATAAATTTTTTATAATTTTTTGAGACCGAGAGAGATTTTTTTTTCTTTTTTTTTGTGCTATTTAATCACCACTGTTTTGTTTTTTGTTATACAGTATAAGCAAAAAAATGTGAACATTTTGAAAATAAAATCCTCTGTTATAAAATGTTGAAAACAAATAATCTTTCTTCATAAATTTCAGCCCAAAATGTATTTTGCTACTTTTTTTTGTAAACCTAACCCAAATCAGTGTATATTATTTAGTCTGTGTGAAAGGTATAGTCTGCCAACTATATTGGAATATATGCAGTATCTCACAAAAATGAGTACCCTCACATTGTTGTAAATATTTTATTACATCTTTTTATGTGACAACACTGAAGAAATTACACTTTGCTACAATGCAACGTAGTGAGTGTACAGCTTGTATAACAGTGTAAATTTGCTGTCCTCTCAAAATCACTCAACACACAGCCATTAATGTCTGAACCACTGGCAACAAAAGTGAGTACACCCCTAAGTGAAAATGTCCAAATTGGGCCAAATTTGCAATTTTTCCTATCCAATGTCATGTGACTCGTTAGTGTTACAGGATCTCAGGTGTGAATGGGGACCAGGTGTGTTAAATATGGTGTCATCACTCTCACTCTCTCATACTGGTCACTGGAAGTTCAACATGGCACCTCATGGCAAAGAACTCTCTGAGGATCTGAAAAAAATAATTGTTGCTCTACATAAAGATGGCATAGGCTATAAGAAGATTGCCAGGACCCTAAAACTGAGCTGCAGCATGATGGCCAAGACCATACAGTGGTTTAACAGGACAGGTTCCACTCAGAACAGGCTTCGCCATAGTCAACCAAAGAAGTTGAGTGCACATGCTCAGCGTCATATCCATATGTTCTCTTTGGGAAGTAGATGAATGAGTGCTGCCAGCATTACTTCAGAGGTTGAAGGGGTGTCAGTGCTCAGACTGCATCTAATTGGTCTGCATGGCTGTCATCCCAGAAGGAAGCCTCTTCTAAAAATGATGCACAAGAAAGCTTGCAAACAGTTTGCTGAAGACAAGAAGACTAAGGACATAGATTACTTAAACCGTGTCCTGTGGTCTGATGAGACCAAGATAAACTTATTTGGTTCAGATGGTTTCAAGCGCATGTGGGAGCAACCAGGTAGGGTGTCTTGCATACCGTTAAGCATGGTGGTGGGAGTGTCATGGTCTGTGACTGCATGAGTGCTGGCGACACTGGGGAGCTACAGTTCATTGAGGGAACCATGAATGCCAACATGTACTGTGACATACTGAAGCAGAACATGATCCCCTCTTATCAGAGACTGGGCCGCAGGGCAGTAGTCCAACATGATAACGACCCCAAACACACCTTCAAGACGATCACTGCCTTGTTAAAGAAGCTGAGGGTAAAGGTGATGGACTGGCCAAGCATCTCGCCAGACTTAAACCCTATTGAGCATCTGTGGGACATCCTCAAAGGGAAGGTGGAGTGCAAGGTCTCTAACATCCACCAACTCCGTGATTGTCATCATGGAGGAGTGGAAGAGTACTCCAGTGGCAACCTGTGAAGCTCTGGTGAACTCCATGCCCAAGAGGGTTAGATCCCTTTCACACTGGGGCGCGTTGCAGGCGCTACAGCGCTAAACATAGCACCTGCAAATCGCCCTGAAACAGCCGCTGCTGTATTTCCAGTGTGAAAGCCCGAGGGCTTTCACACTGGAGCGGTGCGCTTGCAGGACGGTAAAAAAACTCCTGCGAGCAGCATCTTTGGAGCGGTGAAGGAGCGGTGCTACAACACAGTGGCCAAGACCATACAGCAGTTTAACAGGACAGGTTCAACTCAGAACAGGCCTCGCCTTGGTCTACCAAAGAAGTTGAGTGCACGTGCTCAGCGTCATATCCAGAGGTTGTCTGCAATTGGTCTGCATGGCTGTCATCCCAGAAGGAAGCCTCTTCTAAAGATGATGCACAAGAAAGCATGCAAACAGTTGGCTGAAGACAAGCAGACTAAGGACATGGATTACTGGAACTGATCATGTCCTGTGGTCTGATGAGACCAAGATGAACTAATTTGGTTCAGATGGAGTCAAGCGTGTGTGGCAGCAACCAGGTGAGGAGTACAAAGACAAGTGTGTCTTGCCTACAGTCAAGCATGGTGGTGGAAATGTCATGGTCTGGGGCTGCATGAGTGCTGCCGGCAAGGGGGATCTATAGTTTATTGAGGGAACCATGAATGCCAAGATGTACTCTGACATACTGAAGCAGAGCAGTATTCCAACATTGACCACAAACACACATCTAAGACGACCACTGCCTTGCTAAAGAAGCTGAGGGTAAAGTTGATGGACTGGCCAAGCATGTCTCCAGACCTAAATGCTATTGAGCATCTGTGGGGCATCCTCAAACGGAAGGTGGGGATTGCAAGGTCTCTAACATCCACCAGCTCCGTGATGTTGTCATGGAGGAGTGGAAGAGGACTCCAGTGGCAACCTGTGAAGCTCTGGTTCACTCCATGCCCAAGAGGGTTAAGGCAGTGCTGGAAAATAATGGTGGCCACACAAAATATTAACACTTTGGACCCAATTTGGACATTTTCACTTAGGGGTGTACTTACTTTTGTTGCCAGTGGTTTAGACATTCATGGCTGTGTGTTGAGTTATTTTGAGGGAACAGCAGATGTCCACTGTTATACAAGTTGTACACTCACTACTTTACAATGTAGCAATGTAGCAATGTAGCAAATTGTAAATTCTTCATTGTTGTTCCATCAAAAGATTTAATAAAATATTTACAAAAATGTGAGATTGTGTACTCACTTTTGTAAGATACTGTGTATATGTATGTATATATATATATATATATATATATATATATATTGGAAAGTATATACAATATATTGGAAAATTGATCAGTCCTGATGTACTGACTAGGGATGAGCCGAACACACCCCCGGGTTCGGTTCGCACCAGAACCTTCGAACGGACCGAAAGTTCGTGCGAATTTTCGAACTCTATTCGTTACAATGGACGCGAACGTTCGAAATCAAAAGTGCTAATTATAAAGGCCAATATGCATGTTAATGTCATAAAACAGGTTTGGGGACCCGGGTCCTGCCCCAGGGGACATATATCAATGCAAAAAGAACTTTTAAAAACTAACGTTTTTTCGGGAGCAGTCATTTTAATGATGCATAAAGTGAAAAAAAAAAGTGAAATATTCCTTTAAATATGGTACCTGGGGGGTGTCTAAAGTATGCCTGTGAAGTGGCATGTGTTTACCGTGTTTAGAACTGTCCCTGCACAAAATGACATTTGTAAAGGAAAAAAGAAGCCATTTAAAACCGCTTGCGGCTTTAATGTCATGTCTTGTCCTGGCAATATGGCTGAAAATCCTTGAGAAAAATGGCATTGCCCCATTAGATGTTGGTGTAGCCACAACACTGTAAGCCCTCACAGTTACTCTTGGTGGGCGCAGGAATGGGCCCTGCTGTGAATTATTAGATCAAGATTTGTAATTACATGCCCCTGTTAAACAGGGGTTGAAAAATTGGGCCTTTGGTGGTGGACGGTGTTGCCACAAGACTGTAAGCCCTCACAGTTACTCTTGGTGGGTGCAGGAATGGGCCCTGCTGTGAATTATTAGATCAAGATTTGTAATTGCATGCCCCTGTTGAACAGGGCAGAAAAATTGGGCCTTTGGTGGTGGTGGTGGTGGTGGACGGTGTTGCCACAAGACTGTAAGCCCTCACAGTTACTCTTGGTGGGTGCAGGAATGGGCCCTGCTGAGAATTATTAGATCAATATTTGTAATTACACACCCCTGTTAAACAGGGGCTGAAAAATTGGGCCTTTGGTGGTGGACAGTGTTGCCACAAGACTGTAAGCCCTCACAGTTACTCTTGGTGGGCGCAGGAATGGGCCCTGCTGTGAACTATTAGATCAAGATTTGTAGATTTGTTAAACAGGGGCTGAAAAATTGTGCCTTAGGCACTGGTGCTGGTGCCACAACACTGCAACCCCTCACAGATACTGTACTCTGAGCACAGCAATGAGACCTGTTGTAAGGAATTGTAATTACATGCCCCTGTTAAACAGGGGCTGAAAAATTGGGCCTTAGCCACTGGTGTGGTGGCACCCAGAAACAAAAATGTTCTTCCAAGCTATCAAGGAATGGATCATTGGGGAGGAGGAAGAGGATAGTCAGTGAACATAACAGGACAGTCACTCAGCATCAGCATATGCAGTCTTGAAGGGATGTGACATTATAAATTATTCTGTTATATCCGCTTCAGGTGTCTGGTAGCTGGTGGTGATCCAAGACTGATTCATCTTTATGAAGGTCAGTCGATCAACCGAGTCGGTGGACAGGCGCACCCTGTGATCGGTGACAAATCCTTCAGCAGCACTGAATGTGCGTTCGGAAAGAACGCTGGATGCAGGACAGGCCAGTAGCTCAATTGCATACTGTGCAAGCTCTGGCCAGTGATCCATCCTCAAGACCCAGTAAGCCAGAGGATTTTCGGTGGGAAAGGTGTCCAAGTCTAACCTTGCCCCTAGGTATTCCTGCACCATATATATTAGACGCTGGCGATGGTTGCTGGAACCGATCATACCTTGGGGCTGCGGACTAAAAAATTGTTTGAACGCATCGGTCAGACGTCCACCTTCCCCACTGCTCCTTCTGCTACTGACCGAAGCCTCAGCAACTCGTCGTCCAGGACCAGGTGTTTGTAACCTCCCAGTCTCTGGGAACGCGTTGCACAGACCTTTCTGTAAGGCCTCCCTGAGATGTCTCATCCTCTGCTCCCTCTGCGACGGCAAGATAAGGTCCGCAACCTTACCCTTGTACCGTGGATCAAGGAGAGTGGCCAGCCAGTAATGGTACCTCTCCTTGATCCGAAGAACACGAGGATCCTTCCGCAGGCTTTGCAGGATCAGGGAGGCCATGCAACGTAGGTTAGCTGAGGCATTCGGTCCGGAGTCTTCTGGGTCACTGAGGACGACATGATCGCCAGCCACCTCCTCCCAGCCACGTACAAGTCCACTGGTTTGTTGGGACTGTACATCATCCCTAAAAGACTGCTGCTGCTGCTGCTGATGCTGAGTGCCAGGCTCCACCTCCATGCTCACACAATCCTCCTCCTCCTCATCCTCTTCCTGTGTGATGGGTGGGAGAGAACGAACACTGTCTGGATAAAGGGGGCCTTGAGAGGCAAAGAAGTCCTCCTCTTCCTGCCTCTGTTCTGCCTCAAGTGCCCTGTCCATTATCCCACGCAGTGTATGCTCCAACAGGTGGACAAGAGGTACAGTGTCACTGATGCATGCACTGTCACTGCTCACCATCCTCGTGTCCTCCTCAAATGGTGACAGGACAGTGCATGCATCCCTGATCATGCTCCACTGGCGTGGGGAAAAGAATCCAAGCTCCCCTGACCCTGTCCTGGTGCCGTAGTCACACAGGTACTCATTAATGGCCCTCTGCTGCGTGTGCAGTCGCTGCAGCATGGCCAACGTTGAGTTCCACCTGGTGGGCATGTCACATATAAGGCGGTTCTTGCGCAGGTTCAACTCCTTTTGCAGCTCAGCCAGCCGAGCACTGGCATTATACGATCGGCGGAAATGCACACAGACTTTCCTGGCCTGCCTCAGGACATCCTGTAAGCCTGGGTACCTGCCCAAGAACCGCTGCACCACCAGGTTGAGGACGTGAGCCATACAGGGCACATGGGTCAGCTGCCCCTGTCGCAGGGCAGAGAGGAGGTTGGTGCCATTGTCAGAAACCACCATTCCTGGCTTAAGCTGGCGTGGCATCAACCACCTCTCGGCCTGCCCCTGCAGAGCTGCCAGAACCTCTGCCCCAGTGTGGCTCCTGTCCCCCAAACACACCAGCGCAAGCACGGCATGGCATCTTTTTGTGTGCGTACTCGCGTAGCCCCTTGTACGCCTACGGAGCACTGCTGGTTCCAAGGACAGAGCACTCGAAGAGGCCATGGAGGAAGAAGAAGAGGAGGGGGTGGAGGAGAGAGGTGTGTCACAACCAGTAGTAGCATTTTGGAGGCATGGTGGCGGAACAACCTCCAACACTACTGCACCTTGTCCTGCATTCCTCCCAGCTGCCAATAGAGTGACCCAATGGGCCGTGAAAGACAGGTAAGTCCCTGTCCATGCCTGCTGGACCATGAGTCAGCGGTAATATGCACCTTACCGCTGACCGCCCTGTCCAGCGAGGCATGGACATTGCCTTCCACATGCCGGTAGAGAGCCGGAATCGCCTTCCGTGAGAAAAAGTGGCGTTTGGGAACCTGCCACTGAAGAACCGCACATTGAACAAACTCACGGAAGGGGGCCGAGTCTACCAACTGAAAAGGCAGCAGTTGAAGTGCTAGCAATTTAGCCAAGCTAGCATTCAACCACTGGGCATGTGGATGGCTGGGAGTAAACTTCTTTTGACGGTCCAGCAGCTGGGGCAGGGAAATTTGCCTTGTAGAATCGGACGTCGGTGTACTGCAAGTAATTGGCTGTGACACACCTAATTCTACACCTTCATTCCTCTCAGAGCAGCTTTCAGAGAGGACTGAAGATATAGTGGGGTTGGAGATCCCAGCTGATGAGGAGCAAGGAGAGGTCCGCTTTGTTCTTTGGTGTGGGTCTTTAATGTGCGCTTGCCAACGAGCTGCATGGCAAGTCGACATATGTCTGGTCATGCTTGTGGTGCCCAAGCGGCTGATGTTTTGGCCACGCGAGATACGCTTGAGACATATGTTGCAAATAGGAGTGGTGCGATCTGATGCACTCGTCTCAAAAAAGGCCCACACCAAAGAACTTTTGTGATAACGTGCAGAGGCAGCGCCCTGCACAGGCGGAGCTCTGCGGTGTGATTCAGTTGGTGTGCTGGCCTCTAGCTGGCCTCCGGAGGGCATCCTGCCTCGTTGGACATGTGCCGCCGCCTCCTCCTCCTCTTCTCTCCCTTCAGGCACCCACGTGGAGTCAGTGACCTCATCATACCCTTCCTCTTCACCACTGGAGCAAACCTGGCAGTAAGCTGCAGCTGGTGGAACATGACTGCCAGATTGCTGTCCTTGAGCATCCCCTCTCTCTGCGCGCACGCTACTGCCTTCCTCTAGCTGGGTATCATCATCCGAGCCTTCAAAACGTTGGGCATCCTCCTGGAGCATGTACCCAACACTGTGCTCAAACAGTTCGGGGGACTCCTCAGGAGGACATGGTGGGTCTAGGGAAGGGGTGCCTGATGATGCCATTGAGTACGCGTTGGCAGCTGCTCTGCCAGTACCCTGAGCCTGGGTGAGAGAGGATGAGGAGGATGAGGAGGGCTTGGTCATCCATTCTACCAAGCCTTCGGCATGATGCGGCTCAACATGTCCCGCTGCCGAAAACAAGGACAAGCGTGTCCCATGGCCACGTGCTGATGACGATGCACGACCACGTCCACGTCCACGACCAGCACTGTTGTCTCTAGAAAAAGAGCCTGCTTGCCCTGTGTTCTTGCCTCTGGACTGTCTGCCTCTCCTTGACGGTCTTCCAGGCATTGTAGTGGGTAGTGTATATTGTGCTGGAGTCACACAGCACACACACTAACTCCTGCAGATGGCTGCCTTAGATGACAGCAACAGGGCCTTACGGCAGATAGAGGCTGCCTTAGATGACAACAACTGGGCCTTATGGCAGATAGAGGCTGCCTTAGATGGCAACAACTGGGCCTTATGGCAGATAGAGAGGCTGAGGTGGTTTTATGTGTGCTGTACTAACAGAGCACACACACACACACGCTAGCTCCTGGAGATGCCTGGCTGCCTTTGATGACAACAACTGGGCCTTACGGCAAGTAGAGGCTGCCTTATATGACAACAACTGGGCCTTATAGCAGATAGAGAGGCTGAGGTGGTTTTATGTGTGATGTACTAACAGAGCACACACACACAAGCTAGCTCCTGGAGATGCCTGGCTGCCTTCGATGACAACAACTGGGCCTTACGGCAGATAGAGACTGCCTTATATGACAACAACAACTGGGCCTTATAGCAGATAGAGAGGCTGAGGTGGTTTTATGTGTGATGTACTAACAGAGCACACACACAAAAGCTAGCTCCTGGAGATGCCTGGCTGCCTTCGATGACAACAACTGGGCCTTACGGCAGATAGAGACTGCCTTATATGACAACAACAACTGGGCCTTATAGCAGATAGAGAGGCTGAGGTGGTTTTATGTGTGATGTACTAACAGAGCACACACACACACAAGCTAGCTCCTGGAGATGCCTGGCTGCCTTCGATGACAACAACTGGGCCTTATAGCAGATAGAGAGGCTGAGGTGGTTTTATGTGTGATTTACTAACAGAGCACACACACACAAGCTAGCTCCTGGAGATGCCTGGCTGCCTTCGATGACAACAACTGGGCCTTACGGCAGAAAGAGACTGCCTTATATGACAACAACAACTGGGCCTTATAGCAGATAGAGAGGCTGAGGTGGTTTTATGTGTGATGTACTAACAGAGCACACACACACACACACACAAGCTAGCTCCTGGAGATGCCTGGCTGCCTTCGATGACAACAACTGGGCCTTACGGCATATAGAGACTGCCTTATATGACAACAACAACTGGGCCTTATAGCAGATAGAGAGGCTGAGGTGGTTTTATGTGTGATGTACTAACAGAGCACACACACAAGCTAGCTCCTGGAGATGCCTGGCTGCCTTTGATGACAACAACTGGGCCTTATGGCAGATAGAGTGACTGAGGTGGTTTTATGTGTGCTGACAACACTAGCTGCTATAAATCCCTGCCTGCCTTAGATCACAATAGGACAGAAGGTGATAGTGCAATGCTGTACTAACAGCATAGGCAAGAAGGTGCTACTGCAATGCTGTACTAACAGCACGCACACACCAGACTAATCCCCAGAATCACAGCAGTTAGACTCAGCAGCAGATAATGTCACCACTCAGCAGCAGTGCAATCAGCAGAATGAATATATATTCTCTAATGATCAGTATTCACTTCAGTAGTAATGATAATGAATCAGCATCAGCATCAGCAGTCTGCCTATATCAGAATCAAAGCCGGAACACATGTGCACTAGGCCTACGGCGCGGCGGCCTTTTATACAGTGGGGCGTGTACTAAAGCCCCTGAGCTATAATTGGCTACAGGCGTCCTGCCTGTAGCCAATTATTGCTCTCCTCGCTGCCGGCGCTGTGATTGGCCAAGCATGCGGGGTCACAGTGCATGCTTGGCCAATCATCAGCCAGCAATGCACTGCGCCTGGCGCAATGCATTGCGGGCCGCTCGCATCACACGAATGTGATGCAAACGGCCCAAATAGTTCTGGGCTCGCCGAGAGGGCGAACGCCCGATGCTCGATTCGAACGTGGGTTGGAATCAAACACCGGGCCCATCCCTTTCTAATTCATTCATTAAAAATGCCAGGACAGTATAAATACCCCCCAAATGACCACTTTTTGGAAAGTAGACAGTCCAATAAGAGACATGGTGAGTTTTTTGAAGTTGTAATTTTTTGGAAAAGTAAGAAATTAAATAATAATTTTTCCACAAAGTTGTCATTTTAAAAAGTTATTTCTCAAACACAGCATAGGCATACTTCTATTTACACCCCAAAACACATTCTCTCATGTCTCCTGAGTATAGGATACTACATGTGTGAGACTATTTCACAGCCTAGATGCATAGAGGGGCCCAACGAGCACCTTCAAGCATTCTAGGAGCAAAAATTCGGCATTTCCTCTCATTTCAGGAAATTCATCTAATTTCCTGACTACCTATTGCATTTTTGGAGGTCCTGGAGCACCAGGGTAGTGAAAACACTCCCAAATTGACTACATTTTGAAAAGCAAACACACAAAGGTCGTTTTAATTGGCATTTTGAAGACTTAATTTTTGGAAAATGCAGAATGAAAATGAAAACTATTTTGTTACACAAAGTTGTCAATTTCATAAGATATTTCTCACACACATACTTAGAATTACACCCCAAAACACGTTCTACTACTAGTATGACAATACCACATGTGTGAGACTTTTTCACTTTTTGGACTGATTATATACCAGACATTATATCTTGTGTATATCACACAAATCAACCATTTGCATCAAAACCAATGTACTGTAAAGGTCGTCTCGATACCAGTGGTCAGGGAATATAGCTTAGTGTAGCGTCACCTATAGCAGCCCCTGTTCCTATAAGCCAAGCAAGACTAGCCTAGTGGTAAATTACTGCCCCCAGGAATGCCATATTCACTGGACAGGAAGTACAGGAGGCTGAAGAAAGGAAGAACAAAAGAGTCCATGTGGTTTGTGGAGTTGTTGTGGAAATTTTATGAAGATGTATTTTAATATGTATTGTCATAATGTCTCCCAGTGTTAGTTCTCCCGCAAACCGCTCTAAAGAGCTGACTGGGGCAGACTGACACTGGTTGAGATCCGTTAGGTAGTGGAAAACTTCCTGAGGTTGGAGAGAGGTGTTTGCGGAGTGAGGATATGTCTGCCGGGGAAAGGGCCCCTGTACGATGCACAGACGTCCGTCTGGGGGGGATGTGTTCGCTCTGCAAAGACATTATCAGTTTTGCGGATGTGCGCTCGTGTTACCCCTGTATGCCTGATCAACATATTTGAGGTGCCATGACATATACCTGCAGATAAGCTCCCATCAGCAGAAAGTTTAGTCATTGGTTGTTGTATAAACTCATATCCTGTGTTGACATTCACATCCTGTGTTGTTACATCCTGTGTTGTTACATCCTGTGTTGTCACATCCTGTGTTGTCACATCCTGTGGAGGAAGCGATTGGCTGTTGGAGCCAGGGCTTCCTGTTTGTGACTTCTTTTGTGTGTGTAAATAAAAGAGCCAGTGCACTGCTCAGCAGACATGGTCATGTCTGTTTACTGGGGAAATGCGGGAGACATGGGTTAAGTAACATGTATTATACCATTAGACTGAAAGGGCTCATGTTAGCACAGGTGAGATTGATTATAGCCAAATCTCCACCACAGAGTGCAGTTATCTGCAGAGGCTGGGGACCAGGGGACCTTAGTTGTCTCACAGAAGCAAAGTCAGTTGGGCATGCAGATGGGTCAGTTCAGGCCGCAGCAATAGACATGGTCAGCAATCAGGCAAAATATTGGTCTAGGCAAAGGGCAGAAACATGGTTTAATAAACAGGGTGAGGGTCAGTACAGGAGGAGGAGCGGGGGAAGATAGAGAGGAGGAAGATAGAGAAAGAAGCAGGGGAAGAACAAGATGGAGGAAGAAGAACACCGAAGGAAGACCAGAAGAAGATGGAAGAAGCGGGGAAAGAAGAAGACATTAATAAAGGAATTGTCAAAAACTGTCTATTGTCTTTTTTTAACATTTTTGACACTTTTTTGTGAAATGGTAGGGGTTCATTTGTACCCCATTACCAATTCACATGGGGGGCGGGATCTGGGGGCTTCCAGATTCTGATAAGCCCCCAGCCCGCAGACTCCCACAACCACGAGCAAGGGTTGTCGGGATGAGGCCCTTCTCTCCATCAACATGGGGACAAGGTGCTTTGTGGGGGCTACCCCAAAGCACCCTCCCAATGTTGAGGGCATGTGGCCTGGTACGGTTCAGGAGGGGGGGGGGCGCTCTCTCGTCTGCCAGGTTGCGTGCTCGGATAAGGGTCTGGTATAGATTTTTGGGGGGACCTCACCCCATTTTTTTTATTTTGGCGCGGGGTTCCCTTTAAAATCCATACCAGACCTGAAGGGTCTTTTATGTGTATTGCCGAGACCGACAATTCATTATAGCCACGAGTAGTTTTAAATTACTTTTTTTCCTTTAGAAATGCAATTTTGCTGTCAGACTGTACTAAATACGAGAAACATGCGCCCATTTACAGGCATACTATAGACACCCCCAGGTACGAAATTTAAAGGAATATTACACTTTTATTGTTTTATTGTTTCACTTTAAGCATTATTAAAATCACTGCTCCCGAAAAAACTTCAGTTTTAAAACTTTTTTTTTTGCATTGATACATGTCCCCTGGGGCAGGACCCAGGTCCCCAAACACTTTTTATGACAATAACTTGCATATTAACCTTTAAAATTATCACTTTTGATTTCTGCCATAGACTTTTAAAGGGTGTTCCGTGGCTTTCGAATTTGCCACGAACACCCCAAATTGTTCACTATTCGGCGAACAGGCGAACAGCCAATGTTCGAGTCAAACTCATGTTCGACCCAAACATAAAGCCCACCCCTAGTGGCAAATACTGAAAGAAATGGGAATACCAGACCACCCCACCTATCATCTGGAAAGTGTGCTGGATCAGTTCAGGATCAGGTAAGAAAAAGTTCTGGGAGGGAGCGGCAGCACAGAAGGTTTTTCATCTTAAGGCTTTACAACCACTTTAAGAAATTCAGTTTATGCGAATCATAGAGTCATCAAGTCCTTTATGCTAGTGATTATAGAGAACAAAGGTTTAGATTTCACTAGTAAGGGGGTACTTTGATCTACTTACTGTTAATACTGCCAAAATGGTACTTTGTGGTTTAGTAGCAATTAAAATAATCTAACCTGATGATTAGTAAAGAGCCATGAAACGCGTAGAGTTTTTTTTAGGGTGCCCTGACAGGGTCGGCGTTTCATTTATTTAATTTTATTGGCCTGTATATACTACTTATGTACCTAGATTTTATCAAGTACAATGTTATGTATTTGTGTGTGTACATGGAAGCTCTTTTGCATATGGTTTATCACCAGCTATTATGTATCTCTTTATGTATGCATTATGCATTATGCATTATGTATCTCTTGAATATGGAATGTTCAAATGTACCTGTATTTGATCAATAAAATATATTTTTATACTTTATGCAATATTTTTCTGTAGTGACATCCCTCATTTAAAGTCCCACTATTTTTCTCCATTCTGTTTTTATAGAAATTTAAATATGTTGAATGAAAGATTGTGCGCCTGTGCTATGGCAATCTCTTCTCTAAAGAGAAAGCCCAGCACTGGTTGCTTATTTTCTATTTGCAGAGCAGTGGGGGAAGGGTTTGTGTCCCAGCTTTGACTTAGCTGACTGTGTGTGTAATTTGAGCTATTGCCAGGGATGTCAATTTACAACACAGGCAGTTTACAGAAAACCAGCCTGATAAAAAAAAAGCTTAAGTAGATTAGAGCCTTTAGCTGCTGTGTTAAATATGAATTATGCATAAGCAAAATGTCATAATTACTTGATTACAAATTAAAAATTTGTTTTAAAATATAGAAATATTTTTAATTAAACATGGACTGTAGATAGATAAATAGAGAGATATATGTTTATAATGTATATAATCACAGTATATAAAATGTGTTCTTACCGTGAACATACAGTGAAGTTGTGATAAATAGATGTGGTAAATCCTACTGGTATTCATATGGTTTAGAGAAGACAATTTGCATTTGCCTTAAAGTGATTGTTAAGGCTCGATTTATTTTTATTTAAAGTTCAGCTTATTTTGCACAGAGTGGCCCCGATCCACCTGTTCTGGGGTCCCTTGGCGGCTCCTCCCCGCATCAGATAACCCCCTAGGAGAAGCGCTCACCCGGGGGTTACCTTGCGGGCGCGCTCCTCAATCCAGCATTTGGCGTCCATAGACACGAATGCCGGACTTGGCCACGCCCCCTGGCACCCTGGTCATTGGATATGATTGACAGCAGTGGGAGCCAATGGGTGTGCAATTTTTTTTTACAAGTAATGGCGGCGATCAGCGATTTTTATCGTGACTGCGACATTATGGTAGACACATCGGACACTTTTAGCACTATTTTGGGACCATTAACCTTTATACAGTAATCAGTGCGATTAAAAATGCATTGATTACTGTGTAAATGTGACTGATAGTGAAGGGGTTAACACTAGGTGGCACTGTAGGGGTTAAGTGTGTCCTAGGGAGTGATTCTAACTGTGCGGGGAGGGGCTATGTGGATGGATGAACATAGTGACATGGTGACTTGGAATATATAATTTGTGTAGACAAGATTTGCCGATTGACGATCCACCACCAATAGTTATAAGGCTTACCAGATGGATTGAACCCAAACAGGCATACGCCTAATGAGTCAATCGAGCTTGTGGTGTGATATACCAAGGAGAACCAGCATCAACATAAACGACCTCCGGTTGGGGATATAAACTCCTGTGGTCCTTCACAGCAATACTTCTAATGAATAACCCTCCGAAGGGGTAATGACCGGGGGCCAGATGAGTGATCTCTCCCGTATGGTATGGTTTATAGGAAGAAGAGGAGAGAGGCCACATAGTGTAATTCCATTTCAGTAAAAAGGTATTTATTATGTAAAAAGGAACACTCACATTTGTGAAGATAAAAAAGTGCTTGATATAAAATATGGATTGTGACACAGTGGCATCAGCACAGCCTGCCCCAGCGCGTTTCGTCTAATAAGACATCATCTGATGGACATCGAGTCTCCCCCGACCCGTGGGCATGCAGCTATGCCTGCAACTGCGTCTGTGTGAGCCGCCCTACAACTACCACAGGAGAGCCTACCTGACCCCGTATAACGGCGGCGGCTGGTCGGCAAGTGGTTAAAGTACTACCACTGTGCAGGGAACAAGTATCTTTGGTTGCTAGGATACAAGTGGCTGCCTGCCTCATAGCAACAGAGAATTCTATGCAGGACAGCCAGTCATGTTCTAGCAACCATTGAAATCATCAGGTGTTGGGATGATGGAGTTCCCACCAAAATGTTTGCCAGGTGTCTGGAATGGATTTTAAATGGGGTTTCCCCATGCAAAAAAAACTTCAAAAATGTGTGCCCCCCCCCCCCCCCCAAAATCCCATGCCTTTTTTTGCATGGGTTTCTTCCTACAATCTATAGCAAACCCTCATCTAGGATAAGGAGCTGGTATGAACATGGAAGGGAATCCTTAGCTTCTTAGTTTACAAAAAGAACAAAGCAGCTGGGAAATATCATTTAGTGGATAGCATTTTTAAAAAAAATTATTTTCATAAATGTCACTTCTTCCTGCGTACATTCTACAGAAGTGCCACTTCACATCCCCTAAAGTCCCGTTCACATGGGCCGAATGCTAGGCGAGTTCAATAAAAACGGGCCAGTTCAAAAGAACTGTGTGTATGGCAGCCAATCCAACTGAAGTTGGCCATTCTGTCGGAAGAGCATGCTAGAAAACCAGCCGACCGGCTCCCGATCAGCAATCTCAGCCAGAACACTGATCGGAGTGTTCTGGTGGGGGGAGCTGCCCTCCCTATCAGAACACAACAGCTCTGTGGGGGAGATCATGGGCGTAACTATAGGGGGTGCAGCAGTCGCGAGTGCAACCGGGCCCTGTGCTGCAAGGGGCCCATGCCGCCCCCTCTGATATCTCACCAAAGTCCCCCAACGGGAATCCTAAAAAATTGTAAAAAATAATAGAAAAAAAAAATGCTGATACCAGTGGTGGAACTACAGGGCACACAAAAGTCTTACCTGTGACCGAGCCCTGGAGTTCCACCACCAGACTCGGAGGGAAGGGCCTCAGCTGGGGTTCAGGGGGGCCCTTCATGGTTTCTTGCATCGGGGCCCTGAAGGTTCTAGTTACACCACTGGGGGAGAACGCTGTACTAATGCTGGATCGTTAGTAGTAGTACACCGGCTCCGACTCGAGCTGACAGGTTTTCTTCATTCAAACGTACGTTATTCATGAACGTAAAAAAAATTATAGTTTGTACCAGGCTTAGGCATGTCATTTAAAAGAATTGTGTATTTTTTGGTTTCCAATTATTTTTATTGAGTAAAATACAAGGAATAAAAGTTGTGACCGCAGGCAGGTAAAATCGCCTGGTTGCATCCAGGATGGCAGGTATGTGTGTCCTAGATTCAGGCTCTATTCAGATTACACACGGTACAAAAATCAGAAGGGGGTTGTCGTTTGACAGGCTGTTGTCCGAAGTTCTTACTGTTAGTACACTTCTTTCAACAATTGTTTTCCAATTTTCGGCCAACAAATGTTGGATGACAGTCTACAAAATTTTTGTCAAACGACAGCTCCACGTCAGATTTTTGTATGGGCAGTACACAAATCGGTCACACAAAAGTCTAAAGTACAAACACGCATGCTTGGAATCAATGCTCACCAAACACGAAATTAGAAGAAGGGGCCCAAAGGGTGGCACTCAAGCGTTGAAATTCCTCGTAGTACATCACTACGTTTGTGTTAGACATGTGCAATTCGTTTTTAGTTTTTTTTCGTTTTTCGTTTTTTTTCGTTATTTTCGTTCGTTCGTTTTCGTACGAATGAACGAATCGTTCGAATTGAACGAATCCGATTAACGAATCGTTTGAATTGAACGAATCCGAAAAACAACGAAAATCCGAAAAAACCTAATTAGAAGCAACGAATGTACGAATGAAGAAAATGCGAAAAACGAAAACAGGAACAACGAAAATGAACGAAAAAATCGTACATTCGTAACTTTTTTTTTTTTTTGTGGAATTGGTAATTTTCCGTGTCCCTTACAATGGTGCTGCTTAACGTGCTTCGAATAGATTGAACGAAAAAATTCGTACATTCGTAACTTTTTTTTTTTTTTTTTCGAATCGTAATTTTCCGTGTCTCTTACAATGGCGTTGCTTAACGTGCTTCGAATGGATTGAACAAAAAAATTCGTACATTCGTAACTTTTTTTTTTTTAACTTTTTTTTTCGATTCGTAACTTTTTTTTTTTTCCGATTCGTATCTTTTTTTTTCGATTCGTAATTTTCCGTGTCTCTTAAAATGTAATAATAGCATACACATTACATAAAATTATGAATTATGCTCCGATTACGAATCTACGAATGTTACGAATGTACGAATAAATACGAATGCGTCCGAATTTCGAATAAACGAATAAACGAAAATTAAACTAACAAAAAAACGAATAAACGAAAAAATAACTCTTACGAATGTACGAATCGTTACGAATACGAACACCGACGACTTACGAATTTACGAATCGTTACGAATCAACGGAAACAAAAAAAACGAAAATAAACAAAATTTTTTCGGAAACGAAAATAGACAAATTTTTTTGTTGTGCACGTGTCTAGTTTGTGTTTGTGACACGACAAGATCCTGGCGCATGCCCTTTTTGTAAAAACCAGACTGTTGGTTGTCCAACAATCGTACCGTGTGTAAGAGGCTTAATTCCACTAGGGGGAAGTGTAGAGAGTCCTTTAGTGGTGAGGTAATGAGCCAGCTGAAGCAAGTTGACTCATTAGGGCCTCTACAAAAGTCCCCAGCCTCTGCTTAGGGAATTGCTCCATCCTGGAACCAGTTCTGTGTAGACTGGGAAGCTTGATACCTGTCCTGTCTAAAACAGGGAGATCGGTGCTGGGGGCAGCACAAGGCTGCACCTAGTTGATAGATAGGGAACCTGCATGTGTAGTAGGTGGCCAAGTTGGCAAGGATTTATTTTCTTTTTGTTTTGCTGTTATTTTTTCACTGTATATAGTCTAAATTAACCACACCTTGGTTTTTCACCTTTGCTGTTTGCTGTACCTACTTTTTGTGTAGTGAACTCATCCAGGGGCTCACGCACACCCGCTGCCAAGCTAACCCCCTCACAGTTGGTGGAGGAAGCCAGGGGCAGTTTTTTTAAATAAATAAATGGAAGAGTTGCTGAGACAGCTTGTTGTGGCAAATGCCAATCAACAACAAGCAAACCTCAAGCAAAGGCGTTGAATTGAACAAGTGCAGCGGAGTCTGGAAGCTCAGCAGTAGGGATGAGCCCGATGTTCAAGTCGAACATAAGTTTGGCTCAAACATCAGGTGTTCGCCGAATTTAGAATATTATGGGGCAGTCGCAGGAAATTCGAGCGACCGCGGAACGCCCCATAATGAATGGCGAGTCCGTCAATGCACTGCGAGATCGCAGTGCATTGACGGCTGCTGATTGGCCAGAGCATGCACCTGACCCACATGCTTTGGCCAATCACAGTGCGCTCTTCTGTGAGAGGCATGATTAGCCAAAAGCAGGGTGCCATTGGCCAATCATGGCTCAGGGGGCTGAGTCCACGCCCCACACTATGTTAGGCTGCTTACATAGCAGCCATACATAGTTTTATTAATGAGAGCAGCAAAAATACATTTGTAAAGGAAAAAAATGTAATTCAAAACTGCTCGCGGCTGTAATCTATTGCCGGATCCCGGCAATATACATAAAAATCATTTAAAAAATGGCATGGGTTCCCTCCAGTCCACTACCAGGCCCTTTGGGTCTGGTATGGATATTAAGAGTAACCCGGCGCCAATATTTAAAAAAAAAAATGGTGTGGGGGCCCCCCCCAAAATCCATACTAGGCCCTTTAGGTCTGGTATGGATTTTAAGGAGAAACCCACAAAAAAAAAAAAAAAAAGACTAAAATCTATACCAAACCCTTATCCCAGAATGCAACCTGGCAGGCCGCAGGAAAAGGGGGGGGGAGAGAGAGCACCCCCACCCTCCTGAACCATACCATGCTACATGCCCTCAACATGGGGAGGGTGTTTTGGGGTCCCCCCCAAACCACCTTGTCCCCATGTTGATGGGGACAAGGGCCTCTTCCCCACAACTCTTGCCCAGTGGTTGTGGGGATCTGCGGGCAGGGGGCTTATCGGAATCTGTAAGCCCCCTTTAATAAGGGGACCCCCAGATCCCGCTCCCCCATGTAAATGGGTATCGGGTACATTATACCCATACACATTCACCAAAAAAAGTGTCAAAAAAGGAAAATGACAGGAGACTGTTTGGGATAAGTCCTTTATTAAAAAAAATAAAAAAGTCCCACAATGTCCATCCATTTTCGATCACCTACGGACTGAGAGAAAACAAAAAATGGAAGAACTCCTCCTCGATGGGAGGAGTCCCCACGACTGCAGCCTTCTTGCTTTGACAGCTGTTATATAGCTGAGGGCGGGGCCACCCAGTGACGTCACATGAAGGGGCGGGGTCAACCATTTACATCACAAGGTGGCCCCGCTCTCAGCTATATAACAGCTGTCGACGCAAAAAGGTTGCATTTGTGGGACACCTCCCATTGGTGGGAGGCAGAATTTTTCTGTTTTTCTTTTTTTCTTCTCAGCCCCTGGAGAGAAGATGAATGGACTTTTTTTTTTTAATAAAGGAATTGTCCCAAACTGTCTACTGTCATTTTAACTTTTTTGACACTTTTTTTTGGTAAATGTGTAGGGGTACAATGTATCCAATACCCATTCACATAGGGGGGCAGGATCTGGGGGTCCCCTTGTTAAAGGGGATTCTAGATTCCAATAAGCCCCCCACCTGCAGACCCCCACAACCACCGGGCAAGGGTTGTGGAGGCCCTTGTCCCCATCAACATAGGGACAAGGTGTTTTGGGGGGACCCCAAAACACCCTCCCGATGTTGAGGGCATGTGGCCTGGTATGGTTCAGGAGGGGGGCCGCTGTCTCACACCCCTTTTCCTGCAGCCTACCAGGTTGCGTGTTCAGATAAGGGTCTGGTAGAGATATTGGGAGGGACACCCACGTAATTTTTTTTATTTTGGCTCGGGGTTCCCCTTAATATCTATATCAGATCAGAAGGGACTGGTATCGATTTTGGGGGGACCCCCACAGGGGGGGTGTTTGGCTCATCCCTACTCAGCAGCAATCTCCCCAGCAGAGTCTGGAAGCTCAGCAACAAGCCCCAGCAGCAATCTGAGGCTTGCTTCATAGACCTGTTGCAGAAGCAAGAGCAACAGTGGAGACATTAATGCAGCAACATCCGCAGACCAGTGAGGCAAGTGATTCCACTAATACCGCATAATTTTGAGTGAGCCGTTTACTGCCAAGAATTACTGGAGAGGATGACCCTTATGCGGTGTACATACGATCGGAATTTCCGATGGAAACAGTCCGATGTGAGCTTTTCATCGGATTTTCCGACCGTGTGTATGGCCAACGGTCTTTTTCTGTCGGAATTTCCGACGGACTTTGAATTGAGAACCTGTTCTCAATTTTTCCGACGGAAAACCTTTCTATCGGATTTTCCGATCGTGTGTATGCAATTCCGACACGCAAAATTCCGACACATGCTCGGAAACAATTCGACGCATGCTCGGAAGCATTAAACTTCCCTTTTATAGTGCTGTCGAACGTGTTTTATGCCGCTGTGTTATTGACCGTCGGAATTTGGTGTGATCGTGTGTAGGCAACACAGCTTGAGCGGAATTCCGTCGTAAAAACCATCAGAGTTTTTTCCAACGAGAATTCCGATCGTGTGTACGCGGCATTAGGTGTTTTTGACCACATTTGAAAGGACTGCTGAAAGGGAAAAGTAGCCTAAGGAGCAGTGGGCTAGACAGGTGGCCCCACTATTATCTGGTGAATCGCAGAAAGCTTATCATGACCTAGAGCCTTACCAAGCAAAAGATTATGTTGTGCTACAAACAGAAATATTGGCACGGCCACGTGTCAACCTGGCCGTCCGGGCTCAGCGTGTGCATAACTGGACTTTCCTGCTTAGAAAACTCCCTAGGTCTCAAATGTATGATCTCATTCACCTGAGCAGGAAGTGGCTGCAGCCAGAGACTTTGACCACACCAAAGATTGTGGAACATGTGTGTGGATGAACCGATGCAATGTGATTTTTTTAAGGGACAGACGCTGTTTGCGACAGTTGCATGCATTGCCATTCGAGGAACTGAGAAACATTTATGCAAGATGTATATTAATGGTAGAAATGTTGTTGTGTCTCTGGATTCAGGTAGCCTGGTAACATTGGAAAAAGCTGAATTAGTTACTACAGAGTTCTCTGGGAATAACAAGGTGGATGGTATTTGTGTGCATGGGGACACCCAAGAGTATCCTGTGGCTACAGTGTTTTTGAGACCCCCAGAGCTAACCAATGTCATGGTTAGTGTCTCTGTCAGTAACTTGGTAGGAGGCCGAGATGCTGGGAGGGCTCCCCTTGCGGCCGAGCGCAGCACACCACTGAAAGTGGAACAGCAGGTGTGGTGCCCACAGAAGCACGGGTGCCGGAGACAGGCGTGCTTGGAAGGTCCAGGAGTCCAGTGGAAGAACTGAATAGCGGAGCCGGGTGCCAGGCCAGGGGTCATTCACAGAGAGACAGTCCAGGATCAGAATGACCTAAGATAAGCTGCGTCTTAGTACAGGGAGCAGGATAAGCAGAGTCAAATAGCCAGGCCGGGGTCAGATGCTGGGAGCAGGCAGGAAGAAGTCAGGTGCAAGCCAAAGGGTCAAGCCAGAGGATCAGGAAGAGCAGGTCAAAACAAGCCGGGTCGGTACACAGGAGATCAGATCAGCAGATAATACAGGACACAGGAACACAGGGAGAGCTGAAGACAAACCAGCAACTGCAGACACTAGCAGACTTCCTTATATAGGCCCATGTGACCTGCTGGCAGGGATACTGGGTCCTAAACTCCTTCTCCTGACAGAGATTCTGGGTCTTAAAGCCCTTCTCCTTCTGTTGATTGCCCATTTGGGCCATTTTCTCAGGGTATTTAGCCCAAAACTCTCGGAGGAATCTAGGGGCATGTACATTGGCCTCGGGTTCCCAGGAGCTCTCCTCGGGTGGATATCCTTTCCATTTAATTAAGAACTGAATTGTCCTACCTCTCCGTCGACAGTCAAGGATGGATTCCACTTCAAATTCAGTCTCGTCTCCTACCAGAACTGGAGGCGGGGGTACTTCTTCTCTCCCTGGAAAAGAACTAGAAATGGCATGTTTAAGTAGTGCAACATGAAATACAGGGTGGATCTTATAAGATTCAGGTAAGGCAAGTTCGAAGGCTACTGGATTTATTTTGCGTTTAATTTCAAAAGGCCCAACAAACTTTGGCCCCAACTTTCGGGATGGACATGGCAGTTTGAGGTTTGCAGATGAGAGCCACACTTTGTCCCCCACTTCAAAGGCAGGGTTTCCTCTTCTTTTCTTGTCATATTGTTTCTTATACCCTTCTTGGGCTTTCCGCATTGTATCCTGGAGAATTTGATAATTGGTTTGAATGAAATTTATTCTGTCCTGAACTGCCGGAACTGAAGATTCGGGAATGATATTGGGTAGAAATGAGGGATGGTAGCCATAATTCGCCCAGAAGGGCGACTGGTTGGTAGCAGCGTGCACAGAGTTATTGTATGCGAATTCCGCACAGGGCAATAATGAAATCCAATCGTCCTGAGAAAAGGAACAAAAACATCTTAGATACTGTTCTAGCGTTTGGTTAGTCCTTTCCGTTTGACCATTGCTCTGGGGATGGTAGGCTGTGGAAAAACATGTTTCAATTGACAGCAATTTGCAAAGGTTCCTCCAGAACCTAGAGGTGAATTGAACACCTCTATCTGACACAATGCTGTCTGGTACACCATGCAATCTGACTATTTCTTTGATGAAAGTTTTTGCTGTGTCCATGGCGGAAGGTGTGCCCATCATTGGCAAGAAGTGTGCCATCTTGGATAGTCGGTCTACTACTACCAAGATGGTTGTGAATTCTTCTGAGGGGGGTAAATCCACGATAAAGTCTAATGAAATGTTCTTCCAAGGCTGTTCCGGGACTGGCAGAGGCCTTAACAGGCCCCAGGATTTAGCGTTGGACCCCTTATTCCGCTGGCATGTTGTGCAAGAATTGACATACTCCTTACAATCGGATCTCAGAGTGGGCCACCATAAAGACCGTTGGACCAGTTCGGTCGTTTTTTTTCGGACCCCAAAGTGGCCAGCCAATTGGTGGTCATGAAAAGTTCTTAAAACCTGAAGATAGGTGCAGAGGTAAAGAGGAGCTTCAGTTGATCAAAGGCAGTTTGTGCTTCTACGGACCACTGGAATCTGGTATGTTGGCGGGTTAACTGGGTGATAGGCACTACAATGCTAGAGAAGTTTTTTATAAATCTCCTGTAGAAATTTGCGAAGCCGATGAACCTCTGAACACCCTTCTTATCAGATGGAGCCGGCCACTCAAGGATAGCCTTCACCTTTTGAGGATCCATAGCTACCCCATTAGTGGTGATGATGAGTCCAAGGAATTGGATTGTCGTCTTCTCAAAGTCGCATTTCTCGGCTTTTACATACAATCCATGTGTTCTGAGGATGCCCAGAACTTTTTTTACATGCGTTCTGTGAAGCTCCAGAGTAGCTGAGAATATGAGAATATCGTCGAGGTAGACGATAACGAAGTGGTCCAAGTACTGCCGAAAAATATCATTTATAAAATGTTGGAATGTGGCCGGGGCGTTGCATAGTCCAAATGGCATTACTAAGTATTCAAAATGCCCGAATCTTGTTCTGAATGCTGTTTTCCACTCATCCCCCTCTCGGATACGGACAAGATTGTAAGCTCCACGTAGGTCTAGTTTGGTGAAAATGTGGGCTGTACGAAACCTCTGGAAGAGTTCGGGGATGAGGGGGAGCGGATAGCGATTTTTTGAGAGTAATTTTGTTTAAGTCCCTGTAGTCCACACATGGCCTCAAGGTCTTATCTTTTTTTTCAACAAAGAAAATGCCGGCACCGGCGGGAGAAGAGGAAGGGCGGATAAATCCCTTTTCAAGGTTTTCATCAACATAATGCCTCAAAGTTTCAAGTTCCGTCTCGGAAAGAGGAAAAATACGGCCAAAAGGAATCTCAGCCCCCGGTAGCAAGTCAATGGGGCAATCGTAGGGACGATGCGGGGGTAGGGTATCTGCCGCCTTCTTGTCAAAAACATCTTGGAATTCATGATAGGCTGCTGGTATATTGGAACCCACACTGGGTGTTGGTAGGACAGACAGACAACTAGAAAAGTCCTTGGATTCAGGAGAAAGACAATGCTGTCGGCAGTAGGAAGAAGTGAAGAGAACTTCCCTCTTGGACCAATCAATCTGAGGGTTGTGCGCCTGTAGCCATGGAATTCCCAGGATCACAGGGAATATAGGGGAGCTCAGGACGTCAAAACGTAGAAATTCCTGATGATTAGAATTGATGGAGGTGAAGATAGGTGCCGTTTCTTGGGTGACATGCCCGGAACTAGGCATTGAGCCATCGGCCAGATGGACGGTCAGTCTTTGCCTTTTGTGATGAAGAGGGATAGCGAGTCTCTTTGCCAAGGTCAGATCCAAGAAACAGCTGCATGCCCCGGAATCCAGTATTGCTTGGAGATGAACTTCCTCTCCTGCCACCAGTAACGTGACAGGAAGACTGATATGGGTTGGAGAAGACCGGGATACCTGGAAATTGACCGGAGTGTGGGGAACTGATTTCCTGGGTCTTACAGGGCAAAAGGTTATGTAATGTCCTGTTCCCCCACAATAGAAGCAAAGGTTCGCCTGTCGGCGATGAAGTCTCTCCTCTGAAGTTAATGTTGGATGGGCCAGGCCAAGCTGCATGGGGTTGGATGTAGGCGGGATTTCGGGCTGCCGAAAGGTTTGGATACGCTCAGACCGGCGTTCCCGTAAGCGCCTATCGAGTTGAATGGTCAGTAGGATGAGACCTTCTAGTGTTGAGGGGGTCTCAATTCTGGACAGTTCATCCTTGAGGGATTCGGACAGCCCCAGCTGATACTGATAACGTAACGCTGCCTCGTTCCAACCTGAGTCTGAGGACCAGGTACGGAATTCCACGGTGTAATCTTCTGCAGGGCGCTGACCCTGCCGTAAGGTATGCAGAGCAGCTTCAGCGGTGGCCACCCGCAGGGGGTCATCATATAATTGGGCCATGGTTTCAAAGAACTGGTCCACAGAGTTGATGAGAGGACTCTCCCGCTCCAATAAGCCATGAGCCCATACTTGGGGTTCATCGGTCAACAAAGAAATAATGAATCCCACCTTCACTGTTTCAGTGGAAAAAGTCCGTGGTTGCAGGGCCAAGTATAGGTAACAGGCATTCTTAAAAGCTCTGAATTTCCTCCGATCACCGGAGAAGCGTTCTGGTGTTGGTACTCGTGGTTCCGGAGGGGGCATCACCACAGTAGGGGTAACTACCAGAGGGTTGGCTGAAGACGACCCTTGATCTGTGGTGGTAGGTGTTGCATGCAGGTGCTGCAGGCGGTCCTCTAACTGAAAGTACCCTTCCTGGAGTTTTTGGATGACCTGAGTGAGGGCCGTGATCTGTAGACTTGCGGCTTCCAGCGGGGAGACACCTCCGTCGGCCTCTGACATGGCTGGTTTGTACTGTCAGTAACTTGGTAGGAGGCCGAGATGCTGGGAGGGCTCCCCTTGCGGCCGAGCGCAGCACACCACTGAAAGTGGAACAGCAGGTGTGGTGCCACAGAAGCACGGGTGCCGGAGACAGGCGTGCTTGGAAGGTCCAGGAGTCCAGTGGAAGAACTGAATAGCGGAGCCGGGTGCCAGGCCAGGGGTCATTCACAGTGAGACAGTCCAGGATCAGAATGACCTACGATAGGGAGAGGACAGAACCCCCCACCACCCAGAGGATCAGGAAGAGCAGGTCAAAACAAGCCGGGTCGGTACACAGGAGATCAGATCAGCAGATAATACAGGACACAGGAACACAGGGAGAGCTGAAGACAAACCAGCAACTGCAGACACTAGCAGACTTCCTTATATAGGCCCATGTGACCTGCTGGCAGGGAGACTCGAGAAACTTGGAAGGAGCCAATATCCTCAGAAGAAAACATGCCGTCTGTTGAGTTTTCTGATCTAGAGGTTCACAGGGAAAATTTTGCCACAGAACAGTTAACTGACCCCACACTGATAAAAGCATGGGAAAATGTGGTAAGAGTAGATGGTGAACTAGTAAACCCAGATAAGACTTGCGCTTACCCGTACTTCATTGTGGAAAGGGATCTATTGTATCGAATTGCTCAAAGGGCACGAGAAACCATTAAGCAACTTCTGGTGCCCAAAAATTACAGGAAGTTGGTGTTGGAGTTAATTTGTCAGAAAAAAACAGAGAGAGAGTATTGCAGAGATTCTATTGGCCTGGGGTCTTGAAGGAAATAGAAAATTGTGCCACATTTCCGTAACCCGCGGGTACCTCTTCCCATCATTGAGGTCCCCTTTGAGAAGATCGAAATGGATTTGGTAGGTCCAATAATGAAGTCTGCTAGGGGTCATCAGTACATTTTGGTTATACTGGACTATGCCACCCGCTATCCAGAATCGATTCCTCTCTGAAATACCTCTACCAAGACAATAGTCAAAGAGCTATTTCTTGTTTTCAGCCACGTTGGAATTTGTAAGAAACTGTTTACGAACCAAGGTACACACTTTATGTCCCGGGTTATGAAAGGGCTATGCAAGTTATTCAAAGTGACACAATTGACATCCGTGTATCACCCCCAAACAGACGGATTAGTTGAAAGCTTCAACAAAATCCTAAAGCAAATGTTAAAGAAGGTGGTGGATAGAGATGGTAAGGGTTGGGACTGTCTAATACCCTATTTAATGTTTGCCATCAGGGAGGTACCACAATCCTCTATGGGTTTTTCACCCCTTGAGTTACTCTATGGGAGACACCCAAGAGGACTGTTGGACATCGCCAAGGAAACTTGGCAAAGTGAGAGTTCTCCCCCCAGGAGTGAGATTGAGCATGTCTCCCAGATGCAAGATAGAATTGCACAAGTAATGCCAATCGTAAAAGAATATTTAGCCCAAGTGCAGTTAGCACAGCAGAGGGTGTACAATCGGGGGCCCAGACCTGTCCCTTTTCCCCCGGGGATAGGGTACTGGTACTAATCCCTACGGTTTAAAGCAAATTCCTGGCCATGTGGCAGGGCCCATACAAGATAATTGAAAAAGTGAGTGAGGTGATCTACAGGGTCAGACAACCAGAATGCAAAAGCCAGAACAGATATATCACATTAAACTGTTGAAAGCCTGGAGGGATAGGGAATCCCTAGGCGCACTGACTCAATCTGACTGCTTGGTTCCTGAGGTTGGAATAGCAATCACTTATCGAAACCCCAACAACAGAAAGTTAAAGCGTTTGTGCTCCACAACAAAGAGGTTTTCTCTGAGCTGTCAGGACCAACATTTGGGGTAGAGCATGACATTATCACCCCGCCAGGTGAAAGGGTAAAACGAAAGCCCTATCGAATAGCAGAGGCTCCACGGGAGGCAATACGTGGGGAAGTACAAAGTATGTTTGAATTGGGTGTGATAGTCCCAGAGTGACTGGTCCAGTCCTATCGTGTTAGTGCCCAAACCTTATGGGAGCTGGCAATTTTTTAACGATTTTCGACAGTTGAATAAAGTTACAAAATTTGACACCTTTTTCATGCCACATTGTCAGAAACCGTGAATCAGACTTAGACAGAAGTACAGTTAAATCACAGTTAAAAAAGGGTAAACAGAGTAAAAGTAGTCAAAACATAGCCAGAGGTCAGGAACCGGAATGGATAGTCAGGCAAGCCAAAACATCAGGGAGCCAGAGATGAGTGTAGTAGAACAGCAAGCAGGATCTGGAGCCAGAAGGAATGTCAGCCAAGCAAGTCTTTAACAGGAACACAGGAGAGCGTCTCTAGAGATGTGACCAAGGCGAAGGCAGAGATCATCTGGACTGGACTGGATGGCTTAAGTAGGCAGGACTGACGAGCAGGATGCTATCAACAGGTGAGTCACTGTGGAGAGATAGGAGCTGGCAAGCAGCCGACAGCTGAGTGGCCAGCTTTGAGAAGGAAGGGCTGATCCCAGCCCTGACACATGTATAGATGAGTTGATCTACCGACTAGGAGCAGCTCTGTACATGACAACGCTGAATCTGACCAAAGGGTTTTGGCAGATTCCCCTAGTTGAGTTGGCAAAGGAGAAAACTGCATTTGTAACTGGGGCATTCCAGTATAGAAGAATGCCTTTTGGGTTAAAGAATGTGTCGGTAACATTTCAGCAGAAAATGGACAAGATTCTGTGGCCCCATCAGAAGTTTGCTGCAGCTTACCTGGACGATGTGATTGTCCAAAGTACAGATTGGGCCTCATATCTGCAAAAAGAGCAAGTCGTGTTAGATTCCATACGGGAATCTGGGTTTACGGCCAATCCAAAGAAGTGTACCATTGGACAGGAAGAGGCCAGATATGTTGGGTACACTATTGGGAGGAGAGTGATAAAACCCCAAGCCAACAAAGTTGAGGCCATAAACAGTTGGCTGCGTCCCAACAGCAAGAAGCCGGTAAAAGCATTTCTAGGAATTGCTGGCTACTAACTGCGATTTATTCCCCATTTTGCTTCTCAGGCTGTGCCTCTAACCAACCTGACAAAAGGGAAAGGGTCTGTCATGGTTAAATGGACTCCGGAGGCTGAAGCAGCATTTCAGTCTTTATGTAGCCAGCCAGTGCTGTACTCACCAAACTTCTCTAAGGACTTATTTGTACAAACTGATGCATCAGATGTTGGGTTAGGAGTAGTGTTGTCCCAGGTTTGGAAGGGGGAGGAGCACTCATTTATCTCAGCAGGAGATTAAAATCCCACGTGGTGAATTACGCCACTAATGAGAAGGTGTGTTTAGCTGTGAAGTGAGCTTTAGATTCCCTTTGGTACTATCTGATAGGTAGACATTTTGACCTAGTTACTGATCACGCTCCGTTAAAGTGGATGGCTCCAAATAATGAGACCAATAGAAGGGTAAATAGGTGGTTCCTAGCCCTACAAGAATTCCACCTTACTCTAAAGCATCGCCCTGGGGTTCATACGTGAATGCTTTATCCCAGGTTCATGCATGCCTGACTACTGGTCTTCCAACCCAAGGTTGAAACAAGAGGGGGGGGATATGTTGTCACATACCCCCCTCTTGTTTCAACCTTGGGGTTGGAAGACCAGTTCAGGTTCAGTTCAGCAGGCAGGTTACATCCAGGATGGCAGGTATATGTGTCCTAGATTCAGGCTCTATGCGGATTTATTCCACTAGGGGAAAGTGCTGAGAGTCCTTCAGAGGTGAGGTATGGAGCCCTGCTGAAGCAAGTTGGCTCATTGGGGCCTCTACAAAAGTTCCCAGCCTCCTTAGGGACTTTCTCCATCCTGGAACCAGTTCTGTATAGCGTGATACCTGTCCTGTGCGGTGAGACTCAGCCTTTGTGGCAAACCTCTAAAACAGGGAGATAGGTGTTGGGGGCAGCACAAGGCTGCACTTAGTTGATAGGGAACCAGTGTGCGTAGTAAGTGGGCAAGTTGGCAAGGATTTATTTTCATGTTTCTTTTTGTTTTGCTGTTATTTTTTCACTGTATATAGTGTTAATAAACCATACCTTTGTTTTTTCACCTTCAATGCTGTTTGCTGTTCCTACTTTTTGTGTAGTGAACTCATCCAGGGAGTCACACACACACCCGCTGCCGAGCTAACCCCTCACAAAGTACAAAAAATATTGCAAAGTAATGTATGAAAAAAATACAAGGCCATATGCCTTCACAAGAGTACATATAAAGAACACATACAGATAGAGTAACAGGGGACTACTATAGACCATGGTTTCAATAAACCTAGCTGCGTACATAGGAAATGTGCCTAGGTATATAACAGGTAAAGCACATTAATAACCAAAATGACTTCTCTGAACTGAATAACAAAAATGCTGGGACTCAATGTGTCATCTACAATTAAATAACAAAATGAGGTGTCATGGTAAAAGCGAGAACATAAACATCTCAACTATGTTTACAAGCTGTATTCGAAGCCCCCAGAATTGTGTATTTTTTAAAGTTTATCTTTAAATCTTATTAAAAGAGCTGCTCCCTGCCAAACAGTATTTTTTTTTTTACATTGGTACACGTCCCCACTGGCACTGTCCAGCTCCCCGTACAGCTTGTTTGACACTCTCTTGCCTATTAGCATTAAAAATGGAAAGAATTGATTTTCAAGATTTGCCTCCCGTTGACTTCAATAGGATTCACATTAAAGTTTGCAATTTGCAGATATTTGAACATGTTTGCTAAGCCAGCCTTTGAATCAAATTCAGAAAAAAAATCAAAATCAAAAGCAGATTAGCTCATCACTACTTTAGTAAAGACTTATGTCTGATTCACAATATAGCACATGAACATTGCAAAACAATGACTCCTGAATTTAATAAAATCTTACAAATAGATTGAGAAGACTCAGGCTTGTGGTTAACCAGATTCAATAATGACTCTGCAAGTCAGAATACTGAACCTCAACTTATCTTTTATGGGTCCATTTATACTTGAAAACAAATACCACTATTCTCTGGAAAGCACCTTGTTTATGCCTCAGCCAATCTTTACCTGCATTTACGGTACATACTTTATTCCTAAAATGGAAGCCATGGTGTACACTCTGCAGTGTCCTACTGAGTGTACTTTAGAGTTATACATAGGCTGGTCTCATGACTTTGACAGGTTATGTAACCAGGCCACTCTTTTCACCACCTCCCTTTTTGCCATTCATTGAAGCAGTAAATATTTTTTGAAAGCACATTGGTGTGTTTTATAAATGTGCCTTTTTTAAAGCAGTAGTATAGCCACAGTAAGGTCATACTACTGCTTTATAAATGCTTCCCTTAGTTAAAAGGTCTGTATTTATAAACATATGACAACCCAAAAGAGAAGTATGGTCAAAACCTTTTTGTGGGTCACAGGTGGACAATTACTTTTGTCCACTTGTGACAAAGAGTCTGCTGAGAGGGGACAATAGCTTATACAGAAGATGGGGCAGAGCTGCCTCAGGGTTAGAAAGCATCTTGACAATTAGGGATGAGCCGAACACCCCCGGGTTCGGTTCGCACCAGAACCTGCAATCGGACCAAAAGTTCGCACGAACGTTAGAACCCTATTAGTTACAATGGTCGAGAACGTTCAAAATCTAAAGTGCTGATTATAACGGCCAATATGCATGTTATTGTCATAAAAAAGGTTTGGGGACCCGGGTCCTGCCCCAGGGGACATGTATCAATGCAAAAAGAAGTTTTAAAAATGGACGTTTTTTCTGGAGCAGTCATTTTAATGATGCATAAAGTGAAAAAAAAATGTGAAATATTCCTTTAAATATGGTACCTGGGGGGTGTCTAACGTATGCCTGTGAAGTGGCATGTGTTTCCCGTGTTTAGAACTGTCCCTGCACAAAATGACATTTGTAAATGAAAAAAAGAAGCCATTTAAAACTGCTTGCGGCTTTAATGTCATGTCGCAGATGGCTGGATTAGATGACAACAGGGCAGAAGGGCAGATACAGGTGCAGGTTGTATACTGTGCTGTGCTAGACTCACACAGCACACACACTAACTCATGCAGATGGCTGTATTGGTAGAGAACAGCACTTTCCTTACACGCAAATGCCTGAGAAGAACACATTATCCCTGCCTATTATTCCTCTTTCCCTACACTTTCCCACACGCAAATGCCTGAGAAGAACACACTATCCCTGCCTATTATCCCTCTTTAACTAAACTTTCCCCACACGCAAATTCCTGAGAATAGCACACTATCCCTGCCTATTTTTCCTCTTTCCCTACACTTTCCCCACTCAGGAAAGATTGAAAATAGTTTAGCCTGTCCCTGCCTATCAATCCTCTATCCCTCAACGCCGGAACACACTACACAAGGCCGCCGGCGTGGCGGCCTTATATAGTGTGGGGCGTGTACTAAACCCCCTGAGCTATAATTGGCCACAGGCATCCTGCCTGTGGCCAATTATTGCTCTCCTCGCTGCTGGCTCTATGATTGGCCAAGCATGTGGGGTCACAGTGCATGCTTGGCCAATCATCAGCCAGCAATGCACTGCGACTGGCGCAGTGCATCGTGGACCGTTCGCATCACACAAATTTGATGCGAACGGCCCTCAGAGTTCTGAACTCGACGAGCGGACGAACGGCCGATGTTCGATTTGAACATGGGTTCGAATCGAACACCGGGCCCATCCCTATTGACAATATGTCAAGATCCATCCAACTGCCTGATTGACTGCTGAGACTGACTGCCAGAGCCAGCCATCCCCAACCCCTCAGTCCAGTGAGCGATGGGGGAGCGCAGTGTAGAGCAGTGACGATCAATACTTGCTTTACTCCTCACTCTGCTGGGCTCAAGTGCTCCTCTCCAATCCAGCTTGTGGGCGGGCCCTCACCAGCTTCATGTATAATGTAAGGCTTGTGTCCCCGCATTGTATTTTATGATTTCATTGTGCCACCGTTGGCCAGAGCATCTTATAGAAGAGGCTTAAGGCGACTGGTCACACAAAGAGAGGGAGCCTGCTGGAGCGAGGAGTGAGGTAAGTATCACACCTTATTTGTCATCCTCTAGAATTAACGAGCATTAACTCTTGCAATGCAGGGGCCCTATGGCCAGGGGATATAATTTTGTAATTTGGAGTTGGGCTTTAAAGTGATACTTGTGCCGCCGAGACTCTTGTGCAACGTCGCTGGATCGAGATGGGTCAGGTAAATATTAGGGGGGCTGAGGGGGCTGCTGCACACTGAAGGTTTTTTATCTTAATGCATAAAGATAAAAAACCTTCTGACTTTAGAACTACTTTAACCACTTAAGGACCGCCTCCTGCACATTTACGTTGGCAGAATGGCACGGCTGGGCACAGCAACATACAGGTACGTTATCCTTTAAGAGCCCAGCCGTGGGTTGCGTGTGTGCCGCTGGCTGTGCGCTCGCGACCTGGTCCTGAGCTCCGTGACCGTGGCCGCGGGACCCGCGGACCCAATCGCTGCTGTTGTCCCGCGATTGGGTCACAGAGCTGAAGAACGGGGAGAGGTAAGTGTAAACAAACCTCTCCCCGTGCTTCCTAGTAAGACTGTTCCCTGTCATCGGAAAAGACAATCAGTGATGTTGAACGCCAAGCCATGCCCCCCTACAGTAAAAAAAAAACACACACACACGTCACACTTAACACCTCCCCGCCCCCTAGTGGTTAACTCCTTCACTGCCAGTGTCATTTACACAGGAATCAGTGCATTTAAATAGCACTGATTGCTGTATAAATGACAATGGTCCCAAAAATGTGTCAAAAATGTCCGATGTGTTCGCCATAATGTCGCAGTCATAATAAAAATCGCTGATCACTGCCATTACTAGTGAAAAAAAATATTAATAAAAATGCTATAAAACTATCCCCTATTTTGTAAACGCTATAACTTTTGCGCAAACCAATCAATAATCGCTAATTGCAATTTTTTTTACCAAAAATATGTAGAAGAATACGTATCGGCCTAAACTGAGGAAAAAAAAAATTTATATATTTTTTGGGGGGTTTTATTATAGCAAAAAGTTAAAAATATTGCATTTTTTTCATAACTGTCGCTCTATTTTTGTTTATAGCGCAAAAAATAAAAACCGCAGAGATGATCAAATACCACCAAAAGAAAGCTCTATTTGTTGGAAAAAAATGACGCCAATTTTGTTTGGGAGCCACGTCGCACGACCGCGCAATTGTCAGTTAAAGCGACTCAGTGCCGAATCGCAAAAAGGGGCCTGGTCCTTTGGCTGCAAATTGGTCCAGGGCTTAAGTGGTTAAGCAAACTAATAACATTAATCAAAAGAAAATCAAGATGTCCAAGTGACATACGGTATTTTCACTATCAAAGGTGTCTTTTTTTCAGGCTGTACTGACTTTGCCCAAAATAAAACCCCCAGAAGAGCTTACTATAGTCAGCTTATACCATCACCAATTTCTGAATATTGCTATACTGTTATTGGGTTGCTGTGAATTGATTTGATAAAATGGTGCACATCATATCCCTACAGCTTTTGTTTAAGATTATTTTACCAGGAAAAAGATGACAGTTTATTTGTCCTGCTCTAGGTATCAACCAGAACAAGTGTAATTAAAAAATAAAAATTAATGTGTATGGATTTAGAATAAACAAACTTGTAAAAACTGGACTCATCCCAGACTAATGGGAATGCTCTAAGTAAAAAGAACATATTCAGTGAAAGTGAGACTTTTGGTTAGTCTGAAAAAATCCACTAGATTTCTTTTAAAAGAACACTTTCCATTCCACATCCACAGTTTTTGACAGAAGGCACAGTGTTGGAGGATTATTTGCAGTTGATAAATATGAAACTAGATTTCTCATAAGCATTCAAGAATTACTCCAATGGAAAAACAAAGTAGCTCAGGCAGGTGTCTATTAAGTGGATTACCTTGTTTTCTTTGGGAGAATTTTCCCATATTCAGCATGTCAGTGAAACATCTAGATCATCATTAAAGTTTCTCTTCCCTTCCATGCCTCTTCCAACGTACTAGCTGCCAGTTTGGCAGATTCTTTAAAGATCCTCCTCACATTACCATAAGGTATAAAGTAGCTGATACAGGAAAAATATATTTTTTTCTGCACCCTACTTTGTAGCTTTTTCATCCAAAAGAAAATATTGCCTAATGCCCCGTACACACGGTCGGATTTTCCGGCGAAAAATGTTCAATTGGAGCTTGTTGTCGGAAATTATGACCGTGTGTAGGCTCCATCGGACATTTTCCATCGGAATTTCCGTCACACAAAATTTTAGATCTGGATCTCAAATTTTCTGACAACAAAATCCGTTGGCGGAAATTCCGATCGTATGTACACAATTCCGACGCACAAAGTTCCACGCATGCTCGGAATCAAGCAGAAGAGCTGCACTGGCTATTGAACTTCATTTTTCTCAGCTCGTCGTATGTGTTGTACTTTACCGCGTTCTGGACGTTCGCAATTTCTGACCAACTTTGTGTGACCGTGTGTATGCAAGACAAGTTTGAGCCAACATCCGTCGGAAAAAATCCATGGATTTTGTTGTCGGAATGTCCAATCGATGTCTAATCGTGTGTACGGGCATTAGAGTGCCTTTTTCATGTTTTTACTCACTTTATTGCAATTTATATGGTGCAAGGTAACAAAACCTTCTTGTCTAAATAATTAAAATCCTTCTCTGTCTACTCTCTAACTCATTTCACACCCTGTTAAAAAACATGTTTTGAGCATGTATTCTTGCAAGCCCCCAGAAAGAGTTCTCCCAGAATAAAATTTGAATATATTAGTGACATTCTGGTTCATAATTTCGCAAGGCAAGCCCCTGTTGGTTGTAAATTACTAAGTAATAGATCCAAGGAGAGAAGCCTTGAGTAGTGTATAGAATTGGTGATACATATTAGTAATTGATTTTGCAGCAACCGCACCAGCACCTTTTGCATTTTGTTTGCCCTGACCATTGACTGTCCCTGAATACCACTTGTCATGGCCTGTACCTGTGGACTATGGTATTGCCTGAAAAATGCATCTGTCGTCTCCATTGGGGAAAACCTGAGCAGTGCAACCAGAAACCTCTTGCAATAAAAATAAAATCTTCTTTCCAGGGTTCTTGGTTCAGGCTGGTTGCCAGATTATGCACATCAGCAGTCTTCATTGGGACAAACATGAACAGTGCAACCAGGAGAACCAAACAATAAAACTAATACCTTCTTGCTAGGGTTCCTAGTTCAGGCTAGTTGTTCTTTACATTATGCACCACAGGAAATCCCAAACTTATTTTCTGTGACATAGAGACTCCATGCTTACCTGTGGTGGTCCATTACTGAAAGTCTAAAAACCATATACTGTACTGAAATCAAGTGTACAACATATTATTTAGGATCTGCGTATTATTTAATTGAATTTATTTTAAAACCTGGTCTTCTCTAGATGACACACTTTACACCTTAGTTTTTTTTCACACAGTGAATACACCTTATCAAACCTTTTCCTATCGCTTCCTATTCCGTCCCTGCTTTCAGATCTATTTCTTCCCATTTGTGATTCCCCTCTTTTCAGAGATGGCAGGATGATCTGCGCATTTTATTCACCACTAGTTCACCCTTTCACTGCCATGAGATCCAACAATACAGAGAGAACTCTGGCAATTTTTCCTTTTTTGTTCTTTTTGAACCACACAGGCTTTTCTTTCTTTTCACCCCATGTCTTGGTTAGCATCTCTGTCTCAGTGCAATGTCTTAAATATGATACTTACAGTGTTCTGCATTCAAGCTGTGCCAGCTCTGTCTCTGTCCCCCTGCCTCTTTGTCCCTCTTTGTTGGCTGCAGAATATGTTGTGCTCTGCTCTCCTTCTCCTGATCCGCTCTTACAAACACAGTGGTCCCCCCTGTATTGTAGGGAGGGGCTCTAAAGAACAGGCTAGATAAGGTGGGGGTCTATAAGGATCACAAAAACGTGTGACAAGTCCGTCCAATAAAGATTTTGTTTACTTATCTACAACATTGCCTTCAAAAAGAATTGGTGGAAAGACCGCACATATCATTTTAGGTGCTCTTGGAAAAGGGATCAGGGAGAGGGCAGTTCTACACTTCAGATGGAAACAACACAGATTATTTCTCTTTGCAGTATAGGAACACGCTCAGTAAAGACCGGAGGTCTTGGGAGGTTTGTTTCACAGAAGAAGCCCCTCAGGATTTTCGTTACTTCATACAGTACAGCTTGTTGTAGTCAGAAACGACTGCTACCATTAAAAACTAGGAGATACATTATTATTACTGTATAGACAAATTACTGTGGCTTTTATATGCAGTTCAAAGAGCATCTAAATATCAATAATCGTGTATAATTAATATTCAGTCAATTATTATGTATAAATAATCGCAGAATTCATAAAACATAAATGTACACAAAGACAAATATGAACTAATGGTTATGGATAAACCTCAAAAAATAGTTTAACTAAGGCCTTGCAAAATATATGTGTAAACATATAATTATACACCTACTTAAAGACAAATACATCAACATCTAATTACGTGAATGTAAATGTATACACTCTATGAGAATACGCCATATACAGAAATAAATAACTGTAGATACACACAAAGAAATGTGAAAGGTGATACAAAGAGCTAGCCACAAAAGGTGAATAGACAGACACATTAACACTCCGGCAAGCTTTCACACATTCGTAGTACTCTAGTAGACACACACATACTTCTGCAGACTGGGATACTGAGTACCTTTACCTTCTTGATGCTTGCAGCAGATTACCAGCTCTGTGTCACAGCTTCAGGATTCCTTACTGAGGAAAACCCACACACCGAGGGTGAGGATCTGGGAGGGATGGCCAGAGCTATATGAATAATGGTTGAAGGTAGTTAGGAAGATAAGGAGAGGGGGGCAATGAGGAAGCAGGTGATATGTGGGTGGAATTCCTTTTTACACAAGGAGAAAATAAGGACAGTAAAGGTAATAGGAGAGGGAGAGCGAAAGAAGGTGGGTAGTCTGTCACATCTCAGAAATGTGCTAGTATCCCATTAAGCACTAGGATAACATACAGGTTATTTAACCTACCTATGCATTGCGCATGTTTTTAGCAAGTGTACACTTCTGTTAGATAAAAGTGAAGATAGAAAATTTTTAAATGTATACATAACCCCATCTACTAGGTTCCACAATGTGTTTACCACGTGCCCTGCACCATGCTCCCATTACTAGGGTTGCATTTAAACTCATATAGCCCTCAGAAAACCTAGATGATGGCAATGTTTGTATACAAGCCCGGCCGTTTGAACCATGTGGTTACTTTTTTTTAACAGAAATAACCATGTGGTTCCTTAAATAGGAATTTCACTCCCCCTCTTACCTTTTGTGCAGTGTCGTTCTCAATTCACATATTCACCTGCCCAGCGAACAGTGTGAGAAACTAATCAGGTGGCTCAGCCCAGGTACTATACTGCCATCTTGGTCCTCCTTAGTTTTTGGGAGCTAGCTGCCCCTTTTGGGTTCAAGTAGTCAGCACCCACAGATGCACACAGCTTTGCCCACTGGCAGCTTTGTGTCCCTACTCTTGAAGCCTCTTGGGATATGTGACAGGAATATCCCAGGGGGCTGCAGGAGCATGAATATGCCATTCTTGTCTAAGCGAGACAGAATAAAAAATATTATAAACGATAGAAAAAAAAAAAAAAACAACAGAACAAAAACATATTTTTTCAACAGTGGAGGAGGGAATGGTGGCAGTGGGTTAAAGTATGAAGGGTTAAGGTCTGCTTTAAAGTGGTATTAAACCCAAAACCAGAACTGTAATGTATTACGATCAATAGATGTGGTGGCTGCTTAGTTTTATTTTTTTAGGCTTTTCCCCTCTGTTTTCATCTGGTAATCTGGCCAGTAATACAGTTCCTGTATTGGAGTGCCTACACCCTGGATGAAGGAGCAACACGGACACCTTTGTACAGCAGCATTTTCAGTCTGGGGGGGAAGGAAGTTTTAGATGCGCTAGCAGATTTAGATACACTTAACTAATTGAAACCAAAGCTAATCATTGTAAGCACCATTGTCAGTAGTAAATTGTTTGTCTCAACCCTCTAACTTCCACATCTGCATTACAGCTTAGTCTATTGAAAAACAACAGATTTACTGGCAAGATCACCAGGTGAAAATAAAGGAAAGAAAGCCTAAAAAAACGAATGCAGTCACCACATCTAAGAACTGGTAAGCTGCAATATAATAAGGCTACTTTCAGTCTAATGTGGTGCATTTTGACCACATCATGGTGCAGTGCAGCTTATCCAAGTGGTTGGAGCTGTCCCAAAGAGTTTCCCATGGTTTTGGTACACTTTCTGAAAGCTCACTAAAACCCCTGCATGCTGCATCTTTGTTGCGCTTTCAGAAACATGCAGGACTCAATGGAAAAGCAATGCCCTGTGTTATAAACACAGCAGGCATCATGACTGATGACAGAATAGGGATTGGCAGCAAAAGGGTTAAGTGCATGGGTGAAGGGTGGGGGGGGAAAGAGATGGCGTGATTTAGGGCTCTTTCACACGTGGCGGATCAGTGCTGATCCACCCAGTGGATATCTGCTTGCTCAGCGGGGATCGCCGGAGCGATCTCCGCTGAGCAGGAAGATGACAGGTCCGTCTCTGCACACTGTGCAGGGACAGACCTGTCAGAGCGCCGCTCTTCCCTATGGGAGATCGGGTGACGACGGACCGTAGAGTCCGTCGTCATCCGATCCGCTCTGCAGACGGATGGAAAAATAGGGTTTTCCTCCGTCTGCAGAAACGGACCATAGCGGACATGGACAATATCGGGTGTCAGCGGATGCTGACACCCGCTATCCCATAGGGACATATGGACCGTCCGTGTGAAAGAGCCCTTACTCACTGCCAATAACCTGACACCTAAGGGCTCTTTCACACGGACGGTCTGTATGTCCATTTTTCATCCTTTCGTTTTTCACCCGCTCTGACAGGTCTGTCCCTGCAGTGTGCAGAAACTGATCTGTCATCTTCCTGCTCAGCAGAGATCGCTCCGGCGATCCCCGCTGAGCAAGCGGATATCCACGGGCGGGTCAGCACTGATCCGCCACCGTGTGAAAGAGCCCTTAAGCCCCATACACACGGTCGGACTTTTTCATGGATTCTGTCCGATCGGACAATGTTGTTGAAAAATCAGACCGTGTGTATGCACCATCGGACAGTGTTCGTCGGTTTGTCCGACGGACAAAGTCTTATCTCCTGCTGGAAAGATTTGCCGTCAACCCGGTCCGATCACACCAAACCCGATCGTGTGTACGGTTGTCCGACCGGACAAAGTGCTACGCATGCTCAGATCACATTACAAGACCAAAGCTATTGGCTACTAGCCTCTACGTTGTCCCGTCGTAGGCAACAAACGTCACCACGTTCAGAATGATCGGATTTTCCGACTACTTTGTCCGACCGTGTGTACGCAAAACCAACATCGGACAAAGTACGACGGACATGATCCGACGGACCTGGTCCGCGGATTGTCCGACCGTGTGTATGGGGCTTAAGAGAGGTCTGCCTGGTCACATGTGCCTTGTGATCTACTGGACCCTTCAGTCTGTACATCTTCAGGAGAGAACAAGTCCCCCCCTCCTGTCCTTATTGCATGGCTTTGTTAAACTTACCTTGTCTTCAAAAAGAAAAAAAAAAAACTTGAAAATCAAATTAAAAGATAAAAACAATAAAAAGAAAAGAGGAAATTATATAAATAAGGAATGAAAACGTCATGGCTTCTTTTTGTATACTTTGTTAGGGCTGAGGTGGCGGATAGAGTGTGGTGAATGGGAAGCAGGAAGTCCAAGTAAGCCCCTAAACTAACTTGAACGGTCCTGCCACAGGGGACATGTATCAATGCAAAAGAAAGTTTAAAAAACTGACGTTTTTCCGGGAGCAGTGATTTTAATGATGCTTAACCTCTTGACGTCCGCGCTATAGCCGAATGACGGCCACAGCGCGGACCTGAAATGACGGCCTACCCTGTGCATGCTTCCTGCGCGCCCTATAGGGCACTCGCGGTGCGGGCCCGGCCCCTTACCATGTGATCAGCTGTCAGCCAATGACAGCTGATAATATGAGCAAAACAAAATCTCGTGATCTCGTGATCTCGTGGCACTTGTGGGCACAAGTGCCACCTATCAATGCCCACAAGTTCCACCTATCGATGCCCACCAGTGGTGCCAATCAGTGCCACCTAGCAGTGCTGCCTATCAGTGTAACCGATCAGTGCCCATCACTGCCACCCATCAGTGCCCATCACTGCCACCCATCAGTGCCCATCACTGCCACCTATTGGTGCCCATCAGTGCCGCCTCATCAGCGTACATCAATGGTGGAGAAAAATTACCTGTTTTAAAATTTTATAACAAACTAAAAAAAAATTTAAAATTCAATCTTTTTACATTTTTTTAAACAAAAAATAAAAACCGCAGAGGTGATCAAATACCACCAAAAGAAATCTCTATTTGTGGGAAGAAAATTATAAAAATTTAATTTGGGTACTGTACCCAAATTTAATTTTTATAATTTTTGGTGCCACAACACTGCAACTCCTCACAGATACTCTTGTTGAGCGCAGGAAAGAGCCCTGCTGTTAAATATTTGATCAAAAATTGTAATTACACGCCCCTGTTAAACAAGGGCAGAAAAATTGGGCCTTAGGCAGTGGTGGTGGTGCCACAACACTGCAACCCCTCATAGATACTCTTGTTGAGCGCAGTAAAGAGCCCTGCTGCAAAATATTACAGCAAAAATTGTAATTACATGCCCCTGTTAAACAGGGGCAGAAAAATTGGGCCTTAGCCACTGGTGGTGGGGCCCAGAACCAAAAATGTTCTTAGAAGCTATCAACATGAACATTGAGGAGGATAGGATAGTCACTCAGCATAACAGGATAGTCAGTCAGCATCAGCATAGGCAGTCTTGAAGGGATCTCACATTCATAAAAAAAATTATCGGTTACATCAGCATCAGGTGCTTTGTAGCTGGTGATCCAAGACTGATTCATTTTTGTGAAGGTGAGATGATCAACTGAGTCGGTGGACAGGCGCACTCTGTGATCGGTTACAAAGCCTCCAGCAGCACTGAATGTGCGTTCCGAAAGAATGCTGGATGCAGGACAGGCCAGTAGTTCAATTGCATACTGTGCAAGCTCTGGCCAGTGATCCTTTCTCAAGACCCAGTAACCCAGTGGATTTTTGGTCGGAAAGGTCTCCAAGTCTGATCTTGCCCCTAGGTATTCCTGCACCATGTACAACAGACGCTGGCGATGGTTGCTGGAACCGATCAGACCTTGGGGCTGCGGACTAAAAAATTGTCTGAGCGCATCGGTCAGATGGCCACCTTCTCCACTGCTCCTTCTGTGACTGACCGAAGCCTCAGCAATAGGGATGAGCCCAGTGTTCGATTTGAACCCATGTTCGAATCGAACATCGGCCATTCTTCCGTTCCTCGAAACCAGAACTTTGTGGGCCGTTCGCATTAAATTCGTGTGATAAGAACGCCCCACAATGCACTGTGCCAGTCGCAGTGCATTGCTGGCTGATGATTGGCCAAGCATGCACTGTGACCCCGCATGCTTGGCCAATCACAGCGCCGGCAGCGAGGAGAGGCATAATTGGCCACAGGCAGGATGCCTATGGCCAATTATAGCTCAGGGGGTTTTAGTACACGCCCCATACAATATACGGCCGCCAGTGCGGCGGCCTTGTGTAGTGTTGTGCGGCGTTCATAGAGAGCAGGATAGGCAGGGACAGTGTCAGCTGTGCTTTATACTTCTTTAGATAGTGCTCTTACAGTGAGTGTAGTGTTCAGGTAGAGAGCAAGATAGGCAGGGGCAGTGTCAGCTGTGCTTTATACTTCTTTAGATAGCGCTGTTACAGTGAGTGTAATGTTCAGGGAGAGAGCAGGATAGGCAGGGACAGTGTCAGCTTAGCTTTGCTTCCTAACCTAGCGCTGTTACAGTGGGTGTAGTGTGCCTCCTGCACACTGCATAGCATACACCTGAATCTACCCCCTCATTGCTGGTGTTGTGTAGTTGATTTGTGCAACACAGGCATCTGCCTAATATTCAGTCATGTCATTTACTGTATAAATGACAATGGTCCCAAAAAATGTGTCAAAAATGTTCGATGTGTCCGCCATAATGTCGCAGTCACAATAAAAATTGCGAATCGCCGCCATTACTAGTAAAATAAAAATATTAATAAAAATGCTATAAAACTATCCCCTATTTTGTAAACGCTATAACTTTTGCGCAAACCAATCAATAATCGCTAATTGCGATTTTTTTTTACCAAAAATATGTAGAAGAATACGGCCTAAACTGAGGAAAAAATATTTTATTATATATTTTTGGGGATATTTATTATAGCAAAAAGCAAAAAATATTGCATTTTTTTCAAAACTGTCGCTCTATTTTTGTTTATAGCGCAAAAATAAAAACCGCAGAGGTGATCAAATACCACCAAAAGAAAGCTCTATTTGTGTGAAAAAAATTACGCCAATTTTGTTTGGGAGCCACGTCGCACAACCGCGCAATTGTCAGTTAAAGCGACGCAGTGCCGAATCGCAAAAAGGGGCCTGGTCCTTTGACTGCAAATTGGTCCGGGGCTTAAGTGGTTAAATGGCTTTTTTCCTTTACAAAGACAACAGGGACAGTTCTAAACATGGGAAACACATGCCACTTCACAGGCATACTTTAGACACCCCCCAGCTACCATATTTAAAGGAATATTTCACCTTTTTTTTTTTACTTTATGCATCATTAAAATGAGTGCTCCAGAAAAAATGTCAGTTTTTAAAACGTCTTTTTGCATTGATACATGTCCCCTGGGGCAGGACCTGGGTCCCCAAAACTTTTTTAGGACAATAACATGCATATTGGCCGTTATAAATAGCACTTTAGATTTTACACGTTCGCGTTCATTGTAATTAATAGGGTTCTAACGTTCGTGCGAACTTTTGGTCCGTTCGCAGGTTCTGGTGCGAACCGAACCGGGGGTGTTCGGCTCATCCCTACTCAGCAACACGTTGTCCAGGAGTACCAGGAAATTGTAACCTCCCAGGCTCTGGAAACGCATTGCACAAACCTTTCTGCAAGGCCTCCCGAAGATGTTTCATCCTCTGCGCCCTCTGCGATGCTGGTAAGCACCTTACCCTTGTAACGATCAAGAAGGGTTGCCAGCCAGTACTAAACCCTCTCCTTGATACCACAAATCTGAGGGTCCTTTCACAGGCTTTGCAGGATCAGGGAGGCCACGCAGCGTAGGTTTGCTGAGGCATTCAGTCCGGAGTCCTCTGGGTCACTAAGGATGACATGATCCGCAGCCATCTCCTCCCAGCCACGTTCAAGTCCATGGGTTTCTGGGGACTAAAATGATCCCTTGAAGACTGCTGCTGATGCTGAGTGCCAGGCTCCACCTCCATGCTGACACAATCCTCCTCCTTCTCCTCCTCTTCCTGTGTAATAGACGGGCCTGCAGGAATACTGTCTAGATAAAGGGGACCTTGAGAGGTAAGGAAGTCCTCCTCTTCCTCCCTCTGTTCTGCCTCAAGTGCCCTGTCCATTATTCCACCCAGCGTGTGCTCCAACAAGTATACAAGAGGGACACTATCACTGATGCATGCACTGTCACTGCTCACCATCCTCGTGGCCTCCTCAAATGGTGACAGGACAGTTGATCCTTGATCATGAGCCAAGCTCCCCTGACCCTGTCCTGGTGCCATACTCGCACAGGTACTCATTGATGTCCCTCTTCTGCGTGTGCAGCCGCTGCAGCATTGCCAACGTTGAGTTCCACCTGGTGGGCATGTCACAGATGAGGCGGTTCTTGGGCAGGTTGCATTCCTTTTGGAGGTCAACCAGCTGAGCACTGGCATTATATGACCAGCAGAAATGCCCACAGACTTTCCTGGCCTGCCTCAGGAGATCCTGTAAGCCCAGGTACCTGCACAAGAACCGCTGCACCACCAAATTAAGGACATGAGCCAAACAGGGAACATGGGTGAATTGTCCCTGTCGGAGGGCGGAGAGGAGGTTGCTGCCATTGTCGCAAACCACCATTCCTGGCTGAAGCTGGCGTGGCATCAACCACCTCTGAGCCTGCCACTGCAAAGCTGACAGAATCTCTGCCCCAGTGCGGCTCCTGTCCCCTAAGCACACCAGCTCAAGCACCGCATGACATCTTTTTGCCTGAGTGCTTGCGTAGCCCCTAGAACGCCTATGTAGCACCGCTGGTTCTGAGGACAAATCTGCACAGGAAGAGGCCATAGAGGAAGAAGAAGAGGGGGGGTGGAGGAGAGAGGTGTGGCAGAATCACCACTACCAGCATCTTGGATACGTGGTGGCGGAACAAGCTCCAACAATATTGCACCCTGTCCTGTATCCTTCCCAGCTGCCAGCAGGGTTACCCAGTGCGCCGTGAAAGAAAGGTAACGTCCCTTTCCATGCCTGCTGGACCATGAGTCAGCGGTAATATGCACCTTACCGCTGACCGCCCTGTCCAACGGGGTCAAGACATTGCCTTCCACATGTCGGTAGAGAGCTGGAATGGCCTTCCGAGAAAAAAATAGGCGTTTGGGAACCTGCCACTGAGGTACCGCACATTGCACAAATTCTCAAAAGGGGGCAGAGTCTACCAGCTGAAAAGGCAGCAGTTGGAGTGCTAGAAATTTAGCCAAACTAGCATTCAGTGGAGCATGTGGATGGCTGGGACCGAATTTCTTTTGCCGGTTTAGCAACTGGGGTAGGAAAATTTGCCTGCTACTATCGGATGTTGGTGTACCGCTAGCAGATTGCCCGCAAGTGCTTGGGACACCTAATTCTACACCTTCATTCCTCTCAGTGCAGGTCTCTGAGAGGACTGAAGTTATAGTGGAGTTGAAGATCCCAGCTGATGAGGAGCAAGGAGAGGTCCATCTTGTTCTTTGGTGTGGGTCTTTTAAGTACTGTTGCCAACGGACTGCATGGGAGCTCGACATATGTGTGGTCAAGCATGTGGTGCCCAAGCGGCTGCTGTTTTGGCCACGCTTGATACGCTTCAGACATATGTTGCAAACAGCAATGGTGCGATCTGCTGCACATGTCTCAAAAAAGGCCCACACCAAAGAACTTTTGTAAAAACACAGCACCCTGCACATACAGAGCTCTGCGGTGTAATGCAGTTGGTTGCCTGTCCTTAAGCTGGTCCCTGGAGGGCATCCTGCCTCATTGGAGATGTGCCTCCTCCTCCTCTCTTCTATCTGGCACCCACGTACAGTCAGTGACCTCATCATCCCCTCCCTCCTCGCCACTGGAGCAAACCTGGCAGTATGATTAAATGCCTTGTCAAGCATGTGGCACCCAAATGGCTGGTGTTTTTGCCATGCTTGATCTGCTTGCGGCAGAGATTGAAATTTTTTAACAGTGCGATCGGCTACACACGTGCTAAAAAAAGGCCAACACAGCTGAGCTGTGGGAAGTGGGCTAGGAGATAACATCTCCACAATGTGATGGAATAGGGTGGCTGCTCTCTACTCTTCCATGATGGCTGACTCTGGAGGACATCATGCCTCATTTGGGTTGTTTCTCCTTCTCACTTTACTTCTTTGCTCTATCTGGCACCAAAGTCATGTCAGTCCCTCATCATCCCCTCCATCCTTATCATCACTGGATCCAACTTAGCAATATGCTGCTGCTGGGGAGACATGACTGCCAATTTGTTGTTTATCAGTGCTCTCCCCTCTCTGGGGGCTCATGTTACTTCCTTCCTCTACCTCAGAACCAACATTAGAATCAAGTAATGTCTGTACATTCTCAAGAAGAAAGTGATTGACGCTAATTCAGCTGACTCCTCCATGCATGATGCTGGGGCTATGGCAGGAGTAGCTGTGGACAAGTAGGTCCTCTGAGAATTTTATTTGCATTTTAAGGGGAAAAAATAATACAAATTTGAAAAAAAAAAAAAATTTTTTTCAAATGTGATCAGTAATATTTTGAAGAACCATTACTGTAGGGAAAACATATACATTTTATTCTGCTGCTTGTTTTTACTTACTGCGACATTAACCACTTATCCCCCGGACCAATTTGCAGCCAAAGGACCAGGCCCCTTTTTGCGATTTGGCACTGCATCGTTTTAACTGAATATTGCGTGGTCGTGCAACGTGGCTCCCAAACAAAATTGGTGTCTTTTTTTCCCCACAAATAGAGATTTCTTTTGGTGGTATTTGATCACCTCTACGGTTTTTATTTTTTGCGCTATAAACAAAAATAGAGCGACAATTTTTTTTGCTATAATAAATATTCCCCAAAAATATATTAAAAAAAATTTTTTTTTCCTCAGTTTAGGCTGATACGTATTCTTCTACATATTTTTGGTAAAAAAAAAAAAAATCACAATTAGCGATTATTGATTGGTTTGCGCAAAAGTTATAGCGTTTTCAAAATAGGGGATAGTTTTATAGCCTTTTTAATTAATATTTTTTTTTTTTACTAGTAATGGCGGAGATCAGTGATTTTTATTGTGACTGCGACATTATGGTGGACACATCAGACATTTTTTACACATTTTTGGGACCATTGTCATTTATACAGCAATCAGTGCTATTTAAATGCACTGATTCCTGTGTAAATGACCCTGGGGGCGGGGAGGGGTTAAGTGTGACGTGTGTGTTTTTTTACTGTAGGGGGCGTGGCTTGGCGTTCAACATCACTGATTGTCAGGGAACAGACGATCAGTGTCAGTCTTACTAGGAAGCACGGGGAGAGGTTTGTTTACACTTACCTCTCCCCGTTCTTCAGCTCTGTGACCTGATCGTGGAACACCAGCGGCGATCGGGTCCGCGGCCACGGTCATGGAGCTCAGGACCAGGTCGCGAGCGCGCCGCCAGCGCATAGGAGGAATCCTCTTATTTACCTCTTATTTAGTGACCACTGGTGCATAGGAGGAATCCCTTCAGTTCTCCCACATAGAGGAGTTTGGCTCCCATGGTTGAAACACAGGATCTTTCATTCTATTACTAGGACCCACTAATTCGGGGTACTTTGTCGCAGTAAGTGGGCTTAGCACTATATAACCATATAGTGTGACCAAACCCCCATATTTTTTGAATTTGTTCAGGTGTTTTTAGCTAGCCCTGCAGGAAATGTCATTCTTGAGAGTGTGCGCTGTAATATGTTCGCTATCGTGCCGCCAGTGGCAAGCGCGTGACCCACGGCTGGGCTCTTTAAGGGCAACGTACCTGTATGTTGATGTGCCCAGCCGTGCCATTCTGCCAAAGTAAATGTGCAGGAGGCGGTCCTTAAGTTATTAAACCCTTCAAGATAGCAATGTATATATGTGCTCTATATATTTTTTTTCAACAAATAATTTAAAATAGAAACATGAAACAGGAGATGAAACTGTTAAATAGTGCTTGTACAGGGTGATCCACTGAAATGAATGGGTTAAGTAATAAAATAAGGGCATGTCCTGGTTAATTAAGAGTTAACTAATTCCCTGTGCACACAATAAACATTCTTCTGTTAGCTGCAGCTCTCTCACTCACAGGTACTGTCTGTCAGGGAACAGAGGAGATAAGACTGAATGATCATTGCAATTGGCTGTCACAGTGATCAATCAATGAGGAAGACTTCTGAATGGCTGCCAGTCATAGGATTGGGAGCTCATCTTTCTACAGACACCAGGTCTCATGGGGCTGTGCGGAAGATAAGAAACTGTAAGCAGTCTCCTGGACATACAGGGAGGACTTGTGTACAGAGGAGGGGATTTTGGAGACATTTGTCTGCGTAATGTATCATGATTATTCCTTGTACTTTTTTTGTAACTTTCTTTTCTGTAGTTGTCTCTATATATTGGTAAAATTCTGTATTTAAATTGTAACATCATTCTTTTTTGTATTACTTTTTTTTTTTTATAAAATCTTTTTTATTGAGTTTTGCATTAACACAAAAACTTGCCCACATAGGGGCTAAACATTACCCACGCAGGGGTCAATCCTCTGATGCGGCAACAACCACAACAGTGTACATCATATAACATAACCAGACTGCCTCTGAAGCAGCAACATACCACAACAGGGCAGACCGATAAAACACAACTTACTTATCTATACCCCAATGTGGGGAGAGGTTTAGTTCAGGAGGGTCTGTGCTTAATATTATAATGACAGGATAATGTGACATGAGGGTACTTGGGTCAATTTGCTATCATACTATAACCTGAAAGTTAATCTAGGGATTAGTTACTGCATCAGTTGCCGTTGAATTATCATCTAACCAACAGGTCCACACCTTTTCAAATTTTTGTGGGCAACCTCTGCCCGAGTAGGTGGCTTTATACAGGGGCAAACTGGCGTTCACAAGGTTTTTCCAGAACCTGACAGAAGGGGGAGATGATTGTTTCCAGCTCATTGTGATGGCCTTGCGTGCATAGTACAACAATAGGGATATGAGTATTTTCCTAGCTCTGAGAATTGACATTTGTTCCACTAGTCCCAGCAGACAGTATTTAGGATCATAGGGGACACTAGTCTTGGTGGTCTTAACTATCACATGGAGAACTTCCTTCCAATAATGCGCAATTGCTGGGCAAGCCCAGAAAATGTGAAAGAAGTCCCCTGGTTGATAAGAGCAACGCCAGCATGCCGGGGAATGCGCCGGCGACATCTTGTGCAGCCTGTGGGGTGTGTAGTGAGCTCTGTGTAAAATTTTGTATTGGACCAGTTTGTCCCTGGCTGAGACCAGAGGGGAGAATGGAAAATCCCAAATCTCCCTCCAATCATCGTCGTCCAGCTCCGGTATGTCCCCCACCCATTGCCTGCGGAGGGAGGACAGCTCGGGGATGGCAGCAACCAGCAGGGACCCGTAAATCTGAGACGTGGGTTTCTCCAAATCTTTCCCCCGAAGGGTGGATTCGAGCTCAGAGTACTCCAATATGATCGGTTGACCCAAGAATTGACACCTATAAGCGTGTGCAATTTGAAGATACCTGAAATGAGCCCGTGCAGGTACATTAAATTTGGTACGCAATACATGAAAGGGAGTGAGCTCCCCGTTGGTGATAACATGCTCAAGAGTCAGTATTTTGTATTTGGCCCAGGCCTGTGGATCTGGGATGGTATTGAACTGTGACAGGTTAGGATTCAGCCACAGGGGGGTGTGAGGAGACCAGGAGTTCGCCAGGGATGCCCTCAGTGTCTCTCCCGCCTTCCATGCCCTCATAGTAGTGCGCATAGAAGGGGTGAGGCAGTGAAGTGTTTTTTGCCCCCTGAATATCAATCCTCTCAAGGCCTCCAGAGACCCCACTATAGCCGCCTCCAGCACCGTTGCAGAGTTGGTCAGGTCTGGCTGCAACCACCAGTGGGCAGTTACAAGCTGAGTGGCCAAGAAATATTTATGGCAATCAGGGAGAGCCAAACCCCCACTGTCCACAGGCCTGGTCAGAGTAGTGTACTTGAATCTAGGTGATTTAGACCCCCAAATAAAGGAGAGGAAAAGTTGCTTAAGAGAGGTAAAGAAGGTTTTAGTCAGCCATTGTGGGGAATTCCTAAATATATACGTAAGTTTAGGGAGGACTTTCATCTTTAGGAGGTTGATGCACCCAATGAGGGAGAGGGGAAGATTGCCCCACGCCCTCAGTTTGGATTTGATCCCTAACAGAACAGGTTCAAGATTGAGCCGGACAAAGTCCCTGCTGTCTCTTGAAATAATAACTCCCAAATATGTAAACTTGTCAACCCATTGAAGCGGGGTAGAGGAGGGTGAGGAGGTCCTGGCCCCCTCGTCCACCGGAAAAAGCTGAGACTTATGCCAATTCACCTTCAACCCGGTGAAGGCGGAGAAGGCGTCCATGATTCCGAGTGCACCCCGCAGAGAGTCACCGGCATCATTTAAAAAAAGCAGTAGATCATCTGCATAGAGGGCCACTCTCTCCTCCAGCCAGCCCACCCTAAGACCACGGACCTCGGCCGAGCTCCTGAGGGCCTCAGCAATAGGTTCCATGGCCAGGGCGAACAGGGCCGGGGAGAGAGGGCATCCCTGCCTGGTGCCCCTCTGCAGGGGGAACGAAGGAGACAGGGAGCCATTCAGTTTAATACATGCTAGGGGACCGGTGTAGAGTGTGCGCATCCAGGCAATAAATTCCAGTGGGAAACCCATTCTTCTAAGCACCTCCCACAGATACACCCATTCCACCGTATCAAATGCCTTCTCCATATCAAGGGTGGCAATGGTCCTAGTGCCTTGATTAGTATGAGGGGCATGAATGTTAGAAAACAGCCTACGTATGTTGATGTCTGTGGACCTACCTGGCATAAAGCCTGTTTGATCAGAGTCAATTAGGGATTTTATTACTTTATTGAGTCTAGTGGCCAATATCTTGGTTAGTATTTTTAAGTCACAATTTAGGAGTGCTATTGGCCTATAGGAGGCGCACAGCTGGGGATCTTTATTAGGCTTTGGAATGAGAACAATATGGGCCTCCCTCATAGAAGATGGTAGGGAGCCCTGTTGGAGACATGCTCGATACATCTGAGCTAACCTGGGGGCAAGCAGTTCCACGTGGGCTCTATAATACTCTATGGGTAGTCCATCTGGCCCCGGGGTCTTTCCTGCCGGGAAAGACCTGATGGCCATCGCAACCTCTTCTGGCGTGATCTCTGAGACAAGGAGTTGTCTCTCCGCATCAGAGAGCCATCCAAGTGCTAGCGTATCCAACATGGAAGTCATAGGTGTGGGGTCAAATCTATCAGGGAGTGAGGAAACATATAGAGAGGCATAAAACCTGGTGAAAGCAGATAGAATATCCTCCGGAGAGGTTACTAGTACTCCTTCTGCTGTGAGTATTTCTGATATGACCGCTAAGGGCCTATCCTGCTGTGCTAGCATCGCCAGTAGTTTGCTGTTCTTATCGCCATGCTCAAAATATTTCTGTCTGCTATTTTGTATACCAAGCCTGGTGGTGTCTGAAACATGGAGATGCAGTTCTCGCCTAAGCGATGAAAGGTGCTCGAAGTTGGGGACTGTCGCTGAGGCCGAGTAGTTATTCAGAGCCTCCTCAACATTGTGCTGCAGGACAGAGACCTTGTCCCCAAGTTCCGCCCTAACAGCCGCTATAGCTGAGATATACTGACCCCTGCTGTGGGCCTTGGAAGCATCCCATGTCATCTCCAGGGAGGCTGACCCTGCATTATGTACCCAGTAGTTCTGCAAGGAGGGAGAGACCCTGTCATGGACTTCCTCATTGTTGATCCAATGGGGTTGTAACCTCCAAAGGGCTTTACTCCTTGGCTTGGGGGTCCTAATGGTTAGTTTTAGAGGATGATGATCCGATAGGCCAGAAGGAAGGAAACTGGCCTCCTGTATATTGGCCAGGAGGGCATCATTGGCAAAAGCCAAATCAATTCGGGAGGACGTTTTAAACGTGGATGAGAAGCAGGAGTACGCTCTGTTCTGGGGATGGAGCCATCTCCATGCCTCTCGGAAGTCTGTTGCCTGGGCCCACGTACCAAGATCAGGATTGAAAGTAGAATGTGGGGAGGGTCTATCTAGGTCACGGGACAGTGTGGCATTAAAATCTCCCATAAACAGGATATACGCCGGGCAATGCGGAGCCAGCCTTTCATACAATGCGTACAGAATGTGTATCTGGCTCGGAGGAGGCAGATAAACGTTCACAATGACATATTTCTTATTGTAGATGTTTAGCACCACCATAGCAAATTTCCCCTGGGGATCTAGATGAATCTCGTGAACTATACATGGGATTCGTTTACTGATCAAAATAGATACCCCTCGAGAATACGAGGAGTAGGTCGCATGAAGCGCCTTTTGCACCCAGGGTTTTTTTAAGGCCAGGACTTTACTACCAGTTAAGTGCGTTTCCTGTAACAGGACTATATGGGGGTTGTGCAGTTTTAAATATTGGAATAACAGCGATCGTTTGTATTTGGAGTTAAGCCCCCTGACGTTCCACGATAGAATGGTCAGCGACTCAGTATCTGAGGGGATCATCATGGAACACCAGGGGGAAATCGGAGCAGGAAGATACTAACCAACCAGTAGATGCAAACAGACCCAAATTTGGCGCACATAATCAATAGCATTTGAGGAGCACAATACTTATTCATTACTTTAAAGCAGAGAAAACCCTCCCCCCAGAACACATAACACCCTACCCAACCATCATAAGAACCAAGTTCAATGACCAAAAAAACAGGCCAGAGAGCCATACAAACCGATGTAGGGTTTTGTCCCATAACTAGAGAAAAAAAATCCTTAGGTCACTGGGACCCCTGGACGTTGGGCCACGAGGCCGAAGGTGGATACAGTCCTTCCCGAGAGAATTCGTTCCGACTCCAGGAGGGAAGTCCAAAGTGTGGTAGGGGGAACAAGGGGGTAAACAGGGGGCGCTTCTGAGCAAAAGGTGGGGTAATTCAATGGCAGTCATTGGAGCTCCTTAGGCAGGAGTAAATGGCAAACTAGCCAGCATCGGGAGACAAAAATATACAATATTGGTAAAAGCGGGAAATAGTAGGAAGGAATGATTGTGTTAACGCTGGGAGTTACCAGGAGACAGTTCTTTTGAAGGAAAAAGGGGCATACTTAACTCCCCCCTGCTAGCTGTAGTGAATCAATTTGTCTTCAGCCAAATGTGTTTAGCGGGTATCCAGCCATGCCACCGCGGCCTCTGGAGTGTCAAAAAAGCGGGTGCTATCGCCATCGGTGATCCGTAGCCTGCTGGGATACAAAAGGCCAAATCTTATTCCTTTTTCTCGAAGTCTACGTCGCACATCGGTAAAGGATTTGCGGCGTTGCTGTACTTCCTGGGAGAAGTCCGGGAAAAAAAGCAGTTTGGCATTTTCATACTTAATTTCAGGCATGGCGCGTGTCGCCGCCAGGATGCGATCCCGATCTCAGTAATTTAATAAGCGTAGCAGGAAAGGTTGCGGGGGGGCCCCTGGCCTTGGTGGGAGCGGTGGCACCCTGTGGGCCCTCTCAACAACGAAAGTGGGCGGTACATCCCCCAGGTTGAACAGGGTGGATAGGAACTGTTCAGTAAATTCAGCGGGCCTGGGACCCTCCGCTCTCTCAGGCAGGCCAAGTATGCGGATATTATTCCGCCTAAGGCGGTTTTCAGTATCAATCGCGCGCTCCTGAAGCGCCTTGACTTGGAGCTGCAGGGCCCTCACCTCCCTAGAGTCCGACCGGACCGTATCCTCCACCATGGAGACCCTTTCCTCCACCTCAGCAACACGGGACCGAAATTTGTCCATATCTTGGCGAATGAGACCGACATCTACCGTCAAGAAGTCGATCTTTGCTGTCAGGGTTTCTTTGCAGGATGTAATGGCAGCCAGGATCTCTGCTCCCGTGGGAGCAGTCCCCTCCCCCGAGTTTGCTACTTCCTGCGCACCAGACGCCATCCCAGCCGTGGAGCGTCCTGCGGACGAGGTAGCCGCCGGCGGAGGGGCACGAGGAGCTTTAGGGGTGGACTTGGAGTAACGGGTCTTAGGGTGGCCCATCCGAGTTTTACCCTAAAATGGAGGAAGGTCGTGGGAGAGCCTGTGGGCCGGGAGTCTGGGACCCAGAAGAAGGATGAGGTTGTGTCTAGCTATATTGGATCAGGGCCCTCAGCTGGGGACAGATGATGGCCCAGGAAGGCAGTTCAGTATTGCTGGGGCACAGATGATGGCACAGGAATGCAGTTTAGTATTGCTGGGGCACAGATGATGGCACAGGGATGCAATTCAGTATTGCTGGGGCACAGATGATGGCACAGGAAGGCAGTTCAGTATTGCTGGGGCACAGATGATGGCACAGGAAGGCAGTTCAGTATTGCTGGGGCACAGATGATGGCACAGGAATGCAGTTTAGTATTGCTGGGGCACAGATGCTGGCACAGGAATGCAGTTTAGTATTGCTGGGGCACAGATGATGGCACAGGAATGCAGTTTAGTATTGCTGGGGCACAGATGATGGCACAGGAAGGCAGTTCAGTATTGCTGGGGCACAGATGATGGCACAGGAATGCAGTTTAGTATTGCTGGGGCACAGATGATGGCACAGGAATGCAGTTTAGTATTGCTGGGGCATAGATGATGGCACAGGAATGCAATTCAGTATTGCTGGGGCACAGATGATGACACAGGAAGGCAGTTCTGTATTGCTGGGGCACAGATGGTGGCACAGGAATGCAATGCAGTGTTACTGGGGCAAAGATGGTGACACAGGGGAGGCAGCTCAGCACTTCTGGGGCACAGGTGGTGGCACTGGGGATAATGTTCAGCACTGGGGCCCAGGTTATGGTGCAGAGAAGGCAGCTCAGTGGTGCTGGGGCAGAGATGGTGGTACAGGGATGGCAGGGCAGCTCGGCCTAGGTACAGTACCTGTCCTGGAGGATGATCCTGGCGCAGTAGGCCGCAAGATGGCGGCGGGCCTCAGGCGCAGGGAACGGCCGCTATGGGCTATTTGATGGCTTGTGGGGGGCCCCACACAGCCCAGCAAGCTCCCAGGGGCAGCCTCCACCGATGTGTCCGGATTTGCCTCCTCCCGGTCCGCGGATCGCGGCACTCGAGCCCGCGGATGTCGGAGGCTCCGTAGGCCTCAAAATGGCGGCGGGCCTCCGCTGTGTGGAGCCGTCCACGGCTGGCCAATTTTAAAAAATCCTGCTGGGGCTGGTGTAGGAGATGCCTGGATGTCGGTATGGAGAGTGTGGAGACTCTCCAGGCTTGTCTCGGTACAGGATGGCGGTGGATTGTTTCAGGATCGGCGGAGCTCCTCAGCAGCACGTCTGTCTCCTACTACATCCGGACACGCCAAGCCTTTTTTGTATTACTTACTTTGTATTTTATTTGTAACATCACTGTTTTTAAGGTTTTACTAGCTACGTTATATTTGGTTATATCTGCTTAATAGAAGGTTTCTTTCTGTGTAAATCTTCAAAAATCTTCGCAGAGCACTGCGCCCTGAGCCCACCCAGTTGTATAACATTAGCGAATTAGTATTCGCTAATGTCTTCCTGTTTCTCCTCCCGGCCAATCTGGAAGTGGGTCCTGAGACCCGATTGACCAGGAGTCCAAAGACCTGATTGGCTGCGAGTACTAACTCCTGATTGGCCGGGAGGAGAAGCGACTGCCTGATGGGGTAAGCGGCTATCGATCAAGCAAGCACCGGGGGGGGGGGGGGGTGGGTTGGCTTATGTGGTTAGTTGGCTGGATGGCTGGGTGGGGCACTGCCACCCCTAGAAAATTGAGCACCAGCCACTACTGGTTATGAAAACAACCTTCTTCAATGACAAATAAACTGAAATATGCAGAAGTGCACTTCTGATATTTACTTTTATGTTTAACAAAGAGAGCATAGACAAAAGAGTGTATTTCCATGTACTAGTTTCAAATATACTATGACCCATGTGATACTGGATACTGTAAATCCACATTGCTAGAAGTTTATCATTTCTGCAGACTTCAGAACCCAGTGTGCTTTTTGAGATATCCGAGTGCAATGCTCAGAACCATGGAATGGTCAGAACATCCATTCCACATGCAAGCATAAGGCAAGTATGGTTACCCTTTATTTTAATCAATTAGTTATTAATAGGCAATGTGTTTTGGTCCAATGTGTTTTGGAGAAAAACTTTCTCCTTTTTGGTATGTTAAATATATCAATAAAGAAAACTGTATCTAAACCAAGATTTTTTTTTATAAATTGCAGCTTAGCAGTTCCTAGTTGTGGTGTCTGCATTTGTTTATTAGTTTTCTTTTTTTAGACTTCTTTTCTTTTACCACACTTCTTTAAACGCAAAGGCAGCAGACTGGAGTGTATACACGCCATAGCTATGGTGCTTTGCTTTGTAGTTTCTGCAAAAATTATCCTCCACATTTAATTCCATTGCAACCCATTCAAGTTATGCCACGTACACACGACCGGAATTCTTGTCGGAAAAAACTCTGACGGTTTTTCCGACGGAATTCCGCTCAAGCTGTGTTGCCTACACACGATCACACCAAATTTTGACAGTCAATTACACAGCGGCATAAAACACGTTCGACAGCACTATAAAAGGGAAGTTTAATGCTTCCGAGCATGCGTCGAATTGTTTCCGAGCATGCGTCGGAATTTTGCATGTCGGAATTGCATATACACGATCGGAAAATCCAATAGAAAGGTTTTCTGTCGGAAAAATTGAGAACAGGTTCTCAATTCAAAGTCCGTCGGAAATTCCGACAGAAAAAGACCGTTGGGCATACACACGGTCGGAAAATCCGATGAAAAGCTCCCATCGGACTGTTTCCATCGGAAATTCCGACCGTGTGTACGCCGCATAAGTGTATTGCACATGGTCGCGGCATGGTGGCTTTATTGAATTAAAACAGGTAGTGAGGAGCAAAATATCACCTCCTCACTGCCTGTCAAATGACAGACTAAGCTGTCAAGTAAAAGTGCAGTTAGAATGTTGAGACAAACCAGTTAACACTGACGGAGAGCTTACAATCCATTTTATTCATTTATGTAAAACCTTAATCCTAAAAAAAAAAAAATTGTTCTAAATCTGCTAGTCCAACACTACCGTCTCCCCAGATTAACAATGCTGCTGTCCAAAGACGTCTCTGTTTTTCCTCCATCCAGAGTGGGGCCACCGAAAACGTATGTTACTGGCTGGCACACCAGGTGAACATACTGAAAAAATAAAATAAAAAAAATAAACCAGCACAATCATCAAATTTACATAATTGGTAAGCTGCAATACATGATTTTTTTGTTTGTTTTTGGGTTAAATATCATTTTTAATGTTTTGTTATATCTGTTCGATAAATTCATTTTTGTTTTTAATCCTGCACGAAATTTAGTGCTGTCCTATGCTCTCTGCAGTGATATTAAAGTCAAGTTTTAATTTTTTTTTAAATAACAAACATGCCATACTTACCTGCTCTGTGCAGTGGTTTTGCACAGAGCAGCCCCGATCCTCCTCTTCTTGGGTCCTCTGCCAGCACTCCTGGCTCCACCCTCCTGCCAAGTGCCCCCACAGCAAACTGTTTGCTGTGGGGCACCCAAGCACACTCATTCCCGAGCCGGTGCTCTGCGGTTGACAGCCAATGAAGAGGTTGAGTCTCCAGGGAGCCGAGATCCTCATGTACATCGCTGAATAGAGATGGGGCTCAGGTAAGTATTCGGGGGGCTGCTGTACACAGGAGGTTTTTTACCTTCATGCATAGGATGCATGAAGGTAAAAAAAACATGAGCCTTTGGGACCACTTTAAAGCAGCTTTATCAACTCTGCCCAAGTTTACCTCTGTGAACTACAGAACATATTATAGAGATAAGGAGAGGAGGATGTGTTCTGTAGTTGTAGGGCGACAAGCTGATCCTTTATAGGTCTATTACAGTGAGTGAGCATTGTCACCCTAGGTAAGGACATGTTACTTCCAAAATCACCAGGGAAAAAACGAAGGAAAAAAGTGTTAAAAAGTTATGTAGCCATCATATCTAAAGGGTTTATTTTTGTCCCCCACTGTCAGGTCACCTGAGGCCAGGTGACAGATGCACGCTGTTGGGGTCAGAAGTGCACTGCTAAGGTAGTGGACCTTGTGGCTGACTGCCAAGCATGAAGCTCTGAGTGGTTCAGAATAGCAGGTCCTCTGGAGCACCAACACGGATCCCACTGGGAGCTAGAGCATGAGATTTCCCGGATCGTGGAGTCTAAGAGCCAGCAGGTGTTCACCAGAGCCCCTAGTAGTGGGGATGGACTTCGCTGCAACTGGCTCCAGGTCGCGGCCCCCAGGGTCTCTTTTAGACTTTCACGTACCTGACCGATGAGCCCGATATAGCAGAGGAAGGTCTCCCTTACGTGTCTGGCTCGCGGCCCCTGGTAGTATAGACAGGAGGCACGGGAGTGCAGAGTGGTATGAATTTGGAATTGATAACGCAGGGCAGCGTCATTCCAGTCTGTGTCAGAACTCCAACGCCTGAATTCCACCATGGTGGGCCCAGGTTTGTGGTTCACCGGACACTAGAGAGATCACAAAGCCCACCTTAGTTGCTTCTAAGGAGAAGGTGCAGGGTTTCAGGGTGAAGTAGAGTTTGCAGGCGTTGCAGAAAGTCCGGTATTTACTGCGTTCTCCCGAAAATCTTTCGGGTGTAGGTACCCTAGGCTCAGAATGTAGCATTACTACTAAGGGTGCAGGTAAGAATCCGGCAGAAGAAGCACCTTAAGGGTTGGTAGGAGAAGACAAAACCTGAACTCGTTCTTCCAAACTTGTGTAGCCTTCTTGAAGGCTCTTCACAGCTTGCATGAGAGAGGCTCCCTGCTCGGGCTCGGACATGGCTGTCTGATACTGTCAGACTTCCCCGTACCTGACCGATGAGCCCGATATAGCAGAGGAAGGTCTCCCTTATGTGTCTGGGTATGAGAGCCTGGCGGGTGGTAGCAGAAGTGACGGCTCTGGATCCAGGTGCAGGTGGTTTTGTGATCACTTGACAGCAGGCTGGCAGGCCGGTACACAGGCAGCAGATGCAGAGCAGGCAGGTCGGGTCACAGGCAGGGTTGGCAACAGGCAGGCAGCGAAGTACAGAGGAGCAGGAAGGTTCAGAGTCAAGACAGGCTGAGGTCAGATGCAGGCAGAAGACAAGGATAATCCAAGGGGCAAGCCGGGTAGTCAGAGATCAAACGTTCAGACAGGGTAACAGAAGCAAGGACACAGGGAGCCGCAGATCAGACAGGACCAACCAGAGTGCACTGGCAGTTCAAATAGGCCAATTGGCACCAAGTGCCACGCGCACAGGCACTGTCAACATGAATAAACAAAGGAAGGTGGTGGCTTCAGAATCAGCCAATCAGACACTTGTATCCTTTCAAAAGAACCAATCACACACACATGTATATATTCAAATAGAAATGCAGTAGTGACATGTGCAGATGGTAGTGTGTAAAACCATGCAGCAAGCACATGTGCGCATTCCCACTGCTACCAATGATGCGAGCCATACTCTATCAGGGCTCAGTGGGGCATAATTTTGGATGGTTATGCTATGGTTCCCATGTACGCAGATCTGCTTACTTAGGAGTTTAAATCCGGTCGCCATGGAGTGACCAGTCCCTTGGTGAGGCATAAACAAACATCCTTAAAAGAGCAAACAGATCTGCCGTGTCCACGGGAAGGTTTCCGTATCCAATGGTCTTCCACCAGCGTCTGTATGTGTGAATATCCTCACATGAGCGTATTACAGCAAAACAGACACTGGGGGCATCTGACAACATACATTAATAAAAATTTCCACAACACAGGGGTAGTCAAAGAACATGCCAAAGGTCAGGGTATGAAGCAGACAAGGATAGTCAAGAACAAGCCAAGGATGGTAAAGAGAATCAGACATAAAGCACATGTCAAGAAGCACACAGGAAGCCAAACACACGTTATTGATCAGTGAGGCTTGGCTGCAGTGCACAGGTTAATATAGTGTTCCCAGTTAGAGGCTGGGGTGGAGCCATGCTTGACGGAAGATTACTTAAGCAGACAGGTGAACAGTGTCGGTCTCTAAGATGAACACAACAAAGAGGTAAACAAACAGACATGAACATTATTGCAGACTCATGACAGTACCCCCCCCCTCTTACGAGGCCTCCCCCTCCCCCGCTTGGGCCCAGGATTGGAGGGAAACTTCAGATAAAACCTCCTCAAAAGACGAAGCGCAAAGGCATCAGATGCAGTGATGCAAGACCTCTCCTCAGGACCAAACCCTTTCCAATGCACGAGGTACTAAAGAATGCCTTTACAGAGCTGGAAATCAAGAATATGACTAACCATGTACTCCTGGTTATCCTCAGAAACCGGGGGCCATGGAAGGAAGAGGACGAGAGAACTTATTGAGGACTAAAGACTTCAGAAGGGAAACATAGAATGAGTGTGAGATTTCGAGGCTATTAGGAATCTGAAGTTTGAAACAAACCGGATTCAGCTTAGGAGTTATAGAGTATGGGCCAATGAATCTCGGGTCAAACTTCAGAGAAGGAACCCGGAGCTTTTTGTTTCTGGTGGAAAAACAGACTTTGTCCCCTGGCTGTATAGAAGGCGGTTTACGCCTGCAATGGTCGGCAAAACCTTTGAATTTGTCAGCAGCTGCCCGAAGGGAATCATGAACATCACCCTAAATAGAATTGAGGAGATCAGTGATAAAATCAATGGCAATGTGAGACCAGGGCTCCTTAGGAGTGGGCAAGGGCATGAGAAGACCAGCAGGAGCTTGTGTGGAGGATTTATACTGAGCACAGAAATGACAAGGCTTAATGTAGTCTCTGACAACCGAGTGGAGAGTAGGCCACCAGTAGTGGCGACGGGGGAGCAGGAAGGATCGGAGGAATCCAGCATGACCTGCCACCTTGGAATCATGTCCCCAACAAAGGATCTTAGCTCTTAGCTCAGTGGGGACGAAGGTCTTCCTAGGAGGAATTTTTGACTATTGGGTGGTGGAATGGGCAAGAATGCATGAGGTCGGAATGATCGGCTCAGGTTCAGGGGTGGGCTCCTCATCCAAATTGTCAAATGACCTAAAGAGTGCATCAGCCCGACTGTTGCAGGAACCAGGTTTGTACGTAATCGTGAAATTAAAAAGGGAAAAGAAAAGGCTCCACCTGGCCTGTCTGGAATTCAGTCGTTTGGCATTCTGCAAGTACTGCAGATTTTTATGATCAGTGAAAATCATTATGGAGTGAGGTGAACCCTCCAAAAGATGACGCCACTCTTCTAACGCCAATTTAATTACAAGAAGTTCCCGATCACCAATAGCGTAATTTCTCTCTGCCTGAGAATTTTTTTTTGGGACGAACGCACAAGGTTGACATTTCTTCTCAAAGGATTGAAGAAGCACAGCTCTCACCCCCATTGAAGAAGCATCAACTTCAATAAAAAGTGGATCCCCAGGATTAGGTCTCCTCAAGAGAAGTCCAGAAACAAAGGCCTGTTTCACATCATGAAATGCAGGAGACCACCCCTTGGTATTTGCACCCTTCTGGTCAAGGCGATAATAGGCACAGCAATGGAAGAGTAATTCTTGTTGAACTGCCTATAATAATTTATGAACCCAAAAAAGTGCTGTGTGGCCTTGAGGCTGGCAGGAAGAGGCCAGTTGGTAATGGCCAAGACCTTTCCAGGATCCATACGAAGACCCAAACTAGAGACAAAGCATCCCAGGAACAGGACCTCAGAACATTCAAAAGAACATTTATCCAGCTTGGCATACAGATTATTCTCTCTAAGGCACTGAAGTACAATCCAGACATGGTTTCTGTGAACAAGCAGATTTTCCGAAAATATGAGAATGTCATCCAGATAGATGACCACAAATTGGTAAAGCAGATCCCTGAAGATTTTGTTGACAACGTTTTGGAACACAGCTGGGGCATTACACAAACCAAAAGGCATAACCAAGTATTCTTAATGCCCATCTCATTCTCCAGTGTTAAACACGGTTTTCCATTCGTCACCTTCCCGTATCCGGATCAGATTGTATGCACCTCTGAGATCCAACTTGGTAAAAATGGAGGCACCTTTCAACCTGTCGAATAGCTCAGATATTAGGGGAAGGGGTATAGATTTTTGATTGTTAACGCATTTAAGCCTCGATAGTCAATGCAGGGTCTTAAGGTACAATCTTTTTTGGCAACAAAAAAGAACCCTGCTCTCGCAGGCAATGGGGATTTTTGGATGAACCCTCTCTCAAGATTCTCAGCGACATACTTTGACATGGCCTGGTTCTCTGGGATAGACAGAGGGTAGGTACGGGCCCTGGGCAGAGTTTCTCTGGAAACAAGGTCAATAGCACAGTCAAAGGGCCTGTGAGGAGGAAGCACCTCAGCTGATTTTTTTGCAGAACACATCCTGGAATCTGCTATATGCAACGGGAAGAGCAGAAGATACAGATTTGGTTGCAACCGGAAGTCTCTCCTTTGGGACAACCTTGAATAGGCCGGATGAGCCAGGAACAGGAGGAACCCCAAGCCAGGATCTGCCCAGAAGTCCAATCTATGTGTGGAGAATGAAGCTGTAGCCAAGGGAGGCCCAATATGATGGGGGTTGAGGCTTTAAGTAGGATAAGGAAGGATATCCACTCCTGGTGGAGTTTCCCTACCAACATCTTAAGTCTAGAAGCAGATAGGGCCCCCTAGAAGAACAGTGCCATCAATAGCTGAGACCACCAGTGGCATGGTGAGGGGGAAAAGGGTAAGCTTCATGGAAGATGCAGTTCTCCAGTCCATAAAATTGCCAGCAGCACCGGAATCCAGATATGCCAAGACCGATTGAGGGGAAGAGTCTACATGAAGGAACACAGAAAGAAGGAGACAAGAAGGTGATATTTCTGGGTCCAATACTCCACCTTTCGAGATGTTTTAGACCATCCTGGACGAAGTGAGCAGGAGTCACGAAAATTACCTTTGCCCCCACAATAGAGATACAGGCCCAAAGTTCTGTGCCTAGCAGAAAGGGGAAAGCCTGCTCCGGCCCAACTGCATAGGTTCCTCAGCTGGCAGAAGATGCGCCATGGGACAGGAGGGAAGCTTAGGCTGGCTAAGTACCAGGGAGTGCTGGTGTCTTTTTACTAGGAACCTCTCCTGAAAGCAAATATCAATCAATTTCAAAGAAGATGACACCGTCCAGACTGGCGGGGATGGTTCTTCCCGCTAATTTATCCTTCACTCGGTCAGAGAGGCCATGTAAAATGGTTGCAACTAAGGCCTCATTATTCCAGCTCAACTCAGCTGTTAGTGTACGAAACTGAAGGGCATACTGTCCAATAGAAGAAGATGTAAAAGGGCACTGGCTGCTGAAGAAACCCGACCCGATTCCTCAAAGATATTCTGAATGAGCTTCAAGAAGTCAGACAGGCTAGAAACCACTGGATCATTCTCCCACAGGGGAGCAGCCCAGGCTAAAGCCTCACCAGAGAGGAGGGAAATAATATAGGCTAACTTTGCCCAATCAGACGACAAGTTTTGAGGCTGGAGTTCGAAGTGAATGGTGCACTGGCTGAGGAACCCCCTGCAGGCCTTGGAGTCCTCAGAGAAATGGGGCGGAGCTGGCAGTTGCAGCGAATGTGTGCCTGTGACTGGAATAGGTATAGCCGCCAATTGTGATTGAGGTTGCTGAATCGGGGTCCCTAAGGAGGCCTGATGCTGCTCGAAGCGGGAAGCCAAATCCTGGATGAATTGGATTACCTGAGTCTGATTACATAGTTACATAGTAGGTGAGGTTGAAAAAAGACACAAGTCCATCAAGTCCAGCCTATGTGTGTGATTATATGTCAGCATTACATTGTATATCCCTGTATGTTGTGGTGCTTATAATAGTTTTTTGAAACTATCGATGCTCCCCGCTGATACCACCGCCTGTAGAAGGGAATTACACATTCTTGCCACTCTAATGCCGCGTACACGCGGTCGGAATTTCCGATGGAAACAGCCCGATGGGAGCTTTTCATAGGATTTTCCGACCGTGTGTATGCCCATTGTTCTTTTTCTGTCGGAATTTCCGACGGACTTTGGATTGAGAACCTGTTTTTAATTTTTCCGATGGAAAACCTTTCTTTCGGATTTCCCAATTGTGTGTATGCAATTCCGACACGCAAAATTCTGACGCATGCTCGGAAACAATTTCACACATGCTGAAGCATTAAACTTCCCATTTATAGTGCCGTCGAACGTGTTGTATGCCGCAGTGTTATTGACCATCGGAATTGGGTGTGACCGTGTGTAGGCAAGATAGTTTGAGCGAAATTCCGTCGGCATTCCTACGGGAAAACCATCAGAGCTTTTTTCGTCGAGAATTCCGACCGTGTGTACGCGGCATTACAGTAAAGAACCCTCTAAGTAGTTTAAGGTTAAACCTCTTTTCTTCTAATTTTAATGAGTGGCCCGTGTCTATTTAACCTCCCTTCCGCAAAAAAAGTTTTATCCCTATTGTGTAAATTGAAATCATGTCCCCTCTCTCCAGAGAGAATATGTTTAGTGCTTGCAACCTTTCTTCATAGCTAACATCCTCCAGACCCTTTATTGGCTTTGTTGCCCTTCTTTGTACTCGCTCCATTTCCAGTACATCCTTCCTGAGGACTGGTGCCCAGAACTTGACAGCATACTCTAGGTGCGGCCGAACCAGAGTCTGGTAGAGTGGGAGAATTATCATTTTATCTCTGGAGTTGATACCCTTTTTAATGCCTGCCAATATTCTGTTTGCTTTGTTAGCAGCAGCTTGGCATTGCATGCCATTGCTGAGCATCTACTAGGACCCCTAGGTCCTTTTCCCTCCTAGATTCCCCCAGAGGTTCTCCCACCATTGTATAGATTGCATTCATATTTTTGCCACCCAAATGCATTATTTAAAATTTTTCTACATTAAACCTCATTTGCCATGTAGTTGCCCACCCCATTAATTTGTTCAGATCTTTTTGCAAGATTTCCACATCCTGCGGAGAAGTTATTGCCCTGCTTAGCTTAGTATTGTCCGCAAATACAGAGATTGAACTGTTTACCCCATCCTCCAGGTAGTTTTTGAACAAAATAAATAGGATTGGTCCCAGCACAGAAACCTGGGGGACCCCACTACCCACCCCTGTTCATTCCGAGTACTCCCCATTTATTACCACCCTCTGAACTCGCCCTTGTAGCCAGTTTTCAATCCATGTATTCACCCTATGGTCCATGCCAATGGAGCTTATTTTGTACAGTAAACGTTTATGGGGAACTGTGTCAAATGCTTTGGCATAATCCAGGGTCTCCTGGGTCTCGAGTCTGCGGACTATGCCCTGCAACGGATCATCTGTGGTTAGAGGCACATCAGCCGGGTCCATGGCTGATCAAACTGTCAGGTCACCTGGGGCCAGGTGACAGATGCACATCGTTGGGGTCAGGAGTGCACCGCTAAGGTTGTTGGCCTTACGGCTTACTGCTGCGGATGGAGCTCTGAGTGGTTTAGGAAAGCAGGTCCTCTGGAGCACCAACACAGATCCCACTGGGAGCTAGAGCATGAGATTCACCAGGGCGCGGAGTCTAAGAGCCAGCAGGTGTTCACCAGAGCCCCTAGTGGTGGGGATGGACTTCACTGCAACTGGCTCCAGGTCGCCCCCCCCAGGGTCTCCCAGCTCACGTAGGCTACTGGAGGATAGAGAGGAAGCAGTAGACTGATACAACAAGGGATAGTCAGGGGATAAGCCAAAAGGTCGGAGCAACGAGCAGACAGGGGTAGTCAAAGAACACGCCAATGGTCAAGGTATGAAGCAGACAAGCATAGTCAAGAACAAGCCAAGGACAATAAACAGAAATCAGACGTAGAGCACAAGGCAAGAGGCACACAAGAATCCAAACACACAATATTGATCAGTGAGGCTTGACTGCAGTGCACAGGCTAATATAGTGAGAAAAAAGGAAAGACACACAACTGGAGATGGTTTGGTTGCTGCTCACCCCTGAGGTATAGCAAAAAGGAAAAAATCCCCCCAAAAAGGGTATATGTATGATACAAAGTATTGTCTAAATATAAATGTTTATTAAAGATGTCACAGAAGTGGCATGGTGGATATAAGACATGGGTCCCAAATGGGAGTAATAAAACAAAACAGAAAAAGTATAAAAATACACTGGTAGACAAAGAACTTTTACAGCGGAATATTTTAACACAGCCAACATTGGTTGATGTAAAAGTGTACCCGACGTGTTTCGACCCGTATTAGTGTGGGTCTTCCTCAAAGGTGATTTGTCTATTGGAAAAAGAGAGGGTAAAAAAGACAAATATATTGCAGCAATATTTATATTTCATATGATAGTCTCTATATAATTTGGGATAGAGACATATGCAGTATTATATTGTAAGATATTTACCCAATCGTGTATGTTTCTGATGAGATTTACTTCTTATGTGGGGCTTCCCTGAAGAGGTTTTCTGCCCCCCGGGTGGCACTCGCAAGACCACCCTGCAGAGCGTGCGGGCCGGACCAGGAAAGGGTGGTCCAAAAACGTGACATACGGGGGGTCACATCCAACAGGTTGACCTCCTACATACAGACACGTAGGCCGGTGGTTGGGAGCGAAGGGGGGAGCCTTTCAGAAGGCGCACCTGTCGTGAGAGTCCAACACCAAACAATTATAAATCTACCAAATAGAGTAGTTTTTGTAGATGGTATATTTTCAGTTTTTATATATTCGTGTACGTTAGAGAATTTTTATCAGAGAGCAGAGCCAGCAAGTACATATCTCAAGGTCCCTATCTCGAAAAAGTATATATAATGATAGCAACTTCATAGAGGATAATTATAATAAATAAGAGGGAAGGACTAGAGGACAGGAGACAGGGGAAAAACGAGTGGTGAGGAGAAAGAGGACAGGAAAAAAGGGTGAGGAAATGAAAGGGAAGGGGAGATTGGGAAGGTGGGAAGGGGAAGGATCAATCAGGGGGAGTGAGGGTATGATTGCGGAAAAGAAGGAGAGAGCAAGAAACAAGCGACAACAGAAAGACGAAAAGCCAGAAAACGATGGAGACATTGGGAAAAGGGGGAGGGGTGAGCAGGTGAGACCAGACAAAGGGAGACAGAGGTGGGAAATAGAAATACATGGCGCACACATGTATGGAAAAATTAGATGTTAGGTCATCCCAGAGAGGTGTGTGGAAAATGAAAGCAAAGTGAATGGGAAAAGGGGGAGGGGAGGGGGGGAAAAAAGAGGAAAGAGGGGGAAAGAGAGGAAGAAGGGGAGACAGAGGGGGGGAAAGGGGAGAAGAAGGTGGGGGGGTAAAAGGGGACAAAGTATGGGCCAAAAAGTATGACCCAAGGGGGAATGGAGACGGAAGGGAATAGGAAAGCAGAAAACGGATAGGGGTGAAAGAAAGGAAGATGAGGGAAAAAAAAAGGGGGGGGGCAGAGAAAGGGGTGGTGAGTGGTAACAAAGTGGTGCCACAGTGAAAGGAGAAGGGGGAGAGGGAGGGGGGAGAAAAGGGGGGAGTGCAGAAGGTGCCAAAAGGGAAGCGAATGCCTTGTGAAAAAACAACATAACAGTGAAAAGCAATCAAAATTAGCAAAAATATGAAGAAAATGTGAAGTGCATATGTGTAATGATGTATAGCAGTGTGGTATCTATGTGACTGGTTGTGGGTAAATATGCTAAAACATGACAGGGCCATGGAGTGCTGGCGTACAAGTGAGTGAGACAGGAAAGGAGGTGTATATATAAAGTTGCATCAAAAATGACCTGATAGATTTGATTTCCAGTATTCTTAGTCGCCAGGTGATGTACACCTTATAGCCTATGCTTTAATTCCAAATTGGTAGTAGGCTGCGGCAGACTGTGGGAAATATGCGATCCAGAAAGCGAATAAGCAGTCTAGGATTGAACAAATAGGGATGCTATATGACTATACTATAAAAATGCCGAGGTAAGGGCACATATTAGAGGATGTACTTACTGGCCTGGTGTCTCTAGTCTTGCGAACCCTCACATGGAGATGGAGTTACTACTCCCCTCCGTGGGGTTCTTATAGCTGCCAAAAGTTAGATCAGGTGTGTCAATTAGCAAAAGTTCTAATTGGTGCTGGTTGGTGATGAACGCCCCCACCAGGTGTGCAGAAGGCATCCCCTCCCACGGTCCCATACTCACCTTTCCGGCGGCCGGTTGTGGTGGTCATGACGGCCAATCGAGCCGTCCGGAGTGACCTCCCCGGCGTCAGTGAAGCCCTTCCGGGGTCGCCACTGCGTCGTCCTCGTCGCAACAGCGCGACGTCCCGCATCACGCGCACGCACGGGGCCCCGCGCATGCGCAGTGATCGGGAACAGTCCGAGGACGCTCAGGGACGCCGCCAGCAAAGGGGGTGGTTCCCCGCTGGGTATCCGGGACCTGCCCAGACATCCAAGGGGGAAGTATCATTGGAGGAGCCATGGTGGATGTTGGCTCCTCCCCCCCTTTGCTGGGAAGGCACGTATTGGAGCACATCCCGGTCCAGACCCACATCAGCAGGGGGGAAGCGAGAGATGATATAGCGCCACCAGGAGGACATCCAACCTAGTAAAAAATGGGAAGAAAGGAGGAAAGACAGAGGGACATAATGTATTAATTCCATCTTGTTGGTATAAAGAAAAAATATATATATATTAAATTGATCCTCAATGTCAGAAACCACTAGTTGTATTGATCTTTAGCCTTATAAAGAACATTTGCACATTGTATCAAAAAGATAGTGAAAAACATGGGATCCTACAAAATATGTAACAAGTCATTACATGTATTAAGTTCAGAAAGGGTTGTTTGCATGGCACATAGGTGACATAGTTCAGACTTTAGCCAAGTATTGGACATATAAGCATGTACAGACTGGGGATTGGGGGGAAAAAGATATGCAAGACATGGAAGCAGGGTTACACCAAGCCGGGACGTCCAAACACGTCCACTCGATCGTCCGGTGTCAAACAAGAAACTGCTAAGTTATTGTGTCTTCCCAGACGTAAACCCCTTTAAAAAGGGGGCAAAAGAAATGGACTCATTGAGTCCGGGAGGAAATGTAGCTTGTAGCTTGAAAATCCATCTCTGTTCGTGTTGTAACAAAATTTTGTTCCAGTCACCGCCTCGGTCCGGAATATGTATTCGGTCGAGCGTGGTGAATGATATTTTGGGCATCTTGTAATTGTGTACTGAGACCACGTGACGGCCAAGTGGTAGGTAGTGGTTCCCGATCTGCATCGAGTAGACGTGTTTGGACATCCAGGAGTTAAACTCCTGCTTCGTTTTGCCAACATAGTATGCCCCACAGTCACAGGACATCAAGTATACCACGCCCTTTGTCTGGCAGTTGACAAAGTGGGCATGTTTAAAAATTGTCCCATTGGGAAGATGAAAGATTTTTTGGCGTTGGATATACTGGCAGCATGAGCAGTGGCCACATAGGAAGGAACCAAGGACTGAACAATGTTTTAAGCGTTTTTGCTCATCTCGGAATTCACTTTGAACCAAATGGTCCTTTAGTGACGTAGCTCTTCTAAAAGTAATAGAAGGGTAATTGGAGATACATTTATTTATTTTAGAATCATCAGTCAATATGCTCCAGTGTTTTTGGATAATGTCTCTGATTTTCCCGTGTTGTCGGGAGAAACGTAAGATAATTCTAGATTGGTTTCCATCTTGGTCCTTTCGCACCTCTTTTTTGGACAGTAGGTCCTGACGCGAGCGTATAGTGACTCTATTATACGCTTTCCGCAAGCAAGAGCGGCTGTACCCTCGATCTAATAATCTATTTTGGAGGTTTTTGGCTTCCAATTTGAAAAGAGACTCTTCTGAGCAGTTTCTGCGTATTCGAAGATATTGGCCGTAGGGGATGGAATTTTTCAAAAATTGTGGGTGTGAGCTTTGTGCATGAAGCACTGTGTTCCCTGCAGTGCTTTTGCGATAGAGGGTGGTTGAGACCTTATTCTCAGAATTTCGTCTAAGTTGGACATCAAGGAAGGTGATATTTTCCTTATCATATGTCATGGTAAATTTCAAATTGCGGGTATTGGAGTTGATACGATCATGGAATTCCAAAAGCATTTCCTCTGATATCTCCCAGTAGACGAGGAAGTCATCAATGTTCCGTAGCCACATTTTAATGTACATGAGGAGGTCCTCGTCGTCTAGGAGGGATTTTTCCCACTCCCCCAGGTACAAGTTGGCGTAGGCCGGTGCGCAACAAGTGCCCATGGCCACGCCTTGTACCTGGAGGTAGTGGGAATTGTCAAAAGTGAAGAAGTTATAGTTAGGAATGTATTCGAGCCCATCAATGATAAAATTATTCAGGGGGCCATCATATCTACAGCTTGCTCAGAGGATATTTCGTACAGCATCGATCCCCTGGTTATGGGGGATCGAGCTGTACAAGGCCTCGACATCAATGGCCACCAATAAAGAATCGGCAGCCAGTGACATATTCTCAGTTACCTGTAATAGGTGTATGGTGTCCTTCAAAAAGGAAGGTAGACCCAATACAAAGGGTTGTAAAAAAGAATCAATGACTTTACTTAAAGCGGTTCGGCACACATTTCATTTAGTAAATCTCTTTGCCTTCCAAATCAGGCAAAGAGTACTAAATGAAATGTGTTTTTTTTTTTTCTTACCTTGTAATTGATGACTTCCTGTCTTCTGTCTCTTCGGGGGGTGGGCGGGGTCTGTGCGGGGATCCTCGTCACGCCGCACTGTCTCCTGGGATCTGGTGTCATTGATCCCAGGAGTCAGTGCGGGCATCTTCCGAAATCTCGCGAGATTTCGGACACATCTTCCGAAATCTCGCGAGATTTCGGCCACATCTTCCGAAATCTCACGAGATTTCGGACACATTTTCCGAAATCTCGCGAGATGTCGGCAGATGTGCCGAAATCTCGCGAGATGTCGGCAGATGTGCCGACATCTCGCAAGATTTCGGAGAACGTGAGCTGCACTTTGCCGTTACTGCGCACGCGCGAGCTCGGCGCAGTAACGGCGGTGCATGCTGGGCCATCTAAAGTGCCTGTGGGGTTTCACATGCCCACAGACAAGAACAATATCAAGAATGTTATCGGAGGAAAACCGGCTGCGATCGAGATGGAAGATGGAACAGGTAAGTCCCCCCATTTAGCTATATGGCCTTGGCATATAGCCCAAAAAAAAAAAAAGCAGTGCAGAACCGCTTTAAGCTTTCGGAAATACTTCCATTACTTGAGACGATTGGTCGTCCGGGTGGTCTACTTAGGCCCTTGTGGATTTTTGGCAAGCTGTAGAAGGTGGCAACCCGTGGATACCTCACCCTGATGAACTCGTATTGATCCCTAGTTAGGGTGCCTTCTAGGAATGCCGAGTAGATCATATCCTCAAACTTGACATAAGAGGTTTGAATTGCCTTAATGGGAACTTTAGAGTACCAGTCTTTATTATTAAGGATGTCCTGGCACATGCACACGTAGTCCTGGTTATCCATCAGGACTACGTTGCCCCCCCTTATCTGAAGGTTTGACCGTAATATTAACATTATTACGTAGGGAATTTATTGCTTGGAACTCGTTAGAAGTTAGATTAGTTGGAAGTATTTTCTTTTTTGGCAGCTTGCACAGATCTCTAATAGTTTGTTTAATGAAGGTGTCTATGCTTGGGTTCAAATTTAGAGGAGGAAATTTGGCAGAGGATTTTTTGAAATTCACCACAGACTCCTGTGACGATTTTCCAGCGTCTTCCAATAGGGTTTCCAGGTCAATTTGATCTATTAGATCCAATTTATTGTTCTCCTGATACAGGAGTGTTAAGTCCCATAGTGCTTTACAGTGGTGTGAAAAAGTGTTTGCCCCCTTCCTCATTTCCTGTTCTTTGCATGTTTGTCACACTTAAGTGTTTCGGAACATCAAACCAATTTAAACAATAGTCAAGGACAACACAAGTAAACACAAAATGCAATTTGTAAATGAAGGTGTTTATTATTAAAGGTGAAAAAAAATCCAAACCATCATGGCCCTGTGTGAAAAAGTGATTGCCCCCTTGTTAAAACATACTATAACTGTGGTTGTCCACACCTGAGTTCAATTTCTCTAGCCACACCCAGGCCTGATTATTGCCACACCTGTTCACAATCAAGGCATCACTTAAATAGGAGCTGCTTGACACAGTAAGGTCCACCAGAAGATCCTAAAAAGCTACACATCATGCCGAGACCCAAAGAAATTCAGGAACAATTGAGAAAGAAAGTAATTGAGATCTATCAGTCTGGAAAGGGTTATAAAGCCATTTCCAAAGCTTTGGGAATCCAGCGAACCACAGTGAGAGCCATTATCCACAAATGGCGAAGACATGGAATAGTGGTGAACCTTCCCAGGAGTGGCCGGCCGCCCAAAATTACCCCAAGAGCGCAGCGACGACTCATCCAAGAGGTCACAAAAGACCCCACAACAACGTCCAAGGAACTGCAGGCCTCACTTGCCTCAGTTAAGGTCAGCGTTCATGCCTCCACCATCAGGAAAAGACTGGGCAAAAATGGCCTGCATGGCAGAGTTCCAAGGAGAAAACCACTGCTGAGCAAAAAGAACATCAAAGCTCGTCTCAATTTCTCCACAACACATCTTGATGATCCCCAAGACTTTTGGGACAACATTCTGTGGACCGATGAGACAAAAGTGGAACTCTTTGGAAGGTGTGTGTCCAAGTATATCTGGCGTAGAAGGAACACTGCATTTCAGAAAAAGAACATTATACCAACAGTAAAATATGGTGGTGGTAGTGTGATGGTCTGGGGCTGTTTTGCTGCTTCAGGACCTGGAAGACTTGCCGTGATAAAAGGAACTATGAATTCTGCTGTCTACCAAGAGATCCTGAAGGAGAATGTCCGACCATCTGTTCGTGTACTCAAGCTGAAACGAACTTGGGTTCTGCAGCAGGACAATGATCCTAAACACACCAGCAAGTCCACCACCGAATGGCTGAAGAAAAACAAAATTAAGACTTTGGAGTGGCCTAGCCAAAGTCCAGACCTGAATCCTATTGAGATGTTGTGGTATGACCTTAAAAGGCCGTTCATGCTCGAAAACCCTCTAATGTAACTGAATTAGGACAATTCTGCAAAGATGAGTGAGCCAAAATTCCTCCAGGACGCTGTAAAAGCCTCATTGCACGTTATCGCAAACGCTTGGTTGCAGTTGTTGCTGCTAAGGGTGGCCCAACCAGTTATTAGGTTTAGGGGGCAATCACTTTTTCACACAGGGCCATGATGGTTTGGATTTTTTTTCACCTTTAATAATAAACACCTTCATTTACAAATTGCATTTTGTGTTTACTTGTGTTGTCCTTGACTATTGTTTAAATTGGTTTGATGTTCCGAAACACTTAAGTGTGACAAACATGCAAAGGAACAGGAAATGAGGAAGGGGGCAAACACTTTTTCACACCACTGTAAATTCTTTCATACTGAAAGTGGACCAATCAGTGGTGTCGATATTGTCAGTCTTTGAATGCAGGCTTTTCAGTAGAAGCCTGCGTGCAAAGAGCTGCAAATCGGTTACCACTTCGAAGATGTCAAAGTTTTCTTGTGGGCAAAAAGTTAGTCCACGAGAAAGGACACTTTCCTCAGCTGTTGATAGGGGATATGATGATAGGTTGATCACACTGTAGGATTTGGTTGAATCCTTGTTACGAATGCGTCCAGATTTCCCACTCCCCTGTTTGTTTGGGGTGGGGAGAGTCCCCGTGTTAAGTTTAAAGGGCTCTTTAGGGTTTGTTTCAGACGCTCTACTATATGATTTGTGTGAGTCATATTAGTTGAGGTGTTCGATATTGTGGAGTCTGAATTTTCCACATCGATATTGCATGGTTCATCTTGGGAGCTTGGGGTTGTGTCTTTGTGGTTATAAACATCTTGTCCCTCCTCCGTATCTGTTGATACAGTACGTTTCTTCCTGTCTTGTTGGGGAGAGCCTTTGTTGTTACGGCTTAGTTTATATTTACCCCTTCCTTTCTGAGCTGTGTTGGGGTTTTGACTTAAATTAGAAATATTTTTATTTTTTGAGGTATTAGTGGTACTGGGGGGTTGTGGCCTGGATATATAGTTCCTATTAGTTTGTGTGTTGGTATGCCATTTATATGCTCGTCCTTTTGAGAATGCCATTTTATCCCTCCAAAACTTGAGCTCTTTTTTTGTGCAGGATGCCTTTGTTATAGACGGACAGGTCATCTCTTAGTTTGGCCTGTAGGTCTAGATGCAGGGCATGCTGCGCAAATAGTTTCAAATTTGTTTCTAAAATGTTAATTTCGATATCCAACAATGTGATTTGTCTGTTATATTCCCTGGTCAAAATGGCCATCATTTCTTGGGAGCATAAATTTAAATTATCCTCCCATTCTTTTTTACAGTCGCTGCTAATCTTATCCAGATTAGGAAAAATCTGGACTCTGAGGCCTAACGGGTTTATTTTTTCTTTCCGATATCTGTCGAATGACCTTACGTGCCAAAAAAGGGCTGATTTCTTTTCTAGAATTTTACTTAATTTTTGAGTGAAAGAAAGTATCTGAGTTTCAACTTGCTCTTTGATCTCAAAGTCCCTTTCATAGGTTGACATGAGGCTAGCCCATTCATCACCCTGAAAACTGCTCATGTTGAGTCCAATAAACAGTTGTGCATGTGGTAATCTAGGCAAAATACACAAAATTACAAATGACAATTTTATATTTGAAGACCCATGTCTCAACTCCAAAGTGTTACAGGGGGAAAGGGTGTTTAACCACCCAAATATATAATAAGAAAAAAGGAAAGACACCCAATCTCCCATTCCCTTTCCTCCCCCTTTTTTCCTGTCCTCTTTCTCCTCACCACTCACTTTTCCCCTGCACTGTCTCCTCCCCTCTTATTCATTATAATTATCCTCTATGAAGTTTCTATCATTATATATATACTTTTTCGAGATAGGGACCTTGAGATATGTACTTTCTGGCTCTGCTCTCTGATAAACATTCTCTAACGTACACGAATATATAAAAACTGAAACTATACCATCTACAAAAACTACTCTATTTAGTAGATTTATAATTGTTTGGTGTTGGACTCTCACGACAGGTGCGCCTTCTGAAAGGCTCCCCCCTTCGCTCCCAACCACCGGCCTACGTGTCTGTATGTAGGAGGTCAACCTGTTGGATGTGACCCCCAGTATGTCTCGTTTTTGGACCACCCTTTCCTGGTCTGGCCCGCACGCTCTGCAGAGTGGTCTTGCGAGTGCCACCCAGGGGACAGAAAACCTCTTCAGGGAAGCCCCACATGAGAAGTAAATCTCACCAGAAACATACACGATTGGGTAAATATCTTACAATATAATACTGCATATGTCTCTATCCCAAATTATATAGAGCCTATCATATGAAATATAAATATTGCTGCAATATATTTTTCTTTTTTACTCTCTCTTTTTCCAATAGACAAATCACCTTTGAGGAAGACCCACACTAATACGGGTCGAAACGCATCAGGTTCACTTTTACATCAACCAATGTTGGCTGTGTTAAAATATTCCGCTGTAAAAGTTCTTTATCTACCAGTGTATTTTTATAATTTTTCTGTTTTGTTTTATTACTCCCATTTGGGACCCATGTCTTATATCCACCATGCCACTTCTGTGACATCTTTAATAAACATTTATATTTAGACAATACTTTGTATCATACTCTTTTCTACTTGCTGCCCAAAAAAAACATATACCCTTTTTGGGGGGATTTTTTCCTTTTTGCTATACCTCAGGGGTGAGCAGCAACCAAACCATCTCCAGTTGTGTGTCTTTCCTTTGTTCTTATTATATATTTGGGTGGTTAAACACCCTTTCCGCCTGTGACACTTTGGAGTTGAGACATGGGTCTTCAAATGTAAAATTGTCATTTGTAATTTTGTGTATTTTGCCTAGATTACCGCATGCACAACTGTCTATTGGACTCAACATGAGCAGTTTTCAGGGTGATGAATGGGCTAGCCTCATGTCAACCTATGAAACGGACTTTGAGATCAAAGAGCAAGTTGAAACTCAGATACTTTAATAAATTCCCTACGTAATAATGTTAATATTACGGTCAAACCTTCAGAAAGGGGGGGGGGGGAACGTAGTCCTGATGGATAACCAGAACTACGTGTGCATGTGCCAGGACATCCTTAATAATAAAGACTGGTACTCTAAAGTTCCCATTAAGGCAATTCAAACCTCTTATGTCAAGTTTGAGGATATGATCTACTCGGCATTCCTAGAAGGCACCCTAACTAGGGATCAATACGAGTTCATCAGGGTGAGGTATCCACGGGTTGCCACCTTCTATAGCTTGCCAAAAATCCACAAGGGCCTAAATAGACCACCCGGATGACCAATCGTCTCGGGTAATGGAAGTATTTCCGAAAACTTATGTAAAGTCATTGATTCTTTTTTACAACCCTTTGTATTGGGTCTACCTTCCTTTTTGACGGACACCATACACCTATTACAGGTAACTGAGAATATGTCACTGGCTGACGATTCTTTATTGGTGGCCATTGATGTTGAGGCCTTGTACAGCTCGATCCCCCATAACCAGGGGATCGATGCTGTACGAAATATCCTCTGGGAAAGCTGTAGATATGATGGCCCCCTGAATAATTTCATCATTGATGGGCTTGAATACATTCTTAACTATAACTTCTTCACTTTTGACAATTTCCACTACCTCCAGGTACAAGGCGTGGCCATGGGCACTTGTTGCGCACCGGCCTACGCCAACTTGTACCTGGGGGAGTGGGAAAAATCCCTCCTAGACGACGAGGACCTCCTCATGTACACGAGCCACATTAAAATGTGGCTACGGTACATAGATGACGTCCTCGTCGTCTGGGAGGGATCAGAGGAAATGCTTTTGGAATTCCATGATCGTATCAACTCCAATACCCAGAATTTGAAATTTACCATGACATATGATAAGGAAAATATCACCTTCCTTGATGTCCAACTTAGACGAAATTCTGAGAATAAGGTCTCAACCACCCTCTATCGCAAAAGCACTGCAGGGAACACAGTGCTTCATGCACAAAGCTCACACCCACAATTTTTGAAAAATTCCATCCCCTACGGCCAATATCTTCGAATACGCAGAAACTGCTCAGAAGAGTCTCTTTTCAAATTGGAAGCCAAAAACCTCCAAAATAGATTATTAGATCGAGGGTACAGCCGCTCTTGCTTGCGGAAAGCGTATAATAGAGTCACTATACGCTCGCGTCAGGACCTACTGTCCAAAAAAGAGGTGCGAAAGGACCAAGATGGAAACCAATCTAGAATTATCTTACGTTTCTCCCGACAACACGGGAAAATCAGAGACATTATCCAAAAACACTGGAGCATATTGACTGATGATTCTAAAATAAATAAATTTATCTCCAATTACCCTTCTATTACTTTTAGAAGAGCTACGTCACTAAAGGACCATTTGGTTCAAAGTGAATTCCGAGATGAGCAAAAACGCTTAAAACTTTGTTGAGTCCTTGGTTCCTTCCCATGTGGCCACTGCTCATGCTGCCAGTATATCCAACGCCAAAAAATCTTTCATCTTCCCAATGGGCCAATTTTTAAACCTGCCCACTTTGTCAACTGCCAGACAAAGGGCGTGGTATACTTGATGTCGTGTGACTGTGGGGCATACTATGTTGGCAAAACGAAGCAGGAGTTTCACTGCCAGATGTCCAAACATGTCTACTCGATGCAGATCGGGAACCACTACCTACCACTTGGCCGTCACGTGGTCTCAGTACACAATTACAAGATGCCCAAAATATCATTTACCGCGCTCGACCGAATACATATTCCGGATCGAGGCGGTGACTGGAACAAAATTTTGTTACAACACGAACAGAGATGGATTTTCAAGCTACAAGCTACATTTCCTCCTGGACTCAATGAGTCCATTTCTTTTGCCCCCTTTTTAAAGGGGTTTACGTCTGGGAAGACACAATAACTTAGCAGTTTCTTGTTTGACACCGGACGATCGAGTGGACGTGTTTGGACGTCCCGGCTTGGTGTACCCCTGCTTTCATGTCTTGCATATCTTTTTCCCCCCAATCCCCAGTCTGTACATGCTTATATGTCCAATACTTGGCTAAAGTCTGAACTATGTCACCTATGTGCCGTGCAAACAACCCTTTCTGAACTTAATACATGCAATGACTTGTTACATATTTTGTAGGATCCCATGTTTTTCACTATGTTTTTGATACAATGTGCAAATGTTCTTTATAAGGCTAAAGATCAATACAAATAGTGGTTTCTGACATTGAGGATCGATTTAATATATATATATTTTTTTTCTTTATACCAACAAGCTGGGATTAATACATTATGTCCCTCTGTCTTTCCTCCTTTCTTCCCATTTTTTACTAGGTTGGATGTCCTCCTGGTGGCGCTATATCATCTCTCGCTTCCCCCCTGCTGATGTGGGTCTGGACCAGGATGTGCTCCAATATGTGCCTTCCCAGCAAAGGGGGGGAGGAGCCAACATCCAACATGGCTCCTCCAATGATACTTCCCCCTTGGATGTCTGGGCAGGTCCCGGATACCCAGCGGGGAACCACCCCCTTTGCTGGCGGCGTCCCTGAGCGTCCTCGGACTGTTCCCGATCACTGCGCATGCGCGGGGCCCCGTGCGTGCGCGTGATGCGGGACGTTGCGCTATTGCGACGAGGACGACGCAGTGGAGACCCCGGAAGGGCTTCACGGACGCCGGGGAGGTCACTCTGGACGGCTTGATTGGCCGTCATGACCGCCACAACCTGCCGCTGGAAAGGTGAGTATGGGACCGTGGGAGGGGATGCCTTCTGCACACCTGGTGGGGGCGTTCATCACCAACCAGCACCAATTAGAACTTTTGCTAATTGACACACCTGATCTAACTTTTGGCAGCTATAAGAACCCCACGGAGGGGAGTAGTTACTCCATCTCCATGTGAGGGTTCGCAAGACTAGAGACACCAGGCCAGTAAGTACATCCTCTAATATGTGCCCTTACCTCGGCATTCTTATAGTATAGTCATATAGCGTCCCTATTTGTTCAATCCTAGACTGCTTATTCGCTCTCTGGATCGCACATTTCCCACAGTCTGCCGCAGCCTACTACCAATTTGGAATTAAAGCATAGGCTATAAGGTGTATATCACCGGGCGACTAAGAATAGTGGAAATCAAATCTATCAGGTAATTTTTGATGCAACTTTATATATACACCTCCTTTCCTTTCTCACTCACTTGTACACCAGCACTCCACGGCCCTGTCATGTTTTAGCATATTTACCCACAACCAGTCACATAAATACCACACTGCTATACATCATTACACATATGCACTTCACATTTCCTTCATATTTTTGCTAATTTTGATTGCTTTTCACTGTTATGTTGTTTTTTCACAAGGCATTCGCCTCCCTTTTGGCACCTTCTGCACTCCCCCCTTTTCTCCCCCCTCCCTCCCCCCTTCTCCTTTCACTGTTGCACCAATTTGTTACCACTCACCGCCCCTTTCTCTGCCCCCCCTTTTTTTCCCCTCGTCTTCCTTTCTTTCACCCCTATCCGTTTTCTGCTTTCCTATTCCCTTCTGTCTCCATCCCCCCTTGGGTCATACTTTTTGGCCCACTTCTGTTTCCCCTTCCCCCCCCACCTTCTTCTCCCCTTCCCCCCCCTGTCTCCCCTTCTTCCTCTCTTTCCCCCTTCCCCCCCCCCTATTTCCATTCACTTTGCTTTCATTTTCCACACACCTCTCTGGGATCTGGGATGACCTAACATCTAATTTTTCCATACATGTGCGCGCCATGTATTTCTATTTCCCACCTCTGTCTCCCTTTGTCTGGTCTCACCTGCTCACCCCTCCCCCTTTTACCAATGTCTCCATCTTTTTCTGGCTTTTCGTCTTTCTGTTGTCGCTTGTTTCTTGCTTTTTACTTCTTTTCCGCAATCATACTCTCACTCCCCCTGATTGATCACTCCCCTTCCCACCTTCCCAATCTCCCCTTTCCTCCCCCTTTTTTCCTGTCCTCTTTCTCCTCACCACTAACTTTTCCCCTGCACTGTCTCCTGTCCTCTAGTCCTTCCCTTTTATTCATTATAATTATCCTCTATGAAGTTGCTATCATTATATATACTTTTTCGAGATAGGGACCTTGAGATATGTACTTGCTGGCTCTGCTCTCTGATAAAAATTATCTAACATACACGAATATATAAAAACTGAAACTATACCATCTACCAAAACTACTCTATTTGGTAGATTTATAATTGTTTGGTGTTGGACTCTCACGACAGGTGCACCTTCTGAATGGCTCCCCCCTTCGCTCCCAACCACCGGCCTACGTGTCTGTATGTAGGAGGTCAACCTGTTGGATGTGACCCCCCGTAAGTCACGTTTTTGGAACACCCTTTCCTGGTCCGGCCCGCACGCTCTGCAGGGTGGTCTTGTGAGTGCCAGAAACCTCTTCAGGGAAGCCCCACATAAGAAGTAAATCTCATCAGAAACATACACGATTGGGTAAATATCTTACAATATAATACTGCATATGTCTCTATCCCAAATTATATAGAGACTATCATATGAAATATAAATATTGCTGCAATATATTTGTCTTTTTTACCCTCTCTTTTTCCAATAGACAAATCACCTTTGAGGAAGACCCACACTAATATGGGTCGAAACGCGTCAGGTTCACTTTTACATCAACCAATGTTGGCTGTGTTAAAATATTCCGCTGTAAAAGTTCTTTGTCTACCAGTGTATTTTTATACTTTTTCTGTTTTGTTTTATTACTCCCATTTGGGACCCATGTCTTATATCCACCATGCCACTTCTGAGACATCTTTAATAAACATTTATATTTAGACAATACTTTGTATCATACTCTTTTCTACTTGCTGCCAAAAAAAAAAAACATATACCCTTTTTGGGGGGGATTTTTTCCTTTAGGTTAATATAGTGTTCCCAGTTAGAGGCTGGGGTGGAGCCATGCTTGAGGGAAGATAACTTAAAGTGAAGGTCCACCCTAAAAAAAAAAAAAATAGCATTAAAATTCTCCTAAAAATTTGAAAAAAAAATAGAATAAATAAATAAATGTTTTACTTACCAGAAATAGCTGTTGCTAGGCAGATCGTCCTAATCTGCGACTTCCTACACCACAGTGATCTTCTCCTTCTTGCATTGTCTTCTGGGGAAGGTGGCACAGTGTGTTCTGGGAACAGAACACTGCCGGCCATTCACAAAGCGCCGCAGGACTCGCGTATGCGCAGTAGGAAAAAGGCAGTGAAGCCGCAAGGCTCCACTGCCTGTTTTCCCTACTTTGAATGGTGGCCTGGGACCCAATCCAATGGACGAATCGGCCTCGGGCGGCCGACATCGGCCGACTTACCCTGGACAGGTAAGTGTGCTTATTAAAAATCAGCAGCTACAGTGTTTGTAGCTGCTGACTAGGGATGGGCCCGGTGCTCGATGCAAACCCACGTTCGCATCGAGCACCGGGCGTTCGCTCGCTCGGCGAGCCCAGAACTATTTTGGCCGCTCGCATCACGTTCGTGTGATGCGAGCGGCCCCGCAATGCATTGCGGCAGGCGCGGCCGGCGCAGTGCATTGCTGGCTGATGATTGGCCAAGCATGCACTGTGACCCCGCATGCTTGGCCAATCACAGCCCCGGAAACTCGAAGAGCCATAATTGGCTACAGGCAGGACGCCTGTAGCCAATTACAGCTCAGGGGCTTTAGTACACGCCCCCCCCTATAAAAGGCCGCCACGCCGTCTGCGCCGGTCATATGCTGTTCCGGCGCAGATAGAGCAGGATAGATCTGTGACACTCTGCTGGATTTAGTTAGTTAGAGAGATTTACTTAGAGAGATTGAGTTAGATAGATTCATTTACAAAGATTGATTTAGAAAGAGGGGCTTGTAGTGTGTTCGTGGCAGGCAGGCAGAGCTCCTATATTTTGTTCCCAGAAGCACCTATAGGACTTGTAGTGTGTTCGTGGCAGGCAGGCAGAGCTCCTATATTTTGTTCCCAGAAGCACCTATAGGACTTGTAGTGTGTTCGTGGCAGGCAGGCAGAGCTCCTATATTTTGTTCCCAGAAGCACCTATAGGACTTGTAGTGTGTTCCTGGCAGGCAGGCAGAGCTCCTATATTTTGTTCCCAGAAGCACCTATAGGACTTGTAGTGTGTTCGTGGCAGGCAGGCAGAGCTCCTATATTTTGTTCCCAGAAGCACCTATAGGACTTGAAGTGTGTTAGTCCCATCACACAGAGATCATATATTTTGTTCCCAGAAGCACCTATAGGACTTGTAGTGTGTTCGTGGCAGGCAGGCAGAGCTCCTATATTTTGTTCCCAGAAGCACCTATAGGACTTGTAGTGTGTTCCTGGCAGGCAGGCAGAGCTCCTATATTTTGTTCCCAGAAGCACCTATAGGACTTGTAGTGTGTTCGTGGCAGGCAGGCAGAGCTCCTATATTTTCTTCCCAGAAGCACCTATAGGACTTGAAGTGTGTTAGTCCCATCACACAGAGATCATATATTTTGTTCCCAGAAGCACCTATAGGACTTGAAGTGTGTTAGTCCCATCACACAGACCTATATTTTCTTCCCAGAGGCACCTATAGGACTTGAAGTGTGTTAGTCCCATCACACAGAGATCATATATTTTGTTCCCAGAAGCACCTATAGGACTTGAAGTGTGTTAGTCCCATCACACAGAGATCATATATTTTGTTCCCAGAAGCACCTATAGGACTTGTAGTGTGTTCGTGGCAGGCAGGCAGAGCTCCTATATTTTGTTCCCAGAAGCACCTATAGGACTTGTAGTGTGTTCCTGGCAGGCAGGCAGAGCTCCTATATTTTGTTCCCAGAAGCACCTATAGGACTTGTAGTGTGTTCGTGGCAGGCAGGCAGAGCTCCTATATTTTCTTCCCAGAAGCACCTATAGGACTTGAAGTGTGTTAGTCCCATCACACAGAGATCATATATTTTGTTCCCAGAAGCACCTATAGGACTTGAAGTGTGTTAGTCCCATCACACAGACCTATATTTTCTTCCCAGAGGCACCTATAGGACTTGAAGTGTGTTAGTCCCATCACACAGAGATCATATATTTTGTTCCCAGAAGCACCTATAGGACTTGAAGTGTGTTAGTCCCATCACACAGAGATCATATATTTTGTTCCCAGAAGCACCTATAGGACTTGAAGTGTGTTAGTCCCATCACACAGAGATCACATATTTTGTTCCCAGAAGCACCTATAGGACTTGAAGTGTGTTAGTCCCATCACACAGAGATCATATATTTTGTTCCCAGAAGCACCTATAGGACTTGAAGTGTGTTAGTCCCATCACACAGAGATCATATATTTTGTTCCCAGAAGCACCTATAGGACTTGAAGTGTGTTAGTCCCATCACACAGAGATCATATATTTTGTTCCCAGAAGCACCTATAGGACTTGAAGTGTGTTAGTCCCATCACACAGAGATCATATATTTTGTTCCCAGAAGCACCCATAGGACTTGAAGTGTGTTAGTCCCATCACACAGAGATCATATATTTTGTTCCCAGAAGCACCTATAGGACTTGAAGTGTGTTAGTCCCATCACACAGAGATCATATATTTTGTTCCCAGAAGCACCTATAGGACTTGAAGTGTGTTAGTCCCATCACACAGAGATCATATATTTTGTTCCCAGAAGCACCTATAGGACTTGAAGTGTGTTAGTCCCATCACACAGAGATCATATATTTTGTTCCCAGAAGCACCTATAGGACTTGAAGTGTGTTAGTCCCATCACACAGAGATCATATATTTTGTTCCCAGAAGCACCTATAGGACTTGAAGTGTGTTAGTCCCATCACACAGAGATCATATATTTTGTTCCCAGAAGCACCTATAGGACTTGAAGTGTGTTAGTCCCATCACACAGAGATCATATATTTTGTTCCCAGAAGCACCTATAGGACTTGAAGTGTGTTAGTCCCATCACACAGAGATCATATATTTTGTTCCCAGAAGCACCTATAGGACTTGAAGTGTGTTAGTCCCATCACACAGAGATCATATATTTTGTTCCCAGAAGCACCCATAGGACTTGAAGTGTGTTAGTCCCATCACACAGAGATCATATATTTTGTTCCCAGAAGCACCTATAGGACTTGAAGTGTGTTAGTCCCATCACACAGAGATCATATATTTTGTTCCCAGAAGCACCTATAGGACTTGAAGTGTGTTAGTCCCATCACACAGAGATCATATATTTTGTTCCCAGAAGCACCTATAGGACTTGAAGTGTGTTAGTCCCATCACACAGAGATCATATATTTTGTTCCCAGAAGCACCTATAGGACTGGAAGTGTGTTAGTCCCATCACACAGACCTATATTTTCTTCCCAGAAGCACCTATAGGACTTGAAGTGTGTTAGTCCCATCACACAGAGATCATATATTTTGTTCCCAGAAGCACCTATAGGACTTGAAGTGTGTTAGTCCCATCACACAGAGATCATATATTTTGTTCCCAGAAGCACCTATAGGACTTGAAGTGTGTTAGTCCCATCACACAGAGATCATATATTTTGTTCCCAGAAGCACCTATAGGACTTGAAGTGTGTTAGTCCCATCACACAGACCTATATTTTCTTCCCAGAAGCACCTATAGGACTTGAAGTGTGTTAGTCCCATCACACAGAGATCATATATTTTGTTCCCAGAAGCACCTATAGGACTTGAAGTGTGTTAGTCCCATCACACAGAGATCATATATTTTGTTCCCAGAAGCACCTATAGGACTTGAAGTGTGTTAGTCCCATCACACAGAGATCATATATTTTGTTCCCAGAAGCACCTATAGGACTTGAAGTGTGTTAGTCCCATCACACAGAGATCATATATTTTGTTCCCAGAAGCACCTATAGGACTTGAAGTGTGTTAGTCCCATCACACAGAGATCATATATTTTGTTCCCAGAAGCACCTATAGGACTTGAAGTGTGTTAGTCCCATCACACAGAGATCCTATATTTTGTTCCCAGAAGCACCTATAGGACTTGAAGTGTGTTAGTCCCATCACACAGAGATCCTATATTTTGTTCCCAGAAGCACCTATAGGACTTGAAGTGTGTTAGTCCCATCACACAGACCTATATTTTCTTCCCAGAAGCACCCATAGGACTTGAAGTGTGTTAGTCCCATCACACAGAGATCCTATATTTTGTTCCCAGAAGCACCTATAGGACTTGAAGTGTGTTAGTCCCATCACACAGACCTATATTTTCTTCCCAGAAGCACCTATAGGACTTCTAGTGTGTTAGTGGCATCACACAGAGCTCCTCTATTTTCTTCTCAGCAGCACCCACAGGACTTCTAGTGTGTTAGTGGCATCACACAGAGCTCCTCTATTTTCTTTGCAGAAGCACCCACAGGACTTCTAGTGTGTTAGTGGCATCACACAGAGCTCCTCTATTTTCTTTGCAGAAGCACCCACAGGACTTCTAGTGTGTTAGTGGCATCACACAGAGCTCCTCTATTTGCTTTGCAGAAGCACCCACAGGACTTCTAGTGTGTTAGTGGCATCACACAGAGCTCCTCTATTTTCTTTGCAGAAGTACCCATAGGACTTCTAGTGTGTTAGTGGCATCACACAGAGCTCCTATATTTTCTTCTCAGCAGCACCCACAGGACTTCTAGTGTGTTAGTGGCATCACACAGAGCTCCTCTATTTTCTTTGCAGAAGCACCCATAGGACTTCTAGTGTGTTAGTGGCATCACACAGAGCTCCTCTATTTTCTTCTCAGCAGCACCCACAGGACTTCTAGTGTGTTAGTGGCATCACACAGAGCTCCTCTATTTTCTTTGCAGAAGCACCCATAGGACTTCTAGTGTGTTAGTGGCATCACACAGAGCTCCTATATTTTCTTCTCAGCAGCACCCACAGGACTTCTAGTGTGTTAGTGGCATCACACAGAGCTCCTCTATTTTCTTTGCAGAAGCACCCACAGGACTTCTACTGTGTTAGTGGCATCACACAGAGCTCCTCTATTTTCTTTGCAGAAGCACCCACAGGACTTCTAGTGTGTTAGTGGCATCACACAGAGCTCCTCTATTTTCTTTGCAGAAGCACCCATAGGACTTCTAGTGTGTTAGTGGCATCACACAGAGCTCCTATATTTTCTTTGCAGAAGCACCCATAGGACTTCTAGTGTGTTAGTGGCATCACACAGAGCTCCTCTATTTTCTTCTCAGCAGCACCCACAGGACTTCTAGTGTGTTAGTGGCATCACACAGAGCTCCTCTATTTTCTTTGCAGAAGCACCCATAGGACTTCTAGTGTGTTAGTGGCATCACACAGAGCTCCTATATTTTCTTCTCAGCAGCACCCACAGGACTTCTAGTGTGTTAGTGGCATCACACAGAGCTCCTCTATTTTCTTTGCAGAAGCACCCACAGGACTTCTA